>QPKB01000003.1:7419364-8023364 GCA_003546025.1 Camphora micrantha | reverse complement strand
AAATCAGTAAGTTAGTCGTTACTTCCACTTCCTCTGAAATTCTAGTCGTGGATGTTAGAACTGCTGAACATCAATAGATTAACTTTCTTAAAAAGATTACTATGGCTCCACCAAGTCCCAAAAGTTGAACGATAATTGTTAATTGCCTTTCCTCTTAAGGAAAAGAGTCCATCTTATTACTTTTTTCTCCTGTATTTAGTGAGCATTAAGTATTACTTTAAAAAGAATAAGTTGCAGTATGTTCATCTTTAATCTTCATATTAGAAAATTGAGAAATGTGTTTTAGAAAAATTAGGTTTGTGAAAGAGTTGGTGATCGAACATTGAAAGGATTTGAATTCAAAACCTTCTCTAATTAGGAATAGTTAAAGATGTAGTTACTTAATCTTAATATTAAAAGGTCAAGAAAGGAATTTTAAAAGATAAAGGTTGATGAAACAGGTGATGATTTAAAATCTTAAAAGATAAAGATGAATTACATTAATAGTCAAATTTGAAAGGCTTTTTCTTATTTTCTTTTATACTAAGATAGGTTTTAGGGATTCACTTTCCAAACCAAAATTTCTTTGTTTTTTTTTAACCCCAGCCTAGATAGTTAGGTACTTTGCGAAGACAAAGCCTACACTATTTGGAAGGAGAGCCCACACAAATGAGAAAAAGAATCCATTAATAATAATAATAATAATAATAATAATAATTTGGAATACCAAAAGAGCAGTCTGGAAATTTCTCTTTGTGAGGTTTTTTCTAAAAAATTTCCATTGCATACATTCAAAAACAATAATGGTTTGCACTCAAATAGGCCTCCTAATTTAGAAAGGAGGACACTAGCGTTGCTTGTTTCTAATTAAGAGACGCTAGCGTCATTCCCCATATCTACGAGAGGAAAACTTTCGTAATGCGTAAATTATTATGCACTATTACGTGCAACCCCCATAGACATTTTTAATAAAATCATCTTTGTTTTTTTTAATTACAAAGCGTTTTCCGTAATAAAAAACCACATCATCCCCACACAAAAAGATAAATCCATAACATTAATGAGAATAAATAAAAGGATTTATAAAAGTAGACTCTCGACTAATTTTCTAAATCTCCATATGCAGAGCTCTCTCTGCAATCGAGTCTATTGATATAACTCCTGACTCTCTTAATTACCCTCATGCAAGCCTCCTTCAAATCCGTTGCGCCTCCTCCTCCTCTTCCTCTTCCTCTCCTCTTCCTCCTTCCGGGTGTGCACGATAGATCCGCCACTCCCTTCCCTTTCCTCTGCCTGTCGAGGCGGAAACAGCATCAGCACGTCGGAGGAGTCCCTCTGGCGCGGCTTCTCCTCCTCTCACCATTTCCCGGCGACCATCAGAGTGAAACACGAGCGCTTCCTGACTTGAGTGCGACTCGGACTCGCAGAGGACTCACCGATCGGCGCGGAGAGTCGAATTCCAGTGAATCTTAAGCATTGTCGTGCGCCGGGGAGAAGGCGGCGATGGTGGCCCACTTGTTGCCGTGGGCAGCATGTGCGGCGATGATGGTCGCATCTTTTCGCTGAAAAAGGGGCGGTGCCTCCACTGCCGGACTGAGCTGGTTTGCACCACCGGAGACGGCATGATTTGCCTGACCGGCCTGAATCAAGAGCTTATCAGAGACCAGTTGCGAGGGCCATGCTGTCGACCAGCTTCTTCATCTTGCATCTCACTAACAGTCATGATCCTCTGATCCGATGAGCCCCACCAACCATCTTCTCCTCTGCTCCTTCTTAGATCTCTCTTCAATCTTCTCCTATCTTTTCTTTCTCTCTCTAAAAAGAAGATGCAGATAGCAGTGGCAATGTGCCTTCAGCAAAACTTATTCTTATATCTCTTCTCTTCAATACAAAAGAAAAAAAAAAACCGTTACACAGATAATAAGAAACGAAAATCGTTGGAACTGGAACCCATGATAAAAAAAAAAAAAAACCGTTTTCAAAACAGCTGTAATCTCTTTCTAGGGCCTTGTGCTTCAATTCTACAAATAAGAGAGCATAAAGAGATGAGAACGGAAGAGAAAGTTATAGGGCTTTTCACTGCGGTGAATCCGAATAAATATAGTATGTTTCCCCGTTCCCTAAACGGCTAACTATCCGAAGTTTTGGAATATAAAATTATTCAAAGAAAGAAAAGCATCTCTGAGCGATCACATTCCAGATTAAGAAGAAGTAGAAAGTCGATTGGTTTTAAGCTTTTGTGGGCCCAACAAGAGATGCATTCGCCATGTGATTGAGCTATGTGAACCTTCTTGTGGGCCTCCCTTTTTTATTGAAAATGGGACTTGCCGTTTTGGTTATATGCAGATGAGGGAAGCGTTAGTAGAAGGAGAATATCGGTGGAGATACGATTACGAGAAGAGTATAGTGTAACCGCCTCCGTTTGCGCGCCAATAACAGACCCACGTCACTTCTCTGCGAGCTGACGTACGGGGTGCAAACAGTAACAATCGGCGTGGAGCCGTTAACACCACTTGGCCTTTTCAGGGAGAGGACTTCGGCCGTTACTCTTGTAATGGTAACCGTCCTTTCTTTCTTTTTTTTTTTTTTTGGTCTTAATGACCTCAATTGCCGTATTCATTAGACTCCCTACTTTCCATCTAATCTAAATTTTGTAAGAGTAATAACTCTTTTTTTTTTTTTTTTTTTTTTTTTGTCATGAGTCCGCCTGAGTTAATCTAATCTTTTTGATATACTACTCCATAATAGTCACAACTCCAAACAACTCCTCATGATGTAACACATATCTAACTTGCTTGATGTTGGATTGAATCAAAAGAAAAATGATGCCTCTACATAATTAAATCTTAAGGTCATAGATGAAAGCGTTAAGATGAATTTATGAGTCGATTTTGATATAGACAGGCACATCAAATAGATTTTTCGATCCTTATGCATCCCAGTGGGTCGAACTGTGAGGGCCATTTTTTCTCTTAAAAAACCGTTTAGGTGTTGTCTAGCACTCCCCATATATATATATATATATATATATATATATATGTGGAGATGCTCCTATGAGAGATAGTGGTGGGGCCCTCATATGTTAAGTTGTTAGCATTAATATGATGTAAGTGCCATATCCAAACTCTCATTTAAGGTGAAGATATCTCTCACCTTAAATGAAGAGTTGTTTAAATGAGATTTGGTAGAGGATCTTGCAATCTCACCCCATATTTTAAAAATGTTGGCAATATATGGATGTAGGAGACATTTATATTATAGGGAGATGCTACTATGAAGATATCTCTATCTTAATATGAGAATTGGGGTAAGAGTTCTCACGTCCATATATTCGATACCAATAACTAAAAATATGAAGGCCCACATCTTATCTCATAATAAGGTGAGAGATACTCTCATAAGAGCATCTCCTCTATATATATATATAATAGAGGATTTGACATTTCATACCCCTTAAACACTCAATACTCATTTTCATGACTAAAAGTTCTCAATGTCACCAGAGTCGTCTTGACTCTGCTACACTTTTTTTTTTACTATTTTGCCCATGTTTCCTTTGTCATGAGCCATGTTGAGTCCATCTAGTCTTTTCACACACACTAACCCTCATGAATAGTAAACTTTTGGTGAGGTGAGAGGACACAGCCCTTGAGTGAGAAAAATGTGCTTATCCGAATTCAAATCCAGGACATACAGTTAGAATTGAGCTTGTCTTACCACTAGAGTAAGAGGCCGTTTATCATCTAAGAAGATTCCATATCACAAAATCATCTAAAGCGACATCATTTATTTAAGCATACTTTCCAACATCAATGAACTATAAAACACTCGTCATCTCCTTAGAGTTCATGAAGTACCAAAGTAGGGTTCCATGGTTTTAAATTAAAGTAAAAACCCCTGTGAAACCCCCAAACCGACAAAGTCATCAAGCGTTGCAAATAACAATAAAAGAATGAACGAAGCCAGATGGACCCAAGTTCAGTAAACAATGTTCATCCACCGTACAAATCACCTTTTAGACATATTATAGGTATTCCTTCTGATTTCCAAGTCTTTCAATGGAGACCAGTCTTCTTAAACTTCTCATACTAAAAGAGAGAAAATGGGTAAAAACAATTTCAAAACCTTCTAAATAACCTACTAGCCTATGTGTATCTATCTAAGCCTATTAGACAATCTTCCTCAGTTTAGGATCCGTCGAAGTCAATTCATGATCTCTAGTCTTTGGGGTAACAAACTTCACATTAGCTATTTGGGGTCCAAAACTTCTCAAATGGCTCACTTAGCATACAAATGTCCTATTTACGACTAATAAAAGTTTTCCTCAAATTTCAGGCCTTATCTTTTCAATTATCAAAAAGCAAACCCTAGACCTTTTATCCATTAGCACAAAAACAAATATTAAATCATGCAATTAAAGGAATCAATGCGGTCAAAGAGAAAATAAACTAATATATGTTAGAGCATAGGAACATGTAACAAATAAAAAAGGAATGTGTATGTGTGATGGCTTTCAAACTTATCTATCATGACATAGTTCCAATCCCTGTGATGCCCTGAATCTCATTACGTGGGTATTTTGTCAAGCCTTCTCTATCCAATTATTCAAAATCAAGCCCTAGACCATTCTTTTTTAATTATTATTATGGAGGGTGTTCTAGCCCTTTTGGACTACACTAATCTCTATGGGCTAAAGGAAAGCCGGGTAAATCCCCTGTGGTGCAATGTGGTAGCATAATTTCGAACCCTCAATCTTCAGAAACAAACTATAGTACTAGGCCAATTGAACTACCCCTCGAGGTTGCAGACCCTAAACCTTTTAATCCATCATGCAAAAAGTAAAAAATATAAAATCATGTGACTAAAGGGAATTAATGCACTCAAGAGAAAAATAGAGTAAAAGAAGAGAGTAATGAGGAATAGAGATCAAAGGAGAAGGGTTGTTGCATCAAATAAAAAGATCAAAAAAAAAAGGGGAAATTCTAACAAACACAAATGTTGAAAGCTAAAACCCTGAAGAAAACCTTGACCATTGGTTAACATTATTAGCATTTTGGGCCGTTTGGTTGGATCTTACGATCATCTGGACTTTTGCTTTATCCATATGTTTCAAGGTACTATTGTATTCTTTATGAGACCACTAGACCATTTACAAATGACCAAGTTATGGTTTGTGGGTCACTATTCATCCCATTTTGACGACCATACTTCATTTGGATCTTGATGGAGTAATTGATGATCTTGATGGAGTAATTGATTATTTTGGTTGATATGAATAGGATAGGAAGGTTTTGAGAACTCATTCCCCACCCATTTGTAATTGAAGAATCAAATTATAAAGATTTTTAATTTTAATTTAATAAGATTAAGATTCTAATTCATTGATAATTTTAATCATAAATAATAAAAATGTAATCACTTGATATTTGTTATTTGTAAATAACCTGATCGTTGTGACCCATCACACGCAAAAAGCGTATTGTTGCTACTTCTTTGCTCATTAAAAGCAAAGTTGTCATAGAGTAATTCTGAATTTATAAAGGCAAAATCTTCATAATATAAAAGTTGCATAGATAAACTTATCGTGTGAGAAAAGGTACAGGGCAAGCTTATTGAAACAAATAACAAGTTCACCTTTACTGCCTTAGACATTAATATGTAATTGAGAAAGTAACCTTTTGAGAAAGGGCAAAAGATCATAAAGTTGATAGGATTAGACATTTACATAAGTAAATAATGTAAAGCATTCCAATATTGCACTGAATTAGTTTTAACTCAAATAACCCAAACAATAGCGTTTGCGCAACACACCTCATTAATCACAAACATATCATATAATATTACCATTTACTAACTAGAATCATTATTGGCCCAAACTCGACCACTTTCCCCTTTTTTGGTACCTCGCTCAAGGAGCTAAGAGCCTTGAGACCATAAGATCACTACAAAAACGAGAAGGAGCACTGGCACAAACCGAGGAGAGGATGCCCGGAGATATACAAATTTGTGAATAGAGGAATCAATAATCTATAGGGAGAACATAGGGATGTAAATGGGTATTCGATTCTCCGATTATCCAAGGGTTCCGATCGATTAAAAATCGGGTATGGGTCTTTATTTAAGCCCCCAATAAGTATATGGGTCCGGATCCGATTCCACCTTTGTTCGGATCCGTGGATCCGAGACTCGATATATATCTCAATTTTTAAAAATCTCTCTTAAAAATTATATTTTTTTAATATCATTATCTACTTAAATCCGGACTTGAATTCAGACACGTCCTATATATGATTCTGGTTTTGGTTACGGAGCCAAAAAATCCATTCCCAAAATATTTTCAAATCCAAATTTGATTCCACCTTCTCCGTAACAGTCCGGTTCAGAAGGAAGCAAAGACTTGCAAATTAATTGATTCCTAGCTAGTCTTGTAGATGAGAGGCGAAGTATTTGACCAACCCATAAAACGTTGGTTCTCAAACTAATCCTTGAAAATCGCAGGACCAAGCCAATTGTAAAGCGGAGACACTCTGGCCTAGCCAAGCCCCAAAGGGAGACTAATGTAGCAGACAACCCCATCGAGCAATTAATACAATCGAAGACTTCATCCATGCTGGCACAGCTGTACGTCGAGTCGACTGACTGATGGTATTCCAATCATTGTACCTGCTTAGTTGTGGGGCCCACTTTCTCTACAGCCATTATAACTCTTCTCAGACTTCCACTCAGCGACCGGCCGCATGATGCAAACAGCTAACCGGGCGGCAGCGACCGGGACTTGGTAGCGCGGTACGGCTACTTTTCTTATCAGAAAAAAACGTCAAGCATTCGGCTGTCGAATTCACACGACATGTCTGGGATCTTTCACAATGATTAAAAAGGTCTTTGAGTCTGACCCATATTTGTGGCCCATTTGACCTACTGAATTCGCAATTATAGAGCATGGACATCATCTCCATCTCAAAGTCCATTCGGCTGCAAGCATCTTCAGGATTTCTTATCAAAAGCATTTGTATGGACATTTCAAGATGGAAAAAAACTATTCTACTTTCGGTAAAGATGCCAACTGCATCTCAACTTCATCTTATCTCGCGTCTCGACTTCATCTTATTTTGAGAATAGTGCTAGTAAAATGATGCTCATTAGATCGAGATCATCATAACTTCGATAAAGATACCAACTCGGTATAATTCGGTCTCAGTGATATTGTTCCAATTCGGTAACAGTACCAGCTCGGTATACTGGAACGCGCCCATTTTACGGTCGTGTTCGACTTCGTGCCATTATCAATCCGGTCGACTGAGACAAGCACCAACTCTCAATCAATGACAGTTGTCCTACATTATAGAATGTATCAGGAAATAAGAACATGCGTCGGATAAAGATAAACAGTTATCATTATCCGATGATTACGTCACTTCTAAGTCAGGATAAGATCCGATGAGATTCAACTACTGACAGGTCAGGGTATAGTCCAACAAGACAATACCTCCACCCACCTCCACTAAGGAAATGCCTGATTGGACTTTCGCCTATAAATATGCAAGAGGCAAGCCCAAGACAGATATGTTTATGCTAACAAATAGCCATACTCTTTCTTCCCCATTCAGACTTTGTTCGGAGTGCCTTCGGCTGATAGCAACCAGGGACTCTGACCTCTAGTCATTATCGTTTAATCAAGTCCATATTATTTTAGGCACTTACAGCATCTATGAAACTCCAGATATTATCCTCCATTGTAGAATCCCGAATAATCATGCCTACGGCAATATTAAAAGATCTAGAGTTGTCATATTTCTACTTGCAAAAGTGACGATTTACTTGATCAACATGTGACCATGATCAATCTCATTCCCACACTGGGCTCCATAGGGCGCTTATTTCCCTAAATTTTTTTTTTATAGGTGAACTGGGCTCCATATTACATTAGGACACTACATGCTAATATGATCCGATGAAAGCTGATACTCACCGCCATTTTAAAAGCAGATGCACATGTCAAATGTATGGACCAATACTACCATTTTTTTTTTTTTTTCCCTCTACTGGTATGAGGTCCAATGCCAATACATCAATCATTGTATGGGCTCTCATTTGTGGCCATTTGACAATTGGGATCATAGAATTCATTGAAAACTCATAGACATTATGGCTTGTCCTTTGGTATTTAAAAAAGTACAGTTTCTTTACTCAAATTTTAAATTTCAGCCACCCAAGATTTTCAAATAGCATTTGCAAATCCTCCTAAGAGGAGGATTTAGAAATTCTAATTAGGGTCAACATTTGAAGAAGATAAAAATTCTTTAGACATGAATTCCCTAAATGCTGCTAAAGAAGTATGTGAAAGGGTATGTTAGGTTCGTTATATTCAACAAAGCTTCTTGTTGCTACAGCTGACCATAGAGATATGTGAAGGGAAGGGTCAAAGTGACCATGATTTTTTCTCTCTTGGCGTCCAGTATCATATCCTCTCCTCTGCCATAATGTCATTAAACTTGAAAAATCTTCCGAGGGGTGGTTGGATCCGGTCCACACTAACTAGACCTGATTTAACCTTATCTCGTTTAGCAATTGGGACCATAAAATTGTCCATACCCGCAATTCCCAGGTTGGTTCTTGTAACCCATCTTGTCTTTTACAGACCTAAATTATAAATGTTAATCATGTACCAACAACAACCAAAAGTTTCTTCGATCTACTGTCCGCATGCAGAGGTTCACATTCAATAGTTAGAGAGATAGAGCCTACCACTAAAATGTGCACCCCCTAATTAAAGGCGCATATGGATGTCCCATAGGAGAAAATTCACTGTATCAACAAACCGCGAAGAAAGAATTAATTATAAATGGGAGCTTCAAGCCTTCAACCCACTCAGCTCCATTATTGAGCCTAGTGGACCGGACTCAGATAAGTTTCCTAAGGTTGTGTACAACCCATGGCCTTATATGTAAGAGGTGGATATGGCTTATTTGCAAAATGTTGGGCACATCAATTTACATGATGGGTTTTTACATTGAGGAGACTTTTGGGAGAAGGCATGGGCCAGTATGAAAGTAGACCAGAAAAGCTGGATGAATCCCAGTTTAAAGTCCTATAGACAACCAAATCCAGGGAAAAGCAGCTCAAGCGCAGCATCTACTCTGGGCCTCAAGGTTATTCAGGACCATGTCTAAGCATGAGAGAGAGAGAGAAAAGGCAGGTCCCATAGACATTCAGGCCAGGCCTAGCATAAAAAAAACTGGGCCTCTCTAATTGCTCCCGAATCTGGGGGCAGGCCCCAGTGATCAATAAGACCTTAGAAGCTCTCGGGACCAATGTAGTCCATGACGGATCTACTGGTACAGTGAACTTTGGATTCCCTCCCAAAGGCAAGGATGGGAACGGGACCTGTTTACCTACCCAAATAATGTAAAGGCCCGACCCAAACTTTTTGGATAAAGGTCTATTATTGGCCCATATTACACTCATAGACCTATCACTTGTCAAGACTGGCTCCAGCTAAGTCCATACCCATGACCCAAATACCTGCATGGGTTTAAAGTATATGTGTAATTGACTAGGACCCAGACTTTCTGACCAAAACGACAAATTATTGATGGCACCAGACGCCATTTACTGGAAGAATACCCAGAGCACCTGGGCCGTAAATTCAAGTACAGGCCTCTAAATTTGGCCACATTTATCAGTGATGCCAAGTTTGGGCTTTAAATTTGTGCACCCATCTCGTGGTTGGTCAACATTTGAGAGTTTAGAAGTTAATGGTTCGGATCTTAATCTACTCCTTTTAATATTTTGCAGTAAAGACAAGGCCACTTGTATGTTCTATTCTTCCTTTTTTTTTCTACATCAGCAAGTGTACTACTACATAATCTAATCAGGGAAAGACCCAACTAATAGGGACCCAGATTCTAAGAGCAAGGAAGATAATGTGTTCAATTCCATCACTGAAAGAACTGCCTCTTATCCTAGTGGTAAGGGACGTGAGCTCTTACATGCTTGTCCCGGGGTTCCAACCTGGGCAGGCACCTTCCCTCATATGAGGTCTTCTTCCCTCATCATAGGGCTCTCTCACCTCACCTGAGCTAGAGGGTTTGGGTTCAGCCCCCTAAGTTGGGTACCAAAAAATATTCATCACAGGGCACTTTAATCTGTGTTTGGGCCCGGGGCATCCACCGTCCAACAACCAGCTCAAGAAGATTTCACCCTGATCACCCATATACATAATATGCAGGTCAAGAGGAATTAAACTCAGGTTCTGTGTCCGACTCGGTCACAACCAAAACCAAGTTAATTTGACTCGACCAAATCACACGCGGATCGTTCACAAGGGTGTATTTTACAGCAAAGAAAACCAGTAGCATGCACCCAGTTGCAATGACTCATCAGTAAGCACCTAAACCGAGTCAAATCGGTCTCGACCTAGTTTTTGATTCCAATATTTGTTGGTGTTTGCAGCACTTAGATGGCATTGCATGGAAGCTGAAGAATCATCAAATGACAGAAACCATATGTTGTGTAGAAAATCCAAATTAACATGAAAATATGAGAGGTTACAAAGGCTAATTAATTTGACCAAAATGAAGGCATGGTCCTTTGCCTTTTGCTCAAATTGGTGTTTTGGGATGACACATCAGTAAAAACAATCCTACCCAAAACCTCTTTGAGTGAGTCCTTGAGAGTGCTTAGACATGCACCTTCTTCACCCACTTTAGTAGACAGAATGAGAACATTCTTCACTCTCCCACCCAGAGTAGCCATGTCTGCTCTAACTGTTCTTAGTTTTAGGCCATGGAGTGCTTGAATGAGATCTGTATATAGTTCCGGCCGGTCGTCGCAACAGAGGGAAGCCCTTATGATGAACCTATCCTTGAGGGCACCATTTCTATCACATTCCACAGTCACGTCATCCGTTTCTGTAGGGACTGTGAAGCTATTGCCAATCTCTAATGCTTTCCTCTTTAGTTCCTTCACATGGTCAATGACTCTGCCCAGCAAAGTGGCCTTGTCTAGCTACATTAGGAAGATTCAATGTCTCTAAAAGTTCGTGTGGGCATAGAAACTAGAGAGTTGTTAAATTTGATGAGAAAAGATCAGGTAAAAGCATATGCCCTACAGTCATGATGTAAACCAATTACATTTAAAACAGCCACGATCATTATTCTAGACCATCTATTTGCCCAGCCTACTTACTATTTATGATAGTTGAGGCTGTCAACGGGCCAGATTTGGGCACGACCCACAGGCAGGTGCCACAATGTATGTTTAATGCCCACAAAATCTTGCATACAGTATGAGGTACTCATGCAACTTTTTATCTTTTTGTTGTTTTAGCTTTATCTTAATTGGTAAGTTTCTTCACACATATGAAGGGGATCTATTAGTCTCATTACAAAAAGAGCAATTCATGGATTTTGTATCATGTGATCTAATCAATATTACAAACCATCATGTAAAGCATAATTTCACTAGTGCATATAGGTTGATTATTCACTTCATTGTTTTTCATTGGACTCCATACTTTGATTTTTGGTAAATATCTAAGGGCTAATTTCACAAGCACAAGTAATGAGTTTAGCCGTGTTTAAATGTCTGGTTCACATGATCGAATTTGGACTTTGTCTGGGACATCAGTTGTGGAGCCCATCAAAGTGGTAATGGTATGATACTGATGCGACTCCTACAGTAGTACGCATTGAAAAAAACCCGAGTTACAACCCGAGGCGACTCAGTGGAACTGTGTCTATGTATGTACTAGTGGTGGAGCCCATCATAACTCGAGTCGACTCGGCCGAGTCACCACACAATCTAAATAATTGAGAGAGAGAGAGAGAAAGAGAGACCTTGGTAGCACTGGGAACAAGACGCCTTAGAGTGGAGAGATGGGTGTTGATCCTTTCCCTACGCCGCTTCTCGGCCTGGCTGTGGCTCTGGGAAGAGATCAAGGCCTTTGCTTCTTTTGAGGTCTCAGACCCACCAACCTGACAAGAAGAAGTAGAGACATGAGGAGGCCATGGAAGAACCATAGGCCAATGGCTCATATGTGTCTCCTGAAGACTTCCCGAGGAAAAGAATTTCGCCATCACCAATTATCCCACTAACAAAACAAGACAAAACCAAACTCTCTTCTTCTTTCTTTTCTCTTCCAACCTCAGTTTCTTCACTAGCAGTCTGCTGCTATCAACCACTAGTACCACTCGACGATAACAATCCGACCAAAGAGAGACGATAAGTGTAGAATATCACATTCAACCAAGATGAAATGAATATGAGAGGGACTACAAAATGCCCTGCTGGACCCCAGTGAAAATGTCCTAGACTCAATTCTAGACTGAAAAGTGTAATGGCTGTTTAATCATAGATTTTTAGTGAATTAAATGCAACGCGACAAATGGTGGGCTCAGTGTCAGCATGAGCCAAGCACCAATTTATGAGATAAGTGTTGGGTGTGACAGGATAGATCTGATCATGGTGAGCAGGGGCGAATGGGGGGGGGGGGGGGGAGGCCTTGGCCCACTTGAATTTCAAAAAACCCTTTATTGTTTTTCATCATTTTCCAGCTAGCTATCTCAACAACCGATTGCCTATGAAATCTAGGTTCATATGATGGGCGCAAATTAAAAAAGGTTCCAAAGCTTGGGCCTTTACCTTTTTTTCTCTTTCTTGCTTTGGAACCAAGTTTCACCTTTAGTCAAATTGATCGTGGTTGTGGCTGTTGATAATGATGATGATAAAAGCTAAGATAGTAATGCTCCATGTTTTTGCTCTAGAAAGATGGAAAAAAGACACCTCCACACAACAGTAAAATGGGAAATGTCGTTATCCACCTGTCATCTCAGGTTAAAGCTAGTCTGGGTTGCAATGAAATCGACGGTAGCTCAGACACAAGCTGCATTGGCCAGTAGTGCAGTTGGACGTATTGTAAAGGGATAATGATCGTACCACTATCTTTATAGCTACCAATTGCCCCAAAATAATTCAAAAATATATAAATCTTGTATAACCTTTGATACAAAGAAATGACTCTCTAAAAGTGACCATGTTACTCTTAACCCTGTGATATCTGAAGACCGTAGGATATCTCACTGCATGAATATCTTAGATTCTAGAAAATCGAACCGTGCGATATGTCCAGCTATAGGATATTAAACAATTCCCCCTGTCTGTCCAAATCCAAAGCACATATCCACCGCGAATTTAAATTTTTATTTTATCTTTACCGTTTTTACTTACAGACTCCTAAATTATGATTCTTATTATACTTTTTTATCACCCAGGCAACACAAAAGGAGGTATATGGGCCCTATATTCTCTATCATCCTAAAATGCTGAAGATTACTGAAGATCACAAGCTTCACTCAAAAAAAAGTTACAAAGAATGAAGAAGGAGAATTGACTAGAAGCATGCCTTTCTATCTTAACATAAGAAAGTTGGTAAGATGAAAAGTGAGGAAAAACAATAAGAGAATCGAAGAGAATGAAACTTAGTGAAAAAGATTTTTATCGCAAAATATATTTTCTATTTATTGGAACGCAATAGATGCTTTGGTAGAAAGGAAGAAAAAAGAGGGTAAAACTTTTCTAGATTTGTGAGAGCCATAGGATATCATGCAATGAGATATCTTACAACCTAGAATATAACATAAAATTAAGGGTAAAATTGTAATTTTTAGAGTATCATTTTCTATACGAACAGCTCTATGGAAATTTTTTTTTTCCACTTTTGGGGGCAATTGTTGGATAAAAGAGCGGTTGTATGATCCATATCTTTATTATAAATCATTTAGTACATACCTAGTGGATTTTGATCTCCTCCTCATAAGAACCTCTTGTTTTTCAAGTAGATAACATTTAATCAATTTTTTAATCAGATTTTTCTTCTTATTTCTCCCCTTGCAGAGATAGTGTTTGTTGTGTGTGTGTGTGTCTATACACACACACACATATATGAAACATTCATATGCATCCATCTCTCACCATAGAGTGAGGGAAAATTTTCTTTTTGCATGTGAATATTCATTTTATGCATATGAATATTTATGACTTTTCCTCTTTTTGTACATGAAAATTTTCAATTATAAAAGTATCCCTCACCCTATGATGAGGGATGGATACACATAAATATTCTCATATATATATATATATATATATATCAATTAAAGTTACGGTGACCAGCCCATTCACAAGCATTACCTTGCCACCTTAGTCAAATTAACAGAACCATTGTTTATAATGCTTTTTTCAACAGCCGGAACCTACTTGGACTGGCCTCAATTGTGCGCCTGGCAAGGGCTTAGATAAGGGAGAACCCATATGGGCCATATCCACCCAACTCACATTCACGTTGCCTTGTACTTTGACATATGACTTGCTCTCGATGGTTCTGAGATTCTGTGATATCAATTTCGGCATATGAATAATGAAAAGAACGGCTCTGACATGGGGTATCCCATGCATGCTCTTTTTTATTCCAAGGAAAAACTATTTTCTCATGCACTGTTTTATTAACAAGTATATAAATAGGTCATGAACAGGATGAATGTGAAGCTCATTCAACTAATTAAACCATTGAGATGCCTACAAGCCCTTCGTTTACTCGATCAAAACCGGAGATTCCCAGTTTGTATATCCCACTCATGTTTGCAGCACAATAACCTCTCCCAGTCTGAGTACATTTTAGTCACTATGCCTCTAATAGCTTCTATCTATGATGTCCAGACACAGTTTGGATACGATAGAAATATTTTATAGACATGATAAAGATATGAATTTTATATTTAAAAGTGAAGTATCAAACACGAAACGATAGTATACATTGCCTACTTTAAAACATTCGTGCATTATAGGCTTCTATGGAGAAAGCATGTGGTAAAAGTATTTTTTCACTAAAAAAAAACAACAGATAGCCTGGTGACAAAGGCATCTCACTCTTACCTAAGTGCACTACAAGAGGAGTAACACAGAGCATGGAGTACCCGAGGAATGATTCCTCATATCATAGATTAATGAAGATAGTTTAGCATTGCTCCAATAGAATGATAGGCATAGACAAGAAAAGTGTTTATTTACCCGACACAGTGGGACATTGCATCTTGTCAAGTAGGTGGACGGTCCCTCTCTCATACTCGTCACTTGAGGTCATCCTCTAAATTGTTATTCCATTGAAAGATTGAGTTATCTGTTATGACCATAATATTTACTTTTGGAAACAAATGGTCTTGTGGTCCATGTGCGAGTGTGCTATCTTTTGATCAAAGATCTTGACTTTGTGCAGATTTCAACTGTATCAATATCTTTAGACTATACTGGGCGAAATGACATTACAGCTGCTAAATTTATGGTGATGTGTGACTATGCAAAGAAGATTCATGGAACACAGAATAAAACAAAGTCCGTTATGCATCATTGATAAATGACAGTAATGCCAATTGAATTTAATATGCAGAGAATACAATTAATGCTCCTATAACAACACACTAAATAAGAAATGCATACTTCAGCGGTCATGAATATCAATAGAGAAAGAAGATCTGCTTCTCTCTAATATTCTAAACTATAATGCTCAAGCACCTGACCTACTTATGGCCCGCTTGGCAGCGTTAATTTCTCAGATAAGGAGTCACATAAATAGTATTGTAATTTAAGATTTTCACAATCTTTGATTCTCTAATAAAAGGGAAAAAAAAAAAAAAAAAAACTATACTTTTCTATAGAAAAAAAGTCAAAAAAATTTTATACCAAACAATTAAAAATAAAATATCATCATAACCTCATTATATTTGATTCTCTCCTCATTTGATGCTTTACTACACTTTATTTTACATGTAATGGAAAAGAGCTGAAAACGCATTCGATTTATAAAAGTTACGAGATTTAATGATAAGATCTTCCTTCTATATGCCATATTTTCATTGGTTTCCCAAATAAATAGGATTTACTTAAATCCAAATTCACATTTTTAATTTAAAAAAATAAATAATTAAGATTGAAATGGCACATGTGAAAAATATTGATGCGCCCCCTAAAACATGAATAAACCTAGTGAGCATGGAACAATGGGGATCTAAAAATCCGACTGGGACCACCTTAGATATGCTATTTGAAGTCAATCCGATTCCTCTAACCGCTTGATCCGTAGCTCACAACTTATCGACTTTATATCAAATAAAAAGTTTTGACTCTAGATCCAACGGTCCAATCAATTATGATGGGTGCAAACCCATTAGATCTAGTGTTTTTTTTTTTTTTTTTTTTTTTTTTTTTTTTTGGGGGGGGGGGGGTCTTCATACAAAAGTGTCTTTTTCTTTCGCTTGACCATGAACCTGCAACACACTCATGCACAATGCACATAATGGCGTACCTAAAATTTTCATTTTGGTGGCGGACGATGGTCAATTAAAAATTGAAAATGTCAAAACCAACGCCAATTACCAATAATTTCCACTTATTGCATGGTTTATATACATTCTTTTTTTCTTTTTCTTTTTCTTTTTTTTTTTTTTTTTGCAAATTAAGTATAAAGAATTCATATTCCGCTACTAATCAACATCCGGCTTCCTCAAATAGTGTATAAGATATGGTAAGACGGCAGACGTTTATGCCATGCTGTGTAGACGCTGAATTACTTGAGCTTGAAATGGAAGGGGGAGAACAATTGAGCAAAGGGTTCAGAGGTTTTTCATTCGGGAAATCTTTGAGACCTAGGGCAAAGGATTTTTCGAGACCTAGGCTCTGGAGATCACTTTACTGGAATGAGACATGTCCCATGCAACATTTAACTCCTCGCCCCATGTCCGCCCCTAAACAGACTGGACTCGCTGAACGTAAAATTAGGCATATCACTGAAGTTGGGACAACTCTTCTGTTCCAAGCTTCTTTACCTAAAGCATATTGGCTAGAAGCTTTTACCACTTCCACCTTCCTCATAAATAGACTTTCTACCCCTGTTTTACATAGCAAATCTCTCATTGAAGTTCTCTTTACCAAACGACCAGATTTGAGCTTTCTTCGTGTTTTTGGCTGCAAATGTTATCCATTCCACAGTGCTTACAAGGATGACAAGCTCTCTCCCAAATCTATTCCCTGTATCTTTATTGGTTATAGTAATCATCATAAGGGATATCATTGCCTTCATGTGCCCACAGGTCGTGTCTACATCTCCCGCCATGTGACATTTGATGAAACAACATTCCCCTTTGCTTCTCTTCCAACCACTTCTTCTCCTTATTCACCACCCAAATCAATTACCTTATCCATACGCACTATCTTACCTACATCCAATCCTATCATAGCACCTAATACTACTACTATACATCCCATACCTGCACTACCCACTCCACCTCCATTTACCCAAAATCCACTCATCTCAGAACCAACCGTCCAGCCCTCTCCACCACCACAATCTGAGCATGGTCAACCTGTGCTTGCCTCAAATCCAACCGATCCTACTCCTACCACCCGCTCCCACACCATGGTTACTTGCACTTCCGATCATACTCGTTAACCCAAGAAATTTCCGGATCATGTTACTTTCACAGCTACTCGTCACTCCATGGATCTTGTCCCTCATGAAGTTGAGCCCACCTATTTTTCTCAAGCCAACAAAACATCTCATTGGCATGCGGCTATGATATCTGAATATAATGCTCTTATCTCAAATGGAACATGGGTACTTGTTCCCCGGCCACTCAATCATAATATTGTTGGTTGTAAATGAGTGTTTCGAATCAAGAGGAAACCAGATGGCTCTGTAGATCGTTATAAGGCCAGGCTAGTTGCCAAAAGGTTTAGTCAAGAAAAAGGAGTAGATTATTTTGAGACATTTAGCCTTGTAGTTAAACCCAATACGATCAAAGTTATTATCTACATTGCTCTCTCTCAAAACTGGCCCATTCATCAGCTTGATGTTAATAATGCCTTTTTACATGGTTTTCTTCAAGAGGATGTTTTCATGGCCCAACCACCTGGCTTCACTCATTCTACTCTTCCACATTTTGTGTGCAAACTTAACAAAGCAATTTATGGGCTCAAACAGGCCCCTCGAGCGTGGTTTCATCGTTTAAGCCATCGGCTATTTCAACTGGGCTTTGTTGCTTCAAGGTGTGATACTTCCTTGTTTATTAGGCGCACATCGACTGATATCACTATTCTATTAGTCTATGTGGACGATATTCTCATTACAGGCAGCAGTTCTACTACTATCACCAGCATTACAAGGGATCTTAATTGCACATTCACTCTAAAAGATTTGAGTCATCTACATTACTTCTTAGGGATTGAAGCACATCATACAAAATCTAGTCTCTTGTTGTCACAGAAGAAATAGATTAAAGATCTTCTTCTTCGCACACATATGGCTGGTGCTAAACCAATTAACTCTCCTGCTTAGACCGGTGTGGCCCTATCTAAAGACACTAGTGATCCATTGGACGATGTTACTCTCTACCGCAGCATAGTTGGTGCTCTTCAGTATGTAACTGTCACCTGTCCTGACATTGCCTTCTCTGTTAACAGGTATGTCAATTTATGCATCAACCGACTGATATTCATTAGACGGCGGTAAAACATGTTCTTCGATACCTGAAGAACTCCGTTAACTGTGGATTACTTCTTCAAAAATCTACAAATTTGACTCTCCAAGCTTACTCTGATGCGGATTGGGCAGGCTGTCCTGATGATCGCCGCTCTACAATAGGCAATTGTGTTTTCTTAGGACACAATCTCATTTCTTGGACCGCCAAAAAGCAACCTACCGTCGCCCGTTCAAGCACTGAAGCCGAATATTATGCTCTAGCCCATGCCACAAGTGAACTTTGATGGCTGCAATATCTTCTTTATGAGCTTCATTTCTTTTCATCAATTCCGCCAACGTTGTGGTGTGACAATCTTGGCGCAACCTATCTTGCTGCGAATCCAGTATTCCATGCTCGCACAAAGCATATAGAACTTGACTATCACTTTGTCAGAGAACTTGTTGCATCTGGGCAGCTTCGTGTTCTCTTCATTTCTTCAGTTGATCAGATTGCGGACATCATGACTAAAGCTCTCGGGTCTAAGCGGTTTCTGCTCCTCAGGCCCAAGCTCACAGCGGTTCCCACTACTTCGCTTGCGGGGGCATGATAGCATAGATTGATATGCCCAAATCTCCACCTCAGCATAATCCATCAGATCCTGTAAATTAGCATTCTGTTTTAGTAACTATATAGATTCTTTCAATCTCTTTTGATTTGTATCTATCACATTGTAATCCAATACAAACATAAAGTCCACTCTTTATATAGAGAAGGTATAATTTCCACATCCTTTTCTTTACTGGTTCACTGTCAATAACCAAAGCCACCCATCTTTCAGGATAGTGGACAAATGATTAAAGAGAAATGGGAAGACAGAAGATTAGACAATAAAATAATGGTCTACACCCTATCGTTTCCAAAGTCTCAACCACAACTATACGGAGAGGTAGGACCCCAAGTAATTATTGTATGTTAACATGACATATACAATACGGAGAGGTAGGACCCCAAGTAATTATTGTATGTTAACATGACATATGAGTGAATGAGAGAGAGAGAGAGAGAGAGAGAGAGAGAGATTCAGTTTTTACAGGAAGGCCATTTGACGTGGAGCAACCATTGATGAGAGCATGATTCAACAAGTTGCTTTGGACGATTCTGTCCACATATGTCCATTTGGGATTTGGACGGTGGCGTGTATCTTCAGCTCACCGGTTTTGTCTTGGGATTCTTATCATTCTCGAATGAGTGAGATTCCCTGATAATTCATTTACTCTCGTGGCCCTCACCTATGGACCAGCTTAGGCCATTGAAAGAGCCCCACTTGGTTAGTTTTTAGGCCAGATAGCATTGCATTTAGTTTTAACTTTTAATCATACATGGGGTTAGAGCCAGTAGATTTTAGTTGAATTACTGGAATTATGAAGGAACGAAAAATATGGATATCATTCTTCTAAGTTTTAGAGAGTGAAGCCCATATTTCACAGGACCGAAGCAACAGATCTCAACACTTCCCCACATGTTAGGGGTGAGGTTGTAACATCACTCTCATCCGAAACGACACAAATAGAGTCAACGCGCGGAGACTCGAGAAAATCATATTTTTATTTAGATAACCATACTTTGGATTATTCTGCTCATCTACACCTGATACGTCATTTTGCTTCAGCATTCTCCTCATTTTTATTTAGATAACCACACTCTGGATTATTCTGCTCATCTACACCTGATACGTATTACATTAGATGACAGGTCGATTATGAAATCTTGTTTATTAATTGGAGCACCAATGAGCCCACAATAAGCAGGTATGCTCGTATCAATCAGGGTATGCTCGTATTTATCAGTTCAGAGATCATGGGATGTACCGTGTAGTGGTTCCAATAGAAGCTTGAGTCCATCATCTCCCAATGCCATGGGGCCATTTGAACATGACTGAAGTCTCTGGTGACGTTTTGTATAAACAGCAGCATTATCTGTTCTCATCCCGCAATGGATGATCATTTTCTTTTTACAATTAAACATAATAGATCATACCAACTTCAAACAATGAAGTGGGAGGGACATTCAAAACAACATCCGGTCCCCAACAGTTTTTGCCAAGAAAATTGTAGATGATATTTATAGCAAGTTTCTTGAGAATGGATGCCGACTTCTTCGCTTAAGCATTAGAGTTCCCAAGAACATATGAAACACGAGATTCCCTGGCTCTCATAATCTCTAAGAATAGAATTCTCCACAATCTCAAGGCCGTCAGATGTCACCTCTTTGAAATCTGATAGACACAGCAGATTCTCTTCACCATCTGAGGAAAGGAAGCCAGAAGATGGTCCGGTATTCAATGAAGATGTGCATTCTGCCCCTTCAGTTTCTACGAATTCCATGATCCCAGAAACCAATCTGTTTTCAAAATTGTAGTTTTCTTGCTGTAGATCCTTGTATCGGTACCTAACTATGCACCAGAACATGACATACTCTTTCGGCCCAATCCTACCTATAAGGAATCGCTCCTGCTCGCAAACATAAGCAACTTGAATGGATATCACACACACACACACAAACACCAACACCTGATGAAAAGCAGGCAAGTTTGTCTCCAAATGTCCAAAAACAGCCAGCACCCCAATCACTATATCAGTGTAAATGACTCCAATTACTGGCACACGAACCATGCCAATGCTAGGCCCAGAATTAAATAACCTGTACATTGATACCCTGTTCTCCACAACGAATTCGTGTTTCTTGAGTGTACCATAGTTCCAAACATACATGATGCACATGAAGATCAAGGAAAGAATTAAGTGGCATCCATCCCCCTTCGTGTACCTTGGTAAGAGATGCTGAGATGTAAAATAGCTCAATCGATCCAAAGAACGCCAGAAAAGCAACGGCCACCATTATCCTCTGCTTCCACACAATTATTATCACCAAAAACATCAAGCAACTTGTCACAAACATGACAACTGTAACAGCGAGCCTTGCAAATTGGTGAAGCAATGCAAAGCTTACATGAAAAAGGAAAATTTAGGGTGTAATTGGATGTACCCAACCTCCTGTTGGCTTGAATATTTTGGCATCATGGATGGATACCTATGCTGGTATGTATGTAACATTTTTCTGGTCTCTCTGCCCCCAAGCATATCAATACGCCCACCAGTACTAATCTCTTTTTCCATGCCATGTCGAACACAACACTGAAAGATAACTTCCCACAATAGATGCCAAAGTGGCCACAACAAAGACGGGCCAAAATACACGTGTTGCGAGGATACAATGACTTCAATATGTAGGTAGAGGAGAAAACAAAATGAACAAATAGAGAATGCAATGCATTAAAATACAGCAATATTGGAATCAAACTTGCCTGGTATGGCTTTATAGAAGCTCTGCTGAATATCTTGAAGGTGTGTAGAGAGAAATGCAGCTTCACCCATGTAGGCAAGCATCAAGCATGGATATACCAGAAAAGTGAAAGCAATCTGGCAATGCAAATATATTAGTTCAAAGTTACAAAAAAGGAGCTATCAACATGAATTATTTTCCTTCATAATGACGCAATGGGGACAGTCCATTTCCTAAAACATATTTATGTGATGCCCATATCAGATTCAATCCTATTCTTCTAACACAGAACATATACTATTCACATAGATGCATTCTACTAACACATGTTCCATGTAATCAGTAATATGACGTCCTGTTTCCCCATGTCACCAGTTTGATACCTCTTGCCACTGTAAAATTCAACATGTTCCATGTAATCAGTAATATGATGTCCTGTTTCCCCATGTCACCAGTTTGATACCTCTTGCCACTGTAAAATTCAACATGCATCAATGTTCAAGTTTGACAGGTTTACCTTAATTGAAAATGGAGAGAAATGGCCCAAATCCGCAACCATGGTCTCGACCCCTGAGAAGGCACTTCATTTTGTACCATATAAACAGTGTTGAAACAAAAGGAGGTTACTATTAAAAGTGAAGAGCAAAAATCTACCTGCAATGCAGCGTACCACTCCTAATGACACCCACCCTTCAGTTCTGGTGTTTTGAAGGAACCTATACATGTAGAATGGGGAAAGTGCACAGAATATGCTTGGATTCCATTGAAATATATTATATACACCAATGCCACTAATGCATAGAAGCCATGCTGTAACAATGGGAGCAAACAAAAATGGGACCCTGTGTGTGCCATGATGTTGAAGAGAGAAGAGACCCACTAAAATGACACAAGAAATCACCACGACATATTGTGTGAAAAAAATTGTTAGCCAAAAGAAAGAAAGAGAAGATGGAGGAAAAAAAAGATTCAATGGGGTATAAGAAGGGGATTATGGCTGTGGATGAACTCACTCTCATGAAGTGTTGTAAAATGTACTCTTAACACCAGAAACTGCTGAAAGAACTACAAAAGAAAATTCCCAAAGTAAATATAATTTTACTCAACTCTGAAAGACAAAATATTAAACAAGAAAACATCCACTCGGTCCTGAAGGGTGGGTGTCATTAGGAGTGGTACGCTGCATTACAGGTAGATTTTTGTTCTTCACTTTTAATAGTAGTACACTGCATTACAGGTAGATTTTTGTTCTTCACTTTTAATAGTAACCTCCTTTTGTTTCAACACTGTTTATATGGTACAAAATGAAGTGCCATCATTTTTGCAAAGAATCTATGTGAATAAAATGAAGTGGCATAAAATTGTACAAAATGAAGTGGCATAAAATTGTTGGTGGGGGCTTTGCTTTGCGATAGTTTCTTGGACTGACCTTGTTTTTTTCCCCTAGTTTTTCATTTGATTCTTTGCAAAACCTCGAGTTGTAATATTGTTTTACCCGAGCTCAAAGACCAGTACTGCCTTCTTTCTTTTTCTTACATGTTGTAATTGTAATTGCAGAGCATCCGTGGATAACAAGCGGCGGAGAAGCAAGATCAGTGACTGATCTGACCTGAGAATAGCTACTAGCTACAATTACTACTTAGGGAGGAGTGTAAAAGACATGGACGGGGAAGAGATAAAAAAGTGAAAGAGAGGAGCAGGAGAAGATAAGAGAAGAGAACGGAGAGGGAAAGAGAAGAAAATGAATAAGCAAAAGGATGAGGAGAACCAGGGGAAGGGGGCGGGCGGGCGGTAGTTGCAGCAACACACGGCGGATTTCTGCATTCTCGGTACCACCTCTCTTTCCCCATTTTTTTTCTACTGTTAAATGTATTTATTTTTATTTTTTTTTTTTCATTCTTCCTCTTTTTTAAAGTTAATCTTCAACTTGCAGTTCCATTCGTTTTTCAGCTTTTTGTTTCATCTTTTCAACCAACTTCCGATTCTTCCTCTTAAACTCCCAAGTTGTCATACTGCCACAACTATTTTCTCTCCTCCTTTGCCATATTTTGCTACTAAAACAATCCAAACCACAAACCAAACAACAGCAGTTAGGACTTTGAAAACAAAAGCAATTCGGATACAAGAAATGATGTAAACACTTACCTGAGTAAATTTGTTCCAGTTGTCAAATATTTTACATATTACCAGGCATAGCCTTCTTTTAACAGAATTTCCTAAAATTAAAAATAATAACAATAATAATAAATAATTTAATACAATATAATAGTAAATTATTTTATTTAACTTTTGGTATTTTAAAAACAATTATACTTGAACCGATCCTCTTACTCGTTATCTCGCTCCACATCACATACAATTCTTGTCCCTTTTTCATAATGTTCTTCCAAGTAAAGTCTTCTTCCCTTAATTAAATTACAAAACGCATGCTTTGCATGTTCGCAAAAGGTTTAACCTGATTTGCGAGAGTCGACTCCTTTGTTAATAAAAATAAATAATTAGTACTTAACAATTTATTATAAATATTAAAATACATTCAGCTACAATAATACTCAATGCTAACACAACATCTCTTTGTTAATATGATTTAACCATCCATTTTTCTATAACTGTAAGAAGAAGTGAAAATGAATTAAAGCACTTCCATACAAGTATTAAAATATACTTTTATACTAATATATTCTGATGTATATACACTTGCACGCATATTTACTACTTTTATTAAAAATTAAATGTATTTTAAGTTGTTGAAAATTATATTAATCTCATAAAGAAATTTTATGTCACAAGAATTGAGTCCATCTTATCTCATTTGATATAATACCATTACATAGTAAAATACATCCTCCTTCGTAGTAAAACATAACAAATAAATGAATCGTCGTCCCCACATCCTCTTTTATAATGTAAGAAAAAAAATAAAAACTATAAAACGTCATTACATATATCCAAATACACAAAAGATTTGAAATTTTTCTATGAATTTTAATGGTGCAAGTATCTCGCTGAGAGTGTATAGTGCTTCTTGTTCACCCTCGGAGGATCAGTCAAATTATCCCGTACAATCATGCTAAAGCTCTTAGATAACTGAAAACCCACTCACATGACTAAAAACCCACTCATGTGAGTGGGTTTTCAGTTATCTACGAACTTTAGCATGACTGCACAGGATAATTTGACTGGTCCTTCGAGGGTGAACAAGAAGCACCATACACTCCCAGAGAGATACTTCCACCATTAAAATGCATAGAAAATTTTCAAACCTTTTTTGTATTTGGATACATATAATGACGTTCTAAAGTTTTTTTTTTTAGATTATAAAAGCGGATGTGGGGGACGACGAATCATTTCCATAGATTAGTATAAAAATCTATTAGTATAAAAATCTATTTTAAAATATAATTTTCTTACTTGTATGAAAATATTCTAATCCATTTCCACTTCTTACAAATCCAGGAAAATGGATGGTGAAATCATACTAACAAAGAGACGTCGTGTTTGCATTAAGTATTATTCTAGCTAAATGTGTTTTAATATTTATAATAAATTATTAAGTACTAATTATTTATTTTTATTAACAAAGGAGACGACGCTTCCAAATCAAGGATAATCTTTTGCGAACAAGCAAAGCATGCGTTTTTTAATTTAATTAAAGGAAAAAAACTTTATTTGAAAAAGCATTATAAAAAAGGGACAAGAATTGTATGCGATGTAGAGTAAGATAACGACTATCGCAAGAGAGAATCGGTTCAAGTATAATTGTTTTTAAAAAACTAAAGTTAAATAAAATAATTTACTATTCAATTGCATTAAATTATTTATTATTATTGTTATTATTTCTACTTCTAGTAAATTATGTTAAAAAAAGGCTACGCCGGTTAATATGCAAAATTTGACAACCGGAATAAATTTAATTAGGTACGTGTTTACATCGTTTCTTATATTCAAACTGCTTTTGTTTTCATAGTCCTAACTACTTTTGTTTGGTTTGTGGTTTGAATTGTTTTAGTGGCAAAATATGACAAAGGCAGAGAGAAAATTACTATGGCAATATGACATTCTTATACCTCCATAGGAGTTTAAGAGGAAGAATCGGAAGTTGTTTGAAAAGATGAAACAAAAATCTGAAAAACGAATGGGACTTCAACTTGAAGGTATGGTCCCTTGTTAACTTTAAAAAAGAGGAAGAATGGAACACATCGCTCAAATGTCGTACAGTTATGGTGGATTTACAATGAACTTTTTTTTTTTTTTTGGTCATTCAAATTATAATATGGTAGGGAAGCTAGTGCTAGCTGTTGATGTGTCTGAATATTGGAGCGATTGTCCGATATCACCTCCAATAACTGAATGCCAAGATTCTTGGTACGGACTCTCAAGATCTTCATTAGAAACCGTATCATATCCACAAATGTTAAAGCATACAGTGTTGGAAAATGGAAATATCCGAAAAAATTCAAAATATTGTAAAATGTTGAAAAACAATGTTTTTGTCAATTAGTAACAACTATAGAGCAAAATATCGGTCCCCCACTCCCGTAAGTCATAACCTCCTATATCAATGTCTTATCTGAAGTTGTCAAATATGTCCAGTATTAATATTTAATGTTTGTGTCTATCCTTGTAATTCACAAACTCATTAAAATAGTTTATATCTAAAATCCAAATCATTAAGAATAACTATGACCTCATATGTTAGCTTTGAAAAAAAAAAACTCACTCGAATCGAAACTAAACCCATGGTCAAATTGGTCATGTAACATGATTACAAGCACTTCATTCATTAGGATTTAGGACTAGATCCATTGTTAGATTGACCACACATAATTTTTAGCACTATTCCATCAACATGTTTCATAAGTTTCATTATTTAAGTGGGTCTAACTCTTGAGTAAGATTTCTTTAGTATGACTTATAATGCCCTTGCTAAGCACAGGGGCATAAGATACTGGTAAGTTTCATAGTTCTTTTTTGCTAATTTTGAGTATTTAAATTGGTAATCGAGCTTTCCTAAATTGTAAACATTAAGTTCCTCAGATCCAATGATGATCACTCTCCTACATTGTAGCTTAACTAAATTACATTGTCCGTTATTTGGGAGATCCTCAATAGAAAACTCATGGTGGACACCATCCTTTATACAGTGACACTTAATTGCACTTGTGTATAAGGTGTTCAAGACAGGCCTGACCCTAATTTAAGTTTTGATGGGGATCAGGACTGACTCAATTGGGCCAACGTGTTTTAGTCATATCGAGTGGAGCATATTTTACACCTACACCCAACCAAACAAAGCAAAAACCAATGTTTACAAACTCATTTTCACTCACCTTAACTTGGCTCAGTGGATAACCAAAGTTGGACAAATCAAATGATCCTCGGTGAAGCGTGATGCAACTAACCACACATTTGGGTTAGCCTCAATATAATAAGACCTAATAAAGAAGATGCATATTATCATCAACTGTATCAAGAAAATATTATAAGCTGATCAACGAAATGTTATGATTTTGGAACCAAATACTTAGGTTCAAACGGATCTTAATCCACCACAATTTGGGGGCACATTCAAAACGCTTGCCAGAAAATCCAACAAATAAAAAAAAAAATCAAATATACCCAAACACTCAAAATTCATTAGTAGGGATTAGATTCCATTTTTCAGAATAATGAAAAGCTAGAGTGTTTCATCTTCAACCTTAATTTTCAAACGATACAAGAAAATAAAAAAATCCAAAAATTCATATAGACCCAGAAACTCAAACTTCACTAGTAGAAAGTAGATTCCATTCCAAAGTAATATAGTAAAAAGAGTAATTCATCTTCAAACTATACAAGAAATAAACCCTAGAGGTAAAAGAAACTACCCATGTTCCGAATCTAAACTAGAGACAGACAAAAAAATTCTCTCCACTTCCATTTTCCACTATTCCCACTCATCCAAACAGATCTGAACTCCCAAGAATCAAAGTGAGAAAATCTAGAGAGAAAGATGTTTGCAAGCAACACAACAAAGAAGTAGAGTGGGAGAGAGGAAGAGAGACAAAGAGGGAGACTGACTTACCTGAAAGACCATGTAGAAGGTTTGAAAAAGAAAGAGGCTAGGTTTTCATGGAGTTTCTTTTTCAATAGAAGAGAGAGTGTGTGTTTTTACTTTTAGGGGTGGGGCAGAGGTTAGATATAAGTAGGGTATGGGCCAAGGCCCATTACGAATTTGAGAGGGTTTTTGGATTCCACCTGGGGCGGTCTACAACGTGGGTCCGCCACTGTTCCCACCACACCATTTACAGAAACTAAGAACAAGGAAAAATGAAAGACCAACCATAGGAAAGAGAGTGAAAAACAAAATCACAGTCAAACACACTCCAAATCACGGAATAAGAGAATGAAATCACACCCCAAGTGACCAAATTAAGAGAAACTTTGAAATGTTAGCTTTATAGGAAGGAAACTAGATCAAAGAAAATTATTTGCGACAAATGCTACAGACCAGATGTAAAGTTGAATTGTTTACGATCAATTCTCGATTCTTAATCAGCTTCATCCAATCGTTTCTCCAACCATTCAACCTTGAACAAAAACCAGTCATTGAAAACCTAAAACTCTTGGGGCACGTTTATGTAGCCCATTTACGCAGAAAAGGATGTGGTTTTCTGCTGAAAACTCTTTTTTCTTGTGTTTGGTGCAGCAGTTTTCCACGGAACTGCTTTTTCGCCACGTCAGCTTTTTCTTTCCTAGGCATGAAAATGGACTTCCAATGGGAGATATGGAAAGTCAATTTCCATGGAAAACTGAAACCCCCCCCCATCAAGGAAAAACTTTTTGCACCAAACATGAATTTCTAATTTCCTCAAAAACCTTTTCTGAGACATTTAAAAACCATAGAATTTGCTGATGTGGCAATTTCATCTTTTCATGAGGGCACATTTGTATACACACCTTTTCAGCAGAAAGGGGAAATTGTCACGTCAGCAAATTCCATAGAAATGATTTAAAAACCATAGAATTTGCTGATGTGGCAATTTCATCTTTTCATGAGGGCACATTTGTGTACACACCTTTTCCGCAGAAAGAGGAAATTGTCACGTCAGCAAATTCCATAAAAATGAAAACCTCGAAAAATGATTTCCGTAGAATTTAGAAATTCATGTCTGGTGCAAAAAGAGTTTCCTCATTGAATTGGTGCTAATGTTGTTTGGTGCGGCTATGGATTCCTAATAGAAAATCAAAATTTCTTATTTGGTGAAATAATTCTTTGAAGAAAAATAACATAACATTGATATTATTTATTCAACATTAAATAATGATTTATATAAATAAATAAAAGATGAAAGAGTTGTAACGTTTTTGGGTTGAAATGGACGATTGAGGAAAAGAGGGAGAAGTTTTTCGAAGAAATCCATTTCTCATACCCTCATAAGAAACCCATTTCCACCATTATCAAGGAAAATGCTACGAGGCATGAAAGCATTTACGCGGAATTGTTCCGCACCAAATACCAGAAAAAAGGGTTTCCGCGGAAAACCATCCACTTTTCCGCGAAAAGTGTTACACAAACATGGCCTGAAAGTTGCCTCTACACAAACGTGCCCTTAGAATCTCACTAGCACAGTAACCCGTGCTAAGCACGGGCATGGCCCACATGGCTAGGGTCCCCACTCCATCTTACTACTTTTGACATATTTTTTGATAAACAATCACATATTGATATTGTGTGGTGTGGTAGAGGTTAGTCAAGGCAAAAGGTCGTGAGTTTGAATCTCATTACCTACATATTTTTAGATTTTTACCAAAGCACAATTTTAAAAAGTCATAATTGAAAGAAATCCATACAAAATTGAATCTAAAGCCCTCAGTTTAATATATTATAATTTGCCTTAGATGTAATCAATCTTACCTGGGAAAGCAATTTTTTTCTATTAACATATAGTATCTTGTTAAAATTACTTCATCTTTCTAAAAACACGTCCTCTCCCTCTCATTAATCAGATGGTGGAAGGTGGGCCAAACAGTGCCCACCTCGCACGGGTCTACCACCTACTGGGTCGCCCGTGGGTCCTCCTTCGGATTCACACGAATCAAATGAGTCATCGGTGGCCCACCGGGGTCCCGGCTCCAACGTAAGAAAATGAAATTTTGGAAAACACTATGCTGTTTGAGGGAAAGGCCAAAAAAAAAGAGGAGAAATTCATGTTACATTTATCATGTCATATCAGTTCTAAGTTCTAACCATCATCACAAGAATCAATAATCTAATCTTAAATTCCCAATTGCTACAGCCTACAGGACTCACAGCTGTATATTTGTCTTGAGGCTCACCGGATGCTCTTGAAACCTGCAAGCATGAGGACACAATTATAAATTTCGTCCTTAAAAAAGAAAAGAAAGAAAAACATAAAATAAATGAAGACAAATTTTAAAATCAAATGTGAGCACACATGAAAAATTGCATGAGTGAAAAAATCAAAGGCATTCAATTTCCCATTATCAGACATAGAAGCCCTACACAATAAAATGAAAAAGAAAAAAAAAAAAAACCTAACCCGAGTCACAGTTTTGAACCAATCGCCCGGTGGAGTTCGGCAATGTCCCACGGTGGGAAGAGGGTCTCTCTTTTTTTGTGTGGATTGATTGCTTGTGTTCATGCATAGTTGCAATCTAAACCATCGATCACTCTTATTTTTGCTGCGCCACTTTTCTCAATAGGTGGTATCAGAACCCATCGCAAGGCTTCCGCACAACAAACTGGTATTAGAGCCAGATCGAAGGTGGGCCATGGTTCTGATCGAGGATCGGTGTTGCTGAGCGATGCAGACATGGCTCAGATTGTGTGATCGATGGATTCGGAAACTGAATCTAGTTGATGAAGCAGAGGCAGAAAGATCCGATGCAGATCTTTGCCATTGGACACCGCACACTTGGATCAAAGAAGAGAAGATCGGAGAATAGGGCTTGATTTGCCCTGTTGTAGTGAAGAGGATCCCAGATGGGAAGGTCCTCTTGGGGTCTGCTGTCGCAGATGAAGAAGAGATCCAGCGGGGGATCTCGAGGTGGGCCGCAGATAGTGAGATCGATCGCATTTGATCTATCGATCTCGGTGGGCCATACAGACCCTCCGTTGCAAAGTTGTTCTTGAGAAAGAGTGGACAGAGTCGATCCCCGGACTCTGCGTGTTCTGTTGAAAAACGGAGTTGCAGATCTGCGCGTGCTCTTGCAGACGATGGAAGAAGAAAGCAGGGGTTCTGCGTTGAAATTGCCGAAGATCCGGAATCCCTTTTGGCCGACTAAGAGATCCGGACCTTCAGATTGTTGCAGTCACTGGAGGAGGAGCAGTGACCATCATAGGACCTGATCACAGTCGCAGATTTCAGGCTGCGTTTGCAAAGGGTCTGCATGTTGCAGAAATTGGATCTTATGGTGGGCGAGAAGGCGACCTGTTGCAAAACAGAGGATCCAGATTGATAGAGGCAGAACCTGATCAGCAATGGTGGGCCATCACGCGCACAGATTCGATCTCTGCGCTGATCGAAGTCGAGAAGTTGCTTGTTGTTTTTCGACACAGAGAAGTCGAAAAAGAATAGCTCTGCCAGTTGCAGAAACCAGAACCGAAGAAGAAGAGCAGCTCTGCTGGCCGGAGTTGAGGCAGAATCAGAGAATCGCTGCCCAGTTGCTGTAGCCGGAGAACCAGACCAGCGCCGCCGCCGTCGTTGGCTTAACCAGAGAAGAAGAAGAAGAAAGGCAGCAAGGCTGCGTAGAACCCAGGCAAACCGAGGAAGGAGGTTCAGCACGCAGGAGACTAAGAAGAGGACTCTGGATCCAGGTTTGGCTACCGGAATCGACGCCGGAGAAGTGAAAGAGAGGGCTTCGGTCCTTGAGTTGCCGATTGCAGAACTCAGTCCCAGAGGAAGCCACCTCGCCGGAGAAGAAGGGCTTTGCCCTGTTAAATGGTTCTCGAGTTTGCCTGTTTCTGCATAGCTAAAGAATATCTGCCGGAAGAGACATATAATAGGAGAGACGGTAGCTCAACATACTTCTTGCCATCGCCCGAAGAAGAAGAATAAAAAATCTTTTTTTTTTTTTTTTGGGATTACAGGGTCCGTGTCAAGTGCAGAGAATTAAAAGCCGAGGAGTGCTAGTACCATTATGGTGATCAAATGTAAAATTGTTATTCAAATTAGTGAATTAGTGAGATGGCTAGAGTTGCATCAACTAAACTTGTAAAGAAAACGAAGGATTTTGTCCTTTCCCATTAAAGGTAATGACTGACAGGTAGAGATAAAATTTATGATGGTCCGAAGCACTGAATAGAATTTATGATGGTTCGTGGTCACCGGAAAGGGTTTGGGTTAAAATGACCCGAAGTCCAGCGCAGAAGCAGAAGCTGCAGTGGTGACGTCGGCAGTGGTCAACTACCGATTTGACCAAATCCAACGTTGAGAATTCAAGTGGGAGAGGGATGCTACTTGTCCCGGGTTCTGGACAGAACCCGGGACAAACTTCCCATGGGGGAGCGTTGGATCCCAGGAGAATCCAGGACAAGTAGATTTTCTAATTCAAGTGGTGACATCGAAGCTATTGGGAGTCTGATTTGATTCCCATTTGAACCTAGGCCCTACGCACTCGTGTCGTGCTGATCTATGAAGTTGCCAAAGAAGATTGGCTATTGAACGGTGAAAAAGAAAGTTTGATCAATTAGAATGTATAAATTTATTTCTACAATATTGAAGCCATCCAGAATTGGATTTTAGATCTGTTTTTCCAACGTACTCGTAGTGACGAAATTTACGCAAGTGTAGCATGAGATTGAAAATCCAATGATCATCGGAGGACTTTCACCCAGAAGAGGGTAGAATTTCACCTACAAGAGGGTAGAAAATCATTTCTACAATATTGAAGTCATGCAAAGTTGGATTACACATCAGTTTGTTTCTATGTACTCATAGCGATAAGATCTACAAGATTACTGGAGGAGATTGGCAGTTTTTTTGGCAGGAAAAACTTGGTTGATGCATAAATTAAGCGGTTCATAGTGGTAGTAATGGATGCACACAGCACTAGTAATTTTGAAAACGGAAGTTGTTCTGCAGATAATGGAATCCTCATGACTCATTTGGTGGCGGCATGCGTGAGATGCTTGCCTTTGCTTAATAGCTGGTAAAAAGTAAATGGGTGTGGTTGGAGTTGGATCTCAAGATAGTCCATTTACTGTAGCATTTAACTTTCAACCAAGGCCTTTGCTAGGCGATAAAAGTAAATGGGTGTAGTTGGTAGATAGTGTAATTACAGTAGCATTTAACGTTGAAAAACTCTATTTGGTCCGTCCAAGTAGCCGGACTCTTTAACGTTCAACCAAGCACTGGTACGGAGAATTGAAGTAAAGTGTGTCGGGCCGAAAACCAATGGAGTTCAAAAAGATGTATAGCGTGTTTGCCGGCAAAGAAGAAAGGAGCTGTTCAATCACTCGAATTTCAAGATTTGTTGGTTGGAAAATTTTTGAATTTTAAGGTAAGGTGGAATTTCTAAATCTTCCGAGGATATGAGTATTTTAAAATTTAATTAAAATGCAAAGAAGTTAGAATTCTTAAATTCCTAAAGGTTAATTGGAACTTATCATGTATTGTAATTCATATAAAGAAACAAAAGATTTGGAAATACAAAGAAGTTGGAAATCTTAAATTCCAAAAGGCCAATTGGAACTTATCATGTGCTGTAATTCATATCAAGAAACAAAAGATTTGAAAATGCCAATGGGACATGATGTCACATAATGTCTCAAAAATCTCAACCACTATAATTCTAGTAAAGAAACAGCCCCTATACGAATACACAAGCTAAATACCCAAACAAATTTGTTAAGAAAATGAAGGCAAACAAACAATACTTATTATGATGTAAATGAGTGCCCAATTATCAGATTATTCGAAGGTTTCAACCCATTAAAAATAAGGTATGGATTCTTATTTAAGCCCCGATAAATAAATAGGTCCAGGTCCAGGTCCAGTTCCACTTTGATCCGGACCCGTGGACCCGATACTCAACATATTACCTCAATTTTTTAAAAATTATATTTTTTTTAATATTATTCTCTACTTAAATCCAGATCCGGATCCAAACATGTCACTGTATGATTTTGGTTCTAATTTCGGAGCCAAAAACTGATTTCAAATCTGGATCCAATTTCACTTTCTTAATGGTTCTGGCTTCGGACCGGACGGAACCAACCAGTGTACAACCCTCAATACTTACCGTGTGGGCCTCCCAGGCTTTAAGTCAGATGATCACCTGCAAAGATTTCCTATACATGCTATAAATTTTGAATCCTGACAGCACAGCCCACGTACTAGGTAAGTTCAAGACACCATAGCATGTGATTTCACAAATACAATGTAACACAATACTTCCATCGCTCTTCCCAAGCCTCCTTTTACAGGAATAAGGAAAAAACTCTTTTTCCAACTTTTGTGTGTAAGATGGTTTAGGTAGAGAGAGATTCGTTTAGCTGGTACACTTTCGCTCTCTGCAAACTCTCCTATTCCCATGTTAAAAAAATTAGTAATAAATTACGACTTTCTCAATCTGAAACTACACAATGAGTGGAGAAACTCATTAAATTCAATTTCTTTGATATTTAGAAGCCTACGTCAAGAAGAGTTAATGAATAATTACATCAATCTAACCATTGTAATTCGGAATTTTTTCATGGATGGACTATGACTAAGATAACTTTGAGTCGGCTCTAGCTCTAGATTTACAATTTATATGTCAACCATGAGAATTTTATTTAATACCACAATTTTGAAGATAAAGAACAAAGGATTTAGGATTTGTCTATCACTTTCCACCCTCTCCAATTGATTTGGATTTTCCCTTTTTGTTCCTTCATTCCGAGTATTCAACAGAAACTCAAATGAAGTTCTTGTAAAAAAATAAAATAAACCCAAATAAGTATGATTTTGCCTTTTTTTACTAATATCAACACGAATAGGCCATATTAGCCTGGCTCAAGCTACCACCGTCTGCTGTCAGCTCTGATGGGAGACCATTTCACAGGTGAGATGTTTACACGTGTGGGATAGTTTACCTACAACTTAGATAAATAGAATTTTACTTAAATTCAAATTCAAGTTTATATTTTAAAAGATCAAATTGAAATGGTACATGCATGTGAAAAATATTGATTTGCCTCCTAAAATGTGAATAGATCTAGTGAGCATGGGAGAGTGTGGGGATCAAAAGATCCAAGTAGGACCACCCTACATATGCAGTTTGAAGTCAATCCGATGCCTCTAACCGCTTAATCTATGACCCACAAATTTAACGACTTTATATCGAAATAAAAATTCGGACCTTGATCCAATGATCCAATCAACTATGATAGGTGTAGTCCCATTAGATCTGGTATTGTGATTCAATGGGTCCTCTATGTGTGGATGTTTGGAGGGATCATAAGTTGGGCCCACTGGAAGTTCTCACCATAATACGGTGAGCATGATTTTCACAGGAGCATTTCTCTATATGTACAAGATAGTCCCTAGCGATCTCCTCATGGGTGATTTAGATAGACTCGAGGATCAAATTGATTTAATTTATTTCTTAAGATATTGCGTTCATATAAAAGTGTCGTTTCTTTTTGCTTTTGCTTGAACCTGAACCTCAAACACACGATGCACACTGGATATGTCCTCAATCAGCCAAACAATATCAATAAAGCATTGTTGCAAATACATATATATGAGAGATGCTCCTATGAGAGTATCTATGGCCTTACTATGAGAGATAAATGTGAGTTTATTTAGGCTCCCATCTTTATCTCTCATAGTAAGGCGAGAGATGCTCTCATAGAAGCATCTCCCTATATATATGGTATAATTTAATATGGTTATGTAAAAAATGAGAGACTAAGGGCAAGAAGATTAGAGGGAGAAGAGAGAGCTTTTGTTATTATCTCATTAATTGTGTACAAATACAAAGGTAGAGAGGCATATTTATAGGCAAACCAACCCTACAAGAGAGGGACCCTAATTCATCTCAAGTGGGCATCCACCCAAGATCCATATCTCATAACACTTCCCCTTGAATGACCCCATTCAATGGCAGTTGCACGCAAGTCGAGGAAGTCAAAAGAAATTCTTGCATTGAACAAAGCAAGGCTGTTTACACGAGTTCCTAGGCTTTTAGTGTTTGAAACAAATAATAATAAAAAAAAATGGCAAAACACCAAAGCAAACTGAAATTAGTTTGCTACAGTATGCAAACTAAGGTTGGGGGGACGTCGTGCTGATAACTTTATATAAAAAAGAGAGTCTAAGGGAAAGAAGATTATAGGGAGAATGGAGAGCTTTTGCTATTATCTCATTAATTGTGTAAAAATACAAAGGCAGAGAGGCCTATTTATAGGCAAACCGACCCACAAGAGAGGAACCCTAATTCATCTAAAGTGAGCATCCACCCAAAGATCCATATCTTATAACAGAGTTTCCTTTTTTCTTCTTGTTGCGTTGCATGGGATTTAAATTCACATGTGCCCTCCCACTATACTTCTCTCTGACAAGTTGAGCAATGCAGGGATCAATTTGGAAGTTTCTTCTCAAAAATCAGTTATTCAAGAACATGACTATTTCAGCTTACTTCTTCTAAACCCATCTCAAAATCACCCCAAACTCCATACTCTTGCTTTATCTATACCAACCGGTACCTAACCACACTGGGGCCACATGGAACTTACTTAGTTCTTCCTGGCCTGTAGGAATTATTCTGGACCAAAAGGCTAGGAGCCTTGGGACACCTTCCATTATAATTAAAAATAAAAAAGGAAAAATCGGTATCTAACCAATCCAATGTTAGAATGGACTAAAGTGTAATTTAGTAATTTCATACATTTTCCCCTCTTCCCCCCTCATTTTCCCCTATTTTTTAGGAGAAAATTTTGGAGTGGGCCCCACACTCGTTTTCCTGCCAAAAATCCCTCCCCCATTTTCCTTCCCCACTTCCCAAACACCCCCAATTCTCACTTTCCCGCAATTTTCCTTTTTTTTTTTTTTTCCCCATTTTACCCCCTCCCCAAACGGCAGCTAAAGAAAATTGGGAAGACAGAAGATTAGACATCCATGCCCTACAAAAAGAATGGTCTACACCCTACCGTTTCCAAAGTCTCAACCACAACTATAGGAGAGGTGGGACACCAAGTAATTATTGTATGTTATCACGACGTATGAGAGAGAGAGAGAGAGAGAGAGAGAGAGAGAGAGTTTTATAGGAGGGCCATTTAATGCGGAGCAACCATTGAAGAGAGCGAGAGAGAGAGAGAGAGAGTTTTATAGGAGGGCCATTTAATGCGGAGCAACCATTGAAGAGAGCATGATTCAACTACTTACTTTAGACGGTTCTGTCTACATATGTCTATTTGGGATTTGGACGGTGGTGTGTATGTTCAGCTCACTGGTTTTGTCTGGAATTCTTATCATTCTCGAACGAGTGAGATTCCCTGCTAATTCATGCCCTCACCTAAAAGTAGGGCTGTTCATGGGCCACGTTAGACCAGTGCAAAGTTTGCCCAAGCCCCACCTGTTTAGTTTTGAGGCCTGGTTACAGCCTGTGGGCTTGAAAGTTAGGCCCAGATAGCCATTAGGCGTGGCCTGCAGATGGGTTTTTGAACTTTTAATCATGCATGGGCTTAGAGCCAGTGGGTTTTAATTGAATTACTGGAATGATGAACGAATGAAGAATATGGATATCCTTCGTTTTTGAGTTTTAGAGAGTGGAGCCCATATTTCATAGGAGCAAAGTCAGAGATCTCAAAAGTTGCAGCAACATGGTTCACAATCATTTTCTCCACCATCACTTCCCCCACCCATTTCCCAGAGGAGAAATTTCATGAAGAACTTCCACTCGTCAATTCCCCATCAATGTCTCAATCCAATTTGTCCACTCGCTTAACTCAGACCAAATATGCAACCTAAAGAATTATGCATTGCCTTTAATTAAGCCTTTGTATAATTGACCTTTTAAACTTTTGAAAGCCTTATCTCGGTTTTTTTTTTTGTTTTTGCAAGTTGAGATTTATATATACTAAGGAGAAGACAAAAATACACAACAGTAAAACAGATTTTAGGTGCCGTGAGCACAACTACCCATAACACCAAAAAACAAAGCAAAGATAATTGGAAGTCTACAACTAGCTAAAATAACAATTCCACATGGCCAGAGACAACAAACCCACAAAGCATTAAGTGGGGCAATTGATAATGCAATTGTGGTTTCTAAGATGAACTGCGAACCAGCAAAAGCTACTTTGTGAAAATGAGAGCAGATGGTTGAGTTAAGACTAGTGAAAAAAAAATCATTGTCATTCCATCACAGCCTTATCTCATTTATTTATGCTCTTTTTAACTCATAACACTTTCTTTATTTATTTATTTTTAAGTTGTGAGGAAGAAAAGTACACATACTATTATAACTACCCCTGAGAAAAGGTTACAAGTTACAACTGATCTGATATAATTGTGCACTTGAGAAATTTGGATTTTATGTAACAGTTTCATTTCACTCGGTACCTAGTTGTTTTGGCAATACCCATTACTTTTAGAGACATTTTTATTTTATTTTCTTTATTTTTTTTTAGAGAGAATTGACCAATACTGTTTCCATCTCTCTCTCTCTCTCTCTCTCTCTCTCTCTTTTTTAATCAAAGCATGCTTGAAACAAATTCCTAATAAAACTATCTTTTCTTTTTATTATCATATTATTCCAAGATTTTATCAATGTCTAAAGCAACCTAAGAGGCATTATGGAAGATCTAATTTTTATGATTTACAAAGAATCTTTATTTTTGTACCAAAGAGAGGATGACTCAGAGTGATAGAAGAGTATGGATACCGTTTCTGGACAGTTTATGGCCCTGCCAACTATGGGCCAGAAAGCATGTTTACATTTTAGAACCATGGTCGGGTACAGATGGTGAGAAAATATTGGATCATGGATGCCAGGGCTAGGCAGCTTGCGGTAAGACGAATCAATTATAGCTCAATGATTTTGCTCCTATGTATGCTCCCATACCACAGTCAAGTGGAATGAGAATCATGTCCTCCAATTGAATGGCCCATGCCTCAAATATTTCCCAAGTTGGGATGGAAACAAATAGGATTTGAACCCAACACGGCCTCAAATTAAAACCAGTACCAAACACAGCCGTGCAACTATTAAGACCACAGCCAACCATGGGCGAGGTGGGGCAGGTTATCCATTTAACCTGACCCATTGCCATCTCCATATCCAAATCCTTTGATCAACACCCTTCATATTATTATTATTATTATTATTATTTGAATAGTATCAACAACCTTCTTTTTTTTTTTTTCCCCTTTTTTGCTATAGTATCAACAACCTTCATATGCATAGTTAAGAAAGAAGAAATTGAGCAATAGCCCATATTCAATGAAAAAGGGAATTGGAAAGGCCAACCATAGATGGTCATGGTCTAAGTTATTCATTGGATATGGTCTATCCGGTGTGGACATCAGATCAATGGTATGGTCTATTAGATATGTCATTCCCATATGTGCAAGCCCAATGCAAGAGTGCCGTGCCTAACCTCAAGTGTGAAACTAGAATTCCCATGGCCATAGTTGCAGTCACCGATGCTGTTTCATTGAATCATGAGTCTGTCCCGGTGTTTTTCAGATTAGAGTGATGCCAAATAGAATCACAGCATGATTTCATAGTTCAGTGAATTTAGTCAGCTTATCTAATGGATCTTTATCAAAGAAATCAAAGTAGTATTGCATGCATGGCAAAGAGAATGGGCAAATTATATGGTTCTTGACACCAAAACGAGACAATGCCATTACCTGAAGTAGGAACTGAGGTTGATTTCAGGTGATGGACATTGAGCTTACAATAATACTCGGGATTGAAAATGTGTGGCTCATGGAACTTGTACAAACGTCAAAAACCGCCGCAAGTTTAATTCGAAAAAAAATGAACAGAAAACTGGAAGTAAGGCTAGAACTGGATTTGGTATCAGCTACTAAATTTCAGATACATGTGTTTCTTGTTTATATTAAATGTAACCCATAGACACACCATGGATTTGTCTGCTTATCTACACCTGATATGTCATTGCTTCAGCATTCTCCATATCTATACACTTTTGATGTATGTATTACATTAGATGACGAGTCTATTACAAATCGTGATTGTTAATTGGAGCACCAATGAGCCCACAATAAGAGGGTATGCTTGTACCGATGAGTTCAGAGATCATTGGATGTACTATGCAGTGGTTCCAGTAGAAGCTTCAGTCCATCATCTCCCAATGCCATGGTGCCATTCGAACATGACTGAAGTCTCTGGTGCCGTTTTGTATAAACAGCAGCATTCAGCATTATCTGTTTTCATCCCACGATGGACGATCATTTTCTTTTTACAATTAAACATAATAGATCATACCAACTTCAAGCAATGAAGTGGGAGGGACATTCAAAACAACTTCAGGTCCCCTGCAGTTTTTGCCCAGAAAATCGTAGATGATATTTATAGCAAGTTTCTTGAGAATGGATGCCGACTTCTTCGCTTTAGCATGTGAGTTCCCAAGAATATATGTAACACCAGATTCCCTGGCTCTCATAATCTCTAAGGATTCATCTCTAAGAATAGAATTCTCCACAATCTCAAGGCCGTCAGATGTCACCTCTTTGAAATCTGATAGACACCGCTGATTCTCTTCACCATCTGAGGAAAGGAAGCCAGAAGATGGTCTGGTATTCAATCCAGATGTGGATTCTGCCCCTTCAGTTTCTACAAATTCCGTGATCCTAGAAACCAATCTGTTTTCAAAATTGTAGTTTTCTTGCTGTAGATCCTTGTATCCATACCTAACTATGCACCTGAACACGCCATACTCTTTCGGCCCAATCCTACCTATAAGGAATCGCTCCTGCTCACAAACATAAGGAACTTGAATGGATTTCACACACACAAACACCAACACCTGATGAAAAGCAGGCAAGTTTGTCACAAAATGCCCAAAAACAGCCGGCACCCCAGTCACTATATCAGTGTAAATGACTCCAATTCCTGGCACACGAACCATGCCAATGCTAGGCCCAGAATTAAATATCCTGTAAATTGATACCCTGTTCTCCACATCGAATTCGTGTTTCTTAAGTGTACCATAGTTCCAAACATACATTATGCACATGAAGATCAAGGAAAGAATAAGTGGTATCCATCCCCCTTCGTGTACTTTGGTAAGAGATGCTGAGATGTAAAATAGCTCAATCGATCCAAAGAATACCAGAAAAGCAACAGCCACCATTATCCTTTGCTTCCACACAATTATTATCACCAAAAACATCAAGCCACTTGTCACAAACATGACAACTGTAACAGCGAGCCCTGCAAATTGGTGAAGCAATGAAAAGCTACATGAAAAGGAAAATTTACAGTGTAATTGGATGTACCCAACTTCCTGGTGGCTTGAATATTTTGGCATCATGGATGAATATCTATGCTGGCATGTATGTAACATTTTCCTGCTCTCTCTGCTCTCAAGCATATCAATGCTCCCACCAGTACTAATCTCTCTTTCCATGCCATTTCAAACGCAAACACTGAAAGATAACTTCCCATTCTGCCAAATATATTCAGAACAGCCTTAATTTGGGGTATATTCAAATGTGGCCATAGACAGTTTATTACCAGTTCTTACCATAAGCATGACCAATCATGTTTGTGTCCCTTAGTCCGATTGTGACAGCTAAACACAGACACATGAGTATCCAATTAACTTCTGGGATGTATATCTGCCCATATATTTGGCTTGAAGTATGAACAATCTTCACTCGAGGGAAACAGCTCAGTGCACAGCATTGGCTTACTATAGAAAAGGTTGCTGATATGACAGCCTGACTTCCAACAATAGATGCCAAAGTGGCCACAACAAAGACCGGCCAAAATACAGGTTCTGCAAGGATAGAATGACTTCAATATGTAGGTAGAGGAGAACAAATAGAGAATGCAATGCATTAAAATACATCGATATTGGAATCACACTTACCTGGTATGGCTTTATAGAAGCTCTGCTGAATATCTTGATGGTGTTTAGAGAGAAATGCAGCTTCACCAATGTAGGCAAGCATCAAGCATGGATATACCAGAAAAGTGAAAGCAATCTGGAAATGCAAATATATTATTCAAAGTTACAAAAAAGGAGCTCTCGACGTGAATTATTTTCCTTCATAATGATGCGACGTTCCATTTCCTAAAACATATTTATGTGATGCCATATCAGATTCAATCCTATTCTTCTCCTTTAATACAGAACATAGTAGATGTATTCTACTAACGTCCTGTTTCCCCATGTCACCAGTTTGATACCTCTTGCTAGTGTCAAATTCAACATGCATCAATGTTCAAGTTTGACAGGTTTACCTTAATTGAAAATGGAGAGAAATGCCCCAAATCCGCAAACATGGTCTCCACACCTGAAAAAGTAGTTCATTTTATACCATATAAACAGTGTTGAAAAAAAAAAGGAAGTTACTATTAAAAGAAAAAAATCTACCTGTAATGCAGAGTACCACTCCTCCTAATGACACCCACCCTTCAGTTCTGGTGCTTTGAAGGAACCTATACATGTAGAATGGGGAAAGTGCACGGAATATGCTTGGATTCCATTGAAATATATTATATACACCAATGCCACTAATGCATAGAAGCCATGCTGTGACAATGGGAGCAAACAAAAACGCGACCCTGTGCGTGCCATGATGCTGAAGAGAGAAGAGACCCACTAAAATGACACATGAAATCACCACAACATATTCTGTGAGAAAAAAAAAATGTTAGCCAGACGAAATAAGAGAAGATCGAGGGAGGAAAAAAATGCTTCAATTAGGTATAAGAAGTGGATTCTGGGTGTGGATGAACTCACTCTCATGAAGTGTCGTAAATTTTACTCTGACACCAGAAACTGCTGAAAGAACTACAAAGGAAAATTGCCAAATTAAAAATAATTTTACCCTAACCATTCAAAAAAAAAAAAACATAATTTTACTTGACTCTGAAAGACAAAATATTAAACAAGAAAAGTTTCATTTGGTCCTGTCGATGGGGCTTACTTGTTGAGACCCATTCTGATGGGACTCATGGCACACACAAGTCAAGTCAACATGAGAAACCCATCATGCAGCCACTGCGCCCTCCCACCCCTGCAGATGCCCTGGCCTAAAATCAGGTCAAATTTCCATAGGTCAGACTCAATCCACATTCAATAAACATATATGGCCACCCTTATTTTGGTGTTAGGGCATCTACATGGTGAGGCTGCATGATGATGTTACATGGACGTTGGGTCTCATACATAGTATATATCCCCACAAGTGCCATTTGGAATAAGCACAAGGAACAAGAAGAATGCACTTCTTAATACTTCCTTGCTAAAAAGAAAAAAAAAAATGGAACAAAGATCTGCCCACATGACCATCAAAATTTGTTTATGGATCTTTTTAGTAGTCTCTTAAAAATACTATCCTTTAATAAGAAGGATACTGTATCCAGAGTAATCTAACTCAACATAAATGTATGTTTTGGAAGGGTTCTGGCAGTTTAAAAATAAAATTTGAAACTCCATATGCATATATCCAAACTTCCTACAAAATGCATCACAGTGGATTGCTACCGTTAGATAATAGCAATTGGTCTAAAGGATAGAGTAAAAATAATTTATGCAAAACACTACCCCTAGAAAGTTTGTTTGAATGTGTGTGTGTGTGTGTGTGTGTGTGTGTGAGAGAGAGAGAGAGAGAGAGAGAGAGAGAGAGAGAGAGAGAGAGAGCAGTTTTCCCTACATTAACAAACAAGCAGAAGATAAGTTTTATTGAACAGCAACTAAAGAAAAGTTTCATACTGTGGAACTTTTTTTTCTTACACACCTGATATGGTAGGGGTCAGCACCCCATCACTAATAGTCATACAGGTTCCTAATAGAACAATAATTAGAAGCCAATTACGGAATCTCGGATGCTTCTCAAAAAACGCTTTCATCATTGAACTCTGCCACGTGTCAACTGCTCCTTCCGTGCCGTAAGCAGACAGTTTCTCATCTGATGCTTGTTGATTGGGTACAACACATAGTCTTGCATGTCTGCAGAGTAAAGAGTACAATGCAAAAGTACCACCTGCATTAAAAATAAGGAAAAACAAATGAAAACTATAAACAGAGTTGAAAAGGGTATAAAATACTAAAACCAATGGAACTGGCATTCATATGTGCGTCAGAGTAAAACAGAAGGTGCATGAGAGTAAAACATAGTGATCCTCAGAAATCCTACATGCCAAAATGTAATGAGTGTGATGTATAGAAAAAACGCATTTTCAGAGACAGTTCAGTCCAAATGATTTTCTGTAGAAGTGTTTTCACTTTACAGAAGGAATCACATTAGAACTATGAACTAGTATTAACAGTGCTGATATACACAAATGAAAGATGAAAGATTTACTTCCTAATAGACATTTAAAGAAGTATCCACCAGTGTTTTGAACACACGGCCAGCTTACTTGAGTTCTGGAAGCACCTACTAAGCTGCATGCCAGACTCAGGCCTTCAAAAGAGGCCACTGAAGTAGATAGATTGATCAGACCTGGGCTGACTCTGACCCAAACAGACACCCCCGTACCTGTACCCTACAGTAATTGTGGAATTATAGTTTTCATCTGTAAACTGTACACTTCATGATCTTCAATATCCATACGTATGTGACTGTTTTCATTGATTCACTCAATTGAGGATGACAAGCCTGCACGGACAGAAATTCCTTAAAAATGCCTTGGATTGGAAGGTCATACCTCTCTGATTGGCAGCCCTTACCAAATTGGATCACTGAAATGTGATCAGACATGGGCCCACATGCATGGGATTTATAGGAAGCTGTAAGTTCCTTGAGGGCTTATGATGCTATTGTTAGAGTGACTCATATGGCATGAGGACTCAAGGATTGACACAAACTTGTATAGATATGTAATCACACAATCAGTGGGATTATACCGTGTACGTACCGATATGTAATCACACAATCAATGGTTATACCATGTATATACCATATTTAGATGAGAAGCAATTATATATTGAGTGGATCAGCCTTAAGGAGATCACTCAGTTTTTCCAACGAAATTATATTCTCTCTGTCTCTTTTTATAACTTTGTTAGCTATAAATCCTCCTTGTAGTTTTGTAATATAGAAACTGAACTTTTCTTCTAAATAATATTAAATTAGGATTATAAATATCTTTGAGATCATTCATCTTTTTTGTAACAAATAATAAACGAATAGTGAAAATAAATGAACTAACATGTCACATGGTCAGACCAAGCCCAGTTTGGGTCCAACCCCACACAGCTCAGATGGCAATTTTTTAGGAGAATATGCCCTCTTTCCCAGTATAGAACATACTCAATCTTCATATAACATAGTTATTCTTCATATAAACAGATTATGATGTTGTTTAAACAGCAAAGATTAAAAAAATACCTTCCCCATTGTCATCAGCTGTCAACACAAAGAAAATATATTTGAAGAGAGGAATGAGAGTGAAGGTCCAGAAGATAAAGGAAAGAACACCATAAACCTCCTCATCATTCTCATGGAGGCACAGCTTTCCCATGAAGGTGCTCTTATAGACATAGAGAGGGGAGGTACTGAGGTCACCATAAACCACACCAAGACTCTGATAAGCAAGTGTTAGAACAGCCAACCATGATGCACTCTTCATGTTCTGTTTCCGGTACCAAATTCACTTACATCAGTACAAAAAAAAAAGAAAGCAAATTGGCCAAGAAGGTGTTAGTAGAAATGCAGTAATGAATGAAGTAATAGAGACATGAGAAAAGAGCAATTCAGGAGCAAAGTGGACATATAATGCTTGTGGATCATTTCATCTACGTCAACATGGCCACCTTGTAACCACCCAAACTGTCAATCCAGTGAGAAACACTATGAACAGCAGTGTAGCAAAAGAAATCAAACAACGCCACAATCCAATTGATGGCCTTCAGATGGAAAAGAACACAAAATTGCTCAATGGTGAAAACTTTAGTAGATCACACATCCTTTAAGGTGCCTATCACATGAACAATCCATTTCAACAAGGGAGGGAAACTGTACAGACTAGAGAATAGCAGCATAACCAAAAGCCAATAGGAAGAATTGTACAAAGTCTAGTTGGGCTAAAACCAAAAGAAGTCATATAAATACACGAAACTTCAAGCACCCAGAAATTCAAAATGAGAATTCTGGAAATCTCTAATTCAGTCCATGGAAACACACATTCTCATTATTGTCTGTCTTTATCCCAAAGAGTATGATGGCTACATGCATTTATACTGAATCTGGAACAAAACCCATTTCTTTAAACGTAAAATCATTTCACCAAAACCCTTTCCAATAATCAAGAACTCTTTAGCAGCCAGAAAAGATAACATACTGCAACTACTCATGTACCCATTTATCTACAACCCACTGAAAGAGGAAGGTGAATGCAGAACTAAAAAAAACAGAACATAACATAAAAGAAGGAACTTTGTCCCCATCCCCATGTAACTTTTGACAACAAAAGAGAGAGAAATAGAGAGATGAAATACCTGGGTATGGCTTTCTTCTCCTACTGGTGATGGCTGTACTACTGTTGAGGACCTTGAGGGATTCATTGTAGGATCAGAGAGATGAAAGAGAGAATTAAGGGTGGCGATGGGGTGGTGTAAAGGAGGAGAGAAAACAGGGTCTTGATATAGAGATGGGAATGAGAATGTGAGCAGTGAAACAAGTAAGAAGCAGGCGTTTTATTTGTTTTATAGAGAAGTAAGAAGCAGTTGAAGTTTGTCAAAGAATAGGTTAGGAAATGAATTCAATGGCACTCACAAAATCTCAACAAACTCTTCTCTCTCTCTCTCTCTCTCTCTCTCTCTCTCTCAAGTAAATTCTTCATGGGAAGCAAAATCTGATTCTATTTATCTACCAATCCTGGTTATTAAAATTGTGGGGCCGTTGTAACAGAGTAAAATTAGATAAACTGCTGATGGAACAATCTGACCATCTGACTTTTAAGTAACTAAAATTGGATAGGTGAAGTGATTTTCAAGAAGCCATTTGATAACCAAAAATAATGATCCCTCTAATTAGCGTCAATCTTAGACTATTCTCTATCTCACATGGAACCCATGATATGGACAGTTTAGACTGGTAAGCATATATATGATGTATGCAGTCTTGTTTGTTGATGTTATCACCACAAGACGATGACATGGAAAACTAAACTTGAAGAGATAATTTTAATGCCATCAATGTGTGTAAAAAAAAATAGTGTGATGATATTAACTGCTTCCACTAACTTAACTAATTGCAATTGTTAAAAATAGTTTAATAGATGCACTTAATGAAATCAAGATGTTTGCCAATCCACCTATAACTCGGTGGTGACCGGGGAGGTTCCTCCTTTCCTAAAAAAACAATCAGGGATCAATTTATGATCCTAACTCTAATTAGGAGGGGCATTAGCATGCAGGTAAGTTATTTTGATTTTTTTCCATTCGTGGAACTCTCGGGTAAGGAGTGGCCGTGGCCCCTACGTAGTTTTGGAAAAATCTATGTTACTTTTACATTGATTCCTTTTTTTATATATTTTTTAATATAGCAGCTCCCCAGACAAAAAACTTAACCACATATTGATTGGAAATTGCCTTTTCAAGAAAACTACTTTAGTTTCCTGAGTGTGTTTCTTAAAAGAGGATTTTACGGATAAAAGTCTCATAGGACCCTATACCACTGATGAGGTCCCAGTAGCACCGTATAGATGGGAGGGGTCCTCTATGGTTGTTGCATTTGATTTTCATATCCCAAATAAAAATTGGGTTTTTCTCTCTTGGTTGCTGGTGTTGTTCCAGAGCGGTGGACACGGTGGATGGAGTTAGGGAAAGTAGGGAGAGAGAGGATACGAATGAATGGAGGGCAGCGAGCATGTGGTTATCTTTGTTGAAGGAAGAGGGAGGATTGCCATTGAGGGAGGGGATGAGAGACGGAGGCAAAGTTGTAGGTGGAGATGAGGAAAAGGGCTGGGCGTGGAGGTAGTGGGGGAGGAAGGGGATAGGGCCAAGAATCTACAGATCCAAGGGGAGTGAGAGGAGGCAAGGGCAGAGGATTTACAAGTGGACCTGCAGATTCGTTTTTTTTTTTTTTTTTTGCTATATGGTCGATATCGATCATTCCGTTGTGTTCAGAAAATAAGACAATTACATGTTCAATAAAATCCGACCGACATAATGGTCGATATTCACCATATCTCAAAACGATAAAAAAATTAAAAGGGCCACATGAAGACCCCTTGCATGTCTAAATACAGGGTCTTGGTAAGACGTATGAGGTCCTACAGGAATTTTCTACGTAAATTTATCTTTTATCTAGCTCACAAATCACTGAGGCCCCACACATGTGCAATGCATAGACTTGAGAGTCCCCCGCTGACCTCTGAAAGAGGGATTTCTTACTAACAATTTATATAGCTGAGGATTTCACATCAATATATGTGCATATCAATGTATATCGTTAAGAAAAATTGGCTTTGGTGAGCAAATCCACAAAAGTAAGGATTTTCAAATCCTATGAAAAGAGGTCAGATATAGAAATCCTAAATAATTAGGATTTACACCGATCCAAATCCCCGGAGACTTACAATAGGCAAACATGGTCTTTTAGAACTTTATATAAAAGTAGAAATCTTTTTCCCTGAAAATTTAATTGTGAATGCTGGTTGAGCAACAAGGGTAGAAGAATATGTGCTGGAACTTGGTTGGTGGTTGGTAGATGATAGAAGTGAGAAATCGCTTGGTTGAGAATTCATGCCCGCCACTCTCCATTTCTAGCCGTTGGATTTGAGGAAAAAAGAAAGGTCGGTCAAAATTTTAATCTATCGCGTAAATTCAATGGTTAATATTATCAGATCAAGACATGAAAGGTGGCCACTATCTGATACTGGCTATGATAGTAGGATCTTACTCATAAACGTGCGGTTCAGATGTGCATTACAGGTTAAGGGTAGGCTGAGCTAACATTGGGCATTTCTCAAAGCCAACTTGGAAAAAGTTTGGTTCTCACATTGAGATCATCTGCCTACTACACAAATCACATCAATCAATGACACTTAAGTAAGTCATTTTCAGAAAACAGGAATGCCGACTTCAAATAGCAAAAGTGTTGAATTTAAGGTGCCTTTTGTGGAACCATAGGCGTGGCAATCCACACCTTACAACTCCTCGGATCAGACGGCTAGGATTGTCCCTTACGGTGGTGGGGGTTATCTGTGCTGGGGTCCACTCGACGAGTGTTTCAAGCTCATATATACTTTGCAGCCTATACAGTATATTTGATACAGACGACAATATTCCTTGTCAGCTTTAAGAGACTAAACATCACCCTTCATTGCTTAAGAATAAATACCAGTGACCGAACCAAATGCCTAGAGAAGGAAGCATTTGATTATGAAGTACCTTATTTTCCATTGCATCTATTACATAATATGATGTAAAGCAGTTGAACATGTAGCAGCATGAATGACCTTTTTTTAAGGTATGAATGTCATTTTCTCAACATAAGAAATTATTTTAGTAATTTTAATGTTTAAAATTGGAAGGTTGCGTCAGATCGATAATGCAGCTGTAAAAACTTGTTCCACTTTACTAAGTTCAATTTGTATATGACTCGTATCCTAAACAGTAGAGCTCAAGTGGGGCGCTTTAGCCTGAACACTAATTGCTCAAGGCACCTTTGTCTTGCAGTGCCAACCAGAGATCAATCTCTCGTCTTCACATTAAAAAAAATCACTCATTTACTAGCGATTTAAAAAAGAAAAGAAAAGTGGGCTATTTAAAATAAGTATAGTTTGGATTTAAGAGACCAAACTAGGAAGGCAAAGAAGAGTGGGGAGCATGGATCTCTCCCATAATTTTTGGGAAAACCCTTGTTGTTATAGATTTTATTTTATTTTTCTACATTAAAGCCTCTCCTAAAGGAAGTTTTGTTTGTAGTGGCCCCACCAGGGCAAATTTCCTAGTTCTGTCGCCCAAGTTCAAGTCCACGGTGACAAGACCCATTGCGTATTTGGCTAGGGTCCAACCCTTACAAACTCAATCGGGCCCAAGATCAGGCTGACTGCAAATAATATCTAACATGTTTGCACTTTGCGCGTGCATCCTTACATGGAGAGAAAGTAGAAGATGACAATTTTGACACAAGCACCATATACACTCAATCCTATTATTGGCCGCAGCTTCATTAGAAATTTCTATTAATACTCTTTTGGGTAAACGAATTTCTATTTCTATTAATCCTTAAAAGAAGATTTTGGTAAAGGCAGGAAGATTTTCACCCAAGAGCAAACTCTTAGGTGTATTGTGGTCTGGCTTGTGGGGCCCATTTGAATGCATTCCTATCATTGGAGTGGGATGGACAGAATGGTCTCTTAATGGATGAGGGTTATGCAAAAATAAAAAAATAAAATAAAATAATCAACCCCATCAGATTATCTTAACTCTTAATTAATAACCTAAAAATTTAACGGCTGTTTAACTATGAGTTTTTTTTAAATTGTATCCAATAGCGATTAAAAGGTTTGATGAATATAAAATCGGACATGATTTCAAACCTAGGGGGATAAGAGTGTGAAAGGAATTATGCTAGTCAAAGGTGGGTTCATATAGATGGATTGCACATGCAATTTGCTTGTGGGTGAAGATTTCCCCTGTAAGGTGAAATCAAATTGATCGGATAAGATTTTGCTAAATTTATCACCCTGATATCAAGATCAAGCAAAGTTGTGCAATAGGTCTAAAACTGAAGGCAACAAATCATTCCCACCTTTACTATAGGTGAAGAGCTCAAAACTCAACTGCATATAATTAGCATTCATTATTAAAAGAAGGTGTATTTTAGTCCAAGTGAAAATTGCTCTTTTTTAATTTGTTGTTAGGCCTATTATCTATCATGAAAGTTGGTTGAGGTTCAATAACTCACTATGGATGTCATTTATGGTTAAGATTCAATGATTAACTATGGATGTCATTTATATGTATAAGAGAAGATATGAGTGTATTATTAGACACAAATTCTACAATGTGTGTGTAGTGTGTGAGTGTGAGAGAGAGAGAGAGAGAGAGAGAGAAATTCTACAATGTGCAAGTCAATTACAGATTATTGTTTATCGCGGGCTGAAAAACTGAAAATACTTTTAAAAATTATATTTTTCTTTCGAAAATTTGTAGAAAAGAAAAGAAATACAAAATAAATAAATTACAGACTTGTCACTCTTAAAAACTCTATATATTAAAATTTGTTCAAAAAGATAAATTATTGTAAATAAGAGATGCACATAAAATCAGCTTGAACTAAAAGTAACTAAAGTAAGCAAAGAATAAAACCATCAAGATCCTTTGATACTCAATTGTCACTAACTGCATAATTAATAGGAAATCACTAAAAAGTTCCTTACTCAAATACATACTTAAATGAGAGTCCTAGGTTCAAAAGGTGTAGAGTGTAGAGTACCCCAAGAAAGCAATCTAGAAATTCAACATGTTGATTTCATTGGGTATATAATATTGCCCAACTCTATAAGTGTGAATAGATGTGGTCATAAGATTTGTGTGACTTCTTATATATTGAAACGTGAACATTCTTATTAACTCCTTGTACACGCATGCTTGATCTGGAAAAAAAAAAAAATCAACAATGCAGAAGGACATGTCACTATGATGAGATCTAGAGATAATAATTGATAACCGCATACATACAAGCTAACACTTGAAGAAGCCGAGATGATAACCTTCGTTGAAGGTGACGCATATGAAGGTCTACATTACCAGAATTTAACATATTAAGATGTCTACATTACAAGAATTTAACATATTAAGATGTCTACATTACAAGAATTTAACATATTAAGATACAAAATTAATAATTAAATAATGAACTGACCAATGCGTTGAAATCTGTTGGGATGGAGATGAAGATATAGACATAGAGAAGAGCATTGTTGTAGAGGTTATTTGTATATAAAATTATAAGATCGGCTATTGTTTCATAATAAAGTATTTTGTCTCATATATATATATATATATATATTTGTATTAAAATTGAGTATCTTATTAGATTTAGAAAGTTTATCGTATATGGAAAGTGATTGAAAATTCTCCAAAAGAGGTGTCCATCACCATACATGGTGAGGAATAGATGCAATTGAATATTTCTCATATATATTTGTATTAAAATTAAGTATCTCATTAGATTTAGAAAGTTTATCGTATATAGAAAGTGATTAAAAGTAGGCCTGAATATTAAGAGGAGATCGTAGGTATTAAAAAGGGGCGGGGCTCAGATTATATGAAGTATAAATAGAGGAGTGGGCTAACACTTTTGCCATATATTAATAGGAGGTAATAGGTATAAATAGGAAGTGGGGCTCACAATTTTTAGCGCTATATAATGTTCTCCCACAAAGACGGCTGTTGCTTTTATATATATAATATATAATATGCCCATATGTATGATGGGTTATCTTTTATTAGAGAAATGAAAGTGACTTTTAGATTAACGTTGTTGATAACTGGGGATTTTAGTCCTTCGCCCAGAAAAACCTATTAAGGTTATTCTATTCCCCCCATATAGGGGGCGGGTCTTATGAAAGAGCACACACATACACATAAAAGGTGGCATAAGACCATGGATAGCAAGGTGAGAACTAATGCTTATTCCCACTTATATAAGGAGCCGTTCTCAAGATTATTCTATTCCAAACATGGCTTTTGATCCAACCAAATGATCCAGTGCTATCCCTCAAAACCAACAACACTCACTTGCCCCATGTATTGGAGATCATCCTCACAAGTCACAACTAATGCAAATGGAAAACTCCTTTCCTTTTCCTTTTTTTTTAAATCATTAAAATCCACTATAATCAACTACTCATGAATCCGAATATACTTTCACTGTTAAATTGCAAGTCCTCTTAACCCAATTGTGATTTTTTTTTTTTTTTTTCATATAATATGCTTTATCTCCTGCAAAGCAACACTTATCCTTATTCGACACTAATCTGGCTATTATTCTTTTTTGGATTGAATAAAAAAAAAATAATGAACCATTAACTTTGAGCCATAAAATCAAGGGTGATCATCATTTGATTATAATGATATTTGGGTCTCACATAATCCATATCAAACCCTTTATGCCCCTTTGTATTTCGCCATAGGATTTCATATTATACGAACTTCAAAAACACTTATTGCTCTATTGAGAACAAGTGGTTGCCCAGTTAATTGGGTACCTTTTCTCACCTAATTGTTCTAGAATTTGATTCATGGGTTTCTCTTCTTATATAAAAAAACTTATTTTTTCATGTCCGAGACTTCTCATATTGTGGGAGCATGCCTCTTTCCATTTAGCTGAGTCTCTCACGGCTCCCAAGCAGTCTTGGTTGGATAAAAGAAATTTGTTCTATTGAAAGTAACTCCAAATGAAGTTTAAATATCTCATTCTACTAGTTAAATCTGTCTCCTTTTTTCATTACTTTCAATTCCCCATCTGATGGAGACAATTTGTGAGGTATTTAGTCTAATTACGACTGTTCTTAGAAGTACTCTTGTGTACTTGAAGGCCCACATATGTCTCTGTACAGACTGAGATTGGAGTGTGATGGGTGTGTGAACCATGACCATTGACCTAATTGATAAGAAAACTTTTTTGGTTTTTTTGGTAAAATATAAGAAAAGTAATTGAAGGTACACACCACACACACACACCACATCCACTTGCACAAACCAATCTTTCTGTTTTCTCTCAAAACTCATTTGCATCTCCTGTACAATGATTTCGGATCAATTATGAATGCATCCAAACAAAGATCTAATCAAACATAGCAGAGAATCAGAGATAGCTCCGGATATTGTAGGTATGCTTTTTGCATCAGTCGACTCAGAAGTGACAACTTCACAGCCACTATTTGACTGTCTGTACTGCATGGAACTTTGAATACCCATGATGTGGGCCCTCCGTTAGCTTATTTCTTGAAAGGTATTGATTTCTAACAATTTTATAGCATCTGGGGAGATTTGTCTCTATATGGTTAAAAAGATAGTAAGATCTGATAATGATAATGGTTTTTGTGTAATTTGCTACTAGTGTTAAATGTTGAAATTTTACATTTTCATTGAATGAAGCGATTTCATTATTGTATAAGCATTTTTTGAACATGAGAAAATGTGATGATAGATTATGGGGAAAAAATTATTACACAAATGTATAAATATCTCTAAAAATGTTTTGGACATAACACATAAAAAAAGAAAAAAATTATGGGGAAAAAATAAGTACACCAATACTTTTAAACATCTCTATATCTTCTAAAAACTCATAGCTGGTATATAACTTAAAGAATCAATCATTAAGCTGATCATTGGTGAAACAAAGCCTTGCAATTTTTTTTTTAACTTTGAAATTTGACAAAACTCAAGATACCTTTAAGCCTCAGCATGGACCTGTCTGTATGAAGGAATTGAATTCCTGGGAATTCCTAGATATATATTTCTTAAAGTAGTTAGAAATTGAAGAAATAGTAGTAAAATCCATAAATATTGGCCATTAAATAATCTTTCCTCTTGTAGAAAATGAATGAATGGGAAGATAGAAAATGAATACACAATCATCATTCTAGTAAATTAAATCTTAATTAAGTCAAAGATCTCGTATTCATATCCACCTTATATCCTTAAACCATCACCACTTTTTATAATATTGTGTTGGAGCTCATATTACCTCTGGAAAATAAATCCAAGCAAACAAACGGGCCCTAAGATATGTAATATGTGTGATCCCAAACACAAGCAAAAAGAATTTACATGCTAAGAATGTTGTTATTAGCTCACATACAAGTCGAGAATATTTGCCAACTCTTGAAAATATACATATAATCCTCCGTCCAGAAGAATCAAGCTTTTATACCCTGCATGATACTATAAACAGTAAAAATTCATTATACTATTAAAAAAATCCTGATCTCCTCTGATAACTAATAAAATTCAAGGGCCTCCCAGAATATTTGTTATTATTCCAGAAGACACAGTATCTTATTGTTCTCCCCACCATTTATTAATTGAAAGGTCAAAGACAAAGCGACAGCTAAATCGTGTGCTATCTTCCACCCCTATCACATACCAAACAAATCCAGTCTACATCTCTTTCATAAACAGATATTTGTTCAACTTATTATTGTTGGAGAGTAATTATGGGCTCTGGTCTTTCTCTCTCTTTTTTAAATGCCAGCTAGGGGGATTGGCACTAGCCCTCTGGCAAGAGAGTCATAATGTGAGGGGAGCAAACTTTGAGTGAGGAAAAGTTTGATCTCAGCGAGTAGCACAATTTTAGGTGAGGAAAGATGCTTATCCAGGTTAGACTCCTGAGCAAGTATATAAGAACTGACACCTTTTATCACTAGGGCAAGAGGCCCATTCTTGGCTAGTGAATTGCTGATCCATTGCATTTGAACATTTGGAGCCCATTTGACTTATTCAAATCAGTCATATGATGGGGTCAAAATGGATTTGACTGGTCTGGTTTCTATACATATTGGGTTAGGATTCCCTCGTCCATTTGAGAATTTACTATTAAAGTGGAAGTGAATTAAAGCCTCCATTTGCCACATAAGAACGAAAAAGTCTAAATGGACAGAACTTTGGGACCGGTTTTTGGACCGATCCCAAAGTTCTGTCCATGTAGCAGGACTCCATAAGAAAAGACTAGATGACAACTTTAAAATTTAAAAGTACATAAATTTAAAATTTCCTCTTTTAAAAAAAAAAGTAAAAAAAGCAACTTCCTTTCTCTACTAAATGACAAAAAAAAAATACTTTTTACAAAAAGATTAAAAAAGATTCTCTATCAAGCCACTAAAAATAAAAGATCATTACTAATTAAAGAAAAAAGATAAAAGACAAAAGACGATCATAACCCCCATATATTTTATTCTCTCTTAATTTGATCATTCACTTCACTTCACTTCATTCTACATGTGAAGTTCCCTAACGGTAACGAGAGGATTCTATGCTACACATATTTCTATTTAGACAAGTGGGAGGAATTATGCATTTCAACTCCTTTCATAGGAAATTGAAATACTCTATATTGAGAAAAATAAACTCCTTTTTCATTTTCCATAAAAAAATGTGTTAGGTTGTATGGCTCAATTAAAGTAATAAATATGGTAAATCGGGCCCCTGCGTTGCCCATGTTCTATTGTGATTAGAAATACGCCTATTATAGGTCTATATTATTATAAGTAGTGTTTGAGTGTAACAGGATTTTAGGACTGATATTATAAATAAAGCCTAAGAGTCTCTATGATGTACACCTCTTCTGATTGTATAGTAAAATCTCTCGTCTTTCCAGTGGGCGTGGGACAAAGGGCCAAACGACGTTAATCTCTTGTGTTCATGTGTGTGCTTAATCATCTTCTTGTAGGCTCTAGATAACAACAAAATGTGTCATACCAAATATTAGAATATCAAGTAAGAAAGAATTATTTGTAAGAAAGAAAATCAAATAATTCTTCTCTATAGTACTTTGAAATCCTTTGTGGAACAAAAGCACCCAAGGTTCGTCCCCTGTCCAAGCCCGGCATACTAAGAACCTTAGGTTTTGGCCCAAAAAAAAATGGTCAATAAATATATAAAAGATATTTTTGGGAATGAATGGGCAGAAAGAGGAGGTGGCATTTGTAGACACTAGAGAGAAAGGACTAAAGATTTTGGGTATCTCTCATTCTCATGATTGGTCATGTCAGATCAAGGGTTCAGATGAGTAGATCATTGAGCTCCGCATCTGGAACGAGGACCCTAGCCGAATAAAAAACAATGCCCGTTTTTCAACTTCACTGCAGAATATATCAGTGGAAAAGATGCAATTGAGGCTTTTCCGCCGGATGCATCAGCGGAAAAGATGCAATTGAGGCTACCTATAGGCTGCATTTTAGAATCGGATTAGAAGTACTTTATATATGCTACATGTTAATGCCGATAGGTGATTCAAACCATCCATTTTAAAGGGCCCAAAGTTCTTTATATAGATGAATGAACATGATCATCCCATGTCATATTTATAATTTTCATTCCCATTCTAACTCCCTCATTGGGAAATGTGTAATTTCCTAAACTGGTGGTGGCAGTGGGCCAGGAGGTGTGCTTTGGATGGTTGAAACCCGGTCCATCTAGTTACATGGTTGAAAATGTTGACTTGGATCTAACCTGCAAGATTAATGCTTGATTTAGACTTGGGTTTTGGGCTTGGTTTGCGGTAAGCGGCGGACTCAGGTCTTTTATTTGGGTGGGGCAAAATTTTGCTTGACTTTGCTAGACTATTTTTTTGTACATTAATAATAGTGAAAGAGAAAATGTATTACATTTAAATAAATATAAAATATTTTACTACATCAACTAACATACACTTTTCTCATTAAAAGTCATCTCAACTCTAAAACAAACTTTTTACAATTGCTCTAGACGGTTCTTCATATTTTGAAAGTGATCCATGGATTATGATTATCCCATTGTCAAAAGGGGCAAAAGCCTCCACCTAGACCTAAAAAATGTAAAAAAATTCTTTAAGAACTCCACTACTAACACCCAATTCGTAAATAAATTTTTGAACTACAACACCCAAATCCCAAGTCCTTAAAAAATTAGCACATCAATTAGCAACCATACTACAACAATAATAAAGAAACTTTAGAGAACTCTCAATAAGTAATTATCATTATCAAATGAGAATTATTACCTCCTTAGTCTTTATCATTTCTTTAAGCTCGTAATAGTTCCTCTATTATACAAATCCAAATAAGACCACTTGTATTTATAAATGAACATTGTAAGCATACTCATAAACTTCATATTATGGTCCAAGAAAAAAAAATCGAAAAACAAAATTAGATGAAATTAACAAATATCGAACAATCCGATTCAATTATGCACTGAACTACAAAATCCTATTTAGGAAAATGTTGAAGTTCAAAACTATATCGACATATTTACAATCAGAACTAGAATGGACTGTACAAGCAAGCTAGTGAGCTCTGTCAAATAATCATTCCAACCAAGAAACATATCACACACAACATCTAGAGACCAATATTTATCTTGTACTATTCATGCATTAGAACTAAACTTGACACCATTTCCATGTTTAGAGCTCCTGCCAATTGAAGGGTCGCCCTACTGCCTCTCTCAAATCTATTTGATCATCAATTCATCACATCAAAACTGCATAAAATAACATATTCTTTAATCATAGGTGTTTGGATGACTTGAAACGGTGATTTGTGTGAGCACCCCATTATCCAATTTGGGTATCCTAAGAGTTTCTATTTGTATATAAGGAATTTGGTTGTCATGCACTTACTTTGGCTTTAAAAATAATTCCCTATAGTTTGTTATGAGCTCATGGTAAAGAAAATAAATTGTCACTTAATATATACGTCAAGTTATCGAAACATATGAACCCTTAGACCTTATTTAGGTATGAACCGAAGATGAAATCGTGCCCAAGGGTGATTTGGTCTACTTCGAGTTTATATATATGCTCAGATTCGGTGATTTAGAGCTTAGAGTTTGGATTATAATTTGGAGATTTATGGTTTAAAATTAGAATTTGGAGATTAAGGTTTTAAATTTAGGTATAGAGTGATCATGATTATATTATGTCAGGGGAAGGAGACCTTGGTGGAATAAGCTGTCGAATAAAAGATGGGTCTTTTTCACTTCTATGACGTTGGGCGATCGTCGGATTTAGATGTGGGGCGAGTAATTATTAAATATATAGGGTATGGTGTGTCCCATTTAAATCTCTAAGTAATCTCAAGATCCACATGGGGCCGCCGCCCCGGGTCATCACTGCATGGGTCCAACCCTCTTGGCTGTTAAATCATGTTGCAAATAGTGGTGTTGGGCCCACTTTAGGTCAGGTAGACAGGTGAAATGGATAGAATGGGTGCGCAACCCAAACTGAGTTCATTTATGAATCAGGTCAAAGGTGTCATCCCAGACAAGTCACAAAATAAAGAGGGTCAACCCGCTCCCTAAATTATGAGATCAGGTTTGGCAGGTTAGGAATGAACTACCAATCCAGCAATGGACTTGAGATCCTATCCACCTCTTCCATTCAGGTTAACAAGATACTGCAAGTTTTCACTTCAGTTCTCACTTTCAGGGAGGAGCATATAATTCTCCTCCTTTCTAACTTTTAGAAACTGTATGAGAAGAGATTTGAACCTTCTGGGAGTGAAGCAAACACTCATTTTTATGTTTGTTTGCATTAAAATACATAGAAATTGAATTATTAGGGTTATAGTTGGGTATTAATCTTTCATCTTCTTTTGATTATATTTTCTAAAATAAAACGACATTTGATGCTCATTTTAGAAAACTCACATTTGATCTTCACTTTAACCACCTATGGAATGAACTACATATTTAATGCCTATGTATTCTAATGCAAAGAAATAGGCCCTAAGCGAAATTGGATTCTTAATTAATAAATTGACTTTTGACTATTTAATAATTAATTTTTTCATTTAAAATTTGTTTTTAACTGGTTTTCTCCTAACTTTACTTCTTTAATTAATTCAAACATAGTCCACTAACCTATCTTGGAATTTGATGATGTGAAAACAAATAAAAGAGCAACTCAAAAATATTCCATTGTGGACTATGCAGTTCTGTCAGGATCTGCTAACAGGTTTGCCAATTTGTTCTAGGATTGCTTACCTCTGGCCCAATTCCATCAAGAGATCATCTTAAGGGGAATGCTGAGCTATATATAACATAGATACATCACTCTTATAGCATTTTGATGGATACTTGTACCACATATTGGTGACATTTTTCTCTGTTGGTACCTATCATTTACTTTGGGACTTAATGTGGTCCTATATAGTTTGGTTCTATTGTAGTTAGAACAGTTTCTTCTTAAAATAAATAAATAAATAATTTTTCCATTTTAAAAAAAAAGTGGAGACTCTCAACAAGAGAATTCTCCACCCAAAGTTTTCTCATATTTTCTAAGCTGTTCATCTTTTCTTTTTCTTTTCTTTTCTTTTTTTTTTTCTCTTTAGATTCAAACAGGACCTAAAAATGTATATTTGGCCAGGCCTGAGCCCAAATTCTCTGGCACGCAGGATTGCTCAATTCAGAGTGCTTTGGATAACATGTACAGGTCAACTGAAACCCAATCCATATATTTAGAGAATTGAAAATGTTGATTTGGATCTAACCTGCAAGATGATAGGGTCAACCAAAATGCTTAATTTACATTTGGGGTTTTGGATTTGGTTGGTGGGTCATGTTCCAAATAGTTGTGTTGGGTCCGATTTAGGTGAGGTTTACAGGTGGAATGGATAGAATGGACGCAACCCAAATCAAGCTCATTTATAAATCAGGTAATAGATATTGTCCAAGAAAAAGTCATAAAATGAAAAGGGTAAACCCGCACCCTCATTTATGCGGTTAGGTTAGGTAAGTTGGCAATCCTGAGGGATAGCTTAGTTGGCCTAGGATTACTATTTGTACCTGGAGGTTATGAGTTCGAAACTGCACTACTACACTGGGGCCACAAGTGTGTTTACCAGGCTTCCTTCTGGGCCCGGAGGGATTAGCCCAGCCCAGAGGGTTGGAAACCCTCCGATAGCTAAAACAAAATAAAATGATTTGGCAGGTCGGCAACAAATTGCCAATCTTACAATAGACTTGAGACTCTATCCACCCTTCCACCTAGGTTAACAAGATGCTGCAAGTATTCATTTCAGTCGTCATTGTAATTAACCGGAGGAATGTGTTCAGCTCCAATTTTAAACCAGAATTAAGGTTGCACAAGGGATTGGCTAGCCCAACCTAGCCCAAACTAAGGGACATCCTCTTGCATATGGGTTAACATCTTGGGGCTTAAAAAAATAACTTGGTTTGCAATTGGGATTTTGGCCCTAATTCTAAACGAGATAGGTTTGCACATATATTTTTCCAAAGGCCCAATATATGGAGGCTAAATGTATGGTCCAGCCTGGCCCAAAAAAATGGCCCAGTATTTCACTGTTGGGTGCCCTGACCTAAATTTATGGACATGAGCCTAAATATTTTTCTCAATAACTAAAGGAACACTCGTCAAATAGAATTGTCCCAGCCCAACACAAACCGTGAACAACCCCTGTCCAAAGTTAGAGGAGCAACAGGGGAATGCCGTGCTGGGCTTATGTAAACCCATTAGTAACATCCACTAACAACTTAGTCGGCCCATATTAAAAGTAGTAGAACAGCTACGCTAATTTAAGTTGAGTTGGACCAACCCATTTTCTCTGATCTATCACTATGTGCACATGTGGTAAGACTTAGGATAATCAAACATTTGATCAAAAATATCACCCAGCCTTGGGCCACATTGTAAATGATTTATTTGAAAGGCAATCATAGCATCCATTGTCTGGTTAGAAATTGAATTGGGCTTTTGTTGGTTTTGATGTCCGTGTTTTCATGTCAATGACAAATTCACCTTGAAGGGCCTGGATAAAAAGTAAAAAAAAAGTGGGTATAGCTCTTTTAGTAGAACATGTTCTCAATTTGATTGAGATCCAAGTCCATTATACGGATTCCAAATAAAATTTGGGTTCCGGTCATTGAAAACCCACTGCATTTTAAATGTATTAACAGCTAGTGGTGTATACGGATTAGATTGGTGTGGATTAGGCTAAATCCGTCACCAATCCATTACCTACGGATTGATGGATTTGAAATCCGTCACATGTCCATGGCTGGTGAAAAACCGATCAGATCCGATCCGTGGAGGACCGGATCGGATCGGATTAATCCGTTCAATCCATTGAATCTAATGTTAAAGAAAGCTTGAAGAGCATGCTCTCAAGACTGGGTGAAATTTGGTATAGGATTTCATTTATTATATTTATATATATAAGTAAATTACATTTTGACCCCTAAAGTTTTTTCTTCATTTATATTTAGACCTCTTAACTTATATTTAGACCCCTGAAGTTTTTTTTTTTTTATTTATATTTAATGTCAACGGATCGGATCGGATTGAATCCGCGGATTGAGGGTTAAATTCGTCACCGATCCATTGCTAACGGATTACAAGATTTTCAATCCGTCACCAATCCGTTTACCTTCGGTTGGTTAAAAATTCTGCATATCGGATTTGTTTTACAGATCGATGGATTTTTTGTACACCACTATTAACAGCATTATATGGGATTAGAGGGATGGTCTATTGGTTGGGTGTTTGATGTCTTGTTCTCATCCAGCTGCCTAAACTTAAATCCTCAAATCCTCTACCTTACATGTGCAATCAGTCCTCTTTTGTGCTTGTATAGGTGGTCCTCTTTCCTGCTTGTATAGGTAGTATTCTCGTAGGCATGTGTTGGGGTTAACTCCTACATCAGGTGGATCTCTAAGAGGATCTAGTCCGCCTTGGCTGGTAACAAAAATTGAAAAAGAAAAGGAAAAAGAGAATTTAACCAAAAAAATCCCCTTAGACTTGTCAAAGCCAGAAAACGCCATCAATGTTTTATAAAGACCATAGTGATCACAGGAGCTCTGTTTGGTATTTTTTTTTATTTTCCCTCTGAGCGGGGATATCCCTGCTCCTTTTACTTTAAAAAGTCCCAAAAACCCTTTTTCCCCTTTTCATTCTTCTCCCATCTTCTTCTCCCTTCCACAACATTCAAGCTCGACCACCTATGGATCAAAACCTCAATCCTTCTTTTGCCATTACCAACACTAATGAAGAAGAGGAGGCAGAAACTTGTCCGAGCTTCATCAGAAAAAGAAAGCGAACCTTCTCCCTAAGCAAACCTTAGCACTAAAATAGAGTGCCCAACTAAGAAGATGGTCCAGATCCATCATCCAAGTGAACCAGTCAGCAATTTGTATTCCATAGGGGGGGTTAATTTGTACACCACCCTAACCATTTTTCCTCTTTCTTCTCTTCAATGTATATGTACTATTGAAATAGATGATGGTGATTAGATTAGAGAGAGAGAAGTGGATAATGGAAGGGAAAATGAATAAGTTGTAATTGCGAAGGTCGCATTCTCCTTCTGATATGGTCTTTTGGTGTTCTTTTTTTTTTTAAGGATCCCAGCTTCAATGTCGTGGAAGGGAGAAAAAGATGGGAGAATAACGAAAAGGGGAAAAGGGTTTTGCTACCCCAGTCTTCGTGTGGGCGGGGATATCCCCGCCTCCCTGAGTGCTGACTCTTAGAGTGTTATCAGTTGAGCCGGGGATATCCCCGTCCAAATTAGTGATGTGAACGGGGATATCCCCGCTTGTGTTAGTGTTGTGAGTGGAGATATTCCCGCCCACTAGAGTATTGTGGGTGTTGTCTCTCAGAATTGTATCTCTCAATTGAGGAATTATGACCAAATGTCCATTCTTCTTTTTTTTGTCTCTCAAAGAGAAAAGTAGAGCAGAGGAGACTCGTCTTCTTGATAGCTAATCCTCTCCCGCCTGTGTTAGTGTTGTGGGCAGGGAGCAGGGATATCCCCGCCCATCCCTGCCTGTGTTAGTGCTATGAGCAGGGATATCCCCGCCCATCTGAGCCCAAATAGAGTTTCATAAGTATGGATACAGCCAGCTGGGCGGGGACAATTCTATAGCAGACACATTAGTCAATCGACATTCATACATAACTTCCACCTTCACGTCCATTTTTATGTGAGCAAATGTGGATGCCTAATTCTATCATCTTCTATTACAGCCAAAGCCAATGCACATTTGTATTACTCTTTTAAGTAGGAAGGTTTGGGCTCCATTAAAGAGGTTGGTTGTCTAGATTTACTATCTTTACATTTGATTAAACCTATAACATTAATCTCCACATGTGTTTCTGTTTTACCCAAAAAGTTGATGTTTGAAACTACTTATTAAAGCTTCCATCTCCTTGATGGATAATTAATATTTACTCCATTAAGGAGATGGTTAGTCCACATTAACTTTCTTATGATAAAAAGATCATATTTCACTAATACAAATGAGCATTGGCTTTGGTTGTAATAGAAGATGATAGAATTGGACATCAGCTTTTATTTACATAAAAATGGTTGGATATGGGGATAGGCATGGGCATTGACTAACATAAAAATGATTAAACTTTGAAAATATTGACTAACATATAAATGATTAAACTTTGAAAATAGTTTTGGAATTCTATCAGTTACATACACATGGGCTTTAGCCCAATAAGGAATGGACATTTGGTCATAATTCCTCAATTGAGAGATACAATTCTGAGAGACAACACCCACAATACTCTAGTGGGCGGGAATATCCCCGTTCACATCACTAATTTGGACAGGGATATCCCCGGCTTAACTGATAACACTCTGAGAGTCAGCACTCAGGGAGGCGGGGATATCCCCGCCCACACGAAGACTGGGGTAGCAAAACCCTTTTTCCCCTTTTCGTTCTTCTCCCATCTTCTTCTCCCTTCCACGACATTGAAGCTGAGATCCTTTAAAGAAAAAGAACACCAAAAGACCAGATCAGAAGGAGAATGCGACCGTCGCAATTACAACTTATTCATTTTCCCTTCCATTATCCACTTCTCTCTCTGTAATCTAATCACCATCATCTATTTCAATAGTACATATACATTGAAGAGAAGAAAGAGGGAAAATGGTTAGGGTGGTGTACAAATTAACCCTCCTATGGAGTACAAATTGCTGACTGGTTCACTTGGATGATGGATCTGGACCATCTTCTTAGTTGGGCACTCTGTTTTAGTGCTAAGGTTTGTTTAGGGAGAAGGTTCGCTATCTTTTTCTGATGAAGCTCAGACAAGTTTGTGCCTCCTCTTCTTCATTAGTGTTGGTAATGGCAAAAGAAGGATTGAGGTTTTGATCCATAGGTGGTCGAGCTTGAATGTTGTGGAAGGAAGAAGAAGATGGGAGAAGAATGAAAAGGGGAAAAAGGGTTTTGGAACTTTTTAAAGTAAAAGGAGCAGGGATATCCCCGCTCAGAGGGAAAATAAAAAAAAATACCAAACAGAGCTCCTGTGATCACTATGGTCTTTGTAAAACATTGATGGCGTTTTTTGGCTTTGACAAGTCTAAGGGGATTTTTTTGGTTAAATCCTCAAGGAAAAAAGAGCATTGTATAAATGTATAGATCAATATAGAATCAATTGGGCCTAATGGGACTCAGGTTGAGGCCCCTTAACTGGTTCCTAGAATGGGTTTAGGCCTTTAATTTTAATCGGGTACTAATACTAGTCTTACTTCTATTATTATTATATATGAAGCGAATTGGTTTCGATTGCCAATTTCATTGCAAATCTCAAATTTGATTTTGACCATTCTCTAATTTTGACCTCCCACTAATATCAGCCATTAATAAGAACCGTTTTGACCATCACATAATTTTTACATGAACGCTCTCTCTCTTTCGATATATATATATATATTTGATAAGAACACCCTATTAATTTGGTTTAAACCACTTTCAATTCAGTCTCTTAATGATAAATCCCTTCATCTCTTAATTAATAATAAATTGTCACTCTCTCCATGCGTTTTTGCTTGCTAAGAATGTCCTTTTAATTATGTTTAAATCACTAAAAACTCTAAATTTAAAATACCCTCTAAATCCCTTAAATCTCTCTCAGATCTATCCCCAAAATCTCTCCCCAAAATTGGCAGGAATCTCTAAATCTCGTTCTTCCCTAAAATGTATATTTAGTAAGTAAATGTAGTTGCTTTTTGACTTTTTTTGATAAAAGATGGAGGGAATTTTGTAGAAAAGTGCTTTTGATGGGATGTTTAACTTGACTTGACTTGACTTAACTATATTAGTAAAATTATCAAATGGGCCCTTAGGCACATTTCTTCCTATGGATTCCTCCTATAGTGATTGCACCACAAGAAAATATATATGATGGCATGGGAGGCGATCTTTCCAATTTTCAAGATGGTCTATCTAACTTCTCATATGATTAGCTCTTCTTTCGGCTGCTAAAGCTTAGATGAATTGTGGGTATCCTCCTCATCCCTAGCCCCCTAAACTTCAAAAGAAGAAGAAAGGTTCCACCATCATCGTCATCACCACCATTAACGATGCTGATATTGCATTCACTCCATCACCTCTAGCCTAGATTACTCTGTATCTTTATGCCATGTAGTTTTTGTATATACAATTAAATAGTTACACCACTTGCTATTGGAATATGCAAATAGAAAACATAGACCACAATGGATCATGATCTAACTTTCAAAAGTTGGGATCCAAAAATTTCACCATTGGCCTGGTGTTTGGAGCTGCCTATTCCACTGATGGAGTTCATTGTCCTACAATTAGAAGTGATGTTACAGGGACTTCCACGTGGAATAATTCTAAACACTTTAGTTTACATGTAAAAATTATTCATCAACCATCCATATCAACGATGAGGCCAAATAATTAAATGTCTAATATCTAACTTATAATGCAATTTTTAAGATTGATTGGAATTCGATTTACGTGTCATCTCTCTCTTTCTTCGAGTTTCGCCAAAATCGTTGAGTATTTTTTATGTGAGCACGGAAGAGCATAGAATTGATGTGAGATGTCCTTCCATAAAAGTTGGATTTTGAATCTGTTTTGATATTTCTACATATTTGGGTTTCGAGCGTGTTAAAATGTCTATCACTTTATATGTTTCAATTTTTGACACTTGATAACAAAAGGGTAAAAATCACACTGATCGAGGGGTCCTAACATTTTGATTTTTATGGTGTTGATTTTGAATCATCGATTTATTTATTTATTTTACCACTTCATATCAACACGGGTATAATTTTATTTTTAAAGAAAAAGTTTCACTAATAAATAGATGCTTGCTTCCTACAAAGTAGGGTTTTTCTCTTTATCTATAAACTATAAAATTGAGAATTTTATAATTACTTTAGATTTATCAAGGAAAACATCGTATATTAAATTTCTTACAAACTCTTTCCATTTCAATACAATTTATGCAGAAAACATCATATTTTGATTTCTAATAAACTTTAGAATTACCTATATTTTGTAAATGATTTGGATTATGTGGCTCCAATCTAAAAAATTGTTAATATGAAAATAGAAGTGAGAGTATTGTTATGTTTGAGATAATAGATGGAATTTTTATATGTGAAATGGTAATCAATGAAATAAAATAGAAAAAATAAATGGAAGCTAAATGATATCATAACTGAATAGAGTAGGAAGGAAAAAAGAGGGAAGGATAGTAATTTTGCCAGATAAAATATAAAGATAACATTCTATTTGTTTTTACATTTAATTAGTGATCTTAAATTTTTTAATTTCTTCATAAATTATGTTCACCTTATCAAGGAAGACTATGCCTTATCAAATTGAACATTGTTTAGAAAATAATGTTTCCTTTTTTTTTTTTTTTTAGTTCATTTTGAGTTTTATTTATTTTACTTTATAGAGAAATTTCTTTATTCAAGAAGAAAATTCTTTCTTATTTAGTGTCTAACTCTTTACTAAAAGATAAATCTTGAGCTATTTATTTTTTAAAAAACTAGCTTTCTATAGTTTTGAACTATAAAAATTTGAATGAATTTAGATTTGGCAAGACAAAATGATTTTCTCCATGTAGAAGAATTTACGTACTTTTGTTCTTTGTAGTTGGTTTTAATTTAATTGATCTTATTTAGTAGAATGATGTTTATTTTGATGTTGATTTTAAAGTTAGTTAGAGAAAGAATTCTATCTGTGAAGAATTTTTATATTTTAAGGTTTAGTTCTTTTTAAACTACACTTACAAATTGATATTTCTTTCTGACAAAGTAGGGTTTTTCTTTAGCTATAAACTATAAAATTGAGAATTTTACAACTACTTGAGATTTATCAAGGCAGATATCATATATTAAATTTCTTGTACATTAATCTTCCCATCTCAACATGTTTTATACAAAAAATATCATATTTTGATTTTTAATAATTTTTTATATTTTTAAATGATAAGTTAAAATGCCTGTGTTAAGCACGGGCATATTTTGCTAGTATATTGGATACGAATTAGATTTGGGTTTGGGTCACAGCTTCTTATTAAAATTATGGGATTGAGACAAGCCATAGTATTAATGGGCATTGAAATTTTGGGATAAAAACAAGACAACAAAGATTTTTGTAATCCAATCAGCGAATATGGAAGTCATGCTAACCCCAAGGGGTAGCTCCGTTGGCTTAAGACCACGGTTTGCACCCGGAGATTGTAGGTTCGAAACTGTACTACTACACTGGGGTTACAAAAGAGTTCACTCGGCTTCTTTCTGGCCCGGAGGAATTAGTTCAACTCAGATGGTTGGAAACCTATGTGGAGGTCATGCTAGACTTTATTTGTGATTTGTGCAAGCCAACTAAACAACCTCTCAATCTCCTGGCGGGCACCACTTGAAACAATGAATATGGTATTGTGGGTGCTATGCTAAGGGGCTATCCTTCCAAAATGATGCAATCAAGGTGGCTTCCACTTAGGAGTGACATATGGGTCAGGTCTGGTAGGTTGATTGAGGCCCATATCCCACTCATTTTACAAGCTGATCAAGTATCCCAGCCCTCGCCAACTGTGGGCTAACCGAATTTGACCCATCTGCCCCTACACCTAATGATAAACTACTTGTTTAACTTAACTCAAATCTCAACCCATGTGTAAAGCTTGGCCTAAGTGCAATCTATTTCATAGTTGAGGTTATGTTTGAGGTTGGTTGCACACTAAAAAAAAACCGAGCACAAACTTGGTTTATTGTATATAAAATTAATTATTCTAAGTATCATAATATTAAACAACTAAACTGCTTAAATGTGTTTAGATTTACTAGTCAACCATTCTGACCTGTTTAAATGGGTTTGGTTATCCCTTTAGTCGGGTTATGAGATGTTGTGTGAGATTTTGCCACCCCTACTTGCACCAACAGAATGAGACAATTGAGGCGGATGCCACCCATCTAATTACGAAGTTATATTGTCGTAACCTAAAAAATGATGAAATCATGCTGAGCCATTACCCCATTAATGTTGTAAACAAAGGTTGTTTCTACTAAAACGAAGCAATTGAGCGGACCTCATATTTAATGAGTTGAATGCACTATATTATTATAAAATTAGATCATCCCATTGGGCCTACTATAACTTAATCATAGTGGTGCTCTGCCCATCTTATGATGTAATCAAGGTGGCTCTCACATAAAACGACTAGGAGCTTCAACCCATTTTAAGATGGAATTGCCCTAATTCCTTACAAAAATAAAAAATAAAAATTTGTAACCATGATGGCCCCCTCCCCCCACCCTCTCAGTTGTTGTAATAGGCTTTGGCATGGATGTACTCACACCATGATCAATTGGAATGTTCTCCTGCGGGGGGGTTCCACCTTTCATCAACGTAGCCCGTTTGATACTCTTTTCATCTAATGTTCTCATGATTTAGTATTAGGTCCTATCGCTATGTGATTAAATATCAAGAAAACCTGTAGATAAGATGTCATTACATTAAAGTTGTTAAATAAAGAGCTAGATAATCTGTTGGGCCACATATATGTATATGTTTGGATTGGATATGGAGTATCTAAGGGCACATGTTTTACGTTTGTGTAGCTCATTTTTGCGGAAAAGGATGTGGTTTTCTATGGAAATTTTTTTTTTCATGTGTTTGGTGCGGTAGTTTTCCGCGAAATTGCTTTTTCCACGGTGGGGGTATGGGGTATGGGAAGTCCATTTCTACGGAAAACTGACATCCATTTCCTCACTTCCACCCTGCCACCCTCTTTCTTCCCCTTCCCCTTCCCCTCCCAACCCTGCACGCCCCCACACATACATATTGACCCACCCACCCAGTAATTTTTACTAAACGCTAGTTTTCATTAAAGAAATCCGCAGCTGCACCAAACAACATTAGTATCAATTTATCGAAGAAATTTTTTTTACACCAAACATGAATTTTTAACTTTCCTAAAATACCCTTTTATGAAATAATTAAAAATTATAAAATTTACTGGGAATTACATCTTTCCATGGAAATTGCAAAAAGATCCCTTTTATGCTCACTCGCTTGGCGTGAGTATCTTCTACATTCCACACTCCCAGATATAAATTTTAATCATGCCATTTGCATTTCCTTTGCCTAGAAAGCCACTCTCCTCCCTGTCACTAGTGTCTGTTGTTTGCACTTGCGTTCTCCTCTGTCTTGTTCCTTGTTTTATAAACCCTCTCGCATAAAATCTCATTCTTCTCACTGCTACGATGGCTCTCTCGGCCTCTGATCTTCCCACGATCTTCTCTCTTCTCTCCAATTCTCTAAGCGCTGACGAGAGCATTCGAAAACCCGCGGAATCTGCTCTCGCCCAGTGCGAGAGCAGGCCAGGATTCTGCTCCTGCCTCATGGTAACTCTTTCCTCCATTTCCTTCTTCCTAGGGCTTTTCAATCTCTCTCTTTTCTTCTTCTTTCCCCTTTTCAATCCGCCATTTTCACCAGATTCATGAGAAATATCCATCTGAGATTTCTCTGCAGTTTCAGTGGTGGAATGGATTTGTGTTTCAGTTTCTTCGATCACTGACGCACAGAAAAACTAGAGTAGACATCATCTTATCATCGCTGCCTGGTTTGAGTGTGTTATTGTTCTTGTTCTTGTGATGATGATGATGATGATGATGGAAGAAACCGATGCTGTGATTTATTGTGGTGAGATTTGTGTCTAAGGTGGATTGTAATGAATGCAGGAAGTAATCACGTCACCTGATCTGGCATCTAGGGCAGATGTACGTTTGATGGCTTCGGTGTATTTTAAGAACAGCGTCAATCGGTACTGGAGACATCGGCGTGATTCCTTGTAAGAGTCCTCTTTTCTCTCAGCTGTTATTCATCTTGATTGTAGTTCACATAGTTGATTTGCCTTGCTTAAATTGCAAGTCTTAATAGTGTGGTTGGAGCTCTATAGTGTTTTAAATGAGAAGGTGTTTTTTTTATTTGTGTTCCTACAAAGATTTCATTTTTTGGGGTGCTTGTAGTCTGCTCCAAAGGTGGAATGTTCCCATGGAGTGTGTGCTTCTTACTTGGGCAATTGGATGGTGTTATTTTAAAGGGGAATTTTGATTTCTTGTGGGAAGCCCTCAACAGGCACTTTTTTTTTTTTTTTTTTTGCGGAATTCCGTTGTTGTTTAGCACTTGAATAATGGCATGGAAACAACTGATAAAAATATGAATATTATCTACCCGAGGACTTTAACTCGATGCTCTATTCCTTGTCATAAAACTTCATGACTAATTGATGATGCACATGACATATTTTTTCCAATTTGCAGGCCTCAGATGCAAAATAAATTGTAAATAACTCTGATGGAATGACACTAACCATTTGATTTTACCTTTATTTTTTTGATAAAATAGGTTTGCTTGTTGAATTTTGGCTATAGACCATCAATGCTTAAGCCTTAACCATTTGTCTGATGGAAACCATTTGAAAGGAGGTAATCACCTGATCAATGTGAGTCCAATGATGTATGCCATGCGAGGATCAAAATAGCAATTGCGGCGGGCGTAGCTGGCAGTGGCCAAAACGCTATATACGTAGCTGTTGTAGTGATACGCAGCGGTGTGAATTTTTTAAGCAGTAAAAAAAAAAAAAAAAAATAATCTTATGTAGCAACCGATCTTGTACTTTTTTAGTGATTTGAAACCATACGAAAGCATAGATACAACTTCAGGGAATGCTATAAAGGAGAAGAAATATGAAAAATAATGTTTTAAATTAAGATTTATTGACTCTACTAAGTTTTAGACCGTAGCGCCGTTATTTTCAAAATAGTGTAGTGGCCTCAACTGCTATGGCCAATAATGCGGCCGCTAAGTGCCTGTTTGGTATTATTCCCATGCTGAGAATGTTTCTGTTCTGAGAATAAGATGTGGTAAGAATGTTCCCATTCTTAGAGTGGATTGAATTTAACTTGTTTGGCAACATTCTTTTATAATTCATTCCAAAGAAACAAAATTAGTAGAACATGTCTGGCAATGTTTTTTAATTATATTCTACCGAGAAATGTTAATATATTCATTTATAGATATAAAAAAATTAAAATAATAAAATAATTTTTAACTCAATAATCTTCAATATTTGAAGAAGTTAATGCACCATAGATCTGATTCTAGGTTTTTGCCAAGCTTATATTTCTTTCACGCATTATAACATACATTAAACATGGATATTTAAGGTCTTGCCCCATTTCCCTTTTGACAGTATGGCAAAGATCAACATCGTAGATGGGTCAGTATCAACATGGTCTGCTAGAAGTCGACGATTCATTGGTGAGCCCATCTTTGTTCCAAAAGGAGATGATGAGGATGATGGATGCCTTCTAGTTGTAGAGGCGAGGAACTCAACTAATATTAGCCCATTTGCTACATCCTTCATGAAGGCTGTGCAACCATTTAGTCCAGACCAGATTTGAATACTTGATATTTGCACATATAGATGGAGATAGAAAAACTTCAAAAATAAATAAGTACAGAGAAAAGGAGAATTGCAGAGATGGAGATATATATCCACTTGGAGAATACGACCCACAAGATGTATGCCACCAAACATATATTCCGCACCTCTCTGCAATCATTCATGGAGAGCCCATACCGCACTGCATCATTAACTAACCTTCTGATCGTGATCACCTTCCCTTGTCCATCCCCTACCCCTTAATTCTTTTAATTTCCATTCATGCACATGACATAGTATGAATCCTTGCCTTCATCCCTGCCGCTTCACCATCTTCTACTTCGTAGCACCGCTCCAGACCCTATCCTCCTAAACAAACAGAACACCACACCATCCTCTCATCCATGCAAACCTACCACCTGTTCAGCCCTTACCCACTTCAAAAAGAAAAAAGAAAAAAGAAAAAAGAAAAAAGAAACTACTTCCACAGATCCGAACCAGAGAACCCCCCATCTCTCCTTGTCTCTTAGCCACCTCACAAGTCTGGACCCACTTGTGCAACCCCACCAATCTCTCTCACTTCATTCATCTTCAAACAACAGAAACCATTTGTCATTGAATCCATTATCATCACCTTCTTAAACCCTCTGCAACTCGTCAGTTTCACAAAGCCATTAGATTTAGAACGACGAGATCCCTAGAATGTCTTTGGCACGAGACCGAGAGAGAGAGAGAGCTAGAGATGGGTACAAGGTAGAGAGCGAGAGCCGAGAGGGATTTACGAATAGGGTTTGAGAATCTTGAGATGTTACACGTTCCAGTATTTTCCGCTCCCCATCGTTCCAAGTGAAAAACGAAATCCTATCGTTCCGATTTTTTTGTGCTCATGGAGTATATTTCCGTGAGAAAGTTTCGGGGGAAGAGGTATTTTGTCACAACCAAACACTGTTTCCCACTTTTCTTTCCATGAGAATGTGGAAATGCTCCCATGGCTTGATGCCAAACAGGCCCTAAGCTACATAGCGGCCACTATTTTGAACCATGATGCCATGTTTCTGATGAGATTAAGCTTCCCAATCAGGCCGGTACTGATTGACATGCTCATGCTCTAGTGGTAATAGTGGACGGTCACCACAAAATTACGTTGCGTGGAAGACCAGCACTAGAGTTTATTAGATATGTTATTGTCGGTTGTCCATAAAAAAAAAAATCATCTCTTGATGAAATGCATAATCCCTAAAGCTAAATGCAAGGATCTGAGGTTGGACAATATTTATATTTTTTTGGGATGATGATGTCTAAATTTTTAGCATGCACCTTAAAAAATGGTTTGTTAAGATTACTCACCTCAAGCTACAACAAAGTTCTCGAGTCATTCATTACCCCAGGGTTCATACAAATTCCTTTTAAGAGGTCCGTGTGTGTGTGAATATATTTTAAATTCCCAATTAGCTATTTGAGAATTATGTCGTATATTTTTCCATCAATACAATACCCCATTGAACCCTACTAGGAATTGAATTTCACTTCTTCATGTGCATATGTTTGCTACAATACCCAAATCACCACCATTTTATGAGCAACCACCTATATCTTTCACTTACTGAATTTCATCGAATTCCTTTGAAGAGACTATTCACAGCTTTACTTTTATTGTTATGTTTTCCCCTTATCCTCACTTTTATTGCAAGGATAATCTGCTGGGTAGACTTTGATAAACACGGGCAATCCAGAGTGGGCATCATGTGCTAGATAGTATAGACTGCTTGAGCTGATCATTTCCAACTTTGATACCCAAATCACTAGTAGTTCACCAGCGATCAATATAGCTTTCTCCTTGATTGTTTTGTCGGCTAGCTAACCAGTGGTTTGCCAACTACTAATGCCACTAGCTCCTTGACCATCCGTCATCTAGCTAACTAGTGGTTTGCTAGCTGTCAGCGGCAGCGCTACTCTCCTTGATCATCCGTCAGCTAACTAATTAGCTGTTCACTAGGTTCTGGAGACCCTTCCAACGAGTTGAGTGCTTGTTACAAGATGAGATTTTTAGGGTTTTCTACATAGGAAAAATATGTTATTCCATCCAGAATTGTAATTACAACAAAACACATATTCGTGAGCCCATAGACATAGCCTTTAGAACGATGGTATTGAACCATAAATCCAACCATTGTTTGTCTAAATTGGACCCAGGCCCAATTTGTCAATTGAAAGTCCAATTATGCATAGGGATGTGAAAATATGGAAATTTATGTGTCATTGAGCTTGATTTCAATGAGAGAGTGCTAGCATGGCCCATGATTTCACTAGGGCATAGTTGTATGAACTTGGGTTAAAACAAGGGTGTATAATACTAACTCCAATGGGCTTGGGATAGCATAGCATGAGCCACATAAGCATTAGAGAATTTGACATGGGCCAAAAAATTGGTTGGATATGGATCCATTAGACATGGTGTAAGGTTTCATGGGTTTAAGCCCACCAAAACATTGGAATTATAAATGTATGATATGGGATGTGATTTATTGAATTCAAGGTCATTAAACCTGTATTTGAGAGCGGGTCTGGTGGTTGAGTGGGTTTAGGCTTGTCTAAACACAAGTGGGCCCAATTGGAGCTCGATATATTTTCCTTTTTTTTTTTATAAAGTCTATGAGCTTTTCTTATTTATAAGTCCCTTACTTTGTTTCATAACAGACTGCCTATTTGGTGCTATCCTTCTTTATATGGGTCTGGGACCGGCACATCATGGGGCTTATCCAATGTGAGGTCCACATGATTGACATCATTTGTTGTTGATTGGTACTTTTTCATCTTTATTAATTCAAAGCATCCATTTTTCCAACCTTGGGTTATATGTTTTGCATCATCCTTTTCAAGTTAAGGGACATTGGTAATTTAATGTGAGTCCCACAAGATGGATTGAATAGATTGATGACTTCTCCATCGTAATTAGTCTGAACCATTAATTCCCAACACAACTGATTGTATTGTTAGGTTTGTTACCATTGGAATTATCAATCAAAGTAATTCTTGAGACATTATTGATACAAGATGGAGTCCACTTGATTGATGGTTTGAATGTGGCTGGACCATTAGCGCTAATATTGATATGGTCCATCTGATTTGCCCAATCATTGGTTACTTTTTAATGGCAGGGATGGAGATAAATTATTTTAGTAGTTGAGCTGAGTAGTTTAGTTTTACCACCATTGATAATATGGTTGGAATTGTTAATCAAAGTGATTCTTAAGAGGCATGAGCAATCTCAGGTCAAGTCTTTTAGGTCGATGAACAAGTTTGGACTCACAGCTCTAGCCATCCTTTTGTTTTAGGGAAGTATATAAAAATAAATTTAACATTTGACAGATTAATAATATTTGAATTTGTTGAGCTGACAAAAAATCCAACAAAACATAATGACACTCTAAAAGAAAAACACCGTCACCAAATTTTTTGGATGTTAAATGATTGTTATTAGAAAGAATAAAAGAATGTCAACTGAATTTTAAGCAGGGTCTCAGTATGGTGCATTGGTGGTGTGAAACTTGGCTAGTTCTTGTTTGTATGTAATTAGTGTCTGGTGGTTTTGTAGACCCCCCTTCAGTTAATAAACTTAATTTTCTATCTCAAAAAACAAAAAAGGAAGAAAAGATGAGGCAAAACAAGTGAGACTCAAAACCAACACTCTGAAGGAAAGTGAAATCAAAGACTGTCTGAAGTCCTAGGCACATGCAAGGAGGGCACATCCTGTCACATTTCAAATCCTTAAGCTTGTTTATCCATGGCACTGTGTTTAAAAACAATTGTAAAACTGAATAGTCAAATCTGTGTGTTATGCAATTTTCTAATTGGATAGTTTTTAAAATGACTATTTTATGATTACAGCAGCTTCTTATGCTTTTAATTTTAGTTTTTTGCCATTTTGTGGAAAACAGTTCCTACTAAATTTTTAGGTCGTTTAGAAATAGTTGAGATATGCTTATCTCCATTTGTGTTCCTGGTGCAGTTCGGACCAGGCCCAAACCCAACGGGCCCAACCATAAGTTTTGGGTAATCAATCTGACCCGACCCATTAGAGTGGCCCACAAATCCTAATGGGAGGATCGAGCAGTATTATGTTGTGGGAAGTTATCCTATTTAGCAATTTTCCCGGTGCTGCATCAGTTCCCTACTTCTCTTCTTCTTCTTCTTCCCTTTTTTCCCCCAAAAAAAGTTTGGCATATGAAACTACAAGGTGTGGGAAGCATCATCATCACAGCCTTGTCCCAACTGTGCCGTATCAATATAAATCTCTTACTGTTGCCGATCAAAGGAAACATTTATCATTTTTCCGTTTCTTCTCACATTCTCTTCTTCTGCGACATTGATGAATGTGGATGCAATATTGCCTGGATGGCTGTATAGGTTAACACAAAAAGGGACCTTTTCATTTTTTGAAGCTCTGTAATACAATGGACTCTATTTTTTTCTTCTTCTGACATTTAAGTTTCTACTGTCTTTTATAGGTAAAAATGATAAAAAGGGACCCTACTTTTTTTTGTGAAGCTCTGTAACACGACGGACCCTGAAAACACACGCACGCACGCTATCTCTCTATTACTTTTAACTCTCTGCATGTCTTTAACAATAATTCTACCTTTTGTCCATCAGTTCATGAGATTTTGGTCTTTTTATTTTGCAATTAATGTATGTAAGAAGACATGAGCCTGTAGCTCAGTTGGAAAGTGCTCATTGTTGTTACCACATGGTTGCGTGTTTGGGTTGTGTTACCCATAATAAGTGTCGACAAATCCATCTGTTGATTGTATATTAAGCTAGAAATTGAGAAAATTCTTTTGCAGGGGTATAAATAATGATGAGAAGATACACTTGCGGAAGAAACTGCTATCACACTTACGAGAAGAGAATTACCAGGTGCTTTGAGATTATATTACTGGTGAATTTTTCACTGTACTCTGAGAAAGATTGATCGAAACACATGATTGTTCTTTTCACTGTATATGCATGCATTAGCTTTATCATCCAAACCATTTTTTAATCATTAGTATCATCCAAAACATTAATATCTTAGTGAACAATATTTTGAGTTATCCGGGTGTCTTGGAATCTATGATGCCCAGACATTAGGTGGATACAGCGGGACATCTCTTAACTGCAGGAACACAAATTTTTCAGATACAAATGAAGCATAAGATATGATACGATAATGTTATGTTGGCTAGTTTTTAAGTATCTGGGTATCATGGCTTGTAACCTGATGAACTCTTGGTTATTGCAAATATGTTATTATGATTAGCTTAATTCAAAGGTTATTACAGTTCATTTTTTCTTTTTAATTTACCATTCAATTTTTTTTTTTTTTAATTCAGCTTTCGGTTACTGTTTTATTCTGTTATTGTTTCACTAGTAGGAGGGGTAACCATATTGTGTGTTAATCACATTTTTTTGTGCATGTATGTTCAACACAGATAGCACTTCAGCTGTCTGTCCTCGTCTCAAAAATTGCTCGTATTGATTATCCCAAAGAATGGTACGTCTTTTCTCTATATATACTTTATTCAGAGTCAATTAATTCAAGTTACTTGAAAAAAGAAGAAGATTGCTGAGCCTAAGTCAAGGCACTTGCTACCAATGAATAGGAATTGAAATTTGTACATGTGCGTTGTTTCATGACTTTGAAGCCCGTTCTTTCTGGTCGCTCCAAACTTAAATATTTTTGGTAAAATTGAAAATGCACCTGTTTTCTACTTCGATTAGTAGAAAATCATACTATACAATGATATGAAGGAAATTGGTTATATTATATTACAAACGCTCAAATTCATGTGTTTGGAAAGTTCTTTTTCCAGGATCAGAAACAATATATATTTTATAAATAAAATACAGACAAGTTCTTTTTCCGGGATCAGAAACAATATATATTATAAATAAAAATAAAAATTACAACCATGTGGAACAGAAATTATGAACTGTAAAAATGTTATATTCTCAAAACTTTCCCCAACTAACTAAAGAAGAATTAAAGCAGCAACATATTTCCCATTTTACTTTTTCCCCCTGTTTGCCTCTGACATTGTTGTCAAAATATGAACTCGCATTCAAACTTTGCTGAACATGTATGACAAGATTGTCATGGACTTAAGCAACTCTTATTAGTTTCTTGAAAACTGTATGCAGATTTTCTTAGTCCCATGTCTGTATTACATGCTCACATGATTGTGTTTGAAGCATCCGAGTCAGTGACAGCATATTTCGAAAATACTCCTGTATAGTCTCCATGGCCCATGCAACCTCTTATCACTACTAAACATCATATGGATTTTTATTAACAGTGGCCCAAGAAGGAATATATAATATTTCTGTCATTCTTTTCTAAAACTCCTCATTACCCACTTGTCTGGTTTTCCTCTTGCCATGTGTCCTCCATATTAAATTTGTTGAAGCCTACAAGGGAGGGGACTAGGGGGCCCAACCTGAACCCGTTTGACCCTATCCGATCGAGACACAAATTTGAGTAAAATATTTTACAACTCAGGTCAGGCTCAAGCCTAATAAGTTATAACCAGATCTGGTCAGGATATGCTTGGGTTTAGACCTTAGGTACCTGAACCATAGATGAAAATATCGGTATCGGCGGGCGTAGCGGCCCGCCGCCAAACCGATACGAAGCGGGCGATACGTAGCGTATCGGGGATACGTATCGGCGTAGCGGTGCGATTTTAAAAAATCGCCAAAAAAATCTGAAAAAATTCCAGAAAATCCAGAAAATTGTAAAATGAAAGAAAATGTGGTTCTTTTGCAAAGTAAGTAAGAAAAGGGGGCGTATCGGTGCCCTCAATATATGAGGTCCTGTATCGCTGTATAAATAGAAAATAATAGTAATGATTAGTTTTTTCACATGTATTCATGTTTCTTAGTCATGTTAACTTAAAAAGTAATGAAAAGCTCATTAAAAAAAATTAGAACATGAAATAAAGGCATAAGAAATTCTTAAGAGTTAGGTCATTACTCATTACTCAATACTCATTAGTGAACAACTGAACATTGAACAATCAAATATCAATACTTCACTACCTTCAGCATTCAAGGTTTAAATTCAATCAAGTGAATGAACTATAAAGTGATCAACAATCAACATTCCACACCAATTTAGAAATGACAAAGAGAGTAGAGAGTTAGTGAAAGAAATAGGAATTAGAAATACCTTGATCACCACCAAAAGGAATGTCTACCAAGATTCAAGGGGCTATGGTTATCCTCATTCCCATCAGTGTTATCATTTGTATTGGCACCATATTGAATTTGATATTGATGAGTATTGGGATCCACAAATCCAAAGAAGCCAGCCGCACCCACATCATAGGAACTTGGAGGAGGTGGAGGTGGTCCAGGTGGATATCTACCATATTGTGTTTCACCATAGTCACCATATGAGTAGGACCCCGAAGTTGAAGACTGTTCTTCTCCTTGTTGTACTTGACCATATGGAAAAAAGTCAAAATACTGTGAGTGTGAGGGTCCTTGTCCACCGTAACTAGGGTTCCATGAATCAGTCCATGATGCCGCTTGTTGTCCTCCAAAATCTCCACCCATATTTCCTTGCTGAGTACTACCTCCAGCCCCAGGTACTACCTCCAAGTGGTTTCATGGGTTGTCCATGAATATTCACATTTTTTTTTTCAAAAAATAAATAAATCCGAAAATAAAAAATAGAGAAAAAGCAATAAAAATTCAAAATGTGATGGATTGATCTATGGGAAACATAGATCTATCATTTACAAGCAATTTCCAAGTGGTTTCATGGGTTGTCCATGAATATTCACATTTTTTTTTTCAAAAAATAAATAAATCCGAAAATAAAAAATAGAGAAAAAGCAATAAAAATTCAAAATGTGTTGATTTCATCTATGAGAAACATAGATCTAACAATATGAAGCTATTTTCAAGTTGTTTCATGAGTTTTCCATAAGTGATAATGTTTTTTTTTTTTTAAATAACATAAATCCGAAAATAAAAATAACAATATATAAAAAAAAAACAAAAGATATGCATGTAAGATCAAAAGGAAGCATGAATCTACAATAAAACAACACAATGATGCCATTATGTTGTGATTCATAGTAGTTAGAGAGTGATAAATGAAATGATCATGTCAAAAGTTGAAAAAATAAACCACATATACCTTAATGAAGAATCTTGTTTTGACTTTTGAATCTCTAGATCTCTTTCAATAATGGTTTGTTGGTGATTTGGTGGCAAAATATCTTGAAGAGAGGGATTTGGGAGACATTTGGGACCACAAGGAAGTGAAAATGGAAACTATAGAGGGGAAGAGAAGAAAGGGAAGGGTAAAAAACCCTAAAAAGTCCAAAGGGGGGGTTTTATAACCCCCCCCCCCCCCCCCCCCCACGTGTATGGGACGATACATACCGTATCGCCCCGTATCGGCCGATACGGGTGGGATACGGTATGTATCGCCGATAATTTGAATTTATCGTATCGGCCTTGGCCGATACGGCCGATATATCGGCCGATACGCTTCGTATCGGCCGATATTTTCATCTATGCCTGAACCCAATTAGAATCGTAGTTGTCTACTTGTCTTTAGAACCCAGCTAGAGCCTTGGTGGCAATTTCAGTAGCCGCTTCTTATGGATTAGGCACCAAGTTATGTTTTCTCATTCTTCGGTGGGCAAACAAAGGTGATAAATAGGTGTTTGGAAAGCATTTTACAGATTTGCCATTCAAAAAACCAAAAAAGCATTTTACAGATTTTCAGGTGTAGCCGGCCCAACATAGTTGGGACAAGGCTTTGATGATGATGATGATGATGATGACAGATTTTCAGGTGTGATGGGTTTAAACAGTGGGACTTTGGAGTTGCTTTGACTGAGTTTCCATACAATCTACCCAAAAATAGACTACGTGAAGAATTTTGTTTCAGAGTGTCTATGGCGCCAATCCAACTAATGTGGTAGATCTTGTTCTGGTGCCTACCATGAGTAATGGAGGTGAAGACATTGAAGATTTTTTTGAAAATATCAAGTGGTGGTATCTGTGGTTAAGAAAACAAACTGAGTAGAGTAATGCCACTTACAAGCTACAGATAGACATTAGTGAATTGTATAAAGGACACCATGGAGGTGAAGACATTGAAGATTTGGTTGAAAATATCTAGTGGCAGTACCTGTGGTTGAGAAAACAGACTGAGAAGAGTAATGCCACTTACAAGCTGCAGATAGACATTGGTGAAATGTAGTGTTCAATAAAGGGCACCGTGTTTGGGCCTACATGAGGGAAGAAAGTTTCTATCTGGTGCCAATCACAAGTATAAGCAAAAGAAGATCAGTCCATGCAAAAATATTGAACTGGATTAACAACAATGCTTACCACATCGAGTTGCTGTCCAGATTGAACACTTTCAATATGTTTGTTTTTGCTGGTCGCATACTCTACAACGCCCTGGATGAATGGGGAGCAGAAGTGAATCAAGAATCTCCTTCCTCTTGGGTGGGGAAGGATGATAGATGCCATGCAGATAATGTACATGCCCCTTGAGGCCTATATGAAGAGGGTTGAGCCAAAGTGTCCAAGACCGTATGAAGAAACGTAGGGCCCATGAGGAATCATGATTCACACATTAAAACCGAAGAGGCCCAATTGCCACACATCGCTCTCCTATGTGCAGCCTATGACCCTCTTTGGCTTTCTGCCCTCTTTAATTGGTTTAAGCAATCACTTAGACTGACTTGGGGTTGTTTTAGTATTTCCCCTTTCATTATGCTTGGATGGCTTGGTTAAAACATCTAAAGACTGTTTAATGCTCGATGTACAGCCTATATATGGTCTGGGGCTTCTTTCCATGAAGAAGTCCTATAGCTACCACTATACACCAGTCAACCAGCATGTCATTCATGGGTTTTTTCAATTATAGCTTGTGCAAGCGCTCCTTGGATGTGTTCTGGATGTTTTCCAGGTTGGCGTGGCTTCTATAGGAATTCTGCCCTTAGTTGGGGCTGGCACGTTGCTTTGTCTGGTTTTCCCTGTTCGTTTTGCTCATGGGTTGTGTTGTGGTGATTTACGTCTTTGTCGTCTCATAGTCATAAGTGGTGTTCTAGTTACAGCCACTGTTGCTATGGTCTTTGTAGATTGATTGGGTATGCATCATGTACTCAGTAGATGTGTCCATCCGACTTCTAACTAGGCACACATTAATTTTTGTAACTGATTATCATGTTACAGATTCTTGGTTCTTGCAGTATTTGTCTCTTATACCACCTTGCTGTATTTTATTTTCTTTTAATGAGGTTCTATTGTTACAGTGTGTGTGTGTGTATATATTGTCATGTTATAGATGTTCAATGGAAAAGTAGATTTCACAAAATCAATCACGGATAGTAAAGGCTTCATTACAGTGATGAAGAAAAATCTGGTTTTCCTTTCTAGCTTCAGCATATTAAGTGATCAACCCCATCATTCACTACTGTTCTCAAATGGATAATTGTTTGCCATTATATTCTCTGTTTACCATCATTTGTAACGTCTGCATTCTGCCATTCTCAATCATCATTTTTCAATGACGGAATATTTACTTATTCTAGTTCAGTTACTATTTTCCAATTTGTTTTGTGTTCACTGATGGAGTCAACTCATTCAGGCCAGAGCTTCTTTTAGTTTTAGCTCAACAGCTTCAATCTGCAGATACTCTTTCGTCTCATAGGGTTTTCATGGTCCTCTTTCGTACGTTGAAAGAATTGTCAACGAAACGACTTGTATCCGATCAGAGGAACTTCTCAGAGGTATGTTGCTGCTGTAGCATTGCGCTTTGGAAAAACTAGTCTTTTTATTGCCATGCTGCTGCTGACCCTTTATTTACCCTAAAAAGTGATAGAATCCATGCAAACTTATTTTAATTTTGTGAAAATTTAATTTGCTTTTGCATGGTGTACAATTTTACTTATTCTGGTCTAATGCTTATATGCATCTAAAGAAAGACATGCTTTTGTTCTATTCTTGAAAGCTGCCAAGCTGTCTTTTGTAATTAAATGAAATTGGCACCTCGGTCACAAGTTGAATGCCCATTGCGGTGCTGGTGGTGTTTATAAATATAGATGTTTCAAGGGGTGCCAACGTTACAGCTAATGGGAGCCCAAGGACTCCTAATATCACCTATTGAGGTGGTTCTCTCTCTCTCTCTCTCTCTCACTCACACACACACACACACAGAGAGAGAAGTCCTAGTGAGTGTTCTTTACTACTGAATTGGTTCATTTTTCTTTTTGTTGTTTTAATCTTCATGAACATTTGATAAGAGCATCTGTTCTCCTTTAGATGTCACCTTTTAATAATTATACAGATTACTTGTCTAGTTGTGCCCTACTTTATATGGAATCTTTTAAGCTATAGGCCCATTACCGCCTTTTCCATCAATATGAGGATGGATTTTGATGCCTTTGAAATCAAACATTGAGGATGGATTTGATTCCTTTGCAGCTAACATTCTTGTTCTTCTTCCAAGTAGAAAACTTGATCCCAAACAGTCACTAACACAATTTTTGTAATGCTATCGATGTAGATAACCTCCCATTTTTTCGAATATAGCTGGCAACTTTGGCAAAGTGATGTGCAGGCCATTTTTCGTGGTTTCTCTGCACTTGCCCAAGGCTTTAATACAAATGCCCCTGTGGAACAAGATAATCTGCTTTTAACTTGTGAAAGATGGTTGTTGTGCTCGAAGATACTAAGGCAACTTTTAGTTTCGGGGTTTTCTAGTGATGCAAAGTCTGTACAGGTGATTATCTAATTCTTTTACAGTAGTCCGTTCGAGGTTCCATGTTCTCCTTATCTTGTTTGTTATTTATCATATCTATAATTTCTAATTTTATCATTTTCCTCTTCATTACGTTAGGAGGTTCGTCCAGTTAAGGAAGTTTGTCCTGCATTCTTGAATGCTGTTCAGTCATTTATTCCTTACTGTAAGTTGTTTTTTTTTCTTTGATGATAAATACTGATAACTACAGAATATTTTTTCCTAATTCTCATGGGTAAGCATTCTTAGCCCTTCCTGTTTCTTGCATAATTAACAGTTGTCTCAAAATCCTGAATTACTTTCTTACATTGATAATTTTCCACATTCCAGCCTCGTCTTTCTTTCTTACACCTTCTTAAAAGGAAAAACTTTTGAAAAATTCTGTCTGTATTGAAGGAGAAGCTTGCCTCTATTAATAAGTAGTCATAACTCATAAGCCGTGTCTGAATGGAATTTGATGAAAGACAGAAGGAGAAATACAAAATTTATCCCATCATGTTGCCAGTAAAAAAAGGTAAAATAAATTCTACCAATGCCTTAGATATTTCAAGCTTTCTTACTTGGAGAGTTGGAGTGCTACATTGGGACACTAATGGGCTTATATATTTCTTTGGGCTGGTTCTTGCTGACAACATCAGAGAATATGAGATCCTTCTTTTTATTGTTTGGTCTATAATCATTGTGAGACGAGTAGACGACTCATTTAAGTGGGAGTGCTGACAGTGGTGCCTTGGAACTCGTACAAATTTATCCAACATCACATATATTGCCTTTGATTTCTAATTTTTTTTTCACACTTTGTTAAAGTTTGTTTTGTGTATATTTATTCAAGTGACATTATAACCCTGTATTATGTTGCGATTTGTGGGTATCACTTACAAGGTTTTAAACTTGGACTTGGGAGGTGTAAGATCCTACCTGCCTAGGCTTGCTTGTCTCGCAACGGGATTTTAGACTATGCTAAGTCTCACATCGGAAACATTCAAGTTCTAACCCTAGGCATATATGTGGCAGCTTGGCCTTAAACCCAAATGATGCATTTTAAAGTGGTGAGACTTCGGTCAAAGTGGACAATATAATGTGGATAGTGGGCCTGGGTAGTCACAAAATGGTATCAGAGCTGAGGACTGAGGACAACTCTCTTTCTGGTGGGGGAGAGTGTGAGATCCTACCTGCTTGGGCTTGCTTGTCTTATTTGCTTGCTTGCTTGTCTCACAGGGGGCTTTGGACTACACTAAGTCAGTCCCACATTGGAAACATTAGGGTCATATATGTGAGGCCTGGTCTTTGCCTCACATGACGCGTTTTAAAGCCACGAGACTTTGGTCAAAACAGACAATATCATATGTATAGTGGGCCTGGGTTTGTCACAGGAGGTGTCACCCTTGAGTCAAGTTGCACCCTAAAGCCCCAGAAAGCCTAAGAAAATTGTGAAAAATGATAAAAATAAATAAATTCTTAATAACGAGAAGTTGATGACTAAAAATGAGTCGAAGTAGTACTTGGTGGTCGTGTTGGCTACTCACTTATTTAACAGAGCCTCTGATGGTGGAGTGCTTAAAACTTTTAGAAAATGTGGTTTCAGTCTTCTAAAATTAGTACCAAAGAACCTCAGAAGCCTCCCACTGCTTCTCAAAGCATGAAAATGGGGAAAGAAACTAGTTGTAGTCTTTTCACATAGGACATAGTGCAGGCACGTGTGTGTGTGTTTTCTTTTTTTTTTTTTTGGGTGGGGTAGTGGGTGAGGGGGGGGAGGGGGGGATGGGTGTTGTCTGTTTTCAGGCTTTTGATTCAACTCATTCTGTGTTGAGTCCAAATGTACTTGGACTTGGCCGATATTAAAAAGGTGAATGAAAAAACTTTATATTATGTTATGGTGCCAAGGCCTGCACAATGTTCAATGGCCAGTGGGACACGCCATCCCCATGGAGTTGATTGGGTTATTGGCAGGGACGGATCTACACAAGGGTTTTTTGAAGTTCTCACATCGGGATAGGGTCTTTTAAATTTGTTGTATGGACAGTTTTGTCCTTTTACTACTTTTGCCCCTCCTCACTTTTTTGCTTTAGTTCAATGGATGTCTCTTTAATGAGTATATTTAAATGCATGTCAGATTTTTTTCATGTCTTATGTATTTTTGTTAAATACATTTACTTTTTGATGTTATTTATTTTATGTTGTGAGAATTTTTTTGATTCCATGTTATTTAAAAATTTTCCAAAATATTGATTTTGATTAGATTGGATTGAAATGATGATAGGGCTATCAAGCTATGTGAATATAACTTGTTACTTTTTTATTTATCAAATGTTTAATTTAATTCTTCTTTGCCCCGCATTGGGAGAAATTCTTGGATCCGTCATTGGTTATTGGTAAGGAGCCTGACCTTGGATCTTTAGGTTTCCCTCAATTACCTTAATCGCTTATTCGTGGTGGTTGATGATCAAGATCCGGCTAATTGTTGAGATAACTAAATGTGACAACTATTTTCCACACTGCAGTTGTTGAATTTTATTTTGATGTTATTTGTCCATTGTCTTCATGGGATGCTCTGTGTGATTTCAGCTCTTATTTTGAATACAACTTTTTTATTTCTATTGACTCAAGGAGGGAGGGAGGGAAGGAGAATCACTCTTATCAATCTGCCCAAAAATGAATCCATAGCACAGTCAGTGCTTCCCTATAATACCACCAATGCTAGCCGCACCCAATTGCCATCTAACATGCCCACTTTGTGAAGGTCATTTAGAATAGAATTCAGGGCTGTGAAAGCATTGGTTTCAAGGATGTACTAGTTTTAGCCGCCTTGTATGAAGAAAATAATCCATTTTTGTCTAACCAAAAGAATACTTTGACATGGCAGCAGAACATTGTGTCCATATGATGTATGCTGCAAACCAGTTTGTTTAGTGGTTTTGATGAATGCGTCAACTTCCTTTTGTCTTGTTGATGACAATAAATTTTTATTAGTGTACATGCATCTTCACGTCTAATATGTTGTTTGTTTATGATTCTCAGATGCTGTTAACTTCAATAGATTGAAAGAATTTCTATTCTGTTTCTCATGTTTGTTTTTAAATTGTACGTATCGAATGCTTAATTAACTCTGACTAGTTGTCTTGATTTTCCAGACTCATCTTTTCGTGAAGGACAAAGTAAATTTCGGGACATAACAGCTAGGGCTTGTATTAAATTGATAAAGATATTAGTCACCATACAGGGCAGACATCCGTACTCTTTTGGTGATAAATCAGTTCTCCCACCTGTGATGGACTTTTGTTTGAACAAAATTACAAATCCCGAACCTGAAATTCTGCCTTTTGAGCAGTTCCTGATTCAGTGCATGGTGATGGTCAAATCTGTGCTTGAGTGTAAAGAGTATAAACCAAGCCTTACTGGTCGTGTGATTGATGATAATGGTGTGACATTAGATCAGATGAAGAAAAACATTTCCAGAGTTGTTGGTGATAGTCTAAGCTCTCTCTTGCCCAATGAACGTGTGGTATTATTGTGTAATGTCTTGATACGAAGGTAATTTCTGGTTCGAGCATTCCTGATTCATTATTGTTGTTGTTGCTGTTATTTTGAAATGGCTTGTAGGTTCATTATTTTGATGATGGATGGATTTGTGCCATGTTCCTATTGTTCATTCTGATTCTGTAGTAGTTGTTTTAAAAGATTATCAAACTTGTATAATCAAGATGGCATTCTGTTGTTCTGTCGTATGATTCTTTTACCCTGTTTCTTGGCATGTATCATTATGCACAGAAAACATTGCATTCGATACCTTTGCAGTCATCGTAGTTGCTTGAAGTATGTAAGAGTTACTAGCTAATCACATCGTTGCAATTGGAAGCTTGAGAGATCCTTAGGAGACCCACTATAGCTGTATAGGCCCCATTTCTTTTCAAACAAGAATCACTTTCGGTTTCAGTCTTATCCGAGTCATGCTAAAGTGGAGTATTCCCTATTAGTTTGTTTCCGGTCAGCACCTATTTCTATTATTTTGGAGTTGAACTGTTGAAGTCAACCTAAGCCATTGGGTCCCCTACGCCACCACCACTATCGACAACAACAACAAAAGAAAAAAACCCGAACTTACCGGAGTTGTTAGATCTTAAGCCCTAGAAGCCTTTAGAGTGAGAAATGAAGGGCAGGAAGAAAATGTTAAAATAAGAGAGAAATATGAAAGCCCTAAGACTTTATATCATGAAGGATAGAATCTTGCAATTAGGATGGAATTTCTAGCACAAAATTACCTCTAGGGAGTCTTAAAAGAGATGAGACGAGGAAAGGAAGCAAAACAAATGAGTTAGGGTTGCAAAATGCGGCAAAAGAACACTTTAAAGGGGTTTTGGGTGCATGTAACTCGCCCCCAATTTATCACTGGTTGATACTGGATGGGTTGGGATGTGTTGCCCTTGACTATTTCAAAGACCAACAAATCTCTCTCCTTATACTGTGTACTAGTTGTAGTTCTGGTTTGGAACCATGGATCAAAATATACTGTGTACTAGTTGTGATACTAGCGGTTGTGGTGATAAAGTGTGAATTTTTAAAAAAAAATAAATGGTTGTAGGAAGTTGGTGAACTGAATGTCGCCGAGTTGACTGCTTGGTTTTGGATGAAGTCTAGAACCATGATCTGAAGACTTTGGCATGTTGATAAAGCTTAATTCTCCTCCATGGCTGAAAATTTGGTTGGCTCCTTTGCCAATTATAGATAAAAGTAAATGAGTTAATGATTAGGGAGGGCTGCTATGTAAATATTAATTGCCAGGATGGTGAGTCCCACTTATGGCCAATCCTACCCTTCACACTCAGTACCCTCACCTGAATTGGCACTCAACCAATTTGACGCTTATCCGACCTATATATAAACTGTTGAGTTGATGATGCCAAAACCATAAAAAAATAGACTTTATCTTAGGAATTAAAATGTCGTTGAGACCCTCACATCAAGGGGTGAGATGGTAAGGCGGTCATCTTTGCATATGGCACCATCCTACCCTGCATTATTGACATGCATCCCCTGTTTTGCATATGGTCCTGAATTTCTACTGGTATCTTTTGTTGTTTTTTTGTTAATAAAAAGGAGTGATAACACATTCAACCTTGTTTTTTCTGGATTTCTGGAATAGAATTTTCGTGATTTAAGTTGCATTTATACTGTAAACTCACTCTTTGTTGGAACACAGACATGCATGTGAAGTTTGTAAGTTTTCTTCTTTTTTGTTGTTGTACTAGGATTTTTAATATAAACCATCTTTTCTTCTGGTGCTGGATGCAATTTTTACCAAATGTTGAACTACCTCAGTTTTGAGAATCAGATATCTTCAGAAGTATTTGACTAAGTAAATTGTATGTCCTTACCTTTTTAACAGGTATTTTGTTTTAACAGCAACTGATTTGGAAGAATGGTACGAGAACCCTGAATCATTTCATCATGAGCAGGATATGGTTCAGTGGACAGAAAAACTGAGGCCATGTGCTGAGGCGCTATACATTATTTTATTTGAAAACTATAGACATGTACGTGCACACTCTAGTCATTCTACTCCATCAAATTTCCACTTTTAGTGAATGCTGTACCTCAACATATGTTCCATTGGAATTTTGAACTGGAATTAAGCTTAAATCATGCAGCATATGTCTATATGAATGTACTTTTCTCTTCAGTTGTTAGGACCTATGGTTGTTTCCATTCTCCAAGAAGCTATGAGAGGTTGCCCGGCTTTAGAAACAGAAATAACTCCAGGAATGCTTCTTAAGGATGCTGCTTATAGTGCTGCTGGACATGTGTATTATGAACTCTCAAATTACCTTAACTTCAATGAATGGTACTCCACTCTTTTGCTACCCTTCATGCATTAGTTTCTTGTTTATTTAATTCTACAGTAATATTATGTGCTTGATGCATAATTATCTTGAGCTGTGGATATTTTTCTTTTCTTTTCTTTTTTTAATAATCATTCTTCACCTTTATGCCCCTTGTATGTTATATCAGCTCTGGTATTTCTTCAACTAATGCTAATCAAATAATATGGGACATTGATTTATGATTTATATCATGTGCTTGAATGAGCGCTGCTTTTTCCCAATTGGGGCCTGGATCTCTTTGTGGTTATCATCATAGGTTCACTATTTCTATTGTAATTAACATTGGTAGAAATTCCTAAGCTTTACCCCGTAAACCTCTTAAGCAGCTTCTGCTTCTTGGTCTGCCTCAACCACCATGAACGTACATAAGCTCTCTTTCCTCACTGGCAACCTAACACCTTACCCTATTCAGAAATAATAATTCTTCATGATAGTTCATTACTCTTAGAAGTTTAGTCCTGAAATCTGTCCCTTGGCCCCATTCTACCACCTTTTATGTTGCCCAAGGTAGGTCTTTGCTGTTAAGATAGAGATAGTCAGATAGATACAACTGACCTGTGAAGTGGGGGACATTTGTTCCTTTTTTTGCTTTTTTTGATAACCCAGGGTATCTCCCACCCAGCCAGGAGCCTTTGGCCATGAGCCCGAGGGACACTCGATTTTGGACAGCCGAGAACTAATCCCTAGGGGTGCAAACCCTCCTATCCACATGGGTCACCTAGACTACTTTGTATTCTTGTATTTATCTTGTATGTCTACAAATAGGCATGTAGTTAGATGCTAGATTTAATCCTACGTTATTATCATCTAAAATAGTCGTCAAGATGATTATCGTGATTTATAACTAACACAATTTCTCCTAAAACTCAAGTATAAGGTCTTTGTGTCACATCAACAAAGAATTCCTCTTTCCATTTTTCATGGTTTTGTAGGATTGATTGATGCCCTTGATTATTGCATCAGGACTGATCAAGGACTCTCTTCAAATAAACAACCAGGGATCGATCCTTGGTTGTACTGCTGATGGTTATGCCTTATGGGACTAGGGTAGGGTGTGTAAAAAAAAAGTTTCTATTTGTAAAGATTATCCAGTGATTAACTAAACCTCCTAAGATTTTTTGCGATTTTGGGGAAGATGTAGAGATAAATGAAGAATATGCATGTGATTAGAGCGTGTTTATGTGTGCATTGGTTTTGTCCTACATCCATTTGTTAGTTTTTACTATTCTTATTTTTTCCATGAACACTATGTTCTTCACATGATTGTATCCTAATCTTATTTGTCACTTTATTGATGTTACTTTGATGGAAAATGGGTGGATTTTTCTTTCTATTTTCTTCTTATTTTTTTTTTAAAAATTTTTATAAGAAAAAATAAATAAAAACTCTATGATTTGTGACACGATTCACTATTTGGTTCGATTCATCCCCTTGAGCGATTTATGATATGATTTCTATATTCAAAACAGTCTGGCTGAATCAGATCAAGTATGTAACCTTGAAATATATTTCCAGGCCTCTTTTGGATTTTTAGATTTTGAAATTCAAAATGGTAGGATCATCTATATAGGCGATCCACAAATTTATCTTTCCAATATTAGACTCATATTCCTCATATTCAGAACCATCTATATATGAGTAAGGGTTAACAATTTTACTTTTGTGGCTGGGTCTGTAATGCAACCAACGTCCTCGGTCCCATGTATCTTGTTGAAACAATTCTTTGCTGTTTTAAATTCTGTAAAAATTTCTTCCTGTATGGCTTTCTTTTCAAATTTTCTTTGTATGTGTAGGTTTGATGGCGCTTTGTCGTTCGAACTCGCAAATGACCATCCAAATTTGCGCATTATCCATCGAAAAATTGCATTAATACTTGGACAATGGGTTTCTGAGGTTAAGAGCTTTTATAACTCGTGTCTTAGTTCCATTTTATTCTTTTATTGCTGGATGTATACGTAATTGACAATGAATCATTTATCTCATTATTAGTATTCTCTGCATCCTTTATGTTCTTCGCACCTGGTACTTATTTGGAGCAGTCTTAGCTATTATTCAATATCCTTTTCATTTTTTTGTTTTTAATCTCAAATCTCCTGAAAGTGTAGTTGAAGTGCAAAGATATTCAAGTATGTTTTATCGAATACTTCTATGCCTCAAGTATATAGGGTTGTTACATTTGTTGAGGAGGTTAAGTTGTGGATGAAGAAGGTTTGGGGATTTGATATTTAAGGAGACTTTAATGCATAATGCATGACTAATGCTCTAATCTGGAGGCTTCTAAACAGTTCATACTGCTGAAATTACTGGTGAATGTTCCAATTCACTGTCTAGTTTTCTAGATAGAAGTTAACCAAGGTAGTTGTCTAGTTTGCTAGTGGCGCGGCCTGAGAACCTCGATCGAAAAGTGTAGACCAATCTCAGAGACGAGATTGATCGAATCCAAAGGATTCCAGCCCTAGGGCACAACAAAAGCCATAACACTCCAGCAGAATAACTCACGATAGTTTTATTGATTGAATAATGCATAACAAATAACAAGAGGTTCTTCTTTATATATAGAAGACAATTTCTAAACTAATCAAAACTCTAACAATAGGAAGTTACCTAATCCTACCCTAAATAGAATTTAGAAAGTAGTTCCTATTAGCAACTAATTAATATTACTAATTTAGATAGGATAGGGATCTCTGCCAATTTAGAGATCATGTGGATCCCATCAAGTGGGTCCATCAGGGGGGCCTGCGGGCCCTAGTCTTCTGTCGGGCTGTATCAACTAGATAGAAGTTAACCGAGCTAGTTGTCTAGTTTGCTAGATAGAAGTTAACCGAGCTAGTTCCTAAACTGGTTTGGGTTCGACTCCACCTCATGGTTGGAGAAAATGCTAAGGTAGCTGGGTACGTGTTTAGGGTCAGTCATGGAGGGTGATGGATCATTTTGCAACATTGAGAGGAACTTTATTAGGGAAAGTATTTCTCTCTTTTGGTTGCAGTAATTGATTGAGTTAGACGTAGAGCGTTTGAGGTTTGCTATGAAACCTGGATACTTGAAAATAGGCTACTTATCGTGTCATATCATATCTGACACTTCACTTTTTATGCGCAAAATTCATGTCCCTGCAATATTCATAGTGTGTCCCTGCTGTGTCTATAGTCTATACATTATCTGGCATCCTAAGTGATTTTCCATCAAATTGTAGCTTGAACACTCAATTCACCATCCAAAGCCAATTCCATGAGGATAGTGAGTCAGTCTCTTTCTGACAACTTCATGCATGTTTGGAGGTTGAAGGTGATGGTGTGGAAATCATGCAGCATTGCAAAAAGTTGCTTTAACTTCAAAGGTGCAGGTTTTTTGGTGAAGAGATCTGGATCTTCTCATAGGATGAAGGAAACTTAAGAATGAAAATGGCAGGCTTGATTGCAGCTGGTGTTCAGGATAAAACACCTCTTTGAATAAAACTTATAGTTGGTGCTCTCAGCGCCCTATATTAAGAGCTCATCAAGCTGGTGGTAAAATTGGAAAAAAAAACCCTCTCATTTTTTACTTTCTGCCACTTTTTTTTTTTTTTTTTGTTTTGAAAAAGGCGACTTTTCATTGCACAAAGACTTTGCAGTGTAAGAGGGCTATACCGACCAAAAAGGCCCCTACAAAAACACGGGGAAGAGCTGTACAAAAAGATTTGAGACCCAAAACAACGGGCACCAACAAAAACAAAAGGAAATTAAGTAGGGCCAGAAATGAGCAAAGAAGGTTTAAGAACTCACTCTTTGGCGAGTTTATCCACTTTTGGCGCCCTTTTTGGCACTTTTCTTTTTAATAAAGTAGCTGTGAACTGTCTTGTTGATCTCGAGGGGGGTGCTCATGATTATAATAGATAATACATGGGCTCAAGTCTAGCTAATAGAGGAGACTTTTCTCTTATTTATTTATCAGCTGGTAATGGCATCTGCAGGAATGAGAGTGGTAAGTTGTCTTGTCATTGGTAAAAAAAGAGTTAACCAGCTGTCAGCGGGGATGGAGTTGGCTACTACTTTGTTTGCAACTTGGTTATGATCTCCTCCCAGTTGAAGTTTGAGAGGGGCGGACAAGTTGTAAAGAGGAGCAAATATGGAGGGCATGCTGGAGGAGAATGAAATACTCTTAAAAGCTCTTTTTGCTAGGTACTCCTGAATAGATACTAAAGACATAAGATAAGCAAGGTGCGGGAGAAGATTTTTGAATTTAGCATAACGTTCTGTGTTTCTTTAGGATGTAAGGAAGAAGCAACCAGAGTAATGGTATGACAACTCTTACAAGGTTGATAGAGCAGTGAAGTATCGACGTAAGCCGAGAGAAGGAAATTAGAGAGCAACGAATAAACTGGGTGAGACCTCCTTGCGGTAGCGTCTCCCGTTTATAGTATTATCTTTCCTAATAACAGAATACAGTCCCCATAATTGGGGTGATATTGCTCATGTATTTCCTAAATTAGAGCTCTGTACAAATCACTGAAATCCACGTAAATCAATTACATAAGAGTGGCATGTGTGCTGCTAACATCCCAGCCCTCCATGGGTGCAGGAAGGGGGCCCTTATTATGTTATTCCTCTCATATGAGTGAAGGTGATGGACAAGGAGGGCCCTACATCCAGCGGAATTGTCTTGCCATTGCGATTATACTTATAAGTGGTCTTGTGGAATAACAACTGATTCGGTATTGACTTGGATGCCATTTGGCAAGTCTACTTTATGCTCTATTTGACTTAAAGCTAAGGATTCAAATAGGTGTTTGAGTGCTTTAGATTGTTTGGCAAAAGTTTTATGAATGTTTTTCAATCAGCTTTAAGACCCTTTGCTTCTTTTTCAAAAAGTTAATAATAATAATAATAATAATAATAATAATAATATTATTATTATTATTATTAATGTGACTGTTTCAAATAGACCTGAATGCCTAAAGAAATCAGACATTTTTTGCTTTTTTGTGACAAGTTTTCACTTTTCCCATATAACTTCTATAGTATGTCAAGTTTGCTTTTATTTTATGACAGATTTGCCTGTGTTACTTTTTACTTATTTATATGACAACTTGCCTATATAGCTTTTAAAGAATGACAACTTATCCTTTTGTAAAAGTGTCCATTTGAATCAGCTATATTTCAAACAGATTTGATTGAATTAGCTCTATTTCAATCACATGACTTGCGAAACAGGCCCTTGATGTCTAAATTGCATGTGATTTTTGGTATCCATATCATTACATGTTGTTGGTCACATTATGTCAGTTACCATTTTCTTTAACTTGCTGTTAGGGAACCAGGTCCTTAATAATGTCTTTTTTTAACCAACAATGTCGTTTAATGAAGGTAAAACTTCCCAGATCCAGCCATGTGGGCTTGGTGGGTAATTGCCATGGTTTTCAAAATTGGTCGACTCAAGTTGGATATGATAGGTACCAAGTTGAGTCGAGTCGTTGGGTAGGCCGAGTCCTATGGTTTTTGGGCCCCAAGCTCAGTTATTTCAGGTTTTTCTTCTCTATTTGACAAGCGTTAGGTTTGGGACATTTTTCACTGAGTCTGGAAGATCAAAGCCGCAATTTTTAGAAGATCTATTCTTTCAGATGCCCAAGGTACTACTATTTATCTGACTAAGTAAAATATAAAAGGGGGTGATTATTTCTTTTTTAATTTATTATTAATAAGCAGTTAAAATATTTATTAAAATTCTAGATTCTTAAAACATAATTTTTCTATTTTTGATATTTCTGTGTTCTTTATCTTAATCTTTAATGGTTATTGGGCTCAAGCCTCTAGGTTGAGTCTCATGTGACTTAGTTGAGTTGACTGGACTGGAGGGTTTCCAAGTCACCCCCTGAGTCCAACCTTTTGATATCTTGGTAATTGACAATATTTGACATTTTTTAACCTCCATTTGTTTTTCATTGATAAGAAGGCTTTCTGATTGTTATAATAATTTATGTGGATTGCTTTAAGTTTAATGATTTCTTTATTCTCTGCCGAACTCCAATTGCTTCAGTACTTTTAGCTAGGCCTTCATTTGCAGATGCTCGAGTTAAGGGCTTCAATTTGGACTGTATAGTGTGTCCACAATCAATTTGGACAGTTAAGTTCTTATATGATTAAATTGTGCTGATCACTTGTAAGCAAGATCTATCTACTGCTGTGGTGCCCTTTTCAACGTCCTTCTTGTTCAGTTGCTAATATCCTTCATCTATGAGCTTATTAGTTCTCTGTTCAGAATATGGTTCGAAAGTTTGAAAAATATTACATCCTTAGTTTTTCAATTTAATATCTCATATACTTATCTGTACCCATGTCTGAATTTTGGATGTTGCTGCTTGAGTTTCTTGCAGATTAAAGGCAACACAAGAAAGCCTGTATATTGTGCTTTGATTCGATTGCTTCAAGACCAAGACTTAGCTGTTAGAGTATGTTTGTTATGACAGGACTTAAATTCGGTGCAATTGATGGATTGTGCCTGTTCATTGCCTTCATTTTGAATTGTATTCATTATTTCCACATTTTGCCCTAAAATTTTCTTTCCCTTCTACTCATGTATTGTTGCATTGCATCAGCTAGCTGCCTGCCGGTCTCTCTGCTTCCTTATTGAGGATGCCAACTTTCATGAACAAGATTTTATTGAGTTTCTTCCAACATGTTGGGAGTTGTGTTTTAAGTTGATAGAGGATGTGCAGGAGTTTGACTCAAAGGTTAGTTCTGCAACTGTTCTTGATGATCTATGAGCCATCTCTTTATGGGACTATTTTTGAGGTTGTAGTCACATGTATACTGTGTACAGAATGCAACTGTTGGAAATTACTATATTTGAACTCCCTGCTTTTAAAAATGCAGCCTGCCTGTGAGTGAACTATCCTGAATTTTGGCCCCAAGGAAATGGACAGTGGGGCCTGCTATATGGATAATTTGCATATTGGCATTTATGGCTTCTTATGGTAACTTGCATCCACAAGCATGTGGGCTTAGTGCACCTCTCATTGATATAGTTTCAGTACCAACATGAAATGTACTTTATATAATAACAAAAGTCTGATTTGATCAATCAACGCTGTGTAAATGTTGGTGAACCATCACTACACGTCGTAATCTATTATTGATCCGTTCACTGAATCCTCCATAAATTTGATGAAGCCCCATGTTATTTACCAATTAGAAGAGTCCTTGGTTTATTTGCTTGCATCCTCTCCATACCCATGTTATATGGATTATTTGAAATGAGTGTCACATCATGAATTGACATGCATCAACACGATCCTTGATTTATTCACATAACTGTATGCTTCTAGTATAAGTTTAAGCATTGTTTTGTAGGTGGCAAAATAATAGTACACTTTTTTGATCCTTTGAATTGTAAATAAAACCTTGATATAGTATTTCATTGTTTAAACTAAGATTTGTGCATTATTATTATTTTTTGCTGGTGTCATTTTTGCCTTTTTTTTTAATGTATGAACCCTTGTCTAATTTAGGGAAATCATCGAGTAATCTGTTCCTTTTTAGCTAATTCCAGAGGTCCCATGAGTTGTTAGTGCCAAAATAGCCCTCTTCTGTATGAACATTTTTACTAGAGTTGTTCATTCCATCAAGTTATGCTAATGGCCTTTTCTCAAAAAGATGAGAGAGCCTGTGGCACCGTTGGAAGGTGCTTATTCGTCACAACCACGAGGTTGCAGGTTTGAGTCATGTTATGAATAAAAGAAAAAGAAGGGATGGGTTCCTTCATTTTTTGATAACTATACAAATTTTATTGCTCCCAGAAAAACAAGAACAAGACAATTACAAAAGCCGAAAAAAAAAACAAACTAAACATAAAACATCATCGAAGTGAGAAAAACTGCCTCCTTTGCCAAAGTATCTGCCTCAGAATTTGCCTCCCTAAGAACATGATGAAAAGTAGCCTCCAACAGACTTGAAATATCCTGAACCTCCTCAATCCAATCCACCAGATGCTAGGGAAAAGAAGTCTTTCCTGACCCCCCATTGAATCACAGAGAAAGAATCACCTTCAATGATAGCATTAAGACCGTTCATACGATGCAACTCACGACAACCAATCAGAAGAGCAAAGACTTCAGCTTCAATAGTGTTCGAGCATTTCACTGGACCTGAAAAGCTTCAACAATGTTCCCAGACTAATCTCGAATAACACGTCCAATTCCTCCTCGAATTCTAGATTTAATGAAGCTATCATCAAAACTGAGCTTAAGGATTCCCATTGAACACCCATTACATTAGTTGCCCAAGACCTATTAAGATCAAATAAATCAACACCATTAAATTCCTTTTCTTTGTGCACACTCAGACACAAACCAAACAATAGACTCAACAATCTCCGCCACTGATTGACTTTTGTTCTGAAACACTCTATTATTCCTCTCCAACCATATCCTCCAAAAAGTAGCATACAACATCAGTTGCCAAAGAATCTTACCACGAACAGACTTGCAAGTTGCAACCCAAACTCTAATGAAAAAAAAAGCTCCTCAACATATCTTGACATTATCCATTGCATATCAAACATTATAAGAATGGCTGACCAAACTCTATGAGCAAAACTACAATGAATTAGCAGATGATGCACCGTTTCCACATCCTTTTAGCACATCGGACAACTATTTACTAGAATGATACTTCTTCTTCTAAGATTGTCAATAGTTAGGATACTATGGCGTCTTGCAATCCAAAAAAAAAAAAAAAAAAAACAATGCTTTTGGTGGCACTAGAGTATTCGAAAAGCTTTTCCAACCTTGCACACTATTAGAAGAAACATTCATATCCTTAAAGAAAGACTTCGCCGAAAACTGCCCTTTGACTTCAGATTTCCATAGCCCAACATCATACCTTGCAATTGACAGATAAGCCATTTCTAACACGCAAAGCAACCTTGTAAAATCAGAGACCTTCCTATCTGTTAAGTTCCTTCGAAAGCGAAAATCCCAAACTATTGATCTACCCACATAGCGACAATAATTAGCAACCATAGCATGATGTCTCCTTTCTTATCAATAGAGATTGGGGAAAAGAGAATGCAACGCCTGATGCCCATGCCATTCATCATGCCAGAACTTAACTCGCCTCCCATTATGAACCCTATAACAGATCCTCTCATCAAACTCATTTTTATCAGAAAGGATAGACTTCCATAACCCAGAAGCATTATAAACCTGATTTGGCACCCACCAACATCTATTTCTTTAAGAAAACCTGTTTCCACAAACTCTGACCAGGCTCTCCGACCTTCCAAAGCCATTTCCCTAGCAAAGCTTTATTTAATTTCCCAATGGAATGAATTCCCAAACCACCTTGATTAACAGGTTTGCACATAGCCTCCCAGTTAATTAAATGATACTTTCTTTTCTCCATGGAATCATTCACGCTGCATTTTTTCAATTCTTCACATAACACTTTTAGGACATCTGAAGCAAGAAATGAAATAAATTGGGATACTTGAAAGAGCTGATTTGATTAAAGTAACACGACGATCCAACGACAAATAACTACCCTTCCAAGAATTTAACTTTTTATCAATTCATTCCACCACCAAATCCCATAAATATTTCCTCGGTAATCCCACACATAAAAGCATCCCAGATACTTAGCAGGAAACTTCGGAACTTTACAACCAAAGACTGGACAAAAGAATTTACTTGACTAATTCTAGTTTGAACACCAATCAATTCACACTTCCCAAAGTTAATTTGCAGCCCTGAAAGAAACGCAAACGACTTCAACAGAAGCTTTAAATTATCAACTTCACTCATAGATGCATCAGAAAAAATTATCATGTCATCCGCTGTAAATGGGTTCCCTCTATGTCAGAATTTGCAATAGCAGAACCCGTAATTAGGTATGGGTTCTTTCATCCTTTATAAACGAAAACAAAGGGATGGATTCCTTCATCCTTCACAGTAAAGTAAGTAATTGAATAACCAATTCACTGTTTTACCCATCTTTAAATCATAGAACCCACTATGAATCTCTACCACATTTAGGTCTTTGGTTGGTGTGTCACGTTGTGGTTCCATCCATTGTATAGAAAGTCATACACAAGTTTCACATGTATCAAAGATAAATTACACTAATTTTGCTGCATCAAATACTAGTTCTTTATTACCAAAGCCTAAAAACTTAAAAGTAATCATCTAAGTCAATTCTTGATGAGTTTGCTCTTCTGTCTTTATCATCTTCTCGATCATACATATCATTCGCATTTTCTTGCTGTCCGAGAGTGCTTCCTCATAGCAATTATATACTTTACCTACAAACTTGTATTTGTTTAGGAGTATAATCCACAAACTATCATAAAATGTGACCTATGAATTTCATTAATAATTTCATTAGAGAACTGATTGAACTTTATTGTCAAGACTCTCACACTATCATGGTTAATATAATGTCTATCAGGTCCAAGTTCTAAATTTGATCTCAGTACTGATTGAACATGTTGGTGAACACATCTTTCCAGTTGCAAATAAGTTAGTGGATTTCTTTCGGAAGGTATATCTTTTTTCCTCATTATACCTGGTTTCATTTTGTGGGTTGCATGTAAGTATAGATGGATGGATAAATATGGAAGTAGAACGGCATACTTTTTCTCATCTAAACTTCAACAAATAAAGAATTATCCATGACATGCTAAAACGTTAGTGATGCAAGAGTATTGGATGTATGATTTGGTATGACTTGTATCTCTGTAGCTCATGCAAGGTAATTTTGACAATGTTCACTTGTATATAAGATGTTAAGACAGCTTGGGCCCAATGTGCACCTTATTCATACAACTTTGTTGTAAAGCTTTGAGACCCTTGTACACCTAGGTCAGACATGGAAACAAACATAGACACGAAACACCCAAATAATGGGCATGCATCCTGGTGGGCTCCACTAGCCAGACAATTATTTGCATCAGGCGATTCTGAATAAAAGGGAATGAAGTTAATACTCAAATAGGAAAAGTTCCCTAAAGTTGCTCTGAATTTTAGAAGGGGGTGGTTAACGACAATAGAAGCAACAACAAAAGAACTAGCATCAAATGCTATGTACTAATATCTGTTGCTAATTTTTACTATTGCTATTAATAGAAACTAGTTTGATATATCATCCAAAGGACCCATACCTATGTGTAACAGGTTCAGGTCTAAGGGGAGCCCAGAAACTAGTCGTCACTTCTAGGGACTGTCACATTCAACAGTCCACTTAATAAAGCAATTGAGTCTTAATGACTTATCTAAGATTGTAGGTGTGTCTGGTACATCGTAGTTGAGGGCCAGACGGCATTCGTTAGAGAGGCTTCAAAATGCTTTGGAGAAATTTGATGGGTTTTGTATGTTGTTCAATAAGATAATAAGGACAGAGAACATGTGGGATAAATTGAGAAGAAGTGTTTTAGTACTATATACAAGAACAAAGGAGATATAACAAAGTTGCACCAATTACTGCGGGATTAAACTTATGTGCCACAATATGAAACTATGTGAGATAGTAGGGGAGCAAAGATTTAGGCAAGAGACCAAGATATCTGAAAATCATTTGGTTTCATGCAAGGGAGCGCACTTATGGAAGCTATTTCTCACCAATTAAAGGAATAATACTGAGAGGAGCAAAAATATTCATGGTTTTGATCGATCTAGAGAAATCCTATGATAGGGGTACTTAGAGATTTTATTTGCGCAAAAATATTCATGGTTTTGATCGATCTAGAGAAATCCTATCATAGGGGTACTTAGAGATTTGATTTGCTGGGCTTTTAGATAAAAGCCGTGTCCCAAGAGTTTATATTGATATAATTAAATACATGTATGATGGAGTGTAACGAGTGTGAAAACTACTAATGGAGAGACGGTGCGTTTGATCATAATTTTGCTTGAGGGGTCAGCTATTATTCATATGGTCTTGATTGATCTAGAAAGAGATTTGATGGGTGGGTTTTAGATAAAAGCAGTGTCCCCAGAGGTTATGTTGACATCATTAAATACATGTACAAGGGAGCGGTTTAGACTGTGAAAACTACTTACAGAGAGAGAGGTGCATTTGATCGTAAGTTTGCATCAGGGGTCAACTATAAGCCCTTATCTCTTTGAACTAATTTTGGACGAGTTTATAGCTTATATTCAGCTGGAGGTGCCTTTTTTTTTTTTTTTTTTTTCTGCGCCCTTTTCTTTTTAAAGTGTTGTGGGACTCTACTGACATGCGAGTGAACCCTAATACATGCTGGGGAGAAGACCACTTCCACATGCAAGGGAAAGGACCACATGCACATGCAAGGGAGAGGACCCAAAGATCAAACATTGTGTAGTTGGGTGAGAACAAGACTCCAACCATCGGGCTGTGCCTTTTTTCTTATGAGGTTCCTTAGCTTGTATTGTTTGCAAATGATATATTGTTGGTGGATAAATTGAGAGATGATGTGAATGCGAAATTTGAGAGATGTCAGGAGGCTTTGGAATCCAAGATCTTTACAATAATTCATATAAAGACAAAATACATAAATTGCAACTTTAGTGAGGATGCGCAAAGAGTTGAAGCTCAAAAGATACAGGCAAGTAATTTATTTTGATACCTTGTCTTGATAATTAAGAAAGATGGAGATTGGGGAAGATGCCAAACATAGGATATATCAACACAAGAAAAAATCAATAGAATCGGCATTTGCTAGAAAACCCTTCCCTTATAGCCCTTCTAGTTTCTTATTGCAAAAAGTATGTAACTATTGAATCCCTCAATTGGAGGGAATTCCCTTAATTGGGATCTTATCTTGATCCTAGAGATTATATGGATCACAACATAATTTCATTCATGGTGGTCCCAATCACATGTGGTTTAATAGGATAAGAGTAGGATGATCGAAGTGCAGACGTGCTTCTGGAGTGCTTTGTGATTGGTGCATACCAACATGACTGAAGGAAAATTTTACAGGGCAACAATTAGACCAGCCATGACCTATGGAGCAAAATGTCTGCCAATTAAGAAGTGACACATGCACAAAATGAATGTAGCAGTGATGAGAATATTGAGATGGTTGTGGTAAAACTAGAAAAGATACAGAATTAGAAATGGGCACTTTTGGGAGCATTTAGGGGTAGCATCGATAGGTAATCAATTAAGAAATACTCAATTGAGATGGTTTTGGACATTTTTTGAAGAAGGGTGACAAAATTTCTCAAAGCAAGTGTGTGGGCTTGTTTCAAACCATAGAGGTAGCACTGTAAGAGACAAACATCAGTAGTTGTTGTACCTGAAACAGTAGGAGGAAGACGCATGTAAACATCATCTTTAAAATTCCTGTGCAAGAAGGCATTAGCTAATACAGTACGGACATTGGTCATTTGATTATGGAAATTACACTCGACTACAGTTGATACAATCCTACTGGGTTATCTATGTTTATATGGTACATTATAGTCGCACAGAATGTTGTATTCCTCTACAGTTTGTATGGTAGTCAAAAGGACTGCATGATAGATCTAATACCACTTGATTGGACTATCCATGTGCATTTGATTGGGAAGTGGGGTCGTATGCCCATGTGTGAGGCCTACAGGCCTTCAGATTTATATGCAGCCCCTAAAGGTTCTTGCTGCTCATTGGTTTTGGGTCATGATCCTGTCAGCCAGCCCTTGGGCTCAGTTGACCAGCCTATATGCTGCTGTCCACGCAGTTTGTGCTTTTCTCTTATTAGTATTTGGTAGTGGCATGTGAGGCCGAGATTAAAACATCTCCAGCCACTCACTCGTTTGACCTTTTTTTTCTTTGCAAGCAACAGTCCCTCTAGGAACTTGTAGACTTCTTGAAGATTCTGGGCATGTATTCTTTGGATCTCCTTTGGATTGCATCCACCTGCCAGTGTCTTCCTTAGTTATTAGTCCGGTCTATTGTTGTCTCATGAAGATTTGGGCTTCTAGATGTTGCTGTCACCATGAACCTATCCTAAGCAGTTGGGCCCAGGAAGTCTGATTGCACCAGCAAGAAAGCACCTTGAGGTGATGTGCTCTAGTTAATATAGCTTATAATTATGAAAAGAAACAAGAAACTGACTCTTGACTTAGGAATGTGCCATTGTCTGAATATCTTAATATAAGTTTCCACAGTAGTTCTTTCTCAGAGGTTAGGGGCCTGATTGTCATTGTTTCCGAAACGGGAATTTTCATTTCTGAAAAAGAAAGTATTAGGAAATGCGTTTGGAAGCAAAACCAAAATGTTTCAGAAAAAAAGTATTCCTAAAACGTTGACCCAAATAGCACTAAATGGAATGAAAAATAAAAAACGAATCTCAATCGTTTTTTACCATGGAACACCAACGAAAGCACTCATCTGTCCCTTTAAAGAGGTGATGTGTTGGGTTTGAAACTCAGCAATCACACTCAAATCCATTAAACTCTTAACATCTTTCGATTCTTTCCCATTCCAAAACAACTGTCACCCCTACTGTCTGGGCCCTCTCTCTCTTGATCCCTCTTTCTCACATTTTTTATGGAGCTTTGTTATTTTATAGATTTGGCCTTTTCTTTTTTCTTTTGTTTTTCTCCTTTCATTTTGTTGTTGGTTTTTTTTTTAATTTATGATTTACAGGTTTTTTTATTTATTTTGATTCTGATTTACATAATGTATTGAAGCAATACAGACTATCGTATCACTGGACATTGAAAGTACTACTAAAACATACTGATTTGGCAAACTGTAGTTTTGGCACTGGACCCTACTGTAGTAAAATAATACGAGGACTTACAGAAAAAAGGCAACAGATATACAAAATCCAATTAATAAATAAATTTAATAAACTGAGATGATTAATTATTAATTTATTTTTTAAAATGAATTATCACATGAATATTTTTTTTTATTTTTAATTAATAATATGGATGTATAAAACTTTTTCAAAACTATTCGGCTCCAGGAATGATGCCAAACATCATTTTGCTAATTCTACTAACCGAGAATAATTATGATAAAATATTACCAAACAAGTTCATCACAATTCATTCTTAGAAGAGAAGATTCTAAGCACATTTCATTCTCAATTAAGCATAGTTTTGGAAACAAGAATGAAGCCAAACAGGCCCTAGGTTTGCTCGATAACTGATGTGAGGCTCAAGTGTGATGTATGCTGTTGTTGTTTTCTCAAAATTTCTCCAACAATCCCTTATTTACTTATATATCCTATTTGATTTTCTTAGGGTTTTTTACTTTTTGTTTACCATACTCTTAATGGACTTAGGAAGCTGATACAAATTTGAGCTGAACATAAGCAAATCGGAGATGTTTTATCCTAATATTAATGGCATATGCTTGGCATTAATTTAATTCTATCCAGGCTTGGGAGGAATCTACTGGTGAAAGTCTACTGCAAATACAACTTCTTGTTGCACTTCGTAATTTTGTGGGTGCACTTGGCTATCAGTCCCCTATTTGCTATAACATGCTACTGCCAATTCTACAAGGGGTTATTGATGTAAACAACCCGGATGAATTAAACCTTCTGGAGGACAGTGTGCTGGTTAGCTATTCTCTCTGTCATCATAGTTTTTTTCACTAGCATGTCAATTCAGATGTTTGTCACTAATTCCGTGTGTTTACCACAATGCAGCTATGGGAAGCCACCCTGTCTCATGCTCCCTCAATGGTTTCTCAACTACTAGAATTCTTTCCCTATCTGGTGGAAATATTGGACAAAAGTTTTGACCACCTACAGGTTCCTATTCTCTGTAATAGTCTTGTTTTTTTTCTTTTTCTTTTTCTTTTGTTTGTATTCTCTGTAATAGCTGTTATTACTGGCGCAGCCCCGGACCTTCGATCGATAGACCAACCTCTCAGATGAGGTTGATCGAATCCAACAAAGGGATTCCACACAAAATAGCACTCACAGCCATGAACACATGGGAAAAACTCACGTTGATTAATTTAATTGAATAATGCACATGTAATAACAAGATGAGGGTTCTTCTATATATATAGAAGATACTACTTCTAAATTAATCAGAACATAATAAAATACTAATCCTACTCAAAATAGAATTTTAGAAAGCTAATCCTAATAGCAACTACTTAATATTACTAATTTAGCTAGGATAGGGATCTCTGCCAATTTAGAGATCATGTGGATCCCATCAAGTGGGTCCATCAGGAGGGCTTGCGGGCCCTAGTCTTCTGTCGGGCTGCATCAACTCTCCCCGGCTTGAAAGAACTCGACTCCGGCGAGTTAATTGCTTGATATCGCTCATAAAGATCTGGATTCAAGCATTGAAAATCTGTTGCAGTGATCCATGTAGCATCAGAGAGGACGATTCTTCCAGCGGACATAGAACTTTTGAAAACCTCCTTGACGAGTGGAAACAATCTGATCATCAAGAACATCAACAATCTCGTCAACAGATGGAGGATTCGAAGGGAGAGCAATAATCTGCTCTTCAGTTTCACCATCATTGTCATGACCACGGTAGAGTGTAAGATCCTCTACGTTGAAAGTAGAATGGACACCGAAATCAGATGGGAGATCAAGCACATAAGCATTGGAACCAATCTTTTTGAGAATCTTGTATGGACCAGCATTCCGTGGATGCAACTTTTTATAAGCTCCTGGAGGCATACGTTCGGGACGGATCCGGACCATGACCATATCTCCTTCAGCAAATTCAATAAACCGACGATGCTTGTCTGCTTGCTGTTTATAAGTGGCATTACTAGCAGATATATGGCGGCGGACCTCATCATGTACTTGTTGCATATGGTGAAAGAAGTTTTCAGCATCAGCACTTACTCTGGCATCTACCGGCAAAGGGACAAGATCAACAGGTAGTCGTGGTCGAACTCCTGTAACAGCTTCAAATGGAGAAGTACCAGTAGACCGATTGACCGAATTATTGTATGCAAATTCAGCCATAGGCAATGCTTGATCCCAAGATGTGATGTGATCACGAACAAGGCATCGCAATAACTGTCCAAGACTTCGGTTTACCACTTCCGTTTGACCATCAGTTTGAGGATGGTAAGCAGTAGAGAATTTGAGCTTAGTATTGGACAGCATCCATAAAGTCTTTCAAAAATAACTCATGAATTTGGTGTCTCGATCCGAAACAATAGTCTTTGGAAGGCCATGTAGACGCACAACTTCTTTGAAAAAGAGCTTGGCAACCTTGTAGGCATCACTGGTAGAAGTACATGGAATAAAATGTGCCATCTTTGAAAAGCGATCAACAACCACAAAAACAGAATCAACTTTTCGTTGTGTCATTGGCAAACCTAGCACAAAATCCATGCTTATGTCTTCCCAAGGAGTATGAGGAACCGATAAAGGCTGATAAAGTCCAGTGTTCTTCTTATTACCTTTGGCTAGCTGACATGTCCGACAACGTTCGCAAATGCGAATAATGGTAGTCTTCATTCGGGGCCAATAATATCTATCGCTGACAAGAGCAAGAGTTTTATCGCATCCCAAATGGCCACTACATCCTCCCGAATGCAACTCTTGGACAACATATTCACGAATGGATGTAGCAGGGAGGCAGAGTTGTGTACCTTTAAACAAAAAATCATCATGAATGTTATAATGGGGATGCTTACCAACATCACCATTGCTGATGTCGGCATAGATAGAACCAAAATCTGGATCATCCGCATAAGCTAGCTTGAGTTGATCAAAACCTGGTACACTAACAGTCATGGTTGTCAACAAATGCTTTCGTCGACTAAGTGCATCAGCTATCAAATTATCTTTTCCTGCCGTATGACGAATGCTGAAACTGAATTCCTGTATATATGCGTTCCACTTAGCACGGTTGGCACTGATCTTCTGCTGTGAATGTAGATGTCGCAAAGCATCATTATCTGAATAAAGAACAAACTCGTTGCCAATCAAGTAATGTCTCCAATGACGAAGTGATTGTACCAAGGCATAGAATTCCAAATCATAAGAGGAGTACTTTTTCTTGGCATCAGAAAGTTTTTCGCTGAAAAATGCAATCGGGTGTCTCTCCTGACTTAGAACACCCCCAATTCCGACATTCGAAGCATCACAAGCAATTTCAAACACCTTGTCAAAATTTGGAATTTGTAAAACTGGTGCCTCTGTGATTTTACGCTTGATTTCTTGAAAGGCTCTAGTAGCAGAACTAGTCCACTTAAATTCACCCTTTTTCATGCACTCTGTGACAGGAGCCATAATGCTGCTGAAGTTTCGAATGAACCTCTTATAAAAGTTTGCAAGACCATGAAAGCTTCGAACTTCAGTGAGTGTAGTAGGAATTGGCCAATCCAAAATTGCTTTGACCTTCTCAGGGTCCATTTTAATTCCTTGTGCCGTCACAACATAACCCAAGAAGACAACAGATTCACTCATAAAAGTGCACTTCTTGAGATTAATATAAAAACACTCCCGGCGAAGGAGTTGGCAAATTGTGTCCAGATGGTGAAGATGTTCTGCTTTTGTCCTGCTATAGATTAGTATATCATCGAAGTAAACGACGACAAACTTTCCAATATAAGGCTGCAGTAATTGTGTCATGACCCGCATAAAAGTACTGGGTGCATTGGTTAACCCGAAGGGCATAACCATCCATTCATAAAGACCATCTTTGATCTTAAAAGCAGTTTTCCACTCATCACCTGGCCTTATACGGATTTGATGATAACCACTTCGCAGATCAATTTTTGAGAAAATACATGCACCAGTCATCAAATCTAGCATATCATCTAATCTGGGGATTGGGAAGCGGTACTTTACCGTGATTTTATTGATGGCACGACTATCCACGCACATACGCCAACTTCCGTCTTTCTTTGGAGTGAGAAGTGCAGGTACTCCACAGGGACTGAGGCTTTCCCTGATATATCCCTTTTGTAAAAGATCATCAACTTGCCTTCTTAATTCTGTGTGCTCCATAGGACTCATCCGGTATGCAGGTAAATTTGGCAAGGAAGCACCTGGGACAAGGTCAATGGCATGTTGGATGTCACGTAATGGAGGAAGCTCATTCAGCAGTTCATCTGGAACTAGATCAACGAATTTCTTCAAAAGTGGTTTTACTTCTTGTGGGACAGATGTAGCAGGAGATTCTTTTGGAACTTGTCTAGCAATCAGTGCATACATGACACCCTGTTCTTTGCTTTCATCTTCAAACTTCCTCATGGTCAATATAGGAAGTGCTGGAGCTATATCAGATGTGGAGGAAGATTTAGCGGGCAATGGAAGTAACCTAATCTTGCCTACTTTCCAGTTGAAAGAATAAGTATTGTGCTCATGATCTGTGATGACCTTCAGTTTCTTTAACCATGGTCGTCCAAAGAGGATATGTGTAACGTTCATTGGAATGACGTCACAACGAATTGTATCTTCATAATTGCCGACTCTGACAGGGACGACACATTGCTTCCGGACAGGAATGGAATAATTGTTGACCCATGCAACTTTATAAGGTCTTGGATGCTTCTCAGTTGGTAGCTTGAGTTTCTCGACTGCCTCTTGAGAAATAACATTTATCGCGCTGCCACCATCAATGATCATGTTACAAGACTTGCCCTTGCAATTGACTCGTGACCGGAAAATAGATGCATGATTCCAGTCGTCATTTTCTTCTATTGAATCAGCTACTAGGAGACGACGATCAAGGAAAAGCAGTGGGGTACCATCATCAGCTTCTGTATCTTGGAATTGATCTATTGCAGTTTCATTTTGAGGCTCTGCATTGAACAACTCTGCTTCTATTTCCTCATCATATTGTTCATCATCTTCTGGCTCATTAGTAGCATATAAATTTCTATGAGGACACTCGGCTGCATAATGTCCCTTTTGCTTACAAGCATAACAAACGATTTCTCTTTTATCTAACCTTCCGCGGCCACGATTATCATTCTGATTCTGTTGCACCCGCTGATTTGGCTGTGGCAAAGCTTGCCTCTGCTGGATGGCTTGCTGTTGCCTCGGTGGTGCTTGCTGGAATGGTCTAGGAGGAGGAGGAGGAGGAAGACGAAAACCTTGCGTCTGAATACGGTTAAAAGGAGGTTCAGGTCCTCTTCTAGTGGAAGACTCCCCGACTTGAAAAGTGTTGCGTCTCCGCAACTGGAGTTCATGCTGAGCTTTCCTGGCTTTACAAAATACCTCATCAACTCTGGTGTAATCAAACATAGCAACTTCTCGTCTGACATCATTGCGCAATCCATCTCTATATCGAGTGATAGTGAGGCGATCATCTGTTTTCAAATTACAACGAACAATATATTCTCGAAATTTGTTTGTATATTCTTCCACAGATAGATTGCCTTGCTGGAGAGTAAGATATTCTTGGTGCAGTGTGTCAATGTAATCAGAAGGAAGGAAATTGTTCTTGAGCCTTTCTTTCATGTTGACCCATCTAATAATGGGCTGTCCCAAAGTAAGTTCATTATTTTCAACACCATACCACCAGATTCTAGCAGGACCCTTAAGTTTAACCTTCGTAAAGGCTATCAGCTGCTCATCATTCATGTTATACCAAGTAAAATAATCTTCAAGGGAATTAAGCCAATCAACAAAAACTTTCGGACTAACGTCTCCAGAGAAATCAGCAACATCAATTCTGACTTTCTTCGTGATATCATCAGTGCGTTGTGCAACCATGGGACCCTGGGTGTCTCGTTCAGCAATGAGACGCTGTACAAAGTCACGCATGGTCTCACGCTGCTCAATCCTTTCTGTTTGGATGGGTGTGACTATTTGTGCAGAAGTGGACGACCCTTCCTTTGCAACCGACTGCGTATTTTGCAATTCAATAAGTGCAGTCTCTACTGTGTAGACGATCCATTACTTCGTCCATATCTTGGCCCAGTTTGAATAATTGTTCAGCACGTTCCTTGTCCGTGAGCCAATGACTGAGATTGTCACCTCTTCTAGGCATGACTGGAATTTTAATATATATATATATTTTAGTGGGTTGGGTCGGGCCTGGACTCAAATTGGGCCCAGATTAAAAGAAGGCCCAAAACTCAGGCCCAGTTCAGTGTCACACAGAACACGTGTGTGAAGAGATTCTCCTCGGGCTCCGTGTGCAGGAAAAAATAAGAGAATGGCTGAGAAGCTTACTGTTTCGTCTTGCAAGATGAAAAGAGGAAAAAAAAAACCTGAAGACAGAGAGAGTGTACTGTTTCGAAACCAGGGAAGGAAGAATGAAGAGTTGCCGTCGCTGGGAGATATCGGCGGACGATGCTGGTAATTGACGATGGGAGGAAGGAGAGAACGATGGATGGTGCTGGCTCAGTGCTGCGACGCTGTTTTGCTGGTTGCTGGCCGCTCGTTGTCGGTGCAAGGTATGCTTCTTAGACTTAGATGTCCTTCTCTTCTCTTCTTCTTTCTTCTGCTACTTTTTCTTTTTTTTTTTTTTGATGGGTGGGGTTTGTTTCGAACGACGATGGGTGGCTGCTGGGATTTTGAGACGAGATGAGACAGTGGGGATTTGGGGTTTTGGTTTCGGGAGATGTTTTGGAAAAGGATTTTTTTTTTTTTTTTTTTTTGATTTAGGGCTGGGATTTGTGACGAGGGAAGATGGGATTAGGGCGTTAGGTGAAGGGTTTGGGTTCGGCTGGGGTTGTAGGGCTTCTGTTTGGGATTGAGCTGGGGTCTGTGATTAGGGTGGAGGTTTGTGAGTGAAAGGGGTTTGGGATGGAGATGAAGAACGGTGATGCTGGGAGATGGAAGAGAGTGTGTTGGGTTTTTTTTTTGGATGTTGGATTAGGGTTTGGGAAGGTGGGATTTGGGGGAAATTTGATTTAGGGCTGGGATTTGTGACGAGGGAAGATGGGATTAGGGCGTCAGGTGAAGGGTTGGGTTCGGCTGGGGTTGTGGGGCTTCGGTTTGGGATTGGGGTTAGGGTGGAGGTTTGTGAGTGAAAGGGGTTTGGGATGGAGATGAAGAACGGTGATGCTGGGAGATGGAAGAGAGTGCGTTGGGGTTTTTTTCGGTAGGGGTGGATGTTGGATTAGGGTTTGGGAAGGTGGGATTTGGGGGAAAATTTGATTTAGGGCTGGGATTTGTGACGCGAGTGACTGATGTACTGTGATGGTGATGAACGGCTGGATGGAGTGTCCGGGTGGGTTTTCTGGGTTTTGGTATTGCTGGGAGGTGATGCTGTGGTGTCTGGGATGGGTTTTCGTAGGAGATGGAGAATGGAAAGGGAGAACGGGATGGAGATGGAGAAAGGTGACGAACCAGAGAAGACGATCGTTTCTCCGGCGACCGGATCTGGGCTCTGATACCAATTTGGCGCAGCCCCGGACCTTCGATCGAATAGACCAACCTCTCAGATGAGGTTGATCGAATCCAACAAAGGGATTCCACACAAAATAGCACTCACAGCCATGAACACATGGGAAAAACTCACGTTGATTAATTTAATTGAATAATGCACATGTAATAACAAGATGAGGGTTCTTCTATATATATAGAAGATACTACTTCTAAATTAATCAGAACATAATAAAATACTAATCCTACTCAAAATAGAATTTTAGAAAGCTAATCCTAATAGCAACTACTTAATATTACTAATTTAGCTAGGATAGGGATCTCTGCCAATTTAGAGATCATGTGGATCCCATCAAGTGGGTCCATCAGGAGGGCTTGCGGGCCCTAGTCTTCTGTCGGGCTGCATCAATTACTCTCTGGCACATGTGGTTAGTGTTAATTTTTAATCGATACTCTTGTTCTTCTCTTATGGTTCTACCATGGTATTATTTATTTATTATATGCTTATATTTCTTGTCACTTGACATGTGAAACAAAGATATAATATGCAATTTGTAAATCTACAAGTTCATATCAAGCCTTGAACTTACTGAAAGAGACCACGGGAACCTAGTATTGCAGTGGAAGCAAATATTTAAACAGAACAAATAATAAATAGTAAAGATTTGCATTAAGAGGATTCTGTTAGACTTGGGCACTCTGAAGTTGGTGCTCTCATGTGTGTATAATAAATAGAAAAGATTTGTGTTCTTTTTTTGAATTTTGGAAGCTACTATTTTTATTTTATTGGGGTCTAGCTGGCCAATATGCAGATTGCCTTTTCCTCCATCTGCATAGAAGTATTTTATTGCCGTGGAACTTGTAACCTGTGTAGGTCTAAAAAGTTCTGTAATGGTGCAATTTGTAAACAGATTAGCCCCACGGGCAGGGGCGGAACTAGGAAATATGCCTCGAGGGGACCACTGTGAGGAAAAAAAAAAATCTTGAGGGGCCAATATGAAAAAAATGAAGAAAATTCCTTTAACACCAAGGGGTTTTCTGAAATTTTAGGATCCTGCGTAAGTTCCGCCCCTACCCATGGGCAACATGGATGAGAGCGGACTGAAATCAGCTCGATATGGATTAGGCTAGTGATGCCCTGAGAAAATGCTGACTTCCTGTGGGGCTGACCTTGATGCACAACAATCAAGGGGAGTATGGAAATCAATGGGTGTGAAAGCTTGACATCAATCTCTTAATTGTCACCACTTGATTGATGTATCCAGTTCTTTTCTTTTTCTTTTTTCTATTTTTGGGACACTCCAGCCAAGGGGGCTAGGACCCGTGAGAGAGCCCACGCAGGCGGGAAGATAGCCCATACACGTGGGAAGGGAGCCTGCATACGTGGAAAGAGGGCAGCATGCCCAGGGTTCGAACCCTAGGCAGCCGGGTGAGAAACGAGGTTGCCAACCAACTGAGGAACCTCAAGTTCTCAAACTGGGTCATGTTAAAACCTCATTTGGTTGACTAAATGGTAGAAGGGAAGCTTTAATAGCTGTTTGCACATGCAGTGCTAAGTGCTAACCTACCTTTGAATCGAGAGAAATTAAGCTGATGAAGTACTGAACATAGGAGCGGAAAGCAATATTCATTGCTTCAGACGCGATGAGATTGGGCATGTGTCATCAAACAGTAGGTAACTTAGTTACACTTGGAAGATGGTTCAAAACCTGAAGGTATTTGAAGCATCTAGTGTTTCATGTATGCATCTAGGATTGTTATTTCAGTAGTATTGCCTTTTTATACCCTCCAACATTGATACTATTTCAAAGAGACCCTCGGACATTAGTATATTTGCATAAAAGGTAAAAAAAATAAATAAATAAAGAAATAAGGATCCTGTAACAATCCCTCTCAAGATAGAATGTAGATGTTATTCATATCTAGCTTGTCCAAAATGAATTGCATGTGCTCCCCTGGAAGAGCCTTTGTGAAAACATTGACTTGGAGCATAAATATAGCCATTCTACTCTTGGATGAAAAGGCACAGGGTTTTTATATGTTATCTTCTCTCACTCTCTCTGGAAAGTAGAAGAGGAAATGTGAAAGTAACTCATCTCCTGGGAAGTGCCCTGTAGCACTCCCTTTTGCCAACACATTATACACAAGACATTCAATTTTGTGTTATTTACAAGTATGCCATTGCAACAACCTTCTACCAAACCAGCCTGAGATCCCCTTTTATTTTAGGAAAAGTTGGCTCATTGTCATATTGATCACTATAAAACAAATGAATAAAGTAGTTAACTGTATCTGCTGATCTTATCCCAACTGTAAAAACTTCAGATTTAATGGTCTCTTTAGCTGTGTTGCTGTTTAGACAGTCCAAACTGATTGACTTGGTGGAGCCAGCCTCTTTATATGGTGATCAACTCTTGAGGCTTCTTAATACATGTATAATCTAGATCCAAATTGTTGATATTGTTTCAATCTGATTATTGAAACTAACTATTTCAGTTTGCACTGCATCACATGGTACCACCTGTGTAATCTAAATGTGTTTTTTTGTATTATTGTTTTTTCCAGAGGCAACCCATACAACAATTTATAGGGCATGTGAGCATCTAGATTGTAACTAAATATTGTAGTCAGTTGAGAACCTTACCAGGTTCTTTGTAGTCAGATTAGATCATAAATTTGTTTTTTTTTTATAAATATTTTACAGAATTACAACTAGAACCTTTCACTTGCAGGTTGCTGCCAGTATAATCGAAAGCTACATAATTCTGGGTGGAACTACGTTCTTGAGTATGCATGCTTCAAGTGTGGCTAAACTTATTGATGTTGTTGTTGGGAATGTCAATAATAAAGGCCTCCTTTCATTTCTTCCAATCATTGAACTTCTGGTACAGGTATTTTTCTTAAGTATTTTGAAATCTTTATGTGGGACGGAAGAAATTTTGCTACCTTGTTTCCATTATTTATCTTTTAGTTGCCTCTCACAAGTTTAGCATGAACACTTGTATGGTTAGTCTTAGTCCTACGCCACTAATCAGCTGTGCTACTACTCTGTGATGTGGAACTAGCTTCTCCCGCTCCTTGGTCACATTCTTCCTCTTTTACATTTTTTTTGCCCTTTTGGATCTTTTGTTGTTTCAACAACCATCTGGGTGTTTGTCTACTAGTTGTCTTGTCAGGATGTCAACGGTAAGGGCTGTTTTAAGTTGCGAGACTAGTTATCTGGTTGCAGTCCTCATAGATTTGTCTGGTTGCAGTCCTTATAGATTTGTGAAATCTTCGTGGAAGTTATGAGGTGCAGTTAAACTGTACCTGTTTTGGTTTCCAAGGGTTCAACTTCAATCAGATTGCTGGAATCGGGATATTATTGAAGGTTGTTGTCTATTTCTGGAGGTAATTGATGTGTTTTTTTCTGGCTGCTGTGGACTGGATATCTTGATTTGTATTTAATCTGATTGGTAGAGGTGTGTCAATTTGGAAGCGGTGTGCTGATTGTCCATTTCTCTAGGGCATTCAATTTGATAGTGCAGCAGGGCAGTGGGTCATAAGATTGATGCATAAAATTTAGAGTGCATTCGGCATAATTTATTCATCAGTTTCGCTGGTCTGCAAGACAGCTTCAAGATCTGTCGAGGATCTTTGAGTTGACCTGCTGTGATGATTATAACTGCTAGAAGAGAATCTGTTGCATTGTGTGATTTTTGGAATTTTTCCATGAAATTTTGGAGTTGCTGAATGGAAAGTGATTCTTGAAAGGTTCATGTGGTGTTGACATGGAAGTTGAGTCTTTTTCAATGTTAGTTAGGACAATATCTGTGATGAGAGGCAGAGATCTTGCATGCACATTATATGACATGTAGACCATCAGTTTTAAAGTATTAGTTCTGCAATCTCAGGGACCAAAGTGGATGTATTCTATGGACATTTGACTCAGGAAGCATGTGTTGTCCTAACCCGATTTTCCATTCTTCCAGCTATGTGTTGAAAAGTATTTCCGTTGTCTCTACTCATGCCTTAGGTGTTGATAGTATTGGTTAGTAGAGGAAATTCAAAATGGCATCAGAGCCAACCGTCATGAGTTTGAATCTTTGGAGGAATGAGTTGGCGCTGAAATGTGCATGTCGCGAAAGGTGTGCCTGCCGCATTTCACCCGAAGGGGAATGTTGAAAAGTATTTCTGCTGCCTTTACTAGTGCCTCGAGGTTTTGGCAGGTTGGCCAAGGAAATTTAATTTTGCATGCCCCATGCATCTTTTTTCCAATTACTCTCAGATGATAGACTGTGGAGCGACTGATCATATTACAACTAGATGAAATGCTTCCTTTACCAGTTATTCCCTCTTTGATCCACTCAGATGTTTGGCCCGCTCCTATTACTTTTCCAAATGGCTATTGTTACTATCTTCTATTCTTTAATGAGACATGATTTGGATGTATTTAATGAAAACAAGGATGAAGTTTCTAATCATTTCAAAGTGTTTCATAAGTGGGTAACCCACTTAATTTCAGAGAACATTATTAGAGTGATAATGGATGAGAATGTCTCTTGAAAGTTTCTTCATTATTTATGTGAAAATGGGATCGACTAACAAAATAAGTGTCACTAGTATACCTCAATGGGGTGGCTGAAAGAAAAAACCATTTACGTCTCCTCGCTGAGATGAAAGTTCCTAAAATATATTATTGGCATGAAGTGTGTCCAATTGCTTATAAATTTATTTGCACATCCCTGTTTTGAATGTTTAGTGCTGAAGTCCGAAGCATCTCTGCCTGTCTCCCATGAATCAAATAGCCAACCTGGAACAATTACATCCATTGATCTACCTGATTTTTGCCACCAATAGCTACCGAAACTAACAGATGTTGGGGGGTCACCATTGAGCGCCCACCACCTTCGTTGATGATCTCATCATCCTCATAGTTTCTTCTTCTAGCTCCTTTGGCTCCAACAAACTCTTGTGGATCATGAGTGTCTCTAGTCCATCACCAACTACTCACTCTCATCATCATTAGGAATGTCTTCATCATCCCCTTTGGACTTGTCCTCCGACGTTTCACCTTTTCGAAGTCACTGTCAAAGCGTTGTCGCTTGCGGCACTCTGACGAAATGTGGCCTATATCGTTGCACTTGTAGCAATGAATATTTCACTGTCGTGATTGGTCGGTTGCCCGTTAGTGCTACTCTTCGATCTGGATGTTTGGGTAGGGGCTAGATGGCCAGAGTGGCTCCACCTTAGAGCAACTACTGTTACCCTTTGGCTGATTGGTGGGGTTTGAAGGTGAGTATCCATGTTGTTGCTGCTGATAGAGGCATTTCTTGGAAAGGCCGCTTGTCAGCATGCTTCTACAGCAATAAAGATCTGTCCTAGGCCCATCTAATCAGCGATGGCTAGCCTAAGACCATCCGTGAAGCGTATCACCAGCTGATTCTCAAATTTTGCGTGACGAGTTGTGGAACTGTTTTGCGTGCACTTCTTACCGATCTCTTTATGAAATATGTTGCAATCGTTGGAACAAGGACTGCACATAGTTGACCAGGAGGACAGCCTCACACATCAGTGACTTCATCTTTTCTTAAGTTGTCAATTGGTGCTTTACACGCCTCTTCCTTGTTTCCTTTGTTTGTGCCCACCAAGCCAAAGCTCGGTCTCGTAACTGCATGGCCACAAACTTGACCTTGCGTTCATTGGGAATCTCTTGGTATTCGAAGATTTGCTCGATGACTTCATTCCACTCCATGAAGCGATCACCACAAACGCTACCTTGGTGCTCCAGGATCTCAATCTTGACATTGAGATCATCTCCTTAAGTCGTCTAGTCTCCAAGGCTCCTCTGCATATGGTGATCATCATGTGGGTTTTGCCAATGAAAGGGATTTTGTTGTCACTTCCCTCCTAATTCTCTTCGCTTGGATTCATAGGAGCCCTCCTGCCTTTAGATTTGCGAGATGTTGTGTGATTGCTCGTAATTGCTCTTCCATCTTTAAGAATTTGGTGTTGATGACATCCATGTATCATTGTAAGTCGTCTTGCCAAGCTTCTGTAGGGGCAGCTTTACCTCTGCCTATCCATCGGTGATTCATCGCTTGAGCATGGATTTTCAACGTCTGTGGAAGGTGCTGGCGTCGATGGTTGGCAGAAGTGGTGTCTCTAATAGCACCTGACTCTGTCACACATACCACCATCTCACAGTAGAATCTTGTAGACACTACACTTGGTTCTAAGACTAGAAAACGGGCTAATAACCAACTCACACATCAAGCATAATGGAGGAATGAAAGAAAGGGACAATGGGGAAGAAACAATGAGTAGCAACTCTATTACTCTTAGTAAACTGTTGACTCTGTACTACTAAGCACAGTTGACGATTTCAAATAAGAAAACCCCAAGAAGTTCTCTAGAAATCACTCAATCGATCTTCCAATTCATATTAGGATACTTTCCTTACTCTTAGATACTTGATTGATTTAATTAGGAAACTCAAAAGTAAAAAAAAAAAAAAGTCAAAAGATCTTATCTAAACACTCTGGGTCGTACAGACCCTTCTGGACATTTCTTCTGTGGCCCCCACATGGCCCACCTTTTGAAGTTGTGGGCCCTAAACCCAATGGGTGCCGGACCTGATTGGGTTTGGGTTTAATATTCTGCTGTGAATTTTCTGAAATTACAGAGAAACCCCTGTGGTGTTCTGTTTGACAAAACAACCCTGAAATTGTGTTTTTCAGTATTTTTTGAGGCTGTTTGGAGATCCTTAACACATTGGAGGTTCTTGCACGTGGGTTTGGATGCTATGCATTCTATCATAGGCTTCCATGAAGGCCATTGCTTGTCTAGTTATATGGTCTTATAATCACATATAGGCCATCCGCATCATAGGCCACATGCATTCAATGAAACAGTCTCATTTACTAAGCTAATAGCCCCCCTGAACTCTCTAGCATCACATTTGCTGTGGAGAAATATCATCATGTGGGGGAGATATGACCACATCAACTAGCACGGATTAAAAGCGGCCATGAGGTAACCATTTATGAAAGATGCGTAATCCATTTTGATATTGGGGAATACTATCATCATTGTATATGGTGTGACGTAATACCCATCACGAATGCTTGTCATCTCCTATTGGAAAGACCATGGCAATTTGGACGAGTGATTTACAAGCGAGTAAACTCTTAAACTATCTATTGGACAGTGGTTGTATCCCCAAAGATAAGGGGCAATTGATGAAGCACTCAAGAAGTTATGAATGGAGTGAGGCGGATTCAACTTCTAGGTATTGTGGATAATGGGGATCAAGAAAGCATCTACATGACTATATGTGAATCGCAATCAATATATGGTGAGCATATTGACAAGGCTCAAAATGGCGAAGCAATGTTGAATTGTTGATCCATGAAGACCTAGCACCAACTGAGCATGTCGATCCAATTTGGAGGGATACGCAGAGACCGAAAACACCATACAATCTCCTTCGCATAGTTGGAAGCAGATTTGTACGACTCATCTGCATTTGTTGAAATGCATTCTATGAAAAAGAGCAGCATTGTCGACATTGGGGCCTGTTCTTTACTGGGATTCAGATTTCAGAGAATTTTTGTCTAGAGAATTTCCCAATTCTCAGAGATAGTGGAATTCCTAAATCCTCCTTTGTACTTGAGCATCCTAGAATTCCACCGAAAAGCGTAGGGGCTGGAATTTCAGGAATTCCAAACGTCATTTGAGCCCTTTCTGGTGGCTGAAATTTTGGAATTCTGGTGAAGCAACATTGCATTTGCAAATGCCAGGGGACACTCCATCACATCATGTCATGAATTCCCCAACACCAATTCTTGTCAGAAATTCTAGTAAAGCTGGCCTTTGGAGCTCTCTGGCACAAACAGAAGAAAGTAGTGGAAGCAGAAAAGGTGGCCTTTGGAGCTTAAGAGTCCTTACTAGCTTAAGAAAAGCCGGCCTTTGGATCTCACTAGCTCTAGCCAACTCAGAGTCCAGTTCCTCTTAAGTGGGGGAGAATGATTCGGATGGCAATGGATCGCATATAGATCTCATATTGGCATCGGCCTTGACTTACATAGAGAGACATGACTGAACACGTGTAAACTGTTCAGATATACTAGGGACCCAACTGTCCCCAAACATGCAATAATTTACTATAATAGGGGCTGCTTTGTTAAAACAGGACATCACGTGGGGTTAAATGTAATAACAGAAATTTTGTTTAGAAAACTACATCAAAGTATGCTATCAGTTGGGGCTGGGCTTTCATACCCATGATGAACTCTAATTGAGCCCAAGGTTGACGCCCATGAGTCTCCCAAGATCCCCTTCAAAGGGGTGTGTTGCTCATTAATAAAGAGTGGACCATGTGGCCCCACAGCAGCATATATTTGGGATATTCTGGACGGTTCTGCGGAGGGCAGATTTTTTTCTTCTGTTTTATTTTATTACTTTTGGAAAGTTTAATTGTAAGTAGGACTTCTATTAGTTAGGAAAGTAACTATCCTAGGGATTATGGTGCGTGGTTTGGATAGAAAGTAGGGTTTTAAAAGCTTATATGACATGTATATGCATAGAATATTTCCAGGTTCATTAATAAGGCTTTTTGAAGCACTTCTTTACATTCTTTTCCATTGTAATGCTGTGTTTGACATTGGAACTGAAAATCAAGGGTGAATCGACTATTATTAACCTTATTTCGTCCCAAAATGGAAATGCAGTCCACCAGTCTGCTTTTACAGCAGTCTAATAGCAGTTGTGCAGTTGTGCTATTGTTTTGGGTTTTCTTGATACCAGTGACTCTGCCAGATTGTCCTTATGTTATCTTCGAATAATCATCATTTGATTGTTGGCTAGCGTAACATCAGAAATCTGTTTGACCTCTTGGCTATAATCCAATGCAATAAGCCATGCAATACTAGTGTAATTATGCACATGGGAGCTGTTACATGTACAGTTCTTTAACTTAACTGCAAAGTTGGCATAAAATTAACCAAACAACCAAGTGTTTGAAGCAATGATAATTTGTAACAGTCTGTATGGTAATAATCACTCTTGTCCCATAGTTGATGTAATTTATTGGACCTTAAATGGTGGCGGTTCCATAAAAAGAATAAAATATAATTGTATTTATCATTTCTGCTTCATTTGCAGTGTTTTCCTGTGGAAGCCCCTCCACTGATTGGAAGTACTCTTCAGGTATTTATTAAGGTTTCCAAATGATATTTGATTACTGATAATTTCATTGTTTGATATTCTTCCTTATCCTGGCGTGTTCACAGAAATTGATTATAATATGCTTGAGTGGAGGAGATGAGCGTGATCCTTCTGAGACAGCAGTAAGGGCATCGGCTGGGGCAATTCTAGCAAGGCTTTTAGTAATGAATAGCAATTATCTTGCCCATTTAACAGCAGAACCATCCCTTTCTTTGGCCCTACAACAGGCTGGGGTTTTGATTGATCAAAATATAATTCTTTGTTTGGCTGATTTATGGCTTGAGAAGGTAATGATGCAACACCTGAATTACAATATTTACATTTTCTAATGTGTGTTATTTTTCATTTTTTTTTTTTATTAGTTTGAATGATTTGTAGTATGGATACATCAAATATGATTTGCTTTCGTCCTTCCTAATTTTTCCCAGTCATCTTGATGTTATTTTGAGTGTTGGATGTTATTTTGATAGTGTTGATTGTTGTTCTTTGTATCCCACGATTCGTAGTGTAACAAATCCCATTTACAAGTGAATCTAAGGATTCAGTTGTAAATCTCTTGTGATTCAAGTGATTCAGCTTTGTGAGAATAGGCATGCCATGAGGTTATATTGATAATTTTTCACTCTTTCCTTTTTTCTTTCTTTTTATAGCCTTCTTTAGAAGTTATTGATGATCGAAACCTCTTAAGAAATTTTGTGGCTTTGGAAAGGTTCTAGAGATGATTAGATGAATAATGAGCGAACATTTGACTAAAACATTCAACTGTATGTATGGGGTTTTGTCCTTTATCCATTTTTTAAATGACTTTTTCTTCATAAAAGCTTTTCTAACTTTAGAAGATATCATAATGGGTAAGATTGATGATTTTGATTGTATCTTTATTTATATTTTTTATTTAAAGATACAAAAAAAAACTGTTGCATTATTTCTCGTACTAACATTGATATCTTACACATATTTAACTATTTACACATCATTTATGAAAAAAAAAATTGCCTGCGTGAGCGCACATCTGGAACCCACCCACCCCACCCAGCAAATTAATTAATTAGTTCTTTATTTTATAAGAAAAATAAAAAAAAATCCTACAATTCACGATACAATTTGATTCAGCCCCTTGAACAATTTAGCTATCTTGAAGTGAGAATGTGAAAATCTAGCCTGTTCTGATTGAATGGGGGTGAGACTTCACCTGCTCCCTTGACTGTTTTCTCCCCTTAAAATCCTGCTGCCCCTTGTCAATTGGCTCACTCAGGGGTGCCCCATAGCCACTGATTGTTTGATTGCCCTCTCAACAATCATATATGTAATAGTTTATCTATGATTTATTAATCTGTCCATGCATTGCACGGATCAAATATCAGCCAATACATCTGGTGATAGATTGGCCGTATCGTTCGAGATTGCATTGCTTTTTACTATCTATTAATCTGTCTATATGATTGTTGACTATCGTAACTTTATTCTGGTCGTGGACCATTTAAGTGAATATCTTATAAAGACTTTAGGGGTCGAGGCTGTTTTTTTAATGGTTAAGATTTTTCAAAAGTGGATTCACCGACATTACCCATTTTCACCACTGCCCCACCCCATCCCACACACACACACACACACACATGAGGCTGTTCAATTTGGAAAACCGACTTTGGATATCCAGTTTTAAGATGTTTAAACATGCAATGTTGAGTGATACTCTCTTAAACTGAAAATATAATTCCTTAATGTTTACTTGATTCCAGATTGATGATGTTACGGCCATCCAAAGGAAGGCGTATGCAATAGCGCTTGCTATTATTTTGACCTTAAGAGTACCTCAAGTCCTTGAGAAACTTGATCACATCCTAAGGTATTGTATCAATGCTGATACAGTAAATACCATTCTCACTATATCTAGAATCATTTATATGAACCTTATGGTGGCATACCGTTAATTCATACAGTGTCTGTACAAGTGTTCTTTTGGGTGGAAGTGAAGAAATAAATGAAGAAGATTCCAGGTGACCCTTCATAAAATGCTTCAGCCTTTTATTATACAAGTGAAATTCATTCGTGATTACTCTTATTGTACAATTTTCTTAATATTTGTAATATTCTCTAGTGATGCATGCAGTGGCAACAATACAAGCTCTGTGGGGTCTCACAGTGATGCATATGGTGCTATCCCAAGCAAAGAGATGAAAAAAAGACAGGTATATTGCCAAGACATGGAAAAAAAAAAACATGGAGTGATTTCCCCTAAGCCTACATTTTTATATATCCAGACCTGCCAAAGGCTGGGTACTGGTGCCACATTGCAATTCAGCGCCATGTTTTCAGAACGAAGCTGTCCATAATTGTGTATTTGACAAAAATAGGCCAATCCTCTTGTTTGATGGGGCCATCTAGAAAATGGCATATAAAAGAACATTGGTGGATGGTTCAAAATAGCAAGCTGCCGCATTATTGGCCGTAGCGGTCGAGGCCACTACACTATTTTGAAAATAGCGGCGCTACGGTCTAAAACCTAAACCTAGTAGAGCCAATTGGCTTTGATTTTAAACATTGTTTTTTCTATTTCTTCTCCTCAATAGCCTTTCCTAAAATTGTTTGTACCCTTTTATGGTTTCAAGTCACTAAAAAAAACACAAGATTGACTGTTATATAAGATTCAATTTTTTTTTTTTTTTACCACTTAAAAAATTCACACCGCTACTCTACTACGTATCACCCACTACGTAGTGTTTTGGCTACTGGCGGCTACGCCTGCCGCAACTATTATTTTGATCCTTGGGCATAGCCTCGATCCATGTCGAAAAAATAGATCATCTTCCAATGGGATTAATCAAATTCAAAGATGGATTTAGGCGAAAAAAATAGATCAACCTCCAATGGGATTGATCGAATTTGAAGATGGATTTAGGCACTAGGGCACACTCACAACAATGGGATGCACCATAATTGAAGAGAAAACTAAGAACTCAGATATTAGTTGATAATAAGCATGAATTACAATGAAGCATATCCATCTATATATATATATATATAGAGAGAGAGAGAGAATAGGATTGATACCTTCTCTTGCTTGGACACTATGACTTTCCTAAACATTTAAGAAATCTAATAAAAGAGAAAATTTAGAAAATAGCAATCCTAATCAATTAACGATAGAAAAGAGAATTAGGATAAGAATAGGAATCGAAGTCCACACTAACTCTCAGTCAGATTGGGCCATTGGGCTGAACCCAATGGACCGAGTTGACCAATGGGTCAATGGGTTGGTCTAGTTGACTTGGGCCTGATCCGTACTGCATCAATTGCTCACCTGTCCTTGAAGTTTTCCACATGCACATGAGGCCCGCCTAATGAGTGGACTATTCTAATTCTTATGATGGGAGTGTGAAGCGTGCACATGATTCCTCATGATGGGGGCTGGTTTGACGATGGGAATAGGTCACCTGCACATGGGACACACCTGATGGGTTATGTGGAACTGCTTTATGCCATGGGTACAAGTGGTCAATTAGAGGCGCTAAGCCTACTTGTATTTGGTAAACCTCTTATACCGGTCCTAGTTGGGACAAGGCTTTGATGATGCAGACGATGATGATATTTATGTATGCTAGTGTCCTGGAAGATCTTAAAATGGCATGGTCAACTTCTACCTAAATTCTAAATTCCATTTTCCAAGTAGGGCTGGTTGTAGAAAAGATTGCATGGCACAATGGAAGGTGCTCACTATTGCAACCTTTAAATTTTGGGTTTGTCTTACCATAAAAGGACACAAACATGGAAAACAAAAAGGGTAGGGCTGCTTGTGTCGGCTAATAGTTTAAATCTTCCAATGGATGAATTGAAAATGCTGTCTATAGGTTTCTACTCTAAAAGATTTCATGACAACTGACAACTCTCCTTTGTACCATCAGATCAGAGCTTCAGATCCAATTAAGCAGTTATCATTGGAGACATCTCTGAGAGACAACCTTAAAGCATGTGCAGCTCTTCACGGAGACTCATCCTTTAATGCAGCCATTAGCAGGATGCACCCAGCAGCATTTGCTCAGTTGCAACAGGCGTTGAAGATGGCATAGAGGACATGATATACATCAAATCAGAATTCATTATTTCTACAATGTGACATCATTTTGTGTGTTGATTGATTCATTTAATTCTTTTTCCTTACATTGTCCAGCATGGAACAGCAGGGTGTACGCTCCCATCTGACTCGGTAAATTTCTACCTTGCATCTGAATTAATTTAGCTTCAGGTCATTTTCAGCATTTGCAGATACATGCTATGCTGTGTTTGTGTTGTCTTGTGGCTAACAATCTCATTAAAATATGCTTTTCAGGTGCCACCTAAAGCTTTTACACCTTTGGAGCTTTGCCGTTTCCAGGTTTCTATTGTGTTGGCTTTTCATCAGTTTCTTTTATGCAGGTTGTTGTACAATTTTCAAGTTGAGATTGCTAAGGTAACTCCTCTCTGTAAATATGCGGTCATGCATGTTGATATCAAGGTTACAGGTCCCGATTGCAATTTTCTGGCCTAATAGGGAGAGAGAATTTGTGTTCTTACGCATCAGGAATCTGAAGTTTTGTTATTGTGGATTTCCTTTGGTATAAAAAGGATATATGGATGCAATGATTTATACAGAACAAGCTTGTCAAATAAACCCCACTCCAAATAAATACATGATGTTTGTAATCGATAGAGCGGAACTGTATTCTGATGTCAAACTATACAACAAGACTGATAGATTTATTACTGCCATTTATACCAATGTATCCAGTGCAGAATGAGGGAATTGTGTCAAATAAAGCGCCTCCTATGCTGTGCAGGATATTTACCAGATATCAATCATGAGTGACATTGATTTTCCTGGGTTTTAGTCCAAGGACCTGAATGAAACATGGTCAAACTACCGTTCTCACCTATTTCTAGTCTCTATTTTACTTACATCCGTCCGAAAGGCCTTAAAAGCAATTAAAAAAAAAAAGGAAAGTTGAAACAAACTGAGATTTCAGCCCCGGGCAGCAGCCTCTGCCAGATTGTTTACGTGTAGAGGAGTAAAAAAAAGTAGGGATCAAATCATGAATAAAAGGGGTTAAAGTTGAAAAAAAAAAAAAAAAAAAAGCACTTTTTCACCAAGCTTGAGCTCATGCTTGTGGGGTCCACCTTTGGTCCATCCAAATGGACCAAATACATAATCCCTCTAAATTGCACATGTCCACCAATTTTTGGTTAGATCTGAATTTACTCTATCGTTGGATCGAATATGTATCGATTCGAATGGATTATTGACCATTAAACTTTTAAGCCCATATGGAGATGATAAAAATCATAGTTTGGTCTGATTTTTTTTTTAGAGAGGAAGATTCTAGGGAGTCCTTGAAATCCCCTCAACTCCTATCCCTATGTGGGTCCCTAGTTGGGCTCCAGCACACACTTGAGCTTACCTTATTATAAGCTTAAGTTTAGGAGAGTTGACCCCTATATGTATCTATAACCATAGATATGGCCGAGCCGACCCTGGCCCTGGCCCTGCTGGATAGAGTACGAGATCCAATGGTCTCCCACCTTAAATTCTAGGTCCGCAATTGGCTCTGAAAGAGCATTGTTATGCATGCCTTCGATTAGGATGTGACTGGCCCATGGGCCCATGTTTCGTTATCAAACGGCAAAGTACATTGAGTTCACTCCAATACATGCCCATTGCCCACCCACCGTCTAGCGCCAGCGGATAGTAGTTAACATGGATGAAAGAGCCTCAAAATAAATATCACCTTCTTTACCTGACAATGTAGGCTCGGGGGGCATTTGGTAATCTCATTATATTTTCTTTTTTAGAGCTTAGTTACACATTAAAGTTTTCACCTCAAAAAAAAAAAAATTAGAGGAATTTACTTGAGACATCACTTTAGAGGTCTTGCGCACCAGAAAGGCCTGTTAGTTTTTATGAAACAAAACTAGTCTTCCCACCTAAATTTTCTCTTTTTTGCCCTTTTTTCCAAGAAGTGTCAACGTCGTCGCTTGTTTCGATTGGAATATGTTTTTGAGATTATGTGGAGAGACAACGTTGTCGCTAGTTTCAATTGGAATAGTTTCTGAGAACAAATTCATTAGATTCGCTATGATGTGCACTTGCACTACATGATCCAAACAAATGAATTTTCCACTCCCCCATCCCTACTTCCACTTCCAGACAAACAATATGAAGGGAGCATTGCATTTAACTTATGCTAAAAAATCACAACAATCACCATAAATCTCTTCATCTCCTTCTAATACTGAGAGTGCTAAAAACAAACAATCGTTTTGTTTATGGTACATTCAACTACACCACCATCTACTTCTTTTAGTCATTCACTAAGAAAAAGAAACAATGACATGGTTCGATCATTGTTATCTACACAGTCAAGAAAAAGACAAATGGAATGACTGGTTGATGGGTTGATTCATTGCAAAAAAAAAACACGTATAATGTATGACTATTAACAATTTTAGGATGCGATATCAGAAAGAAGTTCAAGGAAATGGAAAGAATATGACGAAACCCACATAAATTGTCATTTTGGGAAATAAACAATGGGAAGACGACAAGAAGAACACACATGATAAGAATACTCGAATCTATGATGCTTTAACTCAAAAGAGATTGGAAAACGACCTCTGCGACCACGTTGCAGACCGTTGAGGAAGGAGGCAACAAAATCGCCATAAAGGGGAAAAACGTGGGGAGGAAAAAAGGGAAATTAGGGTTTCAATGGTTTTGTAAGGTTTAAACGAGCAATGACGTAGTCGCTAAATGAAAATATTAATAAAAAAATGAAACTGGTCCCACTTCCATATCATATGAACTACTGGGGCCTTTTTTGTTTACTGGCCATCTAAGGTGATTTCTCAGGTACATCCCTCATAATTTGGGGGGAAGGGGAAGGGAAAAGAGGCCCATAAAATTTTCTAAATGATGTAAATGTTGGGTTCTACAGTATAATTTTTAAAAGGTGGAGCCTATTACCACATTCCTCATTTGTTTCCAAATATAATTAGCAGTAGTGACCCTTTTCCATGACAATTCGTTTTGCTATCGACACCCACTCTTATTCCATGCTTGGAACTTCATTTGCTTAGGCACTGCATATGGTTTGACAGGCTCAACGTTCACACAATATTTGGCCAGAGAAAATGCCCATCAGACAAAAAGGATTACTAATCCGTTCGTGTTCCCTACTTACTAGATGAGAGCAGATGGCACAAAATGAAAGCTATCGCCATGCATCCTCATTACAGTGGCAAATCCAAGATTTTCATTTGAGTGGGGCGTGTGAAAGACTAAAAATATATATGCATTTAAATAGTTATAAAATATTTAACTGAAGTCATATCTCCACTCTAGAACAAAGCTTACAATTGCACTTGACAAATACCTTCTACTCCCTTTCTTCTTCTTCTTCTTCTTCTTTTTCCTTCTTTTTTTTTTTTTTTTTTTTTTTTTTTTTTTTTTTTTTTTTTTTTCTGTGAAGTTCTCACAACCTAGAAGGTTAGAACACCCAACTCAATTCTAGTTGTCTATTGATAAGTTTGGAACTTGGAACACGCGACTCATGGGCATATGAATATGAAACCTTATACCAAGCCACCTACCTGCTTGCAGTTGCAGACATCAAAGAAAATGACTAACCATCGAGATTTGGTTCTCACAGTTACCCAATTCCTGATATAAGTGAGATAAAGGAGAAAAAAAAAATCAGCATAAATATGGACCTAACAAAAAAATAATGATAAAAGATTAAATCAACTGGCAGAAAGCCCATCCTCAACCCACTAAACCAAGGCTCCTTTGCCTGACTGTATTTCCATGAAAATGTAACATAAAAAATATAAAAAGTTGAAATATTTGGATGATTTTATTTAAGTATAAGAATTCCATTCTCCTACTCATCCATGAAATAAAACACAGAAAACCTGGCTACTGGAAGCACACCTCAGAATACGGTCCAGAAGATCAAATCAATGGCAATGTTGGGGAGTAATTTTATGGTTCGGATTAGATTTTGTAAGGCCGTCTTGTTTTGGGTAGATCTTGTTATCGAAAGCACAAACAGTTACCAGTTATTTTACTGATATTTAGCAGAGTTGAACTAGAATCTACATTATTATCCGGTTCCGATCTCAGGTCAATGGTGTATCAGATTCGGACCCCAATGGAACCTGCAACTGCAAGTTCCTGTAGACCTCATGGATCCACTACAAACTGGAGAGAGAGAGAGAGAGAGAGAGAGAGAGAGAGATGAACTTCCCCCAGCTGAAGATTGTAACCATTGAATGAACTGGTTCCAAAATGGATGACTAGACTCGTGGCTCTTTCTTCGTTGCTACAGTCTAGAAGGTAAAATTTAGAATCACATCCCATCAAACACTTTGTGATAACAGTCTGAAAGTTACAGTTCGAAATTTGTAGAGACAAATTTGTAGTAGCAATGACCATTGATGAGATGCCACAATCACGACCAAAACAATTTCTGAACAGCCCATTCTGCGGCATGCTTTTGCTTGCATTGAAAGTAATAAAAGAAACAAGGGATCTGAGAAGGTGGCAGTGGTGTCTAAATACAGATGGAAGGCAGTGTGTTTTAGAGTGTTGAAAACTTTACCCGTCTCGAATTCATGTCAGAAAAAAAGCCTAGTGTTCATGGAAGAAAGGCGCAACCCGAACTCTGCACCCAAAAAAAAACTTGTTCCCAAGTCATAAATTTACAGCCTTTTTTTATTTATTTGGGGCATGTATTCTTTGATCATGTCCTGCAGTATGCTATGCAGATACTTCAAAATAGGCTATGTATCCATCGTATTGTGTTTGATAACTTTCCATGTGTAAAATCCACGTTCCTGCCGTATCCATGTCATATCTGGGCATCAAAGGTCCTGCAGCAAAATAGCATACCACTATTTAGTTCGCAAGGTATTACGAAACAAACTTAATGGACCTTCCTCCATGATAACAAAGGGACTAACAGTTAGAGCACTCTACCTTCCCAAGTGAAAAGTATTTCTGGCACAAGGAAAAATAACACAAGAGGAGACGGAAAAACTGAGAACGACAGGACACTTTGACTGGCCTAATAATTCCAAAGGCATAAGGGAAGCACAAGAGAATGCACCATAAGCAAACAAAGAATTAAAACTATCTCAAGAGATGCAAAAATCGAAGATTTAATTTAACACCTGCTTGGTGAAAATCAGTCAGAGACTCTGTCACAAGCCACATGGAAGTCTGAAGAAAACAAATTGCAGAAAAGCATGTAACAAGGCAACTCCACAAGGAATTCTGAAAGAAAACAATTGCAGAATATTTCCTGAAAGAGATGATCACATCAAGAAACAGCCCGATTTTATTGAGATATAAAATGTATGTACAATTGGCAATGTTTCTCTGATTGCCATGATTGCTACCAATCAGAACACAGCGCTCGAGACTAATATTACAGCAGGGCTTACTAACTTGTATATTAAAAAAACATCCGCTTTACAGTCACAGTCCCCTAATTTTGGTACAGGAGCAAATTCAACATTGACCAAAAAGATTTGCTCCCAGATTAACTTCCGAAGTCTTCAAAAGAATATATGTTTCGCCTAATTATTGATCTGGCCGCCTGATGAAAACCCGCATTATCGGTCTTTTTCCTGACAATAGCATCTACATACTCTTGACCCATATAATACATGGATATATACAAAGAGGCCCAATTTAAAACCACCACATTCAAGTCTGGAAGTTCATATTCAAGTCTGATAGGTCGTCCATTGGAATATGGAGGCCCATAAAATCAGTCTCTTGGAAACCCTCGTCATCAATATTCAACCAAGAAGCAATATCCTGCCCCTGTCCATCCATATCATCAGGCACACCCAACAGATCTATTCCAGGTAGCTGCAGGTGGGACAAATCAATGGCCTCAGGATCATTCGATGTATCATTAACGGAAAGCGATCCAGATTCATCTCTCTCCTTGTTATTTCCATCAATCACCACATCAGAAGATTTGGAGACTGATGACAAAGCTCCCTTCTGCAGCTCTGAAGCCTTACCAAGAAGGCCAGTGACAGAAGCAGACAGCTGAGTTGTCTTCTGTTTAGGCTTTGCTTTTGACTTCCTTTCACCCTTGATGTTGCATGAAGCTGGCCGGCCTTTAGGTGTGGAATTTCTAGATAGAACCTCTCTGTTGTGCCCCTTTCCCTCCCTATCTCTCTCACTCCTCTTTCCTTTTGTACCACCACTTACAAGAGAACTTGCAATACCCGGTGGGGTTCTCAGAGATGTACCAGTTGCATTGCCAACATCATCAAGCAATAACTCCCTCCTTTTCACTCTATTTGACCATGTTTCCTCCTTAACGAATGCTTGTTCTGTTAAGTGATTGAGTGATCGAAAAGCATCAGAATCTTTGTCATGAGTATCTGTTTTCTGCTCATGTCGTGGAATCATAGAACTATTATCTGAATCCAATGTGGCTGCAAAAAGAGAACCACAATCAAATCAACCACAACAAACTAAAAAACATCACCACATTGTTGTATTGATAATTAAATCTTACGAAGCAACAATATGTTCATGCAATTCACCTGTTAAAAGTTACTAAAATATGAAAGCCACCAGAACAACCAGTCAACTAGCGGCAATAAAAACAATTTGTGTATATGATTTAGCAACATCTGTCAATGAAATTATGTGCATATAAGTTGTACACATATGGGAAAATCAAGTATATACTTTGGGGTTGTCAATCAAGAATGAACAAGAGCAACTAGAATGTAGTGCACATAACAGTGCGACCAACTTCAATTGTCCAAATGAACAATCTAACTTTCTATTTAGATCATCCAATCAGTCTCACAGTCGCATTCCACCATATGAAATTCATACTTGTCTAGCAAAACAGAATGAAATAGAGTTGGTCATGAAATAATGGGCATCAACCAGTATTCATCCAGTGGAACAGCACTGTTCAATCGAGTGATCAGGTGCTTAACAGTCCAGATCAACAACATGCACATGCAGCCAAATGTAAAAACCTAGATAAAAAACATGCAAGACAGACACCCATGCACGCCCACACATTACTCGTGTGTGTGTGAGTGAGAGAGAGAGAGAGAGAGAAACCAGGTGACACAATTGTAAGTTGTGACATACAATTAGTCGCACCTTCTACGTTATTATCTGTATGTTCTGTGTCAGTGTTGTGGGAAGATAGAGAATGGAACAGATCCTTGAATGTAGGCTCGCTAAAGCAACTCTTGCCAGTATCTGCAAACTTCTGACATCTTGCTAATACTCGTTTCACAAAAGCTAACACTGCATGCTTGGTAATTCGATTGGATGTACTCTTTCCACCAGAGGCACCACGAAAAGCCTGTGAAATGAAATAAATAAATAAATCCACCCCGTGAAATATCAAATTACCACTAGTTATCAGCAGGATGCCGATGCACTGAATTGGCATTTAAAATACATCGTGTTAGCATGCCAAATGGGTTTTAAGGCCTGATCATTGGAACTGTTTGCCTTCAATGAAGAGTTATACTCACTAGATAAACTCATTCAACTGACACAGGCACATATCAGTATAAGGATACCCCTTCTGGTGCCAGCAACAGGAACGGGCATAGAAGGCATGACACAGGCTTCCATTTTTTGCCCATTAAATGTGATACCTTTGCAATTGTTTGATTGTAACTGATTTGTATGACGTTAATCATGTAAGATCGTCCAATTAAAATTATTCTCAGCCCCCAAACCACAGAATCTGGCAAGATGATGGTTTGTATTGATTATTTTATTAAACTCTAGGTCTTAATGGATCTCCCAACTGCAATCTCAGGGCCCATAAAAGCCAACAGATCATCACATTCCATAACTTGATGGTATGTTTTAGATATTTTAACAAGCAGCAGTAGGTCCCACTACATAATCCTCACTTATAATCTCAAGCACAAGAACTTTTTTTTTTTATCAGTAATGACAAATTATATTAAAAGAGAAAGTCAAATACAAGAAGCCCAACAAACAACGCAAAGGGGAACGATGGTATAAAAGAATTATACCACGAAAAGGAAACGCAAAAACCAAAGAAACATCAGTGAAAGAGGATCATACTAACTGGGAAACAGGATCATACTCATGCCTCACATGCTCACGCCATCACCCAACTCAGTATGGATTACATGATTGTATACCGTCATTTCCCTATACCGATTCCCAACAGTGTCAGTGTGTGTGTGTGTGCGTGGGGGGGGGGGGGGGGGGGGTGTAAATAAATAATGGCAGTGCAGAGTCATGCTAAGCTCAGGCCCTAGTAGAAAACATAGAGGTAGTTAATTTCAAAATCAGAGCATCTTCCACTGATACATAATAATAGGTTGTTCTGGCTTATGAGTCTTAAGGAGAGTCAAAATTGAAAGGTAGCTGTCAAAATTGAATTCAAAAGCTTCCGCTATAATATATAATAATAGCTTGATGTAAGTTCCGGTGAGAGTAAAAATTGAAAGGTGAACTGGAAACCTTCAGCTGTAATATGAAGTAAAAGGAAAACTTTCCGGAAAGGTCAGAACGTTTATGGGGCATGAATGGTGGGGTGTGCGGGGATGGGAATGTCTATGCCACGGATAAGGGACACACAAAAAGTCATCCTTATCAGATTCTACTAGGTGGACTTTAAGCCTTCAAAATCAACAGCAAAAGTCTTAAAAAGACTGAATGAGTGTCAATTCAGATGACTGCAGATTCTGCTTTCTTTTCTTTTTCTGGTTGTATGTGTATATGCATGTATGGCGAGAGAGAGAGAGAGAGAGAGAGAGAGAGAGAGAGAGAGAGCAGTTTGTTTAACGTAAAAGAGGCCCAACCTGTGGGGCCCACCTGGATACATGCAAAACATGAAGTGGTATCGGGGTGGGCCAAAAAAATGGTCCCCATCGGATAATCCTAACCCTTAATTTGGAGGCCTGAAAGCTTTTTTTCCTTTTTAAATGATGAGTTTGACATTTTTTAACCCTCAACCATGTATATATTTTTGTAATTAAATGCACCCATGATGAACAAGTAAGCTGCTGTTTGCAGTTTAAGTTTCTACTTCAGAGTTCCGAGGACTTAACGTATTAAGCACAATAGGAAGCAGTAATGTTTCAATTTGATCTAAAAGTTGTAATGTTAAGTATCAAATCTTCCTGGCTATGCATCAGTAAATAATAATAATAATAATAAAACAATCAATAATAAATCATTCAGATCTTCCTTTCCGTTTTCTTTTTTCAGAAAAATATAGTATCAAATCTTCCTGGCCATGTAGTTACCCAGTTTTGACAAGTTCTCACCTTCGAACTTGAATAATTTGTCTAGGTTAAGATGCTTGAAAAACAAGTCGTTTTCCAATTATTTCTGCTGTCAAGAATGGACAATGGACAGTACAGAAATTTTAATTTGAGGTATGACATCCTATGCTATGCCATCCAAACAGCTTGAAAGTATTAAACTGAAAATTTCTAACATATCTACCTATACATCGAAATTTTCAATGTGTTCAGAAGTTGCATGTAGAATGCAATTGACAGAACTAAGATGAAGGGACAAGAATACATATTACTCTAAAGCATAGATTCCCTAGGACAAAAAGCGCAAAATATTTAACATGGACTGACAGATACTCAATACAACAAGATATTACCATGTACTTGTCATAAGCCATTCTAACAAGTTTGTCAAGAGCAATACGTTCAATCTCCCTGACATAAAATGTTACATAATTAGTTATTCATGAAGCTTCAGAAAGAATCAATTTTGAACTCAAAAGAGAGAAGAAATAGAATAGTTTTCACCTTTCTTGAACTTCTCTTGCCTCAGTTGCTGCTTTCTCTAGTTTCAGAAGAATGTTTTTTTTCTCTGTGACCTAACAGGGCAATAAAAATAAATTGATTGGTTTACAGAACAATAATAATAATAATAAAAAAAAAAAAACAAGTTACATCATGCATGCTATCAGATTCTTTCTTTAGGAACTGTTCAACATATACTAACATCCAAAAATGGGTACGTGTCAATATGAAAAATAGGTATCAAAAGCAAGAATAAATGCATAACCAAGGTAACAAGCCCCATAAATGCAAGTTGATCAGATTACTTCCTATTACTAGTCCATCATGAAATCCAGACAGAGATATGTCATGCCAATTTGGATAAAGACAACTTTTGTGAACCGTAAACCATGTAGATATACTTTCTTCTGACATCTCAAGTAATTACTGAAAGGAACCTGTGTAGTTGTCATTTGAATATACCTGCCTATGTAGCTTCTCCTCTAATCCCATGATGTCCTCACTGATCTCATCATCTTCTCCCTGTGTTGGGACGGACACAATTAGATAACACCCAATTGAAGAGAACAGAAAACAACTAATCCCAAAAAATGGTTTGGGGAAAATAATTAACTGTAAATAGTGCATGAAGTCAAACACTCAACAGGAGAAATCATGCCCTAAAAGAATACGCTTTTTTTAATGGTACTAACAAAGAGATGGACTTAAAAAACAAAACTAGCTATCACACTTCGGAGTAAAGAAACTAACTAATTCAAGGGAACTTAAAGAAACTATCCACACAGCCTTTTATAAAAGAACCACCAATAAATGTTTTTGGGCCCACCATTATTCAAAGGGGTTTTGGGGTGGAAAGTGAACATATTCATTAGGGATGATACGAAACGTCAAAGATCACTATAGTTTTACAGTTACAGCAATTGATTTTAGGGTCTAAATAACATAATTGTTTAAAATTATCGTGATACAATCCTACAGTGATAATCATTCATACCAAAATATCAATTAATACAGAAGTTTAGAATGCAAATGAGAAAAACTTACCTATGGTGTCTATTATTTTAGAGAAGACTACAATGAGGCAGCAAGGCAATTTATTTGGCATTCGATGAAGAAAACATGCAGCCCCAGTAGCACACTCAAATTATGTAAGACTTGTATGAAGGAAAAGTAGAAAGTGTGAAAATAATGTGGATAACGAAAGGATTGAGATACCCAACTTAAGTTGAATTGCACTAATGGTTCACCTTGAGCCCATATGTATTCACCTCGATTAAGGCCAACTTGGCGGTGGAAGAAACTAAGGATTAAGTTTCTTGGTGCATGTTTTTGCAGATGAAATAAGCAAATAAATGATGAGCTCAAGCTTCGGAAGGCAGTTAGAAAAAGGGCTAAAGATATAGAGTACATGTTTACTATGATGAGGGAGGAGGGAATGAGTTGATTAAAGTAGAACATAATTTAGTGCCACAATGTTAAAGATTAGGTATTTGGAGAAATGGTGAAACAAAATGGAGGGCCTCATTGAATATCACAAATAAGATTAGTGCAAGATGGGGTACATGTTTACTATGATGAGGGAGTAGGGAATGAGTTGATTAAAGTAGAACATAACTTAGTGCCACAATGTTAAAGATTTGATATTTGGAGAAATGGTGAAACAAAATGGAGGGCCTCATTGGATATCACAAATAAGATTAATGAAAGATGGGGTGGCGATATTGTGATAATCTAATGGAGTGTTATGTGACCACCGAGTGCTACTTTAATTTAAGTGGCATTTTCATGATATGACAGATTGCTTTGTTTAATGTGGAGTTATGCTAATTGGAAAGAAGGATGAGTAGAGTTACAAGAAAGAACAAAAACTGGGAATGAGTGTGTAAGAGGAAATTCAACCAGCGACGCTACTAGAAGAGAAAATCAAGTAATGTAGTTTGAGGTTGTTTGGGAGAATACCAATAAAAAAGAATACAAATAGCCTTCATGTGCAGTTTTGAAGTAATACAAGTCAGAGCTAGGTAAGGGGAGAACAATAAACACCTGGAATGAAGTAGGTAAGAACTGAGAAAAGATGTAGATTGTAGACTTTAAGAAAGCAGAGCTTTAAATAGGATTGAGAGGAAAAGTAGAACTCACAAGCCTCCCCAACATAAATGGGAAAAGGCTTCAATGATATTGATGATATGATGATAATATAAAAGTCTATTTGTATTTCAGTTGTACAAAGAAGATTTATGCGTATAATTTCAATCACAATATAGCCATAACTGAATTGTTGTCTTTAGTTTAAAGTGAAATGATTACACATTCAATAGCAATAAACAATGGAAAACTATGTAGGACTTGAATTTTATAATGATCCTGCTAGGAAACACTCACCAAATTTTCAGGGAAAATTCCAATACTCTGAAGCTCCAGCAAAATTCTATCATCAAGGCACATCTGTTCATACTGAAATTCAGTACAAACCATGCTAGAAATCACAGATTGCTTTGGCCGTAGTCCATTTAAGGCATGTGCAAAGGTAGAAGCCGTTTCAGTGCTTGGATCTAACATGCCGTGATCAGATTCCAATTCGTCAAGTTCCAGCTCATCAAGGTAACTCCGACTGGCAGTCACTCTATAACCATTAGAAGTAGCTCTTCCAACAATTGGGAAGTTATCAAATGGCTTCTGATTCAAACTTTGAGATTTTGATCGTGCATCTAGATCAAGTCGAACTGCATGTGCGTCATTCATGAAGTGCTCATCTGCTGGGCTAAAGCAGTATAATTCTTCAATATCATCAACTTGAATTGCAGCTGCAATTACTCTCAGGGAAAGTGGTGTTCCACTTTGAACCTCTATCCCTGGCATTAACAGCTCTGCCAAGGGCGGAACATGCTTTGTTTCACTGAGAAGCTCCATATCTCTCTCACACTCGTTCCCCAAAATTCCATTCAGGACAGTACCACCTTCATCTTTAGAAACAAGGGATGGAGTCGATGGCAGTGAACTATATCCAAGATCACCCTGTAAAAGAAGCAGACATGTTTGTAGCCAAAGAAGAAAAGTGATCCATGACAAAGGAAAAAAAAATACTTCTTTGTAACCAAAGAAGAAAAGTAATCCATGACAAAGGGAAAAAAAAGAGGAAAATTACTACAGCTCAAACATTTAAAGTTAATCCTTTTTTGTTAAAAAGAAAGTACACAAACAATGCCTAATTTGCAGGTATCAATAACTGGAGTTTTTTTACAATGAATCACATTCCAGCAAAGTAACAATTACACATAGGTGATGTGATTGAAACTGCAACTTCTGGTTGCAACAATGAGCACCTTCTGTGGAATGGGCTTTCGTCAACAAACTAGTTTTTGAGGCAGATTGCTGCTTTATTTAATAATACAAAAAAAAAAAAAAAAAGATGAATACTGAGTTATAACAGTATATGAATCCACTATAGAAGTAAATATGACTGTAGTGTGTACTGCAAGGAGTTACACCTTTGAGTTTGGATCAGTATTTGATGGAAGAGACATATTTGCAGCTGACTCATCCAAAAAGATGAAGCTGGTGTCATCTTTTGGAGAAAGAATAATGTCAAAGGGGAAATTTAACTCCACCAAACTACAGACACTTCTAAAGAGTCCTAATGACATAATGAAACATTTTAACATCCAGTACCTGCTCCTTCAGAAAGACCATATCTTCAGCAGAAACAAAACCAAAGACTGGCTCAGTTTGTCTCCAAAATGAGCTGGAACATGCATTACCTGCAAAATTATTGAATCAAATTACCATGAAATTGAACAAAATATGAGAAGCAAGCATGAAAATTCCAGTGTTTAATGAGCGAGAATGATACTGGTATTTAGAGCAGCATTTGCAGCAGCCATTAGCTCTTCATGGTCATTATCTGATTCTCCTGAAATTAAGAAAAGCTATTTTTAGCAGTAGTCTAAATATTATGTGAATAACGTTGTGCTCATGCAGACAAATTCCATCAATTAATTCACTAGTCTAAGATCAGGTACCAGCAAACTCTGGGGCTCCATTTATTGCATGCCTAGGGCGGGTATATGCCTTGCGTTCAGGCAACTTTTTAGTGGGTGGGCGTCCTGCTTTACTGAATCAGAGAAATATACTTGAATTAGTAATTCTACAGGAAGAGTTCAAAATTGGATTCGTAATGACAGTGAAAATCATCACCTTTCAATCTTATCAGAACCAAGTCTCACACTTCTGAGCTGCTTCACAGTGGCTGCATTGTCAACTTTCTCCATCGTAGGAGACATGCTCGACCTTGTAGGACCAAAACCTCGTCCAGTCCTCCCTTGCCTCCGAACTCCATCTCCCACATCTTCATCAGTAGTCACCTTATTCTTTCTCGAAGACAACCCCAGAGTTGCAACCTTTTGAGCAGTTGGTCCGGCTTTCTCGTCTACTTCACCAGATCTTTTACTTTTGTCTTTTGACTTATTATCAACAGCTCCGGACTCCTCACTTTCTGATAGTCCGGCTGTGAGCATGTGGTCACCTTTTAATTTAACTTGAGGAGCATTACTGGACATGCGTCTTGGGAACCCCAAGACATTGTCAGCACCACCCACATTGCCAATGGTATCAGAAGCTGGGGCCTCATCATGGCTTGATCCAAGAGGATTAAAATTTGTTCTTCTTCCAACACGTATCTTTTGAGACCTTTGCCCAACCCACTGAGTTACAGGAGACGACGATGAGCGTGCAGATGTTGAGCGTTTCCGATTATTGTCTCCAGTAACTGCATGGAGCTTGCTTGTACAATTAGAATGCTCCAAATCATCAGGAGTCCCTATTGATCGACGGACATTTGGAGATGACTTGGGTAATGCACCAGAGATAGATCGAGGGGCACGGGCAGTTGCATTCATTTTCGTGATTGATGTCGGACTAGCTGCACAATTATCTTCACGAATGTTTGTCCTGAATATTGAAAAGTATGGTAACAAGTCACCGATGAACATATAAGACGCCAAAGAAACATGAAAGAAAAGGTCACAATTAGGTAGGAATTGAAACGAGCCAGGTAGGTAGGGGTTGGGATAAACCTGTACCTGCCCAACTCAGATTTTTCCTGCTGTGTACCCAATCCGACCTATGAAGGGTTTAGGATGTGTGATACCCGCCATAACAGTACGGATAGAGTCAGGTTAAATATAGATTATCCTTCCTTTTCTTAGAAAGGAATACACTACAAATCAACCCAACCTATAACAAGTTTAGAATGTGTAACTCCAAACCAGCCATGTGATGGGTATAGGAGCGTAGGGTTAAATATCGATTACACTTTTTTCTAACAAAGGAATATAAATTATTTTTAAAATTTTATTTTATACATTATTTCAATAATAATTATATCAATAGGTCACAAATGGGTTAGGGCGGGTCATGATAACCAAAACCTGTACCTGACACAGGCCAAAATCTATAAACCCATACCACCGCCGAACCCGACAAAACCACCCATAATGGAGGCAGGTCACCATGGTCACACATTTAACCACCCCACTGTCACCCCTTTTGTTGTCGTTGGTGGTGGTGGTAGGAAAATCAAAATTATTTCAACTCAAGTATCTTTGTGAAGGATGCCTACTTATTAACAGCTTTGAGAGTAAACCGTTCTTTTTCAGAACCAACGGGACGATCTCTTCTATCATTAGGAAGAGTACCACTATCTTGATCAATTCTTGTCGTGGAACGCATGCCAAGGCCATTCTGTTGAGAGGTCATGTCCAGTTTTCCAACACCAACAGCACCATTGGCAGAACCTGACCTGCACCATTAAGATGCTCATGAATAAAGTCAACCTAGCGCATAGAGAGACTGAAACTACCAAACCAATCTGAAGCATGCAAAAAATTGAAAAGAAAGGTACATTTACAAACTCTGGAGAAAAAAAAAAAGGTTAAGAAAATTTTGAAAAAAAAAGTACAAGTTGAAAGCATAGGTAAAAAAATGAAAAGAAAAATGAAGAGGAACTAAAGAAAAGAAGAATAGTAAACAACTTTCCAAGTAACAACATGAATCCAGTTTCCAGATAACCAGTATAATTTTCCATATCGATGACCAGTAGAAATAAATGATAAATAACACAGAGTCCAAATCTCTCTCTGTCTCTCTGTCTCTCTCTCTCATACACACAACAAAGAGGAAATATGTAAGTTCTTTACCCTTAAAGAAACAAGCCGTTTTAGAACTTAACGCAGAGATTTTTACCTTAATCTTTTCAACTCATAATCGATTTCATGACTTTCAGGTGTTGAAACAGTAAGCACCATCCATTATGCTGCGGGCTCGTGTCCACAGTTTAGTTTATATCACATTATATAAATATATTTTTCAAGTGTTTTAGCCCTCCCTCCCTTTTCCAATTCTTCTAAAAAAAAAAATTCCCTCGTCTTTTCTAGAACAGAATGCTGGAATGCTCCATTTAAAGGTCAAATTGAAACACCAACAGAAACAGAATTGACGATCTATGGTATCAATTCCCTCTAAGGCATCAAATATCCATACTTGGCCTTGGACCAAATTACAACTCATGAACTAGTGACTTGGTATTTCAATCTGGCAAAAGCGGAAACAGCAGTTGGCAAAAGCGGAAACAGCAGTGGTCAGTGTGAAACAGCTAGAAATTTCCCTAGAACTGATTGTCATGAAATACATTAAGTATTTATGCATGCAATATAATATAGATATAGATTATTGATAGATAGATAGATAGATAGAATACATGGACGAGGGTCATTTAGAAAGAGCAACTGAAGTTCTAACAGATTTTATGTGGATCAACGGAGCCGTGATGTACAGACAGCAAGCAATTGGATGGATGGGCAAACTCAACTGAGCAGATGAGGCAGGTGATCATAAATTCAGATGCAGCAATTCGTATGCTCGCTAGTCTAGATGCTTAGATCGATGGAAAAGTGTCAAGATCCAACAATCATATGATAACAGCAATTGAATTGATGATTCAGCACCAATCTAGCAAAGCACAGACTAATAGATTATGAGACCCAAAATGAACAATTAGATTCATGTACATGGCATCTAATCCAGAAGCAAATTGTCAAATCTGTATATAATAGATCCAATCCACTTATAAATGAACGATTCAGAAATTCAATCCGGACTCTGGAGACATGCTCAGATCCATAGACAGAATATTTGATTTATATAAACACATGATTTGATCTATCAACAGGAGATTCGATCCAAAGATATAATTAAATATGGCTGATGGCAACAATATCAGGGAAAACTAGGAACCAAACGGTGCATGTCGAGCCACAGAGATGAAGCAGGCAAGGGTGATGGCGCAACACAATCTCACAAGACTAGGCAGAGAAGATGGTGAGATGGGCAGATAAGGCAACCTTTATTTTGATTTCATTGGATATATGCAAAAACAGATTCATGAATGGATATCAAAACACACCCAGATGGCATGAATCATGCATGTCGCATATCGAAAGACGAAATATATTTGAGTGCTGAACTTAATTTATCCATAGTGATGAATCCATTGGATGTTGAGTGTCTAAGTCCCAGGGAATTGGAAGTCCCATCACAACCCTACCCCTTTATATGTTAAAGAAAGCCACTATCATCCATGCAAAGACCGTTTAGCTTAGAGGGTTCTATTTTGCCAGATAGAACCTAGAAGAAAAACCACCATCAATCATACAAAACATGCGCAGTCTATTGCTTAATAGATGTGTTTGATGTCAATGACTTAGCAAAACAGGTCGACTGATATGTCCTGGCCACCAAACGGCAGTAGAAGATGGTGATGGAAAGATATTGATCACCAAAAAAAAATAATAGAAAAGAATATAACCATTACTTTTTATGGGTAACACGTCTTGAACGTGCAACCTCGTGGTTAACACAACAATTGAAGGTTTCAATTTCCTTTGTTTAATAATTGAGGGTTTCAAAATGAATAAAGGTTGTAGATCGGCATTTGTTGGGGTCATCTGATCTTCCTCATTTTATGCTGTGTAATGCTTCATTGTTTGTGTTTGATCTTGTTCGGCTTTCTAATAAAACGTGCTGCTGTTTCGGTAATAGCAGTAATGATAAAAACAATAAAATTATTTAATTTATTACTATTAGTGTTGAACCAATAGAAAAGAGTTGTACATGATTAAATTCAAACCTGAACCCATGAGAATCACTCAACCTTGATCGAGACTCAATGCCAAGCCTTTGTTGCATTCCTCGTTTAGGTTCCCGATCACCCTCGAGAGTTCTGGCAAATACTGTACTAGCAGAAACATCTGACTTTATACCTGAACGCTTCTTCCGCATCTTTGATTTCTCCCAACCATCCACACCAGCTGTCAAAGCCCGACCCTTCTCTTCAGACTGAATAGCTGTGCCATTCCCAAGTCTCAGAGTGTCTCTATCCCTATCCATAGGCCCAGATGGCCTAGTAAGACCAGTAGCCCTTACATCCATCTGGACCAATGAGTGTCCAAATGTGAGCCACCCGAGAAGAAATTAGAAACAGTAGCATGCATAATAAATACAATAAGAAGAAAATGACAAAAGGTGCTAGTAAGAAAGAATGAGAAGTGCCCGAGCACAAATTCTCGTGTATTTTCGGGATGGCAATGGGTCTAGTTAAATAGGCAATGCACACAACACACGCTGGGTGAGGTTTGGTAGTGATTTTGCCGGGCTCAACGTGGGTATAGGTTTATAGATTTTGACTCTCAAGTCATCGACCTGCTCCTACCCATTTTTGACGAATTTACATAAAGAATATGATACATGGTGAAGACAGGGGTAGCATAAGGAATCTACTTGACTTGTTTACTTTTGATGTTTTGGGAAATTAATTTATTAAAAAATTCATACAAAAAACAAATAAATAAAATATGCATTAAAATATTAGCCCCAAGATAAAAACACGTACCTCCACCATAGAAGTTCTAACGCGTTTGTTTGGAACAGCATTCTTAGTCCTATCTTCAGGCTTTTGCGACCCAGGTTCATAGGCATTAGAGTTCAGAATGTGGCTCTGTGAACCCATCTTATTTATGCTTCCTCCTGGAGCAGAACGATCTCCAGGCAACATTACATTTGACCTATCACTTGGTGAAACATCAGATCGAGATCGCTTCCTCGTCACCCCTATTGACTTATCAAGTTTGGATATGGCATCACTCAAGTTTTTCACTCTCTCCCTGCCAGAATCAAGCACTTTATAACTGAGTTACACATATCTTTATTCATCAAAACAAGAAGAGAAAAAAAAAATTTTAAAGTACCTCGCCCTGATCGAGCAGTCAAAGAGATTAGCTCTAACCCGTCTGAGCTCATCCTGTGAAGATGAAGGCAGAGCCTTCCCACTTAAAGTAACAGGAGAAGAATCATCCATGGAGATGCCAAGAGCACCAGCTATCACTCTTTTAACCTCCCCCTGGCGAGGGGGCTTATTCTGCTCAGCAGCCACCACTTTAGCATCAAAAGGCAGAGACTGCAAGAAATTGATCACGTCGCCATGAGACAAAGAAGAACCACTTCTTGGCATGCCTGGAAGAACTGATACACGGTTCTCCATGCCCTCACGAAATCGGCCTGACCTGTCCAGCGAAGCAGCCACATATGATCCCCGCTGCCCGCTTGGGTACATCAGCCCATCTGGGCTCCCAGAAGACAACTCAAATTTACTGCCAGAAGCCATTGCATTGCTTCCTTCAACCTCTCCAATTTAAGAATCCAAAATGCAAAAGCACATATGGAAGAAATATAGAAATGCGCCGCGCATGTCTACCGAGTTCAAAATCCGTCAGACAATGATGTTGGCAGAGATAACAACATGGCAAGCAACCTGCAAAGAACAAAACTCACAAGGCTGAGATGGGATAATGATCCCATTGAAATTTTAATAAGCAACTGACCGCCACAATTTGTCTTATAGGAAGAGTGGTCACATAAGGGTTTTTTTTTTTTTTTTTTTTTTTTTTTTTTTTTTGTATCAGCACCCACAAATACAATTAAAAGAAGAGAAGAACCAAGATTAAGTTGGGAAAAAAAAAAAGCAAATTACACAAGGACATAGATTAAAGATTCAATAGCGCAAGCACAAGATAGAAAACTACCGGCTTGAAATTTATTACTTGGTTACAATCAATGTTATAAAAAGTGGACCAATGGTCAAATTGGTGAAGCCTAAGGTTCGGTCGAACCTGGTTCAGCCATTGGATGATTCCAGTCAAACCATGGGATCAGTGATATTGTAATTGTGTAATAAATAAATTTAAAACGACAAAAGATATTTTAAAGTACATTTAAAAAGTAAACAAACCATAAAAAACTGTAAAGTTTTAAAAATGATGTTTCAATTTTAAGAAAAAAATATCTTAGAACTTGCATTGTAAACTTTTGAAAATGAAACTAATAGCAACCTACGGTTCTAGAGTTGTGTATTTTTTTTTTTCTCATCTCACTCGGTGCTTGGTTCCTAAAAGACCATCCACTTTGAAAGGTTTGAGCAGCTCAATGATTAAATAACACAATCAACAAGGTTTAATTAGAGGTGATTGGGTATAACATTTCTGATTCAACAAGGATGAGTCCAATTAATATATATAAATGGTTACAAACAGGGACATCCAGATTCCACTTTAGTAGTACTCATCCAATTCAAATAAAGGAAGAAAGATACAGTTCCAGTCAATGCAACCCAGATTACATGTCTAATTGCTGCAATAACAGGAAAAAAAAATACACTAACAATGCAACAAAACAGACTAATAAGTCAATATCTAACAAAATCTTACAACATAATGAACAATATTAAAGCAACAACCAACTTCTACTAAAAATCAACTCTAGCATATATATTACTGGGTAGGGTCCACATGAATGAACAGTTGGATAATGCAACTGGTCCATCTAGCTTGGTCCACAGTAGATTAGTCCATAATCCAAAATTCACATCAACTCGCTATCCTGACCATCCAGACAACTGCAATCAAATGGATCCGTGATTGAAAAAAAAAACACTAGCCGGTGGTCCACATTCTACTAGAAAATTCTCCGGACTCAGATGTCCAAATGCAATGATTCTCAGACCATGATCCATCCACAGTGGGGCCAACTCAAATCATCCAACAATTCAGCCATGTGGGTCCCATCCAGCAAACCCAGATGAAAGATCACGAATTATGATCCAAGCAAAACGAACTCTTCAGAAAACTACACCTCTCAATACAAGCTAAAAGCAGCACAAACAAATTAAAAAAAAAAAAATCGAAAGATTCAGATTCCGCAGCTTCAAAAAAATCAAATTCCTCAAACAAACGAGGATCAAAACACCTAAATGCGAGATCCTGCACTCGACAAAAAAGATGATCAGGTGCAGAAACGTGGAAAAATAAAAAAAAAAAACGAAATCAGGCTCGAGATCAAAAGCTAAGAAACAGCTCAAAACTAATCGAATTTGATGTAAAGACAAACTTGAAGTGAATCAATCAAGTAGAAATTACCAGACACCAGCAACGGCAGCAGCAGATCGATCGTATTAGCAGAAGACGCGATCGAAGACTAGGGTTTTGGCAAATGAGAGAAAGAACGAAAGAAAAAAAAAAAGAGGGGGAAAACTAGATTTCCTCGAGGGTTTTCGAGGTTTGATCGTGTTTGGATCGGAAGAAAAGAGAAGTGAATTCTATTGAAAAGAGAATCCACTAGAGAGAGAGAAAAGACCAGTGAGTGAATTTGGTTGAGTTGATGGAAAATTTTCTCAGAAGATTAAATTCTGATCGGGTTCTTTTAATGTAGGCAGCGTTTTATGAGAGAGAGAGAGAGAGAGAGAGAGAGAGAGAGAGAGAGAGAGAAACAAGGAAAAAGAATAGGAGAAATACTGTATTAAGCTTTCCGAGGATTTATGATGTTGGGGAAAAGCATTTTTGCCTCTTTTTATTTTTTTTTTTTCATGTGAGTACGTGGCTTAATCCTGGCAGCTGGAGTGTAAAATCAATTTGATCACTTAAATGTGAGTTTCGATCAGAGGAACATGCGTGTGGCCCACGTAAGATAAAATGGAAGAAAATATTAGAACGTGGCCTAGGCCCTAGAGTCCTTGTGCCTCCCTCAGTTTGTTATTTGCACCCATCAGGTTATTAATTACACATGGATGGGTGTACTTGGCGACCTACCCGTGAAACCCGCCATGGTGTGGTGTGTAGACCCACCAAAAAAAGATAGAAGCGTATGGGCCCCCACATAGATGGGTGATCTAATGGCACTGGCAAGGATAGCTTCCTGATGTAGATGGGCCAATAAAGAGAGGAGATAATTTGCTTCTTCAACTCATAGGAAGGTGAAGTAACTTGTAATCTTTAATTAAGATTTTGCTTACAATCTTCTTTTAAGGGTTACAACAAGATAGTATTAGTATAAAGCTTTTGGGTCATTTCAGAAGATTATATAAGGATTTGAATATTTTTTAAAAGTAGAAAAGTTTTTTTTTTTTTTTTTTTACATTTCTTTCAATTAAATTATCTCCATAAAATCAGTTTGAGAAATGATATAAAAAAAAAATTTGACCATTTTGATTTTGAAACATCTATTTATGTTGGATAGGGCCCATCTAATGAACGCGCTTTGATCATGACTATCATCAGACAATGCCAGCCATGGATTTTCATTTGAATGATTGGGCATGTTGTCCAGCTTTTCGAGTCCCATGGACTAGGACCATATAATTTAGGGATGTTGACCGCAATACTGCTCTTACATCTGACATTTGAACCACAACAGGTGAAGTTTTATGCAATTTATGTAAAATTGTTTCTGTAATAATAGCGCCATATTGCATAATCAAAGGATATCGCATTAGGAAAATGCTTAAACTTTAACCGCTTATGGGCAAATCTCAAGTCCAGGTACTGTCCCACAGGACCAATATCCACCTCAGATTTTCCAGATCTCTTTGTCTATTGATACCTGGGCAACTTTCGTTTATGGATAATTAAGGTTTTTTTTTTTTTTTTCATATCCAGTAGATTTCTCTCATGCACTTTTATTAAACAAAAACTCTTCGTTCTTGATAAGTAAAAAAAAAAAAAAAAACTTCTCTTCCATCTATGATTAGCAGGCTTTGATGATAATAATGACTATGTCATTGACAATTTAAAAATGATGATCAATTACCCATCAACAATTATGTAAATTTACTTCCACCGAACTAACTTCAAGAATCATACACTATTTATATTAGTTTGTAAGTGAAACATACTTGGAAACTCATCTGCAAAAACAAATATGACTATTTAACTTCAATTAGAAGGGACCTGTAATTGATTAATCATGCTTACAATACTTGATCAAGATTTTAAATATATATATATATATATATATAATAACCTAAACATTTGATGTGCACCTAAATAATTTCATAACAGGACCCACTCACATTAGAGTGAAATCTCACCATTGGTAGTCTTCTCAATTGTAATAATTTTGACCTCCAACTTGCAATCGGACCGAGTTAGATTCTTCTTTCCTACTTGTTCTTTCTTTTTTTTTTTTTTTTTTTTTTTTTTTTTTTTTTTTATGTTTTGGTAAATATACTTCACCCACCCACAGACAGTCAGACACCCTAGAACCCTACGCAAGAGACCAAGGGAATCAACCCAGAGAGAGAGAAGGGTTTGAACCCGTGTATAGAGACAGATCCCTAAAAAAAAAAAAAAAAAACTTGATGTGCACCTGTATCGTTTTCATCATTAATACATATCAAAGGACACTTCCAGGCCTGGAGGCCTCGTATCAAATGTAATCTTTGCATGACTCCATTAGCCTATTATGAGACTATAATTCACTCCAATTGGGATTGGGCTCATGTTTGGTCGATCAGGCTTACAGCACTTAATCACAAAAACAAATGACATGAAGTGCATATAAATAATTTCAAGGTGAGCCTACTCAGATTATAGTAAATCTGACCTACTATATAAAACAGTGTCTTTTCGATGCAATTTTGATCTCCAATCACAATCATGTTAAAGCGATCATTCTTAAAATACTCAATTGCTAACTTATCACTCCAAATTTAAAAAGATTGGCTGAGTGGTCAGGACCATTATTCCTCCCTCTTCTAAAGTTAAAGATCTTGATATCGACCCCGGGTGATTCCCCCTCTTCAGGAACCGAAAGTTTAATCCACTTGTATAAAGACCTAGGGGCCACAGGGATTTTACCCTGCTTCTCTTTGGACCCGAAGGGAATAGTCCAGCCCACAGAGTTGGAAAAAAAAAATTATCACTCCAAAAATAAAAAGAAAAAAGTTTCATTTTTTTTTTTAACTTTTTATACTAATTCTTAATGTATAAATAATACTATTTAAATCTCTCTCTTTTTTTTTCTTCTTTTTTTGTGTTGGTGCCACATCTCGAACCAATGACCCAATGGGTTAAACCATAGGTTTTAACCATCATGACAAGGTAGAGATCGACAGTATTTAAATCTTTTAGTTCAACAACTTTCACATCAACTTTTTTTATCTTACATAAAATTTAAATTTATCGTATAAATTTTATGTTTTCGATTTTTTTTTTTTTTACATTGACACTACTAAAATTTTAATTATGATAAATTTTTACAATTAATTATATTTAAAAATATATATAGTATTGATGTCAGACGTATATACCCACGCTTTATGCATGCGTGGGGTCAAGTAAAGAGTAATCCATAGTAGATTGATCGTACTTAAAATACTTTATGAAATTCAAGTGCCTACTTGGATTGGAATCATTAAACATGTAGAACTAAGAAGCAACCAAAATGATCAAATAAATAAAACAAAGACACGCAGTTATCATTTCGTAGACTAATGGAAGTTTAAACACTGATGATATTACCAGCAAGCAGCTAATATCTTGAGTCAAGACAAAAATATTTTCGCAGTGTCTTCTGCTGGACTCTCCCAAGCTTTCTTTCAACCAAAACGTTAAAATATAAATCAAACTGACGTTTCAACCATTACCATGTTGTCCTCTAAGCTTCTTTCCAGATGAGGTTTTTCCACATGATGCAAACAAACCACCCAGACCTCGCAGCAGTGCAGACAATTAAGAACTTTTCAACTTTTGCTACAGCATTGTACATTGTGACATTTAAGGAAACCACTGTGCACATCATGCCAAATTTGGATCAAGCAGCCAACCCTCTAGAGCTATCCTAATCATTGAAAGAAACACATGCAGAAAAATGGTAGTAATTAAATACCATCACAGTCAGTCACAGTCACAGCCCAGCCCATATTCAATTTTAACCCAAACTTGTACTTAAAAAGGTGTTCCCGCTGCTGTGTTGTGTGTTAATTTATCAATCCACTGCAAGCTTCTCGATCAAGGTAAACATAGGCCCTACACGACCGAAATTTACCATTTATAAGATAAAATAAATGCATCAATTAAATCTTAATATAGTAACACTCCCACCAAACATTCTGCTTAGAAAACGTTATACCAGAGGAAAACTGGAGAGACTTCCAAATGACCGACCAACCAACCTCAAGAAAAACCCAAACCAAACATAAAACAGACGCCCAACAATGCCCCAAACTCTCTTGACAAAAAACTAGACCCTACTGATAAATGTAAACAGAATTCTCATAGACTTCTGTCCCACGACTGACCGACTCAACAGTTTCAAACATCCAAGCTACACTTTCGCCAGGACGAAAGTTCTAACTATGAGCTCTGTGAAGCACGCAACTAACCTTGCAGAAGAGCGTCGCCTTAAGGAAATATGCAAGTGCAAGGATACAACTCTATGATGAGCTGCTGACGATGGCTCCTCATCCTTCTTCTCTGCAGCTGGCTTTGTTTCCACACTTTCAGCTTCCTTCTTCTCCTCCTCTTTGGTGGCAACTGATGTCTCCTCACCAGATTTTTCATCCTTGCTCTTGCTTTCAGTGACACTCAAGTTCTCGAGAAGTGCAGCAGCAGCGGTAGCGTCCTTGTTTTCCTCTTTCTTGCCTTGGGATTGGGCAACCTCTTCAAACATTTCCCTGAAGTTCTTGCAGTCTAAAGAGCAAAAAGAGCGCCAATATGAGAGGGCATTTTAAAAAATACAACAGGAGAATAGCCGGTGGCTAACATTTCTTTCAGAAGCACATGATGCCCAATCAACAACTTAATTGTTAAGATTGAGATTCTTATAATTGTATTAAAACAAATCATAATAAAAAAGAGACTAAAACCTGTTCCCCATCTACACTAGATGCCATATATACATCAGAGAAGTGGATGCAACAGAATGAACATCAACATGTGAACATATACATCATCCTACAGCAGTCGTTGTCCATGGCAGGAAAGATGGACCGGACCACGCACCATGCCTAAACAATATCCTATACCTCTCTTTCAATTTGCAAACCGATGCCCAAACTCTTCAAGCACGAGGCCTGTCAAATCAACAGACTTGAACATCATGCACCAAACTCTAATTATCTCATTCCCCCATGATTAACACACTAAACCATAACAACGTCAAACTATATAGTATGGGGGCCCCATTTAAATATCATCAGCGGACTCACCAGATTGATAGGAATAAAATATTAGAAACTAGACATGCCCAGTTTCAATGGTGAAGAGATGCCTGTGTTAGCTATTTTTTTTAAAGGATAATAAATATGTTAAAGGTCTGCATGTTACAAATCTTTTAAATCCAATTGCAACTGCATGAGAACCTCTTTGCACAGTCCGAATCCGTCAGATTCTGTTATCTTATAAAGCGGGAGGGGCTTTTGTATCTTTCCCAACATGGGATGGTAAGACCCACTTACTCATTCATTATATGTATAAACATCCAACTAAAGTTGGACAAACTTATGAAAAAAATAATCTCACCTAAATGTTGGCAATGATAAGCACCCAAAAGAGAAGGGAACAAGTCAATCGCAAGATAAATCCATCTGTCTTGAGATCATTCCAGTGCAGTTTGTGAAACGGTCCTTTTTTTATTGGTAACACTAACACAACTCATGGTTGCAAAAATGAGCCTGCTACAGTTAGTGAAATATAAAATTATTTAACTAGGGTTGAACTGTGAACACATTTCATTGAACTATTGGCTCAGCAGTTGATATGAATTTAGCCTAGTTAAAAACTGGACCAACCAGTGTTTGAAACCCCGAGGTAAAGTCAGTCCTTCGGGGTTTCTTTTATTTTTTTTTCCTTCTGCAGTCCTCTTTTTCTTTTCTTTTTTTGGCGGTTGCTGAAAAAGAAGAACACTGCGACTACAGTTATCTATCCACTGCTGTGTGGATGTGGATTCAATGAGGAGAGAGGCGAGTTGGAGAAGGAATAAGGTGGGACTCGGAAGTCATTTCAAACAGGGTGGGTGAGTTTAAGCCTTGCTTTATGAATCTTGTGGGGTTTTTTAAGGGGCTTGGAAGTCTATAAACTGCATCTAAATCAAGTAATTTATGGAAGAAAGGTGGCTAGAAGGCTTGTAAGATGAGGGATAGACCACGAAAGCCTGCAACTCCATCGCCTTATTAGGTCAACAAACCCAATTTGGGACCTTAAACCCCAACTTAATCAAGTCCCTAAACCCTAAGGAAGTGAAGGGGGGGTTGGAAACCATATACACTAGGAAAGTGAAGGAGCCTGGGAAGTGAAGGTTAGGAATTGGGATACAGAGGTTGGATTTGGGAACCCTAGACCTAGTGAGTAGGGACTATAAGAAAGTTGCAGAAACTCCCCCTTAAATAGTATATAAAGATGGGAATTGGTATATAGAGGTTGGGACTTGGGAACCCCAAACCCTAGGGAGTAGGGAATATAAATTGTAGAAAAAACTCCCTTTAAATTTATTTATTTTTAACTCCCTTTAAAAATTAAAAACACTATTTTATGCTCTAAAGCCCCTTTAAGAGTCAACTTGGATGAGTCCAAACCAAACCAACTCAGTAGTAACCAGAGATGGTCAGCTCGTACTCAGCCGAGTTTTCAAGCACTGGTTGGTAAAGTTCTCGTTGCATGATCTACAATACACTGACATAACCATCATACACTGCTATCACTTTACAACATAAATGGCTTTTTCCATATTGTACAAATATTTCACAGTAACTGCATATATGGTATGCAAAATGTGCAGCCAGGACATTATGTAACATTCAACTCTCTGAACTTCTTACCGTTCATCTCAAGAAAGAGAGGTTAAACAAGTACACAGAACATGAAAAGCAGGGCTTAGGAGCTTAAACATGCATAAATTCGTGCGTTCAATGAAAAATCTAGGAATGCAAGAATAATAATAAAAAAAAAAAAAATGTTCAGCGCTTCATTGGTAAGAGAAGGGCAATAAAATAAAAGAACATCAATACACGTGCAAACACAAATATCTGCTATAGTTTTATATCCAAGATGAACATCATCATTGTGATCAAACCCTTTTCTTGTTTAAAGAGCAAGGAGAAGGAATACACACATACATATACATATACATATATATATAGGAGATGCTCTTGTGAGAGATATCTCTCACCTTATATGAGAGATAGGGGTAGGGGTAGGGGCCCTCACATTTAAGTTGTTGGCATTGGATATGGATGTGAGGGCCCCCACCTTATCTCTCATAATAAGGTGAGAGCGTCTCTCACAGGAGCACCTCCATATATATATATATATATATATATATATATCAAAGCCTTGTCCCAAGGTTGTTGGGATCAGCTACATGAATTCTATTTCTCCGCTCCGGTCTATCTTGAAACAAATCCTCAGATTAGGTGTGTGTGTGTGTATATATGGGGAGCTCCTCTCCTCAGCTACGCTCAACACGTGCGTAGCCAACGCAAGAAGTGAAACAAGTGCAACATGCGTGGAGCCCGCCCATTCCTTTTTCACTTCCCCGCTCTCCAATATGAGGCCAAAATCAAATCCATCAACAAAACCAGCCCTTTCCCCATTTCCAACCAGCCCTCTCTCCATTCCTTCGGCCAAGCACAATCCTCGCCCTCGAGCGATTGATTCTCTCCAGCGACACGCTCCTCTCTCCAGCTCCGGCGACGCTCCTCTCGTCAAACCTCAGCTTCTCTCTCCAGCGACTCTACCCTTTCCCCCATTTTCATCTCTCTCTCTCCATTCCTTCCGCCAGCCACCAACGCGATCGCTAGTGCCGTCCTCTGTCCGGTGACGCTCCCTCTCTGCAGCGGAGCTCCTCTCCTCAGGCTGAGCTTTTATCCGCATCGCTCTCTCTCTCTCTCTCTCTCTCTCTCTCCATTTCTTCTGCCAAGCACAACCATTTTGATTTCCCTCCATCGCCCGCCCTTTCAACCATTTTGGTTTTAGAAAAGAGAGATATCAAGAGAAAGAAAGGAGGGATGAGGAAGGAGGATGATTTGGCCAGGCCATTCAAGTGCTATCTCTCACAAGACTTCTTTTTTCTTTTTTTTTCGCTTTTAAAGACTTTGGGGATTTGAGGGTTTTAGTTACAATGGGATTTGGGACAGGGATTTTGAAGATTTGGGTTGAAATAGACGGTAGGTGGGTTGGGGTTATTCTCTCTCCCAACCTATTTTTCTTCTAAATCTATATCTCTCGGTCGTTTGCACAAAATGTCATTTATCTCTCTTCTTATTTTTAGTGGTTTTTTTTTTATCATAATAACCATGTGCTAGATAGAGGGTGATAAAGGGTTAGGGACTTTTTTGCAGGTGGGAAAAAACAGTTAGCTCTGTTTTTTGTTTTTTGTTTTTTTTTTTTTTTTTTTTTTTTTTCGAAACAGGATTCTGTTTTTGTTCTTCTAATGGAATTATTATGTCAGATCTCTACATCAGCAAGAAAAGAAGAACATGAGTTCTTCTCCACAACTGAATAGTGTTTCAACATCTCGCATTGCATCCTCTTCCTAGAAATCAGAAGAATCATTGATGAAAGTGATGTTCTTGAGCTGCTGGGGACCCAACTGTCTACTGTACAAACTACGAAGAGATGGAATCCTTTCTCCAAGAGAGTGTTTCTCGATTTGATACTTTCAATTTGTATGATTGTAGTTATTTTATCAGATGTTTATGAGAAATTTCATGATATAGAATTTGTTAAACTTTTGTTTGAAGAAAGAAGTATATTTCATGACCTAGGTATATATGAGATGAATGATCAGATGTTTGTCATAAAGGGGCCTCCTTGGTATCTGATTTACTAATAGTGAAATCTATTGTTCTATATTTGATTTAGCAAAATCGGATTTAAAAAAAAAATTAGAGTTATTCCTTATCTATTAGTTCTTAAGAGGAATTAGCAAAAATGGATTTCAAAGTATTTTAGAGTTATTCCTTATCTATTAGTTCTTAAGAGGAAAAACATAGGATTTTCATAACTTCAAAAGGTGTTCAAATTAAATCTCAGTACACATCTAAGAGGGAACTTGCACTCTTAATGGTTTAGTTGGTATATGACTATATGTAGCGAGCACGTACAACCGGTCTTTTTTGAAAAATGCAAATCATAACATACAAATCATAGGTGATGTTTCAGACCACTTATTGGGTGTATGGGAGAGCATGAATGTGTCTATAGGGACAATGGATTGAATCTAGCTGTAGCATTCACTTGAGATGAACCTAAGACCTTTATATGAGCTTTTGGCTTTGATGTTGTGCATCCAAACATTATCAGTTCAAATTGAAGTTCATCTAGAAATGTAAGTTGCTTATGTTTAACATGGTTTTTGTTTGCAAGCAGCTGGATCGTAGATGTGTGAATTGATTTAGATTTTCTCAGATTTTGTTTAACGTGGCGAGATCACAAATGTCACAATATCTTGTCGGTGCACCAAGGTTTCATGTCAAATTTTGGGACTGGGACACGTTTCATGGGGGCTTGTAACAAACAGTTCCTGAAGCAATTGTTCTCAATATCCCTTACTATGAATATGATGATCATATACATATGAATATGTTTGTGGTCTAATCAAAAGTGGCATTACATGTGGCACAATTTCTCGTTTGAAATTTTTTATCTTTAAAAGGAAAAGATGGATAGGAGTTGAATCCTGTCGATATCATGACAAAAAGTGATTTTATGATCAATCTTGGTGGTGGCCTTGCAACTGATACATAAGGACCTTACAATTCAATTGTTTGATGAAAGACACTTTGGGTATTGTATCTTGGATGAGAGATACTTTCGGTTGGTTGGATTGGATCATGGGTGACAATAGCATTTGAGTGCTATGCTAGCATGATGAATATGCCATCTATCCACCCAAAAACAAAATGAGATAAAGTGAAGACGATACCATCAGTCCAACCAAAAACATGAATGTTGTGCACAATGCAAAAAAATGTTGTTTACAACAAAAAATTAGCCATTGCAATGACCCAGGTAAGAAAAGATACACAGGAAAAAAAATTCCATCTCTTAAATCATTTAATTCCTATTTTACATCTGCTTCCATCTCTTAAACTCCATCGAATCAAAGACAATCTCACCGTTAGAACACAATACTCCATCTGAATCAAGCACTCATTTGCATCCAAATCCTCCTCTCTCAATGTGCTCATGCTCCAAGGCTCATTATATTTCATACCTCCACCATTTTAAAAACACAAAATTTCAGAAAACCCAAATTCTTATAACATGAAAACCACATCACAAATCTAAAGATTGCGAATCCAAAAATCCTCGGTTCCAAATCCATCACTATAAAACCCTAAAATCTGAGAGAAACACTCGGGGCGGGAAAAGAAGCGCCGCCGGAGAGACTCAGCGCCGCTGGAGAGAAGCTGTCGCAGGAGAGAATAGTTCTGCCATTTGTGCCTAGCAAAAGAAATGGAGAGAGAGAGAGAGAGAGAGAGAGAGAGAGAGAGAGAGAGAGGGAGGGAGGGATTTTATCTCAGCCTGAGGAGAGGAGCTCCACCGCAGAGAGATTGCGTCGCCGGACAAAGGACAGCCCCCGCGATCACGTCCGTGGCTGGCGGAAGGAATGGAGAGAGACATGAAAATGGGGGAAAGGGCAGAGTCCCTAGAGAGAAGCTGAGGCCTGACAATAGGAATTCTCTCCTATGAGGGGGAGCATCGTGTCTGGCCGAAAGGAATGGAGAGAGAGAGAGAGAGAGAGAGAGAGAGAGAGAGAGAGAGATGGAAATGGGGAAAGGGCTGGTTTCGATGATGGATTTTATTTTGACCTTATATTGGAGAGCAGGGAAGTGAAAAAGGAATGGACGGGCTCCACGCATGTTGCACTTGTTTCACTTCTTTCGAAGTCTACGCACGTCGTGAGCGGACGCTCTACTCAGCTAGGAGCTCCATCATATATATATATATATATATAGAGAGAGAGAGAGAGAGAGAATTAGTCTGTCACAAAATACTTATACAAAATGGCATCAATGCCTCGTCCAATTTAATTTTAATTTTCTAGATGCAATGATGGTAGAGAATGGTTGAAACAACAGTTTTTTTTTTTTTTGGTACCAACCCAAAGTTATTCTCCCACCAATACGCATTATAGACTAGAGACCTGTGATATTTGACTAGAGACCTGTAATATTTGGATGTGATGGTCGACTGATGTATCGTAGTGGTTGAAATTATGACACGTTCAGCATCATTTACTGCCATGAAGTATGCAGCTGAAACAAAGAGTTGAGTTCTAGCAAGAACAAAAGAAAAACGTAGCCCATTGACGTTTTGGAGAGGATGAGAAATAGACTCTTCTTACATTGTATAATTCGGCAAATAAAGTATGAGAGGAAAGCCATCATGAAGAGTCTATACTAACTTAGTAAGTAAAAAGGCCATGTCAATTGTCAACAAGCATATTTGAGGATCACAGCCCATAAATTAAGTCCCTCGAAGCTACAAAACAGAAAAAATAATACTGATTTTCCCAACAGAATTATCAAGCAAAGCAACTAATGATAAGAAAGATCCATTAAAGAAAGCAAAAACCCACCAATACCACACCAACCAAATGGGCAATTCTCACTTTCAGGCACACAAGTGGGGTCCACCTTTAGTGATCCAGACCATTTATCTAATAGGTCCGGTTGAACAGATATTGCAGAACCCCTTTAATAGCTCATAGCAATATGCAATATATATAATAATAATAATAATAAATAAAATAAAATTTCAATCTGCAGCAGGCAAACAGTGTCACAATAACAGGTAAAGAAGCAAAATGTCATTAGCACAATACTCACTCTCCACAGATCCAAAGCGAATGCAGAACATCTCGTCCTTCAACTCCCCATCAGAGAAATCAGATGCGTGCCACACACACGACTTATCATTTCCAGCATGTTCTTGTATTGTTATTGATGGCACGACTGCATGCAGGACAACAAGAGGGATCAAATTCACGGAAAATCACACCCAATTGCGATAGCATCACATAGATCCAAAAGGTAACAGAACTAAATTGGCTACAATGCTGACCTAGATGGTTGGCACAGATCTTGAGAGTCTTCGCCTGTCGCATGACCAACCGAACCTTCCCACTTTCCTTATGCTTAAGGAGCTTCACTGTCCCAACGCCCCGCTCCTTCCACTGATTCCCTTCCTTATCAAATCGATACAGCTTCGCCTTCCTAAATGCGCATAAGAAACAACATTTTTAATTCAATAAATCCAACCAGATGGGGGGAAAGTATGGATCTGTCTTGATGTAAAGAAGAAAGGGTGGAGAAAATGGAATTGGAAAAAACTCTCCACAGTTCAATTCTGCGTTTCAAACAGTTATCTCTGCTCCCCATCCAAACAGGCCCCAAATATCTTAACATCAAAACCTCCCATTTCCTTTCTCTCACAAATCTCCCTCTTCGTTTTCCTTAGTGGAGAAAACCTTTTAGAGTTATAAGCTCCCCCCAGACGCAAATCAGTCAATAAAGATAACCAAAAGGATAAAATCCCTAATTACCATCAAAACCACTTATCATTGAGGGTTGAATTTATCCGGTTCCCCTTTTCTTTCCCCTCTTAAACCCTCGTATCATTGTTTCATCGATAAAATACAGATCCAGTAAAGTACAAAGAAAGATATATATACCCTATAAACCCTACAAAAAGGGTTGAAATTTCGTTTGGGGAAAACCCTAAAACAAGACGCGAGATGCAAGATTGTGGTGATGTTGTGGAAGGACTTACAGATCGAGAAGGACGTCTTCTTCTTCCTCGCCCGTTGTGACTGCGACCTCCTCTAACCTGACGATTGGGGCGATCTGGGCGCCGGTGTCTTCGTCTTCTCCGGCGGTGGCTTCTTCCTCATCTCTGCGCTCGGGCTCGTTGCTGGCCATTGATTTCGAAAGAGGATCGGATTTGCAGAGAGCTGAGAAGAGTGAAGATGCTCAGCAAAGGCAAGAGGTGTTCTATTGAAAGTAGGGTTTTTCTCAATTTCAGTCCATTTATATAGGGGAATCGGCCGTACAGGGTCATTTCTTCATGGGCCAGGCCCAACCCCTTTGGCTGGGCTTCGGATATATAGTTTGGGCCCGCTTAATAATTGGCCCGCGTTTCGATTAAGTTATAGAAAGCCCAATGACCGCTTGGCTCGGTTTATATGAGGAATGCTTATGATTTAGTGATAGTTTATCCAAAAATAATTAATAGAAAGCCCACACAATTTGTATATGCTTGGCTTGGCCCAGCTCAATTGACTGAGGGCACGTTTGGCAACCGTCCATGTTAGGGGGAGGAATCCTTTGTTTAGAGGATTCTCTCGTCTCCAAATGATCAACACCTCCCCAAATAGGATTCCTGAAAATAGTTTCAGGTTTGAAAGGAGGAAGGATTCCTACAATTTGTATAATATATCCAATTTACGTTTTTGTAAATATTTCAAGATATAGTAAGGATCAACGGTTGAAATTTGGTCACCTCACTATGTTTGACCTTTTCGAACTAATGATTTGTTCCGATCATGATTTTGGACCCGACATAAATCGAAAATTTTTGGAAAAAGGGACTGTTTTTATTCCCGTTTTCTATAATAGTGTAAATGGTCAAACGTTTTGGCACATATCTCGAAATAACAAATGAATCAACTGATGAAAATTGGTCAACGTACCGTGTTCGACCTTCCAGAACTAATGAACGGTTCCGATCTTGATTGTGGACCCCACATAAACTGGAACATTTGAAACCACAGACTGTATTGATTCCCGTTTTGGCACATATCTCAAGATATAAGAGGAATCAACGGTTGAAATTTGGTCAACTAGCCGTGTTTGACCTTCAAGAGTCAACTACTTATTCAGATCGTAATCTTGGGCACCACAGAAACCCAAAAAATTGAAAAGAATGGACTGATGCCTAATCCTGTTTTCTGCCCACATAATCACAGAAATTGCAATCTAACAGCTTAGACGGTTTTGCAAATATCACAGGATCTAAGATGAATCAACGGCTGAAAGTTTGTGAGATAGCCGTTTTGAGACCTTCTTAACACTATTATCGGTTCAGATCTTAATTGTGGGGCCCATAGAAACCAAAAAACAATGCAAAAACCGGTCTGCCTATATTACCGCCTAAAATACTATAGCTCCGCAAATAAGCAATGGCGTGGAATCATCCAATCCTAGGAAGGGACGTCCGATTTCAAAAATAATCAAATAGGAAAAAGTTGCTTGTCCATCCTCTACAAATCCATGTAAATCCAAACGAGAAAATCCGTGCGATCAAGGATTTTGGGTGAGGAATCTGTGGCGAAGACCATTTCCAAACGTGCCCTGAATGGAAAGGCTTGGATCTGACATTTACAAGCATGTCGGGCTTGGGCCTGATTTAGCCATGTGTGTATAAAGTAGGGATGGGCCCAGATTTGTCTCAAATCCAACCCAACTCGGCCCATAAAGACCCCTAGTTATTTCACGGGTTTGCCGTGAATGGAATTTGGTAGGGATAGACTAGCTTCGAGTAGGGACTGTGCTTGAGTTGGTACTAAGAACATTTCTAACTGACAATTTTAGTTTTGGCTCGGAACCTATATTGTTCCTCGGTTTCGATAAGAGGACATAAATTCAATTTTGGACCCAATTCCTACTAGAGGACTAGGATTCAGTTCCATAGCCGATTGTGACTCCTTATTTTGATTCGTTATTTATTTTCCTTTTTTCTTTTGTTTTTTCTTAAAATAAGAATATCGTTCCACTAATAACAGTGTATCTAGTCTACTGTCTTCAAAATTAAATATAAAAATTGACCAATTAATATTAATTTTGTGCTACAATTTACAACATTAAAGACTCATACACCATGTAGAGTCCACATGGTCGAAACCTGCATGGATCCGAAACAAGACCCATTTATGTACCAAAACCTAGAATAGGTCCTAATCCTTGGTTTTCAATGATTGAAATCTCTAGATAATCAGATAACTAGACTTCCATTTACATCCATATGATTTGTGGAACTTCCACCATGGGTTAACTTATTAACGACCCAAATCGTTTAAAATGAATATGGTCTCCTCCAAACACATAATCTAAAATTCAACTTCACTGGGAGGTCCATCCTAAGATTTAGTACATGATTAATGCATATGATTAGTAATATATAACACAATGTTAATCATGTAATCAATCATATGATGGGTTTACCAACTATTGAAATAAAAATTGGGCAATATAACACTAGACCGGGTGGCATGGCATTCATATTGAATGGTTCAAATAATAAATGGCGGGCTCCACCATATTTTGGGCTCCACCATGATTGGGCAATGTAACACTAGAGACCTGTGTGACTTATAAGGGTGGATCCACCATCAATTATTTCATTAGTATCATTCCGCCGTACCCAACAACTATTTTGTTTTTTTTTAAGGGATTGTTACGAAATAATTAAGCTTAAACCATAATTAGACAGTTTTATAAAGAAAAATAATACGATAACGAGATAATTGTTCACACATTTTGTTTGGACGAAATTACTTCAGTTGACGATATCATCAATCAAGTCGATGGTATCTGTTCTTATTCTTGTTTGACTTTTCTTCTTCTACTTCAGCAGTTTTTCATATCTGATTGTCTTAGGTTTAGAGCGGATGATACTATAATTTGGCGGAAAATAATTATTAAAGGATAATCGAAAGGAGGTAATGAATGAATAAAAGAAGAAGAGTTTGATAAGTCTTTTACAAATTACATAATGACATGTGTTCAATTTGTCCACTATCAGATTCGTTCTTAAAGTTTGTTTAAAAATTTCAAATTAATGAAACAAAAAACACTATTGGGGATCTAAAACTGCACACAAGCAGTACAAGATACAAAGGAAAAGACCTTAGATTCAGTAGTTAAAGGTTGCTCAACATGGCTCCCTACATGCTGCTCACAAACTTTTTCCCAACAAATGGGTTCAACATCACTCGAAGCCATCGTTAAATCAAGAAAAAAAAATTTCACCATCTAGGCATTCCACTGAACACCTTGCACTTCAAACTCGAACTCTTAAAAGTCATGTGAACGGGGGCGACAAATGCATAGAAACTAAACATCGGACCCACACACATAAGGGCCAGTTTGGCAACTCTACTAATAGAGTCAAGTGAAGTAAAATTGATTTTGAAGAAATGATAAAATATAAGTGGGTTATAATGGTATTTTATTTTTAGTTGTTTGTTATGAAATCTTTTTTACATTTTGTATGGGAAAGTGGAGTTTTTTTGTATTTTAGTGGATAAAGGTGGTTGCTTTTTGACTTTTTTTGAAAAAGATGGAGGAGGTTTTGAATTAAAGTGCTTTTAATGTAACAATCTTGTCTGAAAAATAGAGGATTTGCTTCACTTTTACAATGCTAGTAAAGCGTCAAACTAGCCATAAGGAAGATTGCCAATACCACTTTAAGGAAGATCACTCGGACGCAAAATACAATGATTTTTCATAACCTTTTCATCACTGGGTAGAAGAAGATGGAGCAGAATGTTGATTTTTACAATGAAACTGAGTTGATGATATTGTCAACTAGTGTGATTTCGTAAAAAAAAAAAGAAAATATATGAATAATTATCTCGTCATTTTATGAGTTTTATTCGTAAAATTATTTAATTAACAACTAAGCTTAACTTTTTCGTAAAAATCCCATATTTTAATGATTACATGTAATTAATCCCATCCCTATTAACTATAGTAATAGAATCCATCAATCCAATATAAGAAATGAAACGTGAAGCCCAAATTGTGACTCTGGGATCCATCCAGCATTCATATGACCACAGCAATCCTGACCGCCCGTTTCCACGAACTACTCCGAAAATGCACCCACATCAACATGAGCCAGGTCAAGCAAATCCAGGCCCATCTCACCACCTCCGGCCTACTCTTCTTCGACGTCCGCCTCCTCGGCCGCCTCTTCTCCGTCGCCGCCGGCGATCTCTCCCATGCCCATCTCCTCCTCTCCCAAATCCCCCTCCACCATAAAAACATATTCTTCTACAACATCCTCATCCGCTCCCATTCCCAAACGCCCACCCCACATTGCGCTATTTCCATCTATGTCCTCTCCCTCCGTGCAGGCCTCCTGCCCGACTCCTACACCTTCCCTCTCCTCCTCAAGGCCTGCTCCCTCATCCCCGCCTGCCCGCAGGGCCAATCTGCCCACGGTCAGTCCCTCAAGCTCGGGCTCTACCCCTCCCTATTCCTCAACAATGCCCTCATCAACTTCTACTCTTTAACCGGCCAAATCCACATTGCACGCCAACTGTTCGATGAAAGTCCTCTCAGAGATGTCGTGTCGTGGAATTCGATGATCAGTGGGTATGCTAGGATTGGGGACATGGGTAAGGCTAGGGAGTTGTTTGATGAAATGCCTGAGAGGAATGTGATTTCTTGGAGCGCGGTGATCGCGGGGTATGTTCGGGTGGGGCTCTCTAAGGAGGCATTGGATGTTTTTGCGTGGATGCAGGCGGGGGCCGATAGGCCGAATGAGGCCACTTTGGTGAGTGTGCTTGCTGCTTGTGCTCATTTGGGTGCACTTGAGCAAGGGAAATGGGCTCATGGGTATTTGAAGTCTAGCGGTATGAGTTTGAATGTTTTTGTGGGTACTGCCTTGATTGATATGTATGGTAAGTGTGGGGAAATTGACTTGGGTTTGGAGGTTTTTAGTGAGATGGAGGAGAAGAACTTGTTGGCTTGGACTACTATTATCAAGGGGCTTGCTATGCATGGTAGAGGTTGCGAAGCGCTGAGACTCTTTGCGAGTATGGTAGAGGCGGGTGTCGTGCCCGATGATATCACATTTATAGGAGTTCTTTGTGCGTGCACTCATGCAGGTTTGGTCGATGAAGGGCACCGAATTTTCAATTCAATGAAAGAGGTTTATGGCATTATGCCAAAGATTGAACATTATGGGTGTATGGTTGATCTTTTGGCACGAGTTGGACTGCTCGAAGAGGCACGTCGTTTGGTCGAACAGATGCCAATGGAACCTGATGCCCTCATCTGGGGGGCTCTTATGGCAGGGTGTAGGTTTCATGGGGATGTTGAAATGGCAGAGTATGTTGGAAAGCACCTGATTGAGCTAGAGCCAGATAATGGTGCAGTTTATGTGCTTCTTGCTAACATATACTCCATATCTGGAAGACATGATAATGCCCAGAAGGTGTGGCAGTTGATGAAATCAAAGGGACTGATGAAGACGCCGGGCTGTAGCTCAATTGAGATTAGAGGAACTGTGCATCAGTTCCTGGTTGGCGACACATCACATCCCCAAATAAGAGCAATTCTGGCGAAATGGGAAGAGATTGAGAGGTCGATGAAATTGGAAGGATATGTCTCCAACAAGATGGATGTGTTGCTGGACATCGAGGAGGAAGAGAAGGAAGAAGTATTGGCTAGACACAGTGAGAAGTTAGCCATTGCTTTTGGATTGATTAGCACCAGCACTGGAACTGTAATCCACATAGTGAAGAACCTTAGAGTGTGTAATGACTGTCATCATGTCACTAAACTCATATCCAAAGTTTATAATCGAGAAATAATTGTAAGAGATCGAACACGCTTCCACCATTTCAAGGGAGGAACATGTAATTGCAAGGACTACTGGTGAATTTATGATGTTGTAACATATCTTGAATTCCAGAGTAATACTGTGCAGTTTTTGGCATCTACAGTTTTTTCAGTTTGTGTCTTTTCTTCTTTCAAGTTTCCTCTAGATATGCCTTGGATTTTAGAATTTCTATCCTGCACTGTATAACTTAGTTGCACTTTGAGTTTCTGTTTTCAGACACTGAAAATAGGAGGGTAAAATTTCTATTTGGAATGGTTCTTTTCACGAGCTGTATATGCTATTATGATCACAGGGATTCAGTAGAATTTTGAAAATGTCAAGAGGCATTTAAAAATACCAAAATACGAGAAGACTTTTTACCAGTATGTAAATGAAATAGAAAAAGAAACTATAAATGGAGAATGCCCCCAGTGAAGAAAAACCTCTTCCATTTTCTCGCCTCTCTGCTTTTAGAACATTCTCTCAGGACAATTGTTCTCCCACCGTATGAAGGCACATAATCAAATCGAGGGCCTGTTTGGCACTTTATTTACTAGAATAGTAAAAGTCAAGTAAAATCTTAATTTTCAAACGGGAGGTCCAAAAAAAACACTTGAATTCAAAATTCCCTCCATGTTTTAAAGAAATAAATAAATAAGCAATCACCTTTATCCACTAAAAGACAAAAAAAAACTCCCCTTTTCAATATAAAATGTCAAAAAGATTCTATACCGAACAACTAAAAATAAAATACTATCAGAACCCACTTATATTTCATTCCTTCTTGATTTAATGCTTTACTTCACTTCATTTCACTTGATTTTAAAAAATAAAATTACCAAACGGGAGGGAAAAACACCAGCAACTTTGAGAAAAAAACAGTACCAAAACCAGAAACCGTGGTTAGATACTCAACAATGGAACATAATATCCATTTAGCAGAATTCTATAGAAATACCAGTCATTTGAGGTGGTTGGAGGTTCACAAATCACAACCATCATACCATCACTTCTCTTTCATTTCCCTTTCAATTGAGATTTCTTAATAACATTGTTTCAAAATAGTTCATTTCTTCTATATTAACCCTCCAATTAAAGTCGTCCCTGTTGGGAGGCCACTAATGAAAGATGAAGTTTATTTTTTTAGTTAATTAATTTAATGGAACTTCTGTTTTGTCCGGCACATGTTCTCTGATCAACTATCCATTTTTAAAAGAAGACTTGGCACAACTTGACAGGTTATAACATTATGTCCAACTTTATAGGTGATGTAAGGGGGGCCCACTGGATCTAACTTGACAGTGCGGGTTAACTATTTACCAAAAAAAAAAGGAAGAAAAAAAAAAAAGAAAGAGCATCATAAAAATCTTTGAATATGAAATCCAAGACTATATAACGGTGATAACGACTTTTAGCTATAACCTTTGGATTGGAAGACCAATAATGTTAGATGAAATCGATTTTTAACGCATTGGAAAGTTAGATGGGACGGTTAAAGAAGTTAGGCTTAGCATCCTGAACTGCCATGTAAAAATCTGTTGAGCCTACTAGATGATACTCACAAAAAAAAAAAGAGGAGGGTTGTTAACCAGAGAGAGGTATCATCGTGGCATAACAGCATAACCTTTTCAGACATATGAAAATTTTCAAAAATATTAGAGTAGACTTATTTACACAATTTCACTATTGGAGCCTAAACAACTGTGACCACTTCTAAATCATATATGCATAAACTTAATGCACGTGCAAACAGAACACCCTTAAAAGGTGGAAAAACCAAAAAGAGGCTTATCAGGCGTCTCAAACCCTGTCAAAGAAACTGGAAGTGGAAAAAACTCATTGTTAAGCTCTTTCTCTTTAAGTGGGTACTTTAGGATAAACCAGCTGGTTTTCCTTTTTATTTCCAAATAGCATTACTCCACAACAAAGCCCAAGCTCGCCAATTCATTATTATGAAGAAAATGTGAGGAAAAGGATGATATTCATTGAATATCATCCAAGTAATTGATCTTGGACTTATAAGACTCGGAGAAATTAACTGACTGACTTTTGCTCAAGCTTGAGCCAAGCCCTTAATCAAGTTGACTCCGAATCAAATCGTGCTACAGAGACCCTAAACTTAAGTTCAACTCGACCGCGTATGAAGAAGCTCAAGCGACTAATATAGCTCAAGCTCGAGCCAAGCCCAAACAAACCGAGCATTGCTTGTTGATAGCACTACTCATAAATCAGATCAAAGAAAGATGGAAAGATCTGCTTCAAAATACAGTACGCAGACAAGAACAAATTAGACTTGATGGTAAAATCAAGCAGTAATCAAGTTTAAGAGTACAACAGCAATCAAGGACTACAAGTTGCATGTCAAACAGTAACAGTAGTCCTCCTTTTATCCTTTTCAAACTGTAGCTTAGATTTAAACCACGACCATGGCAATCTTCAAACCAAGTTTATTCAGGTTTGGCATGGTCTGTTGGAAGCATGGCATTCAAGTTACATATTTAAAAAGCAAAGAGCAAAAAACCAAAAAAAAAAAAAAACTCCTTTACTTTCGCAGCACAAGTAATGTAAAATTAACAGGGAGAATGTGGATTATGACTCTACTGGGCATGCAGTGTTTGTTACACGCCACTAGGTTAATTGAAGGGTCCCCAAAGAGCTCATCAAACATTACATAAAAACACCAAAATTGAAGACGCCCTCATTCTTGAGCTGCTGCACCATCTGATGTGGCATCCATAGGTTCAGCTTCTGCTGACTCACCCTGGGCATCAGCCTTCTTACCTGCATCAGGAATTTTAAAGCATAAATGATCAACAGAATACTAATACAGACCAAGTCAATAGTAATGGACATATCAGACTCGGCGCCGAGATGGAATATTCCAAATTTCATGCAACTCAGGCAAGCCAACATGGGTTCAAGTACAACTAAGTCTACATGAGATGCAAGCTTTACATCCCCCAATACAAGAGATGACATACAGATCAATGCAATGGGTTTCCCACGGATACATACAAATGCAGAGTTTTGTTAAATCCCAGAGACCGATGTGTTCCTCATACAGGTAAAACATCACCTGAACACAAATAATGATAGGTGGGGATACTCACAATCAAAACTACACAAGACCCAGTAAGTTAGTCAGCCTACTTTTGGGCTAGCACATCAATGACTGGGTTTTTCCTGATGACATTCTAAAACACTACATGCGTGATCCTCCTGCTACATATTAGGATCTACTAGCACACAACCCAATGTGACAAGTAACAAGATGAAAAATACATTCAAACAAACCTTTCTTCTTTTTTCCTCCACCTTTCTTCTTTGTCTTTGTGCCCAAGGCTAACCAGGCCTTAATCTCAGGATCATCTTCAATGGTCTTTGTGGGTTTCAGTTCTTGTAATGCATGGGAGGTGATCCTGTCCGACCCATTCGGCATCAACAAAACTGTGAATTTGATGTGAGCAACTAGGTCTCCTGCAACCACATCCCCATTAACTTGTTAAAACTGCCACCAACATTAAAGAATGTTATATCTTACATTATATGCATTGGAATTATCAAGGAAATTAAAACTGCCACCTCCATCAAAGCACTAGTTATATCAGAACGCTAGAGGCTACACGGTCTGACTCATAATAAGGATTTGACAGCCACTTGGTCCAACATGGTGGATACAACTAGATTTAAACCCACTATTACATCCGTATAATTTTGATTCAAGGACATCCGGTGCAACTTTACCCTAGTTAACAAGTAGAGTGCCGAGTCAGGCTAGCACCATGATATTATGGGCCCCACTATGGATGAGACATCCCTGAAACACTCCAAGTTAAAGTGACCAGGCCAGTATCATAAGGTGACCAGAGGCCAGCTATAAGAAATAATGGGAAACAATTACCTATTCACTACAGTACAGGACGAATAATTTATTCCTACAATCCTCCAATATAGGTTCCTTTATAACACAACATATTTGCAATGGGTTGACCAGATCATTGCTCTAATCATCACCAAACCATGGCATAAATAATTATAAACTCAATGCCTGAGGATTGGACAGCAGTATATTTAGGAGATAAGAAAACTTGGACTGTAAAATCTAGAACTTATCCCATTTCAGTACTGAACCTTCCCAACCAGTTAGGTCCGGCTGTAAAAATACTCGTAGAATTTGGGAGCATTTACATTTTTTTGTCACTTTGGCATCATGGTCCAACTGGTTTGGCAGTTTGCCTTTCATTCTGGTTCAAGCTACATGTGCGCCTACACCAAGATCATGATTCTATATCATAAACAAACTAATTACCAGGTTTTTCATGCAAAACAGGGTATGGCTGCAGGAGATCATGATTCACACATTCCACCAATCCTAAACGAGCGCGCTTCTCTTCCAAAGCCCTAGCAAAAAGGGGAAAGATCATGGTAAAGACATTTTTATTATTGTTTTGAGATGTAAGAGAGTACAATGAAGATAGCGGAGAACACAAATTTTTATAGATTTATTCAATACATTGTATCAACTTACCTTGCAGTGAAGGGCATGATTGGGAATTTCTGATTTATTTCACTAAAGATAAATCTCGATGATTTCATTTTCAGATGATAGTTTTTGTCAACTGCTCTTTTATAAATCGTTGTTTGCTTCTCATCCAATAGCCTTGGCTGCAATTTCAAATTCACCATTATATTTCAGATAATATATTGTATGGAAATCCAGTGTGCTGAAGATTGGACACGTTGTACTGAAATTAATGGAGCTGTAGTGCATTTTAATCAATGGCTTGGAATTTCTTTCTTCAATTTGATGAATATCAGTTCAGTTCATCCTCACCTTGCCATCACCTGTGCTGGTGACTATATCAATGGCATACACTTCATTCTCCTCAAATTCAGCATCGTCTACTCTCGTTTCAGGATTAGTTACACTCAATATGACTTTGTTCCCATCAATCACAAATTGCTTAAGTTGGTGGCTAAGCACCCCTTCAACAATTTTGCAATCATAAGCAGCAGCAACCTTTTGAATAGCTTCAGTCACCTCTTTATTCTGCCACACCCAGAGAGGCAAGGAAGAGTTAGTAATATAAAACCATGGAACACTTGACAACAACAACAACAACAACAGCAACAAAAAAGAGCAGGTGCAACAACAAAAAAACAATATACAGCATGATGAATTTCGAAATTTGAGCGGTAGAGTTTCATGGCTAAGGGAATATTAATTTGCTGATGCACTTAGGGTCTACCTCGTTAGAAAATTTCACGGTAGTGACGTGTCAGATACCAAGTTCAAGCATGAAACTAATGCTAAAAAAGTTCTGCTTATCATTATGACTTCCTCTAGAAAAAATCAGAAAATGTCACAAAACTTAAATAGTAGAAAACCCTAAATAATGTGTCTATGTACTGAAGCTGCTTGATCCTGGTCTTTTAATAATCGATTAAGAAACTAAGATGCTTTCGTAAAAAACACAACAATTTCTGTTTGAGAGAGAGAGAGAGAGAGAGAGAGAGAGAGTCTTGAAAAGGGACTAGAACTGCAAAACATGACATATTTTAAGACACAACGAGACTGCATTTTATGTAAGTATATACATGTGAAACGACATCAACCATTTTCAATCGCCTGAAAAGAGCTCCAACTTTTTATTGTTTAAATCTCCAGCTTACTCCATAGGACACAAACAGATGTAATACTCCCAGTTACTGAGATTTATTCAAACCCAAGAGTTAAGTTGAATGACTTCTAAAAGCCCAACAAAAAGGAAAAAAGTTACATGATGCTGTGTCATATTGACTATGATAAAAGCTTATTTGAATGTTTATCTGTAGCATAAAGATAAATATTATTATTGTCCGTAGGAATCAAGTCAAAATTATTTTCACAATAACAACTAACTTTTTTCAAATAAGTTGCATTTTTCCAGATCTAGCTTGAAAAAAAATTGAAGCTTTAAAATTGAAAGCATGGACCATCCTCTATCAGAGTAACTATGACAAAAGCTTCACTTGGATGTGTACCCATAGTTTAAGCTAAGATATCATCACTTAGAGGAATGACGACCACATAGCAACTACTTTTAATTAGAACAGTTGCAGCTTTCAGATCTAGGATGTAGATACATAACAAAGAAACATAACTCATGCATAACAAATAAAACTAACTACTCTACTCATAAGCTACCCCAAGCACAGGACTTCAATAACCATATATATTAAAAGCAATCCCAGAAGCCCTAACATTAAGGAGAGATCCTCTATCAGAGTAACTATGACAAAAGCTTCACTTGGATGTTGGTCCTTAGCTTCAAATCAACTATCATCATTTAGAGGAATCATTTGCACTTAATCTTTGAATGGAGAGCAAATGGTTCACATACACAAAATGCTATCTTCAAATGGCAATAAGCCACAACGATGCCTTAATCAGAAGTAGGGAAGTTTCCAAATATAGCAGAGAAAAACGGTTAAGTTGCTCAAATTTTTCCACAGTATAAAACATAAATAGACCATATATACTAAATTAGTTAGCCCTCGAGCGCTAGAAGAAAAGGCATGTCCTCTATCAGAGTAACTATGACAAAAAGCTTCACTTGGATGTTGATCCATAGCTTAATGAAAGCTATCATCATTTAGAGGAACCATGTCAACTGAGTCTCCTAAATTGAGCATATCCCTAACAGAAATATAGTAAGCAAGTATATTATATTAATTAGCACTTAAAGCTCTAGAAAATGCACAATCCTCTATCAGAGTAACTATGACAAAAGCTCCACTTGGATGTTGATCCATAGCTTAAGATTAACTATCATCATTTAGAGGAATTGTTTCCACCTGATCTTGTAATTCCGCATACATACCTTTTAGATTTTTCATAAGAAAAAAAAAAGAAAAAAAAAGTAGTCTCTGCCAATAGCAACTAACCAGAGCCTAAATGCCTTCATCAGAAAGGTACAATTTCAAGTCAAGCAAGATGCAACAAAGAAAGTTGGCTTCTTTCAGATAAGCTTTCCACAGCACAGATATTCAAGACCATGTGTGTTAAATTAGTTAGTTCTGGAATTTTAACAGAAAAGGCATGTCCTCTATCAGAGTAACTATGACAAAAGCCTCATTTGGACGGTGACCCATGGCTTTAGAAACATTATCATCATCTAGAGGAATCATCCCAAATTGCCAATCTAGGACCTAAATTGAGCCAAACATGGGAGTTGGTGGAGTGGCACAAGGTGCGGGTTTGCTCCCCTCATTTTGTGTTAGAAAGTGACCCAGATTTGACTGGTATGCATTTGTGCGGGTTACCCAGGGGATTACTCCTGTTGGGTCAAAGACCTCACGGATACCCATGTCATAAAAAGAAAAAAGAAAAAAGAAAAAAGAAAAAATGCTAATCCACAACAACAGAGGAGTTTAATAAGCTCTATATAATTTTGTCATTGAACCTCAAAACAGAAAACGCAGTTTCCTCTATCAGAGTAGATGTTCACGCACTCATGAGCTTGAGATCAACTAACATCATCCAGATGAACGTTTTACACCCAAAAAAAAAAAGAAGAGATAATTGATTGGCATGTAATCAATAAGAGAGAGGAAAGAAAAAAAAATATTTTGATAATAATAGCAAAGAAAATCTTATTTAGAAAAACAAGATTGATATATAATCATTCATGGGAATGAAAAAAAAAGAGAAAAGAAAAAACATATCAAGATCGCTAATAGATGAGAATGATATCTCATCATCCTATATAAATTCCCTTGTATAGTCTCATTTATACAGTCATGAAAATTCTCTTTTTTCCTCTTATTATTTCAAGACTCCTTAAGTTGTCAATAGTGATAACCCTAAGGCCAGATATCAATGGTGGATGTGTGAAAAGCGAAAACACCATTCATCATTGAGTCCCATCAGTAATGGATACCACATCTATCATTGATCCATTACTTGGGTCCATCAATAACACCATGGGCGCCATCAGTAACACATATCTACCATTAATGGAGGGTTGGTGTAGGGGGTCTAAAGTCTAACCTACATACGTCATATTTGTATTCCCCATAGAAAGTCCCCATTGCCACAGCATATTATTTAAAAAAAAAAGAAGTGCAAGGAAAAGAATAAAGGTAAATATTCCATTTTTGGTGATCCTTCCACGGAATTTTTAGCAATTTCAACGTATGTACCAGAACAAGCAGTGTGGAGATAAAAAGAGCAGTATCAATGAATGATTCATCCCTGTTTGTGCCCACCATTAAACAGAACAAGCCCTCAGCGAGACATTGAGGGGGAGATTCAAGCTAGGACGGCTCAACACAGTTGTCAATATCGTTTGGGACCCAATTTTGGTATGGCTCCAAACTAAAATGTTTTGACCAATTCGAGATTTCAGTGGTGCATTCTGTTTTTTATCAGATTCCAGTGGTGCATTCAGCCTTCTACTCCAAAAAAAAAATAATAATAAGTGCATAAATTTTCAAAATATAAAAATATTAAATTTATCTTTTCAAAAAAGAAGTATTAAAATTTAAAAACAACATATAAAGTATATACATTTGATTTTTTTTTTTTTCTTTTCTTTTTTTTTTTTTTTATGTTGAATGACTATACATTTTCTTTTTCTACAAAATCAATAATGCAATATGTTATTTCTACATGCCAAACAAATAATTTATATGCTATGAACGTGCCAATATGAAATCAGAAATGCATTCTCAAATCTCAGCTATTAAAATGAAATCCAGTTATTTTACAGTTTGCATCTTAATCCGCATGTATTTTTAACAAACATGAAAATTTGGGCCAAAATGTATAGAAATGAACCGAAATTTTGAACAAAATGCTTCCTGTGTGATTCAGTTCGACAAGTGCTCTGCAAACTGAAAGTAACAACTATGTGAATTAGTCTTGCTTAGAATATAGAAGTCACATGCTATTGACATTTTTATTCATTATGAAACTATCTAACAAAATACATGTCATTTTGTGGGACAAGTATACAATATAGAACAACTGCCATGTCATTTTGTGGGACAAGTATAAAATATAGAACAACTGCCTATATTTGAAGACGTCAGAATCTCAAAGAAATGTGTTAGATAAACTCACAACACTTGTCAGCTTCATAAGACATCACACAAATTTTCAATGCTTGGAGATGACTTTTACGGGTGGTATTAAACATTCTTTATGTGGTAGGAACTGGGAAAATATAGGACAAAGGTTTCATTTCAGTAACTATTAACACCATTTTAGTATAAGAAAATGACCTGGTCCCACAAAGAGAATCAAATGCAAATTAAATGAGAAATCTCCAGGTGCAATAACCTCAGCTTTTATTGCACAAAACAATTGAGATTCAACAAATAAATAGCACTAACAAAAACAAATACCATTATACTAATTAGAGTGAGAAGAAAACAACCCAATATCCAGTAGAAAATATTTACGCGCATGCCTTTGCTACTCTCATAATACTTTCTGAATACACTAAATATCATTGATTGGAGACTGGGCATTTTTTAAGTATGCATCAAAGCATAAGTAGGACATGTCATGCATAAACAGATTTCATGCAAAGGTGAAACAAGTAGCCATGACAATAAGAATAATCCATAAAGAATCACATATTTTACCTTTTTTCCTGGCCGCACCAGCCTTAAAGCAACCTCAGCTGCAGTATTAGCTGCAGCAATAACATCGGCAGCTCTACCACTAACCGGCCCTTCCTGTAGTACATGAGTATGGGCAACTACAGCAATAAATCCATCTATATGGCATCCCATATCACTGCAACCCATCAAGAAAAAAAAGCCTTTCAAAATGTTTGCCTCAATAACAAACAAAAAAAAAAAAGTATATACATATGCATACATTTCATCATAATGAAATAAGCCTCTCACATTTTCACAATATCATTCTCTTCCAGTATGCTTTCATCACTGGCAAGTGGAGAAAAATGGCAGAAGATGTTATTGACCGATATGCAAGTTGGGAAAGCTACACCCCTTTCAATCTTCTTCTTAGAGTTCTTATACATGTTCCCTGTTTGCCTATTCATGCAAAAGACCAAAATAAACAAATGCTCAACAACCAAATGAATATGATTAGATAGCAAAAAAAAAAAAAAAAATCCAGGGTCTCAACATTCATACAACAACTGCAAGGAAATTAGGGTCCACAGGGGATAACAAGACCATTGAGTAGGAACAGATGGGCATAGTCTAAAACCCTCACACATATATTGAATGAAAAACCACAATCTACCTGTTCATTCAATAAATTGTGGATCACCCAAGTAAACCCACATATAAATATCTAAAATCTTCGATCTATCTATTCAATATTCATTCAATTCACAGTATCATACCCTAAAAAGACCCTAATGGAGAAAAAAAAAACTCACTCTCTGATAAACGAATCGCCCTTCTCGCAAATCTCTACGATCTTCGCTTTGGGTTTGCATTGAGACAACACAAGCTGCAATGCCTCTGTACGCATTTGACAATTAGTACAGAAAAACAAATAAAAGCTAAAACATCAAATGACAGCAGAAGCTAACTTCTAGGGTTTTAGTTCGTATTCAAAGAAGAAGAAGAAGAAGAAGAAGAAGAAGGAGAAGAGATTACTGTTGAGGATTTCAGCAGCGCTCTTGTACTTGGTGACGACTTCAGGAGAAGTGAGATCGAGCTCCTTCTCCTCCTTCGGCGTTTCATCGTCCGACATCATCGCGATCTCTTTCTATCGGATCAAAAATATCAAAATGAAAACCCTAAAAGAGTCGAAATCTAGGGTTTTGAGGGGGCTCTCTCTCTCTTCTCTCTCTGGAACTTGGGAGTGACAGAGAGAAGAAAAGGTTTTTGTAGGGTTCTGTTGAAATGAGGATAGGCGTTTTTAGGGCTTCCTTGCTGCTGGTATGTATATATATACACAATGCGAGGTAATGTTAAATCTTCCGGTTTGGGAAGTGACGTGAGTACAGGACCTAAGCACGTGAGGTGCGTGTCCAGAATTTCAGATAGAAATCGGTAGAAGTTAAAATTTGTAGAAGTCAAATTTTTGTTTTTGTAAATGAATATTTCTGTTATGCATGTGGCCGTATATAATTTTTCATCTTCTATATATGAAAAATTTTAATTATGGAGGTATCCATCATCCTATCCTACGGTGATGGATGAATGCACATAAATATTCTCTGTCAACTAAAGTTAAGCATCAAATTAAAAATACTTTAATTTAAAACTCCCTCCATCATTTTTATAAAAAGTCAAAAAGCAACTACCTTTATTCACTGAAAAAAAAAAAATCATTTCTCCATACAAAAAGTCAATAATATTCTATTCCAAACAACTAAAAACAAAATACCATCATAACTCACTTATATTTTATTTCCTTTTTTTATTTCACTTCACTCCATTAGGAAGCTGGATTCTAGATTTTTATTTTTGGGATTTTTACGAAAAGAAATATTTTAAATTGAGAAAAACAAATGAGGACCCAAATACTTTATAATGATGACAAAAGGATTTCTACTATGATAATACAACTCGACATTATTCGATATCATAGAATTAGGGCATTTGTATGGCGGAATCTTGTGTGATATTATGGAATTGAGGCCCTCTAACATGATTCCGAATTTCTTGGGTCCTCCATCAATTTTTAGCCGTCTAACATTTTAGGTCATTCCTAAGAGCCTGTTTCTTTACTAGAATTCCTGACTTGAATTCTAGTGGTTGAGGTTTTTGAGACATGATGTGACATCATGTCCCCTTGCATTTTCAAATCCTCCGTTTCTTTATAAGAATTTAAGAATTCCAGCACATGATAAGTCCCTATTAGCTATTAGGAATTCCTAAAATTCCATTTTCTTTGCATTTTGGTGGAATTCCAAAATGCTCATGCCCTTAGGAGGATTTTGGAATTCCACATTGTCTAGGAATTCAAGAATTTCTAGAATTCTAGTAAATGAACAGGCCTTAAGATGCTCCTCCATTGTCACCCAAATTTGTCATCATACTATAGTGCTTCACCTGAGTGCCCTTCCAACTATGTTGTGCTTCATATCTCTTCCCGTGATGTTCCGCTAGTTATAAAGGTTGATCCTTAACACTTTGGTGAGAGAGGGATGCCCTTTTACCCCTTGGATATCGAAAGCCCAAGCTACATAAATCTAAATCTTTGAAAGATTCGTGAGTCGATGGAAATTCTTTGGTTGGCTTGTCTTTGAAATAAAATTTGATGATTTTGTTACTAAGCAAGACACAAATGAATAAAATCAGTTTACAGAAAAAGACCAATGTTGTTAAAAATAAAAGCACAATAGGGGTTGGAGCTATGACCACATTTCAATTTAAATACATGAGATGAATAATTACATAATCAGTTTACATAAATCTATATCACTTTTTGTTGAAGGGTTAGCTTTGAATTATTACCCTCAATACATGAGATGAATAATTTTAGGTCAGTATTTTATTGTCTAGATAATGGAGGCTTTACTTCACTTTAAATTTATTAATAGAGTCCAAAGATCTATCTAGTGGTCCCCAACTATGCTCCAATTTTTCAAGTTTAAGCTTGTCCATTCTGCGTAGGGGTGTAACAATTTAGTTAACCGATTTTTTTGAAAAAACTCGTTAACCGAACCGTAACTGCAATTTTTTATCTTTTAAAATTGCAACCGTATTCATAAAAACCGTCATTAATCGTATTAGACGGTTCGGTTACGATTAATTACCTGTGGAAAAATTTGTTCATGCACCATTTTCACACCTTCTTGTGTGTTCTTTTTCCCTTCCATTCCTCAACTTGAATTTTAAACAAGGAGCAACACATGTACACCGTGTACTTCAGTAATTTTTTCCATGCAAAGTCCAGATCCAAGCCCTTGCTGCAGCCAGGCATCACACCCATATAGTATTTCATAATGCATCGTTGAATTCAATGGTAGAGGGTACATGTGATTGAATAAAAAAAAAGGGTCAAAGTCGACGTCTTCAACTTCATATAATCATGTCGATGGGTTCTTTCAGATTGTCATAATAATATGACATGGAAGTCATATCCACATCTGTAAGGCACATACAAAAATGACAGTCGTTGAATGTGGACTCCAGACACCAGAGTCCGATATTTATCTTTGTTTTAACCATTGGTGCTAATCAGACGATCCGGAGTGACATTCCGGCACATTTCGGTTCAAACTTGCAACAAGTACTCAGAAACAGGGACAACCGAACCACATCAGAATTAGAAACATCATTAAAAAAAAACCAAAACCTGCAACTCCAAAGATCATAATCAATGAATATCAACCAACATTCAAAACCCAAACTTTAAAGGATGTCTTACATTTAACAACAAAATAAACAAAAAATCCAAACAAACCTAGATCTAGCGAATGAGGCAAGAGAGAGAGGCGTCTTCTTTTTCTTGCATCGAGAGAGAGAGAGAGGCGAGAAAATGGCTGGCCGACTGAGACTGGAAGTTGAGAGGAAGAGGCGAGAGAGAAAGGGGCTAGGGTTACTTTATTTTGTTACTTATAAGTTAAGAAGTATTTCATTCAGCTCCCTTGTTTTTTTCTTTTATTTGTATAACAGTACGGTTAACCGTATGCGGTTAACTGAACCGTATTTTACGGTTCAGTTCAGTTAACCGCCGTGAGTTATTATGGGAAACCGTAATCGAACCGAACCGTATGGCTTTTGGATTTCATTAACCGTAACCGTAATTGAACTGTGAAACACGATTATTAACCGTTGTTCGGTTCGGTTAGACGGTTTTTCGGTTTTCTTTTATATCTCTAATTTTTACCGCTCCTAAATTCATACAAATGTCACTATCTATCTCTTAAAATGGAGGTTGTTGTTCAGGACAAAATATGGTACTCTGAGATTTTTCCTAATTTTTCCTAAATCTTGTATATATATATATATATATATATATATATATATTGTAAAGTCTGACACTGCAACTTATATCACTTTACAGTGTTGAATGAAATGAGATTGATTTGTCCGATCTTAAAGAAGAAGATGGTGTTGGTGGTCATAGAGGTCCAGATCATGGCGATGACAATCGGTTCAGTACTGCTGACCCAGTGCCACCGGCAGATAATTCAGGTGAACTAAATATCCGGTATAAGATATAATCTCTTATGTAGCTGATTTAAGTTGTCACTGATAGTCTGCATGGATCCTGTGACAGCTACTGGAAAGGGGCCTGAGAACCAAAAGAAGTAAAAATTGGTCATATCCGGAAGCATGAGGGAGCTGTAGTGCTAATTGAACAGCCTGTTGAATAGCTAATTTTAGATATTTACACTCTATTTGTCGGGCTAATTGAATTGCCTGGTCATCTTATCTTAGGAACTCATAACAGGTTACCGGGGTTGGTGACTAATTTATATTTTATGTCTATAATCAACATGAAAACACAACAATAGCCCGTCTCATATACCATATGGACTATGGAGATTGGAGGAATATACCCATCACATGAGTTTGAAGTTTTTTCTTATTAACCAGTGGGCATATGCCTTTGAAAATGTGGTGTAAGAAATCAAAGTCGTCAGGGCTATCATTACGTTTGATAGAAATGGAAGGACATTTGATAGTTATCGATGATGGCAAGAGTTCAACGGATGGCGCCAACTACTACTCAACTGGAAATCAGTGGCCGAGTAGAATTTTCTCTTAGAGGGTCAATAAATAGTCAGATACAGGGGTGTAAAAGAAAATAAATAAACCGTATAACTGAACCGAATTGAACCGAACCGCGTTTAATAACCGTATTTTATGTAGTTCAGTTACGGTTACGGTTATTGAAATCGAAAAACCGTACTTCATGATTCGATTACGATTTGCGTCTTGACTCATGGTCATTAACCGAAACATTAGCTGCGGTTTGGTTAACCATGTTCCCAAAACATAGGGTTAAACGAACCGTTTCACTAATAAGAAAAAAAATCTAAGGGCCTGAATGAAAATTATATATATATATTTTTACAGTAACAAATTATGCTATTCTCTAACTATGATTTTTTTATTTTTTTATTTTTTTTCACAGTAAATTTGATTAGTAAATGGCAAAATTTTGACAATTTTTTTTAAACTAACAATTAACAGTAACCGAACCGTTAACCGCAGTTCGGTTCTTAACGGTTTTTCACGATTCGATTATGGTTACGGTTTTTAAAAACCAAAAACTGTGAAACACAGTTCGGTTAACGGTTTTCCCAAAAATTACGGTTAACCGAGCTGTTACACCACGACTCGGATAACTAATGAAATTATATATTTATATTAATTTGTTATTAATCATTTAAAATTATCATTCTTTATATATTTAATAAATCTTATATTTGAATAATTAATGGGGTGTTTAGTTGGACTTTATAAAGCACGAGTTTTGAAAAATCCAAAAGCTCTTCAAAGTTGTTTGATTATCAACTGATTTAAAAGGGGTTTTTAAGGAAGAAAAAGCAAAATTAACTTCATTGCTTTAACTACTTTTGTTTTTGTTCTTGTTTTGATTTTATTTTATTTTTGCCCTTTTAACCCTAACCCAATCAGTTTTTTTGGTGGGACAAGTTTTGACTTGTCACCAACCCATTTTTTATGCGGATTAAGTTGAGAGGTTTAAAAGTGATCGGGTTAGAGTCAAGTTAGGATTTTGACCAATTAAAATCCATATGTTTCCTTAACTTATGACCCCAAGGACAAGACAAGACAAGACAAAGCTGAAAGCATGAACCATGCCCCGAAATCCACTAAGCTGAGGCAATCGCCCAAAGCCAGAAATATTAACGCTCCGAACCAAAACTAGGGTAAGACAAGTATGGTATGTGAAAAGGTCAACCAGGATTCCGAAAAAATCACAATGCAATACACTTGAGCCCAATAAACTTGCATGTATTATGCACAACCACAGAACCTTACTAGGCCCAAACTCAAAAGGCAGCTTTCATAAATAACTGGACTACATTAACCATATCCCATGAGGAACTACATGTTTTTAATCGAGTACTGGGTTCCAAACCAATTTACCATGTGTATGGCCAATTGGGCCCGGTGCATCAAGTTATTCGTTCCAAGCCCAAAAGGTTATGTAACAAATGCATCGGGTTCAAGCCAATTCAACTGTCAGGTCCAACACAACAAACCATGCTTTCTCCACCTCCATCTAGGCCCAATAAGCCATGAGGCCAAGTCCAATAATAATAGCATCCTTGATTATTGGACCCAAGCCCTACATACCATACCTAAAAGATTGCCCAAATGCCGTCATCAAAATGAAAATCTAGAACAAAAAAAAACGGAGAACTAAAATGTAAGCAGAAAAATAAAAAACTTCGGCATTGAAAACTCTCCAAATTATACCAAACATGAATTCTCTAATTCTTGCAGCCAAACAAACCAATAAAATAGCTTTATAACATGAAAGTCTCTTCAAAAGGGTTTTCAAGTACTTGTCTTCGGTGAGTCAAATAACCAATGATCTTAACATAATAATAGAATTACCGGTAAAAGAGATGCAATCATCTATGATCTCAAAGAAAAAGCATACAATCATTGTATGAAGACTAGGAATCTCCACATAAGAACTCGTTTCAGTCACCACATACATACATGACTAAACCCAATGACCACCAAAATAAAGATAGCTTGGAAGCAATAAAAATACAAAATTCTCAATTCCTTCTTTTGTAGATAAAAGTCTAAACCTTTGGCGTAGTTTGAGAAAAGGTTGAATGGTTGAAAATTTCAAACAATAGCAAAGATCTGGTATATAGGAAAAATATGCAAAAGCACAAGATCAGTCTCAGTTCCGAATTCTAATGAATACACTGATTAAAGAAAAACAAAGTCAAAACCAACCGACTAAGGGACCTATACAAGAAACAACCATCAACGCACCATCATCTTACCCTCTCATGAACATCAGTCTACAGAAAATGCCAAGCTCAGCCTCAACGGCAGCACAAAAATGCTTGCTACCAAAAGAATATCAAGGGGAAAGAAACACAGCTACAGCAAAATAACACAAATAAAGCTTGTTCGGAACTGTGACCCCATGGCACTGATTGGGGGGGGTAAACTCCTAAAAGTGACACAACCAGTACTCTTATGCATCTGGTATTATCCAAGATCAGTATCCACCCATAGTAGGCATTGGGGGCATTCCAAATGGTGGCATTGGAGGCATCCCCATACCGCCCATGGGTGGTGGGTTCCCATAAGCTCCACCCATCCCTGCTCCTCCCATACCTGGCATGGGAGGTGCAGGCAAAGCAAGAGGCAGCAACTGAGCATACATATTCTGCACAAACAAAAAACAAAAAAAAAAAAGGCACGTCACACAATCTTCTATGCTACAGCAGCATGATCAACCATAATAAAAATGAAATACAGAGTAAATAAATTTCATCTCATAGCCACCTGCTGTGCAACCATGTCTTTCTCTTCCTTTTCTTTAGCTTTCACTTCACTGAGTGCTTCAAGCTTGTCCTTCACAAGTTCATCTACTTTCCCTGTATACTCACGAATAAACTACAAGGATAGAAGTGACAAGTTAGAAGAGTACGGGGTTGACAGAGAAGTACAAGGGGGGAAAAAGATCTCACCTGCAAGAGGTAAGGAAAAGCAAAATCAACCATATTGTTCATCCAGGCCAATTCAAGTGCAACATCTGGCCGTATCAAATCGTAACAAGTGAAAAGGCATGAAGCAAAGCATTCCTTCTTTCCCTGCAGATAGAATCACCAAAATGTCATTCTGTTTACTCTCATACTCAACAAAAAAATCCCCATCAAGCATATATTTAAGGGGGCATACATGTGGACCATAAGCACAACAAATTAGGTCACCTTTGCAGTAGTCCATACTAATTTTTTATTTTTTTGTGTGCGCGCGCGCGCGCGCGCGAGAGAGAGAGAGAGAGAGAGAGAGAGAGAGAGATGTCTATTTCAGTGTGAAGGCAAAGGACGGACGGAAGGATTGTGGAAGCGTGAAGGCAAGAATTAAACTGATGGAAAATCAAATTTACATTCAGATGTAGGTTCCAGAGAAAGGACTGGTTGGCTTTTTGTGTGGGTGGGGGGGGTGTGTGTGTGTGTGTTGGGTGGGAGGGGGGATGGGGTGGGGTTTGGGTTTATTTTCTTGTCTTAGCCATGGGAGTTGATAAACCACCGAAAATTCACAATATAAAGATGGAATGATGTAGTTTCAAACCTGCTCAATAAAATAAACCAGCAACTCCTCAGAGAGCCCACGATCACCAGATTGAGAGCATGTCTCCATGGCATCTCTGTAAAGGTTGTCTTTTTTGGACAATGCAATGGACTGCTTCCACCTCCCTGCTTTCTTATAAATATATGCAGCAATGCGCCTCATCTCAAGAAGCTCATGTTTCTCCACCTGCTTGGACCATATTAAATTAGAGCACATTCATTAAAAAAAAGCAGCTGTTACCAAGAACAAAAGCTAGACTTATCCACCTTTTGTGCAAGGCCTATCTGGTCAAAGTTATCGTGCATATCAATCGATTCCCGCAACCTATCATAGTCCTCTTCCTCAATGTAGATTTCATTCAAAGCCTCATTTACAGCAGCCACGTTGTTGCTTTGTACTGCAACCATGTACGGCTTCACCAGATGCAGGTGACCAGCCTGAAACTCATAGAAGATATACATGACCAGAATGAAACTGACTCATCTTTAAAACTGTGATTACCGCTACCAATGCAGGTAGACCAAAATCAAACAAAAAAGAATGGAAATATGCATGAGTGCATACCTTCCGCATTATGTCTACCACACGTGTATGGTCCACACGTAGTGCGAGCACATTGAGAAGATCATTGATAAGGTCAGGGTGCTCTTGTAAGTAGAAATGCACTGCTTTGTAGTAAAGCTCAACATTTGCAACTTTAACTGAAACATCTTTGAACTGCATGTGGTCCCATGCTTCTGGAGAATGGTTCATGATAGTTGTCGCAGCATTATCAAACTCATCATACTGGATATAAAGATAAGTTAGCTCTTTCCAGTGTTGCTGCTCATCACAAGCTCGTATAAGCTTGGGAATATTGAGACGAGTTGAGAATAGTTTAATGTGCTCCATAAGCTTCTCTGGACGATATCTAGCATAAAGAACTCCCAACTCCGTAAAGATCCCCATGTGCGCACGTTCCAAACCGAGACCACTCTCCATGAGAGAGATTAGTTCATTGAAACATCCTCTGTTCTGATAATAGTCGCTGACTTCCTCCAAATCATCCACCTAGAATTCACATCAACAGATGACAACCTCATGTTCAATTTGGAAATTAAATTACATTGATTATATGTTGCATTTGGTGTCTCTCTGTTTCGGGAAATGGAACAACTTTCTCCTGCCTAGAGGAATGGATCAATGGGAGGAGAGAAAAGAGGACCCAAAACAAAGAGAACATTTTACCAATCACCAAAATGGCACAAGAACAAACACAACATCAGCTAATTGCTAAAATTCCAGAAAATAAATGACAAAAAGCTGAGAAACTTACCTGTATAATGATGTTCAGCCCACATATCTGAGCCAAACGGAACTCCTCGGCATCAACACAGGCAAAACAAACTTCCTTCCACGTCTTTGAACTGTTAGCCTTGCGAGCAGCATCAACAGCACCTTGGAACTGCTTCAGCTTCACGAGGGTAACAGCTAACTTAGCCCAGTTAGATATGAAAGCAAATATGATCTTTGCGGCTTCATACAGGGCTTCATCATATAGACGATCCCCAACACTTTGGAGATTAGCAACATTAGGCACAAGAATGAATTCTTCAATATCACTCAGCCGATCAATCTTTGCATATGCATAAATGAGCTCACTATCCACCTTGGGCTCTTTCGTCTTTTGTCTAACCATCAGTAGGTACCTCACCAAATCTTGGTAGACATTAGCATCCTCAGCACACCGAATAACATCCAAGAACTGAGTAGCATCGTCCGCACGAATAAACGATTCAATTGCATCACTCACGAGGCCTTCCCTGAGTTGGGCCTTCGCCACCTGGCTCCAAACAGCATCCTCCTCAACACGGAATGCAAACTCTACAGCTCTTTCAATGCTTTGAATGTTATCCAATAAAACATTTACAGCCTGTACATTCAAGTTGAACTTTTTGAATATTGCAAAGGCCTCTTCGTACAATTGTGCTTCCACAGCAACCTCTCCAACTGCAGGTCCATCAAAGTTGTCTAACCTATTTATGTAATCCATGACTCTTGATGGATCTGCCTTGATAGCTGTTAAGATCAGAAGGTTCTGCAGATTAAAATTCCCGCTAAAGGCTGAATTTTGAAGCACAATCTTTTCAAGAAGCTCAATCAATTCATGTGGAAGATCGGCTGTCATGAAAGCTTTAACAGCGGCAGAAACTTGTTCAGGACTCTTGCTCTCAGGCAAGGCAGTAGACACAACCTGATCAATAAGCTGTCTCCTATACTCATTATCTGGGTTAAGAACTTTCTCCCAAAGGTCAGGATCCATCCTTTCAACAACATATCTGAGATGAAAGATTGGTGTTAATATTCTCTGTATACAGAGCTTTCAATCCTAAAGAGTTCTTAATATAACATAAAAAATACCTGGCTTGTAGTTTGAACAAAGAGTTCTTATTTGTGACATTGATAAGCTCGTCATCACACTGTCCCCGACGATAAGCAACAACTGCCAGGGTGGGGTCTCGTTTCTCACAATATTTACCCACAACACGGGAATCATAGTAAGGATTGGTGGTAAGAAAATGCTCTGGATTGTTGTTGCTGTCTATGATAATTTTACCCAGAGCATTATGTACGTGCACATCTTGGCTACCTTCACTTACGAGATGCTCTAAAAACTGTGTGAGCAAGCGAAGCCGATTCCTACAGTCAACAATTTCGAAGTATAAGAACATGACATAAACATAGAAACAAAAAAGGATGAAGAAACGAGGGCAACAATCTACCTCTTCTCACACTCATCCACAAGAGGCTCCACTGGAAGGAGAGAACGGACTGAAAGAATGAGACCTTTAATGAAATCTTCAGGGCACTCGTCGTCAAGCAACTGCCCAACCACTAAAGGAGCATTTCCAGGGTTAACCTATCACATTTATGCATGATAAAACTAAATCAATTTCCCTTCCAAATCACTTGATTCAGAGATCCATTCAAGTGCATAGAAAAACTATTTGGATGAGCTGGCAAAGAGAAAAAATCATAGAAATACAAGATGCTAAAAAGAACAAATTAAACCAAACATTTTATTAAAGAAAATCTTACCTTCTGAACATAACCTTCAATATAGCGAAGCATGTTGTTTGAGTACAAGTAGTGGGTAAGATCCGGAACAAAACCAAAACGGTCACAAACATTTATCAGCGGCCGTGCATCTGGAAGCTTGGCTTCCATCAGAAAGTTCTTTGTCTTCTCAGGGTCATAAAAGTTTGATTCTCTTGTCACACGTTCAACCTCTTTAATTTGTCCAGTTTTGGCAGCTGATTCAATGTACTTAAAATGTATATCTGGATCTTCACTGTTCCCATAACCAAAATACTATTAAGAATATGAAAAACGTTGAATGCAACAAACTAAATTATAAACGTATCACTTTGTCTCAAAACATAAATAAACAAGGTCCTATTATGTAGTGTCTATCTTCTTTTTCCCTTATATATGTGTATCGCTTTTATACAGATTACTTTTCCTTTGTATTTTTAATTTTAAAGGATCAATCATTCTGTTACTAATCCAAAAGAAAAAAAAAAAATACCTAGAGCTCAAATATGACCCCAAGAAAAAGTATAGTCCTTCATAAGACTTAAATTGCTCAAAGAGTTTTATGCAAGCATCCACTCCTAACTGCTCCGAGTATTCTTTGGCAGTCTGCACATATACAAGTTAGAACCTCCAATGCTTGATAAACAAAAGCAATATCAGCAAACGAAAGACTGTTACATAAAGATAATTTTTTTATGCTAACAGTTACATGAGGACAATTACCTGCACAATTATTTGAAGGTTTCCTCTCAGATTAACTAGTAAAAGGTCTTTCATGCACTCAAGCGCCCATTCTCGGGAAAGGGTCCCAAAAAACTCCACAAGTGACTGTTACAGAGGAACAGAGGAACATCTGAATATTTTAAGAGAGAGAGAGAGAGAGAGAGAGAGAGAGGGATTTTATTAAATGATGCAACCCTCAAATCAAGATATCTAGCTAGAGGCTACAAACCTGTGGCTCAATGGCATGAGTGTTCACAATGACACGCTTTATGTCAGGGAGCTCGCTGTAATGCTGCATGAAAGACAAACGTCAGTTGAGAATATTCTCCTTTAGGAAATTTCCTTCATCTGAAGCTTTTTGTGCAGTACTTTACCTGAAGGGCACGCATATATAAGCCAGCCTTTTCACATAACTGTGCAATCCTGGGACGGTCATAGTGACTAAACATTCCATTAGCCAAGATAGCATCTGCTACGTTTGGAAATGTCACAAGATTAATTTCCAAGACCTGTAAATGAAAGACGTTATCGGTCTGAAGAGAGACTCACAAAAATCATAACGAAAAAAGCAAAAAAAAATAAAAAATACAATGATAACCTTTGTTTGCAGGAAAGCATGTTCTGGTAAATTTGGCTTCAGAACATCCAATAAGAAGGCTGTAGCTTCTCTGATCAGGTTCCTCTGAAAATAAACAGTAACAGAAACAAGAGAGAGTCTTGAATATCATATATTGTGTTAAAAAATCTGCATGAGAAGTAGAACCTAACATTGAGAAACACAAATAGTCCATGTGGGTTTTAAAGCTTAAATGCATATTTAGATGGTTACACAAATAGACGCAATCCATGTTATCGTCAAACATCAGTTTACCAACATAAACAGGAAACACAGTAGTCAAACCTGAAGGAAGAGATCCGTGATAGTATTGTAGTCAACCGGACAACCACCCTCCATTTGTGACATCATAAGAGCAAAATTAACTGCACCCTGTCATACAAAACAGGATCTCATGTTATCTGTGAACGAGATATACGTGCAATGGTGAATCTGAAGATGAGCAGCCTATATAACATGTGAGAAAAAAGCAAGGTACAGAATATACATGGAAACATAAGTATAAATATGGAAGAGACATGAATCATACTAAAGTATTCATGATAACCCATATATATATATATATATATGAATCATAAATAAAGTATTTATGATAGCCCGATTCGTCAGCAGTATGGCATTTGCTACTGCAAATGGCTGAATGGTTTAATTCAGATTTATTACAAAGCTTCAGCTTTTCACTAAAACTTGACTGAAAGGATCTAAATCGCAGTTGTGGCTGGTGTAGTAGCTAATGGACAAAATGCTACATACTGGCGGATACATAGTGGTTGTGGCGATATGTAACAGCGTAGCGGTGCGAATTTCATAATTAGTATAAAAAAAAAATTGAATCTTGTGTAACAACCAATCTTGTGTGTCTTTCGGTGATTTAGAACCATATAAGGGTAGAAACAACTTTAGGAAAAGCTATAAGGAGAAAAAATATAAAAAATATTTTTTAAAATTAAAATTGCTTGGCTCTACTAAATTTTAGACTATAGCGCCGCTAATTTCAAAATAGCATAGCGACCTCAACTGCTACGGCCAATAATGTGGCTGCTACGCTATGTAGATGCCACTATTTTGAACCATGCTTGAATGATCGTTGAATGTTGCATGCACAATATTAATGACATGCTTGCAATTTTCACCATATAACAGTTGGTTGATGTATGAATGATGGTTTTGAAGGTTTTGAATTCAATTTTGACCAGATTACTTTCAGTTTTGACCTTTATTTATTGAGCCGCCATTGTAAAAAAAATAAAAAAATGTATATAGTAGGAGGTTTGATCTCATGACCTCTTACTTTTTTACATGACTAAACTAACGATTACACCACACATTACTTATGTGTAATTACTAGTCAAAACAATGTATAAGTAGTTAAATGGAGTGGGGACCCTAGCTACATGGGTTATTGTGCTGGTTATAATATATTAAAGAGAAGGGTTTGGGATTCAATTTTGACCAGATTCCTTTCAATTTTGACTTTTTTAATTGAGCATTTGTGAAAAAATTAAAATTGCATAGGCAAGAGTTCTGAACTCATGGCCTCTTGCCCTTTTAAATAACTAACTGATGCAGTGCAGTCCAAGAAGAAGAGGGCCCACCACCAAAGAACCTTCCATTGATTTGCTTTCCTCAAAAAGAATAGTAATTTTAGTGATTTGATTTTTTTTTAATTTAAGAAAGATTTTAGTGATTTGATGTAATCCAAGATTTTAGGGACTGATTTTAGCAATCACTGAATAATTTGGTTTCCTTACTTAGATTGTTCCTCTATTATTTATAGAGGGAAGTTTTGGATACAATGCATGTTATTGATAATAAACATATTGACTTTTCTCGTGAGTTCTCCTTATGGGTAATCCCATCCTAGTAGCCTTAGGGCTTGAGTCTAAAGGCTTGATCGCACCGTCAAAGGTGATGCTCTTTCACCATTGATCGTGGCATGCTGCACCACTAACCTAATAACTACACCACCCAATACATATGTGTATTTATTTATCAAAGAATGTTAAACTAATTAGATGGAGCATGGACCCTAGCCACGTGGGTCATGCTCTTGATTAGCATGGGTTATTGTGCTAGTCTCAAAATATCATGCAACTGAGACATACCTGTGGATCTGATCGCAGAATTGTTTGCAGTAGGAAAAGATAATCAGGAGTGTATCCAACCTACATAAAGAGGACATAGCTATTATGATTTACAAGAGCAGACAGCTGATAATGCGGCATGAAGTACTAACGATTTTCACATTATAATGTCCGATTTCACTGAAATAATTAAGTGTGCAATTTAGTCAAGGTGTCAATACAAACATCACTTGTGCTGAAAACATTTTGAAGGATGACATAAGTATGCACCAATTACCTGCTTTGAGTAAATGAGAATTTTATCGAATTCTCTTCGTTCAGCGAAAGCTGCAACAACTTTTGGTGTGGCCCTCGCTTTGATATATATTTTCAAAGCAAGGTCATTGTCCACAGTCTACAACACAACAAACATGGAGAAATGAATTATACACAATAATGAAATAGCGTGGTGGATAGATGAAACCATGAGAAGCAAGAAAGCAATGCAACTCAAATGGAATAAAGGTTGGACTAGATCAACGCCTGCATCTTCATCTTCATCAACTTAGCCTTACTCCACCATGCATTTTGAGTGCGTCAATACGCAGAGAAATCAATGGACAAGAAAGTTCCAATCTTACCTTCACAAGATCCCCAAGTTCCTCACTGCATTCAAGCTTGTCTTCAGCCAACCAATTCTCTAAAAGATTCTTTTTGTTCTGATTCACAACTAAGCGAGATAACTCCAAAGACTCAAAGGCATTGAGTTTTCCTCTGGTTAACAATGTCCCAAAGTACTGCAGCAGTGGTGGAGTCTGCCCAGATTGCACAGGAACACTCTGCAGTACAAATATCAAAAGCAAGTTCAGAAATGAAACATTTCCACGTCTCCATGACTAAAGACACGCAATGAAATATAAGCATCAAAACCAATTATTTTCTGTTCTAGTGGAGGCAACATAGGATGCATGAAGCCAGTAAATGGCAATGAAAGAAACATCCACTGCATAGCGGAGAGAGAGAAACAGAGAGAGAGAGAGAGAGAGAGAGACCTGAAATTTTGCAACAGTGTCAGGAGTACGTAAGATGCCTTGTGGAGATTCAGCCGCAAGTTCAGCAGCCTCTTTATATTTTGTCTGAGAGAATAATTCTTGGAACCGTTGGACAACCTGAATTAAAAGAGAATATGTTGAATTAGTATGCTTTCATAATGCCATGTAATTTTTTTGAATGGTAACTTGTATTAATCAGAGAATTAACAGTACAAAAGCGGATTTACTGGAAAGCTAAGAAAAATACCAAATAACAGATAACCATCCAAGATATTGAAAAAGAAAAAGGAAACGCAAAAGGCCACACCGAAGAGATGGCTCTATACAAGAGAGGACAACAGGCACCCTATAGGATATTCTAGAAACAAACAGTATGACTGCAGCAGCTAAGGGGTGTTGCCATTATGGAATGAAGAAAACTATAAAATAGATTGGCAAATTTAGGGCTTCTTCCTTTCAGATAAGCTCCAATCATGTGGTCGGACTGTCAACTGTATGGTAGACTCTCTTGCTAAATAGGAGTTGGATAGGCTAGTTCTTTTGTCAGCTCATTTTTTTAGTTTGTTGGTGGGTAGGTATATTACACTTAGTATACCAAAACCCCTTTTTTTTTGCTCACTAGCTGTACGTTTTGCACTCTCCTTTATATAATATAATCTCTTTACAGTTATCTATCAGAAAGAAAAAGAAAATTGGGCCACCCAATGTCTTAGAAACATTATTAGGTTTTGCAGACAAACTTCAACTGATAATGACTAGAAAATCTGCACTACAGTGCAAACATTTTATTATTAAACAAGAACAAAAACAGGCATAAAGAACAACCAATTTCTGTCGAAGAAAGGTCAAATCAGTATTACTCACCAAATTTTCTGCCCCTGGAAGGTTTCCTCTTTTGGCAAGATTAATAGCAAGCTCCAGGTTGTTTAGCTGCAAAGAGTTGACAGAGCATCTTTTAAGTTATAGTATAAGGAATCAATTTCTTGTAACAAAGAAATTAAGGTTAAAGACATACTTGGCCACTGACAAAAGGCACCAGTGTGGCTTCGTTTACTGTTGCAAGTAGCACCTGCCCACGCCTATTGACAGCATAGAAGCCTCCAAATGAAGAAGCTTCAGCTGTTAAAAATATCGGATCTGGACTAATTCGATTTCTATAAACAGCTGTAGCAGTTTCCAGATCATACACAAATAGAAGCCCTAGTTTTGTGATCACATATATCAAACTGAACTTATTCGATATCTGCAAAACAAGTTCCCAGTTTTTGCTTGATTTATGTATTGAAACTGTAGAGAATAGAAATTTGGACAATAAAAAGTCAAAAAATGATACCTGCATCGCCACCGGGAAATCATCAGCAAAATCTGGAGGGAAGAAAAGATCTGCTTGTTTCTTTGTGAAACTAGGTTTACCTAATAAATAAATCAACAACATCAGTCAAGCAATTTTTTGTGCCCCCAAACCAAAAAAAAAGAGGCACTCCTCAATACAACACCTTTCCAAAGATCAGGAAACAGAAAAGACATACTCCCTCTCTTTCCAGCAAGTTCATTCGAAAAGCAATTCCCTACCCTAATTTTTGGACAATCGGTCACAACGCATTCATGATTTTTGGTTGACCACAACCCTTAACCAACCCAGATATTTGACATGCAACACAGTCCTCCCACCCCACTCATCTTCCCAAAAAGTATCCAGCCATGTATTTTTAAAACCCATTACCTTGATATTTAGCCTAAGGGAATAGGGAATGTTAGGGATGTAAACACATCTGGTTCAGGTTAGAGATGTAAACAGGAGTGAATCTCTAAAGGAAAAAAAAAAGTTTTTAGGGAAAGAAAAAGGTGGGGAAAGGTGTCTCCAGGTTGAAGTAGCAGCAAAAATTCTGGATTTTAGCTTTTATATGGAGACTATGGGCAAGTTGCTAGGGAAAAGACAACTCGGTCTCAAGTAGGACTCGGCTGATTTTTTAATCCCAGATCAAGATCCAACTATCAATCGGGCCCATACTTTTTTCTTCGGGTCAGAACCTGTGTTTAACCAGGTAATAATGGAGACATCAATCCCTCCATGATGTTGCATATTCATCTCAGTAAATCCTGAGGAGTACCACACACAAAAAAAAAAAAAAAAAAGAAGACTTCAAGGTTCCGTTTAGTCTCCACATATCGTGATTGTTGCAAAGCTTAAATAATTATCATTATATATAGTATATCTTATTTTTTGGAAGAAGTTATTTTTTCTTACTATAAGAATTTATCATAATATGCAGACCTTCCGATGCTAGCAGAAAAAAGTTTTCCCATGATATTCTCATTGTAAATGGCCTTGAAATGAGCTTTGAATGGTTTGAACCCATGATCTCTTCCAAGCAAATAAAAAATCTACCACTGGTTGAGTAACATTTGGTGGTCAATTATGTTCTAAAAATGAATTAACCAATCACTATCTAATCCTATAAATTAATATAGAATTTGTTATCTCTCCAAGTTTATAATTTGTGACCCAACAAAATTTTAATCTGGTTTCTTTCTAGAGCCAAATGGACCCTAAGACTGGAGTTTCCAAGAAAATCAAAGAAAGCAAAATGTAGGGAGAGAGAGAGAGAGAGAGAGAGAGAGAGAGAGAGAGAGAGAGAGAGAGAACCTGGCTGAGCACCAAGTTCAATCACATGCAGCTTTGATGTAATTTGCCCTGCATTGGTAGTTTTCGAGGCAAAGCAAATAAGAGTGGAAGGGTTCTCATTTCCAGCAACCTGAATAAGAATTCACACAGTAACAGTTTCCAAGTCAAAAAAAGATATGCAAGATAAAAGGAGCATACAGATAAGCATGTAAGCATCTAAATATGGGGAGACTACGTTGCTTCAGTGCTCATTATATATAATGATTCTCCTTTATTATATGTGGAAAAAAAGCATCTAAATTATCGTTATATATCCTGAGGAGTACCACACAAATAAAAAGGTACACACATACTTTGAATGAAGCAAATGATGCAGCATGTGCTTCAAGAGCTTGACTACGTTGCTGATCAACAGAAAAAAGCTGCATATTCCCTTTGACCAGTTGAGGCCTCTACAATAGGAAAACAAAGTGGAATTAGAGACACCAAATTATGAGAGAGAGAGAGAGAGAGAGAGAGAGAGTTCTGAGCAAATCAAAGAAAATAATAAATTTAACATTTATCACCTAACATAGGCTACTTGCTACAAAATTTGACCCAAACAAAAAGAGCACTGAGCCACATCATCTAAATAATAGTAGATTGAACAATAAACTTCTGTAACACATTAACTGAGACAAAAACATGTACTAGCATACAAAATATGAGACGTCATTTGCATCGTCTAAACCTTAAATGGGAAAGACATCACTGAAAGATGAAACCTCATAGAAAACAGTGTAGTTAGATTTTCGTTCTTTTCTTTCTGAAAGGTGATACCAGGGTTAGAATTGAGTGTTTAAAAAACCAAGTACTATCACTATGCTTCTGTGAAGAATTTAAATTCTTTTTCAATATTTTGAAAATGAAATGGCGGTATAGGAAAATTGCTTTCATAAATTATGACTTATTATGGCAATATTCTCATAATATCAACAATATTTGCGACATAGGGAGGGGTCATCCTCTTATTAATCTTATAATCTCCCAACACCCTTTGAACCACAATTTCCAAGAATTCTCCCAAAAGCAAGGACAATATTCATCTTCAACAACACTCGGTGCCTTGGAGAACAATTATAGCTTTTGATCTGAAGAATATAGGGATTTTCTATAAACTGTCTGAAAAGCCCTAATATAAGAAAGGGAAAAACAGAAGAACAGAGATGAAATTTGGAGGAAAACCTATATAGCTGCATTACTTAGCGTTGGATGAACTCGGTCATATATTTATATTATTAAAGGTTTCATAGTTACAAAAACCACATGTATTTTCTAAAATAAGATAGTCCCTAAATTTCCTATATTTACAGAAAATCCCAGCTTTGTTTCTTGACACACCCCCTCAAGCTAGTGCATGGATATCTACCATCCACGGCTTAGAGAATGTATCTAACAAAATTCTTTAATAACAGCATTGGTGAGAATGTACCAAACATACCAGCTTAGAGAATATTGCACATTTGTATCACATGATGACTTGCTACTTTTTGTATTCTATCATTCCTCTAATTACTCTCTCCACCAAATCTACTTGAATCATTCTCCTTTATTATAGGGCAGTTCACAGAAAAAGGGAAAAAAATAATTGCAAGAAGTATGTTCCACCAACGATAATGAAGCACATAATCAAGGTCATCAGCTATGACATCAAGAAATACCTCAGGTGCACCAGGAGCTATGCCAATAAGGACCAGCCATTTTTCAGCAGGGTCACAGCGGTAGTTAATTATTTGATTGTTTGATAGATTAGCTGTTCTATCAAACATCTTTACAGGCTCCGAATCACCTGCATATACATTTGAGGCCATCAAATCAACCAACAGAAACTCTAAACTAATTATTGTCACCATATAAAAAGATTGGAGGTAGAGGACAAGCTAGTAGAAAAATAAACACGGTAAAAATTGAACAAAAAAAAGTTATCACCTTCTATCGACCAATGGTACACTGAGGTTTGTGTGACCAAACCCAACATCTTTGGAGTGATCCACTTCCAAAACACAACCTGCACTTATTGCATGGTGAGAAGAATCAACTTGGGTATCATTCAGGAAAAAGAGAAGAATGACTTGAGTGCAATAAGTCAAGTGGCTATGAAACAGTTAAGAGTGGACCTGCTCAGGCATCTGATGTGATTTCATTTTCGCCTTCATCTCAATGTTGAATATTTGTAAGTGGTCCTGAGTAGTTCCCGGAAGTTGAGCTTCAAATAAATGGCATAACTCACTATCAGATATTCAATAAGATTCCCAGTAATATATATATTAACAATATACCAAATAAGTTATATATTTAACTTTCGATAAAGAAACCATGATCAAATTCAATGAAAAAAAAAAGGAAAAAAGAAAAGGAACTATGATCAAATAAGTCCAGACAAGTTCCGATATGCTGTAGAAATAAGTGCCTTCTAGTTCATTAACAACTATGGTCAGAAAACTGAAGATGAGGGAGGTAGCAGTGAAGAAGTCTTAACATTGAAGAGGATCCTTCGATGTTTTCAGTGGGTTTCCATTTTGAAGGTGAATCTGTCCAACAGCTCTCTTGTGGGGGTAGAGTGTTCAAGTGAGGTGATTCAGTCCTTGGCCCAGTGCTTGCATTGCAGGGTGGGGGAGCTTCCTATCATGTACATTGGACTTCCAGTTGGAGGTAAGCTGAGGTCAAAAGCCTTCTGGAATCCGGGGGTGGAGAAATTTGAGAGGAAGTTATCATTATTGAAGAAATGGTACCTATCTATGGGGAAGAATTACTCTGATCAAAGCTTGTATGTCTAACCTATTAGTGTATTATGTGATTCTCTTCAGATTGCATAAGTTAGTTAATGCTAAGTTGGATGATTCAAAGCTATGATGCACGGATACTTCAAAATGGACAACGTATCGTGTCGTATCATATCCGATATTTAGTTTTTGCGTATAAAATCCGTGTCCCTATGGTCTCTATGGCGTGTTCGTGCCGTATCCATGCCGTATCTGGGCATCATAGATTCAAAGGAATTTCTTATGGGAAGGTCAGAACAAGAGGAAGAAAATTCATCCGTTAAAGTGGAGTGATGTCACCAGCCCAAGAGTGACGGAGGCTTAAGGCTGTGCAAATTTGGAAAATAGAAATTTGGTGCTTCTGGCTAAGTGGTTATGGAGGTTTGGGAAGGAATTGATGCCTTATGGGAGAATTCAAGAGGTTGGGTGCCTAAGTTTGTTCCCGGGGATCATTAATCCAGTCTAAGGAGGTCCGTTACTAGTGTTGGGGAGGAGTCCAATGTTAGAGGGGAGGTCTTTGCCAAAGGGGCGGGTTTCTTAGCTGGGGAGGAGAGAGGAGATCATTTTTTGTTAGATGATTAGGTTGGGATGTCCCTTGTGCAATTTGTTTCCAAATTCCAAGACTGTTTCATGTGGTGTCGAATAAAGAGTCTTCAGTTGGTGAGTGTTATGTTGGGACTTGGGAGTGGGACAAGTACCTCTTGGGCAGTGCCCTTTAGGAGAGCCTTGCGTCAGTCAGAAGAGGTCTAGTGTGGGAGTTGTTGTATTTTCTAACATTTTTGTTTGCAGGGAAGGCAAGGACAGGCACATCTGCAAACACTCGCCGTCAGAGTTTTTTTCCTCAACAAAGGCATTTTAGCTTTGGTCGCTTCTTTCTAGACCACCCTGTGCTCTTGCTTGGTTGGGCCTAGCTCCTCCAGGTGTGGAGGTTTTCTGTTAGTTGGCTAGTGCGGGGAGAGTGTCTACAACAAATGTTCCGAGCTGGAGAGTTATTCATTCAGATAATATCTCAACTTCTTGCGTCATGTGTGGAGGAGAGGAGAAGCAACCTCTTTGTAAACTATCGTGTGCTCTTGCTTGGTTGGGCCTAGCTCCTCCTCGAGGGGAGGCTATCTGTTGGTTGGCTATCACAGGGAGAGTGTCTACTGCAGATTTTCTAAGGAGAGGTATTCATTTAGATAATATCTCAACTTTTTATGTCATGTGTGGAAGGGAGGAGAGAATATTCTATTCAATTGAAAGGCTTTGAATGGCTTGTGGTGAGGCAAAGGTTAAGGGAGTGGTACCTTGGTGTGCTCCTTTGATAGGCGTGTTGACTAATGTGAATGAAGCTGCAGGAGGCAAACCTGGTCCAACGGGCTTTAGAGAGATCCTTGCATGTGTTCTAAGGGAGTAGGAATCAAGAATTCTAACAAAGCTAAAGTGCCAGCAATCTTGGAGGCCTTTAGAATTTTCTCTCGTTATTTTCCAGATAACACCATTGTAGAGCGATTCTTCCAATGCTATTTCATGGGTCATTCGTGAATCCCAAACCATGAAAGCTTCAATCTTGTTTCAATGAGATCAAAGTGTTAGCAGCCCATATTCAAGTGGACTTTCATCATGTCAGTAGGTCGGCAAGTGGGTTGGGGGATGCTTTGGGCTAAAGAAGGTTTAATGGGTCTTCACGTTGTCCTTGTGGCGGATAAGTCCCTTATACCACATTGTTGCTTTCTGGTTTTGTTTTTTTTTTTTTTTTTTTTTTTTTTTTTTTTTTTTTTTTCTTGTTCCTTTATTTTTATGCTGTGGCCTGTGGGTATCCCTAAGGTTTTTGACCCAACAGGACTAGTGCCGCGGATGGCGCCCACTAAACCCACACAAATGTACACTGGACAAGTCTAGGGCAGTTTTCGAACCCAAGACATGGGGAGCAAGGCCATGCCTTATGCCACTCCACCAACTCCCAGGTGGGTCTTTTCTTGTTCCTTTCTTTTAATAAAATTTTAAAAGGCACCATTCAACAAAAAAAAGAAAGAAAAAAGATGGAGAGGGTGTTGCCATGACGGTGGTGATCACCAATGTTTGAGGTATTCTAGATCATCTCTTAAAACCCATTTATATTCAGTAGACTTCATCTCAAGAAAATAAAGAGTTTATATAACAGTATATTCAACAGTCAAATTGCTAAGATTTCATAGAATGGCTCTTCAAATCATTGCTACAAATATGCAGGGAAGCAGGATAAGATTGAGGAACCACTATAAGTATTTTATTTAACGTCAATAGAACCACTGAGACTCCTTTATGGCCATCATGTGTCGGCCACATGTCCGAAAGGCCATCAGTCTGTATATGTTTTGGAAATGTAAAAGCAGAAATTCTTTTTGTTGAACATCATTCAGACCATTGCAAGGGAACAAAAAAGCAAAGGAATCTTGCTGCTTGGCATTTTACTTTTCCACTGTTGCCTGAAATCATGGTTCAAAATAGCAGTCTTGGTCACCATCGCAGTCACAGTCATCATCGTGGTCAACCATAAAAGGCAATTAGATGTGACGCTGCGCACAGTCAGTTGTGGCAATTTCTTCCTTTTTTAATAAAAAATTGAAAAAAATTACAAAATAAAGAATATCGGAAAATGCTAGAAAACAATGTCATTTATCATTAGTACTAATTATTAAAAATGTTAAGTTTTAGTGTCAAATCTTTGGCCCATCTATATAACTTATAAATCCATCAATATATCCTATGTCTTAAATCCAAACCACTCAAAATAACCATCACCCCTTGTTAGTACTGTGGAAAAAGTTTGACTCCAATCGGAGTTGGGCCCACCATCAAATTGACCATGCCATGCAATTAGAATGATTAGATTATAAAACACAGCACTTGATGATTTAGCATTTAATAATTTTAGATTGAAAGATGGCGAGACCCAGCTTCATCCCATAGGACTAAGGCTGATGGTTGAATCGAACATAACAAAACACTCTAAATTTTCTTCGGATGTTTTATAGTGATCAATATGACAGTGGCCCAACTCTTATTGGACTAAAACTTGTTGAGGACGGCCCATTCGACGGATATTTATCTTTACTAGTTTAGATTATTGATAAGTTAGCCCTATTAGAGGCTGCTCGACCATTAAAAAAATGCTCCTAAGTTAGTGTAGTTGGTGGGTGCTTGGTATATTTCTCTTGTACCAGCTCACTGATGAGTGGTTATTTATGTATGGTATTTCATAAGCTGTAATCTTTACTGTTACCGATAAAAAATATGCTCCTAAGACATTTCTCTTTCCTGTTATCAATATTTCTCTTGTACCAGCTCGCCGATGAAAGAGAGAACAAAGGAGATTGAAAAGAAAGAAAGCGGAGGGGAGGAAAGTGAAAAAAAGGAAGGAGGGAAGAAATGGGTAGAAGAGGAGGCGAATACAAGCAACAGCAACAGCAACAGCGAGAAGAATCTGATGTGCAGCCTTTCTTTTTTACTTCTGCTCTGCTTCTCCTTCTTCCCTGCTTTTTTTTCCCCTTACAATTGGAAAGTCGCACACTAAGTTTGGGTAGATATCAAGCTGTTATGGTCATTACATCCATTTTTTCAAAAAATATCGGTAGTCATGGCTGAAATTTCCCCCTTTTTTGTGATACAAACCAAGAAAATACAGATAGCTCAATAAAATACCGGTGCAGTCCTTACCAATACCAAAACATATCAACTGATACCGGTATTTCAAATCATGACTGAGACTCTCCTTTCCAAGAGATGGGGTTAGAATGAGAATTCAGCCCTCGAGGAGAAAAGGCTGAGGTGACACATCCAGAATCCATGTTCCACAGGCATGCCCATGTGAACCATCGGTGTCAAAGATCATATATGTTAAACATGAGTGTTCACGCAATTCTTTTCCGCGTCATATTTCAATTTTTTATCATAATAGTAAAAGACTTTATTAAGAACAAAGATAAAAGACATGAACAGTGGAAACAAAATTTCAAAAAAAAAAAAAAAAAAAAAACTAAGCCCAAATCAACTAAGGCTACATATAAAGCATGGACACGCCTATATATATCAGAAGATTTCGCTGACCAAGCAGGCAGAAAAAAAAAATTACAAGAAACTGGGATCAGTAAGACAATAGCAACAAATCATCTGAAAGTATGGACTCTTGCTAATAGTAGGTACAGCATCAATCATGGTTATAGCTAAAAAGCAAATACACCTTAGACTTGAATAATTGATTTTGGTATGATTAAAAATCAGCACATGATTGGCATATTTATTATACTGGACTAACATGAACCAAAGTTTCTTAATGTTGAATCCATAACTCAGAAGCACAATGACCTACAAAGTACTGGATGCAACTAAGAGAAAATTTCCAAGTATCAGTGATATCACAACTGCACAGAATTTTTCAGATCCCATCTATCAACCAAAATAAATAATGTAATGAGATACTGAAAATTGTAGGATATCAGATGTAAGCTAAACAAAAACATACAGTGATAACTCTATCGATTGAAAAAACGAGAATTAAATTATCATGTTAGACACCTTTCAGTGCAAGAATTCTGCTATTTGGATTCATCAGAGCTGAATCTGCAGTGATTGGCCTCCTCAGCGGCTGCATAGGCATGTTCATGTCGATGATCACCACACTGTTCTGCGGCGCCGTCTCTCGGACGCATATGTACTTCTCAGACTCCATCGTAACATGCGTGAAAGTGATGAATTGAGGATTTATGCCAAGAGATGGCAACTGAAATCGAATCAAAAATCAAACAAAACACAGATCTGCTCAATACAACAAGTTACAAAATCACAAATTCTCAAAACACGAGTTGAGCTCAGAGCCACTCAAAAACCAGCAACTTCCCGCAAAGATCTAACCATCGATACAGAGATCATCGATCTCTCTATAGATCTCAATAGATCTAGAAGAGAAACCGGTGAATCAATTAACCTAGATTCAAATCTAGGTCTCAATCCGGACAAAACGGGATCTCACCTCTGAAATCAGCTAAAACTCAACATAATCACAAGACTTACCGTCAGGGCCTCTTTCATGGTGATCGGAGCATTTGCTGCAGCCATGACGCCCGGATCGACGGTTCCTCACCGTCGGATTCGAGAAAAGGAAGAACAAGCTGAGAGGAAGGGTTTCGAAAACCGGAGGGTTTTCGAAAGCAACTAGATCTGATGCAGAAAAACCCTCAAAGAGAGAGAGAGAGATCTGATTTGCTTAGTTCTGTCTCTCCGCTTGGCTTTCGTCTAGTGGAGATTCGATTAAAAGGAGAATAATGTGAAATTGGAATTTTAAGAGGAGGAGAGAGAGAGATCGATCTAAAACAACAACTAGACAAGGGTGGTGTTTTATAAATGCTAGAGTCCGCCGTGGTGCGTATTGCGCTTATAGCCACTGTTGATGTTAAGTAGGACAGCGGGTAGTACCGAATTTATGGCGTAGGAGTTAAGTTTCCGCACTCCGCAGGGTCCATCCGGTGCGTATCTCACTCAGCAAGGCCAAGGGCGGGACCCGGGTCTAATCAGGCCGTTGACTAGTATGCTAGACCCCATATGGGATGCGAACGGGTAACGAATCTTTGTGGGCTCCTGCGGTGGGAAACCTTGCGGATTGCAGATGCTAATCTTCGATGATGATGATCGAGTAAGTAAATAGTTACCGTCTCTTTTAAATAAGCAATTTTGATTCTTGAGGAGTCTAACACAATTTTTAAGATTTTAGGATTTATTGGGAGAGTGACCTTGGCTTCCAATGCTTAATCTGATGAGGGTCCATGTGGTGATAGGCCACACGATTCTTACATAGTATTCTTATGGCATGAATGTTGTATGCTCACACACCCCTGTCCTTACTCTTTAGACTAAAAGTTATTACTTTAGGATACTTTTGGTTGCAAATATTTGGAATACTGAAATTCATAATGTTGCCAAATTTCTTCTAAGTTCAGATTCCTTATTTATTTCATCCTGCAATTTCATGACTGGAAGTTTAATTTAGCCTAAAATCTAGAAATTCACTATTTGATAACTTGGTGAGAATTCCGAACAACTTTATTAGTATTACCATTATTTTTAGTAAAATATAATGCAAAGTTAAATAAATATATATATATGTATGTATATATTAATAAATCTTGATCTCTTCACAACATATAATATTCCATGGTCTTCATCCATGAATCTCACAATCTCACAGACTACTCAATAATAATAATAATAATAATAATAATCCAAGACACCCAGCAACCCAAAGCTATTAGTAACAATAAGTGCCCCCACTTGGGTTTTGTATTTCCAATCTTTAGCGCACCACTACTAGCCAATTAGTAACTAGTGTCACAGAGCTTTTCGGTCAAAATCAACGCATGTTCGTGATCATGAATGGCAGCACCCATCCATCCAAAATATGTAGAATTCACATTAAAAAAATTAAGAAAAATAAATAATGCAAAACACCAAAGATCATCAAAATCACACTAATAAAACACAACCTACGCCACTCACAATCTAACATCAATCCAACTAAACAAAAACCTCAAAAACACTACAAAAATACATAGTATAAAGAAAAAATAAAAAAATAAAACCCAATTGAAGAAAAGTAGGAAAAAAACCACTTAATAATTGCAACCCAAAAGAGAATAAGAATACCCAAAAACAAATTATTCATTAATGTGTTTGAAGCTCTTGGCAATCATTCCAGTGCTACCAACGAGTTTAGGGATTTTTCTTGTGACCGATGAGGAAGAGTGCAACTCTGTCAATAATGGGAAGCTCGGGCACACCCAGCTCAAACAAGCTAAAGTAGTTGAGACCGTTTTGGGATCTAGTTTTTGTTAGGACCCCTCGTTGAAGAGATCTTTCCCACCGTGGTTGAAGAAAACTAAGTTGCAGGGAGAGGGGATTTGAGATTTTCTCAAAATGGAATCTAGAAAAAAAATTGGAAATGGAATAGATAGAAGAGAGAAGGTGGAAAAAAAAAAAGGTTTTGCTTATGATTTTGTGTTAAATCTACATATGGAAAATGACCGTTGCCATGGTCGGACACGGATGAAAATTCACCTGAAACCTTATCCTCTCGGAATTCCACAAATGCGGAAGGGCTCTCTTGCATTAAGAGCGCTCACTATCTAAGCATTTGGAATTCTCAGAAAGTTGGGTTTTGGAATTCTTTTCCTCTCTAATGAAGCATTTCTAACAAGAATTCCATAAATACCTAACCGTCCAAATTCTTGTCATAAATTATCTCAAACAAACAGGCCCTTATTCCATAAATACCTCTCCTATGTATTTTATTTGTTTGTTGAAAATATAAAAAATTTCATAAGTGGTTAAAAAATGAAGATACAAGGTGAACACATAAAAAAGTTTAGATGGGAGGTCCAAGAATGATTGTAATTCAAATCCTAAAAAGTCAAGGTCTCATGTTCTTGGATCATTCACTTCGAATGATGTTGACACTTCACCTATTTAATAATTCATTGGTGGGGTCCAATGGCGGATCCAATATTTTCATTAGGGTGGTGCGAGCGATGGTCAAGTGAAGAAGTTAAATAATAAAATAAGAATTTTAAGATGTTATATAAGAAATTTCTCAAATCCTGCGGGTGCGGTCGCACCTACGTCGTAACGTGTAGGTCTGCCCCTAGGGCCTATTTATTTATTGTAATTGAATACATGGGAATTGCAAGTCTTTTATTTCTAAATGGACAAAATTGAAGAAAAATAAGACTATCAAATTATCTCCCCTCCAATGAAAAATGAACCAAGGGGAGGTGGGAAATTAATGAATACCCAACCGTCACTAGGATTGCAAATGCGTATCCAATCATCTAAGAATTTGAAGTCTTTGGATCTTCATAAAGCACGTATGAAACCCCTTTTGGATCTATGAGAAATTCATATATAGATTCACAACCATGTATATAGGACCCCAACCATTTGGACCTGAAATTGAATCCTTGCATGTAATGATTCAAAGACTAAGATCTCCAGGCCCAACGTATCACATATTAAAAATGTATATACATTTTATTTTGGTAACAGCAGAGGGGTTGGGACCTTGTGAGGATATAATTCACATATGTGAGATAATAGCAACTCACATATGCAGGGGCGGGGAGGCTGGGTTCAAAGCCTCCAAAATGATGGTGATTAAATCTACATCAGCACTTTATAGCCTACACCTCTCCACCTCACATTCTTTACCCTCGCCTTTTTAATAGTCTTTCCATGGACGGGGTATAATCCTTTTGTACATCTATTTATTCTCCTTTCGTATTTTCCTTCTCCTTTAATGAAAGTTTCTATTACCGTTAAATAAAAAAAATGGTTCTTCCATGATGCTCATTTGACCTTGATTTCCTATGTAACGAATGCCCATATATTCTATGCAAACAAAGCCCTCGATATTTTTAATTTACAAAGATGGGAAAAACAACAACAATAACAGTAATGAAAATGAAAATGAGAATGAGACTACTAAGGACCTATACCAACATAAATGATGCATCGGAAAACCTGGCGACTGGTTGGTTTTGTTATATCTAATATCTATTGATAGAGGCTTTCTGTGAAAGTCCTAGTAGTCTTCGATATCTGTTTCTAATAATTTTGATTCCAAATACAAATGATGCTTCACCCGATCTTGGATACAGACGACGGGGGATGAAAATCAGATCCAGGTACAGATAAAAAAAAAAAAGTCAGATTTGGGCCCCTCCCATTTGCAAAACGTTTATGCCCTTTTTTGTGTTAAAATATGCTAGGCCATGTGGGGCTTCTTCTGTAAGGACATGAAGGCCCAGCCGTGGCCCAATTAATTATCATCCATACATTAGACCCAGGGTCATCGCCTGGACTCGGAGCTAATCCCAAAATTTTCAAAACAAATTAAAACTGGGTCCAATTTGAATCTATACCTGATTTTTTTTTTCCACTTAACGTCCTTACAATTTTTGGGACCCATATTGTTCCATAGCTGAAATTTTCACTTATAAACCATAATTACCTGTCACTCAAGTTATATGGTTTTTTTTAGGGGTTAGATGGAAAGAACTACAAACCTTCAAGTTAGCTGTTCTTACAGCACTGTTTTTTTTTTTTGCAAACATGGTTCCATGGTGAAATATTTTAGGCATTTTCTACGTTTTCTTTGAAGGCAGGATCTACTCAAGAGGCTGAAAAACAAATATATGTTATTCTTCTAAAAACATTGAAAACACATTCCTTGCATGAAAATGTTGTGCTGCAACAAACTGGAAGCTGAAATTTAAAAGAGAATTCACTAAATAAATAATCTAAAGCAAATATTCCACCAAGGGCTGTGCACTTGTGCACTGTGCATGAGTTCGAATCTCTTGTAAGGTAGAAAAAACAAGCCCCTGGCATGTGATTGAAGTGGCTAAGATTATCACAAATGAATTTTGGGCTAAGTTTGGAGAGACATGATGGTTATATATTAGGTTACACTGGAGGCTACAAGGATCATAGCCATGTGGAATTTTATCTAAATGTATTATTCACCAAACATAAAAGGTGGTTTTTCTGGTAATTTCCTCTTTTTAATATCGGACGTATTCTCATGTTTTTTCTATTCTTTGACTTTAACTGTTCTTTCCAATGCCATTTTTACTTTCTTCCCTCTTGTCTTCTATTTTTGCTAGTACTGAATAATCCATTTTTCCATTTTTTATTGGTCACTATATTCAGATGTAGGCATTTTTTAGGGTTATTTAATTCCTCCAATTGCTCAAGTCATTAGTTCCTTTCATTTTCCTCACTTTCTGCTGGTGGAACCTTTCAATTTTTATTTTTATTTTTATTTTTTAAGATTCTTTATTTCAACTTAAATTTATAACTTTTAAAATCTTTTTTGTTTCCAGGTTTAATGTGTTCCCTAGCTTAGAAATGGACCAAGCCTATGAAACCCACCTACTCCCACGATCAATCTAAGGTCTTCATAAACACTATCCCCTCTATAAAATGCCACCAGCTGAAAACTGACACTAATCTAAATTTTGATGTTCCCCCATTGGATCATATAAAATTTGATACTCACTTGGCTTTATCTAAAGTTTAAAGCTTTGACAACTTTTAAGGCACTCAAAACAATACCTCCAGCAGTCAATGGATGGCTTCCATTTAGTGGTAAATAACTGATCACCTCTGTCAAGCCCCTCCATGCTCCATGATTCCCAGAGGGGGTTGAGGATGGTCCCACAAGCTACTCAGCTAGAAGGGAAATATAATTCTTCTTCCGGGACAGGATAAAGCCTTGGTTGAAAAGAAAAGGCATCTACAGTATTCACCCCAGAATGGGGTAAAAATGGTATAGTTCATAACTTCATTTGGAGTCGCATTCCAGGAATTTTTTGCATTAGCTGTTGCTGAAGCATTATTAGCATAATTGAAACCCCCTCACATACTTATGTCAGTTGGCACTCATGTCACAATTTGAGATCATTGACCATAACATCCCGTATTTCACCTTGAAGCCTTCCATTCAAGAATTACAATGAATTGATTAAAGTGATATTTGGAAACATCATACCACACCTTTAAGCATCCAAATCTCCTATAGAAATTGAAATCTGCCTTCAAAGGGAAAGCCCAAGCTGTTTATGCTGACATTGAAATGTGCCTTTAAAGGGAAAACCCAAGCTGTTTATGTTGGCATTTTCTTTTGGAGCAGCAGCAGAAAGAATCTTTGTATTGCTTTAGCAGATTTTGTGGACCGATCCCATGGGCATACCAGATACCAAAAAAATAACATTGCACTATTGTGTTAGGGCGCACTCGTGATAAGCCACACACTACTGATGACGACTTGTTATCTTACTTGTTACATATAGACTCTGTTACCAAAGCCCTTTTTTTAGTCCATTGAAAATCTTCAAGCTGTATGATTTATTTTAAAGTAAAAAAACGAAGAGTCCAAATAATTGGACCGCTTAACAAGTGGCATCTTATAGACAGGACCTGCTTTTTTCATCATTTTTGTCAAGAGACCGTTTAAACTCCCTGCCCACTATCATTATCATGTTTCTGGGTGGCACCAGAAGGCCAGGCCAGGCCATGTGTGGTTGTTGGAGAGTGAACTAAGTCAAGGTACCAGATATTACGGGGAAGTTCAGGTACATAAGAAGAGGACCTAAACTACACCCAATCCATTTACAGACATAAATTTCAAATAGAATTCAACACTTTTTAAAGAAGAGAAGGAAACAAAAAAGACCCAACATGGACAGATAAGCTAAAAAAGAATAAATTAATAAGTACATGGAAGGGGGGCAAAGGAAGTTACAATAAAGAATATAATTACGCACTGTTAACTTCTCCATGTTGGAGGTGTGAAAGAATCAATTAAATAGGTTAATGATACAAAATGCTCTCCTGTAGTCAATGAGGCGCGTCAGCACCACAATCACCGGAATCTTCAACTATTCTAAAATTTTCATCATCGTCAATACCAGCTAAAACAACTCTTCTCCTAAATTTGATTAGAGTCATTCCAAGCAAGTCTACCCTTCAAATGAAACTTCTTAATGGAATTATCATGACACTAATATCATCTGTAGAACCACGCGTCGCAGACAAGTCCACCAGTTTTTTACAGGCAGTCAGCAATGATGGGCTGCCACCAAAATTTGTGAACAAGGGTCGAACCATATCTACTGCCTCCTGGTTGCTGACCTGAAGAACAAAGACAACAAAAAACATCTCTACTTCAGTTGCTGGCTCTTGACTCATAAACAAAAATAATTTCTCTGGGAAGAGATGACCATGAGAGCAATAAGAAGCTGAAGAGGAAATTACCTTGTCCCATAACCCATCAGAGGCAAGGATTAAGAATTCACACTCTGGTTTTAGTCTGATGATCTTTGTCTCTGGCTCTGGTATTACCCACTTCTTAAGATGGGAGTCTCCAAGCCCTCTAGACACAGCTAAGGTTCCTTGTAACCTCCACACCCCACGGCAGCAATCAACATAACCACCCTGCAAAATGAAATTTCTCTCAATCTTCAGTTTCAATCCAAAATGAGGACAACAATAGCAAATTAGGACTAAGTTAAATAAGAACAAACAAAGGTGAAAGATCTTCACAGGAAGGCAGCTGAAGAGAATTTAACATTACTAAAGGTAGAGGGGAGGGACTGTAAAGACCAATTACTAGGCCAAAGCTATTGATAATGGTAGACTGATACTTGCACAAAGACAACTGAAGAAACATGGCCAACACCCCCATTTATGAATTGTCTTAAGATCGAATAGAACTATAGGGCCACTTCATGCTAATGCCTATTTCCATTCAAGACCAGTATAGTATCATCAGATGATAAAGAATGAATTGACAGAATAAATGATCCTCTATCTCAACTGTCAAGGATCGAATTTCAATTGAGTTAATTTGTCTGAAATCTAGAAGGACTTTATCTTAACAGTGTAATCATCAGACTTTAGCTATATATTGAAAGTAGACTATTGCATCTAATTCTAAACTATTAATTTGCAAGCTCTTCTTCAAATGGCAAGTAGTCAGATATTGAAAGAATTTGGGGCTTACCAGGCTCTCAATTCTGGCCTTTTCATCTTCTCTGGAAGGGCGATGATCAACTGTCAAAGCCTCTGCAACCCCACCTTTGCTCAAGACAGCACGACAATCGCCAGCATTGGATACAACAATATCACCGTCCCTGATCAAAGCAGTCACACAACAAGTCCCTCCTCGAACATCCTCTTTCAGAAACTTCGAATCCGTAGTCAAATACCCCTTCCTCACAGCAGCCACAACCCCACCATCTCCTCTTTTCATCACTTCCTCCATTATGTTCTTATCCAAATTCTCAGAGGCAAATTCAGCTGCTCTAGAACCTCCATGCCCATCAAAAACACCAAAGAAAGCCTGGAATATATAGGGAAAGATCATTAAATACATGCTCATTACTTGGAAAATTCTCAATTAGGATATCAGATTTCTTTACTGGGTTTTCAAAAGAGGAAAGATCTAGCATATGCTCCTGCCCAATTGAGGTGCAGAACACAGCCTGGACTGTATTAGGTGCAACACGGATTTAACGGTCCAATCAAGGTTCATCTTGTTAGGATACTTAGATAATCCAAGCACAATTCAACCGAACTTTGCCAATTACAAAATCCGATCCGCAATCCCCAAAAATTCATTCTCTCTACCATTTCACATCCCCAAATTGGGCCGTTATTTCAAACATACAATAAAATCTCCCCAATCCCTCTTTCCCCTTCTAAAAATCACAACTTTCATAATTCAACTCAAACAAAACAGTAAAAAATTAACTCAGCATACCTGTTTCGCATCTCCTTGAAGATCAACCAGCGCCACATGCCGATCCTCCATCGCTTCCCTCCTCCCCTTCTTACAGAAAACAGAGAACCTCGAAGTCTCGATCTCCACCTCCGTCGGCCCCTCCGGCACCTTCGCCGCCGTGGCGAAACTCAAAGAAGACGATGGAATATCGATCCTCGCAGGCCTCTTCCTCTTCAAAACCGTCGAAGAAGAAGAAGAAGACGAAGCCAAAGACGTCAAAGGAGGATCCGGATCTACAACACAGGCGTCGATCTTGCAAGCCCTAAAACCGCTCGCTTGCTTCTGCAAGCAGCGAAGCCGAAAAGAAGAAGGAGAAGACAAAGAAGAAGAAGGAGAAGAAGTCAAAGTAGAAGGAGATCCGATTAGGGCTAGGGTTTCAGGAGAAGAAGCGCTCTTGCAGAGGAGAGAGACCCGAGAAGGAGAGAAAACGGGAGAGCCCGAAACTGCTACGGCACAAGACATGTTCCGTTTCAGAGAGAGAAGAAGAAGAAGCCGTTTGTGTTTTGTTTTATTGTTTCGTTTCAGAGAGAGAAGAAGAAGAAGAAGAAGAAGCCAATCGTCTCTTGTTTGATTGTTTGGGTTGATGAGAGTAAATAATGTTTCCGTTGTGGCGTTGGTATATAAATGGGAGTGGGTGGGGTCATGGTGTCAGACGAACAGTATAACGAGCGTGTCTTCCCCTCTTTCTAGGGAGCATACGGTAGAAGATCTCTGCCGTCCACGTATGTACGCGTGTGATGATCGCAGCTGTTGGAGTGAGGAGTCAAACGGAAAGTTTAGTTTTTCTACGTTGAGTGGTGCTGCAATTGTTTATTCGTTTCTCCACGAGGAGGGGGTTGTGTAATATGCGGGATGGGGACACGTGGCATATGTGATGTTCAAATCTTGAAGATCATCTAGATTTTCGGTACAACACGGGGAGTGGTTGACTTGGGAGGGTTGCTTAATGCTTAATGCTTAAGCTTATCGATCAATCGTGGGCGTATATTTTGTAGGCATTTTTATTATTAGGAAAGAAAATCTTTATCATAAGAAATGTTCGCACAATAATTCATACTGAGCACATATAATTCCGTGTATATATATATATAATTATTTTATGACCAATCTTGTACTCATTGGACTTTTACTTGCTATTGGTTAGGATTAAAATATATCTACCATTAAAATGCATGCCATTAAATTACAGGATGTTGAATTAAGGGCTAGGGTAATTTGATGGGGCTTGTTTTTTTTAAACTTTTTTCTTTCAACAAGAAAAACTTTTCGTTCACCCTTTTCTTATTGACCAACATATAAAGTGGGTTCTAGGAGCTAAACTGCATATTAGCAGTAAGTTTCCTCATCGCAGAACACTGCCCGTTTTCTTATAATCACCGGGGAAGAGATTGGAAGAATCACTTGGACAAAAAACCAATTCAACAGTATCTCTAGCATTTTTTTAGAGAGTAACACTTGATTTGTAGTTGTTAAGTTGTAAAGTTCATAGTTTTATTGATCATGTTTTCTTAAAAGGTTCACGGCTTTATTAATCATGTTTTACGGCTTGGACGAGAGTTAAATTAGAGTTATATTCAATCATAGGGAAAAAATAAGTGTAAATTTGTGGACTCTATGAGTATCCAATTACCAGTTAATGGCCTTCCAATTATTCATTACTAATCCACATGATTCCTAATTGCAATGTCCTGAGAAGTGACAGTTAAGAGCTGGGCCTGGCTGTTTTTTTTTTTTTTTTTTGGGGGTTGGCACAGTGGTCAAAAATATGAAAGGTATTATAAGAGCGGGTGTTGCTATCTACACCAAAACCCTTATGACATCATGGGCCTGACCTAATTTGTGGGTGTTAGGACTTGAGACTTCCACAATTCAGAGTACAGACTAAGGATAAAGAAAGCCTAGCTCATTTATTAGCATTGACTAGAAGCCGATCATCACTGCAAAATAAAAATATGGTTCTTTTTTCCAATATAATGCTGGAGAAATATTATAAAAAAAAAAAAAAAAACTAATTATGAAATGACCAAAATAAAAAATAGATATCATCATTTTTGACATATTTCTTTCATATTATTCTGATTTATTTAAATTATATTGCAATATTTTCAAAATTCAATGAAGTGTTATCTACGGAAAAAACATGTCTATATTTGACATGGTTTTCTGAAATGTGAAACTTGCACTGTTTTGGAAATATCTTGCTGTTTAGGATCCGGGTCTTATAAGTAGATGTGAACAGAAGACAACTTTCCAATGTGAACAAAAAGTTGATGCTTCTATTGAAAGTTGGAGAACAACCGAACAACCAAACGTCGCGTGGGGACCAACAGTGGACGTGAAAGAGGAAGGAGAGTGGAAGGTTGAATGAAGGAGGAAGGAGGAATGAAGGAGGAAGCAGCTGCCTTTGACTCTAAATTGACTGACTGAAGGTGTGGGTGTGATATATATATTTAAGAAGTGGGCAGCTTGACTCATTAAAAACATATAACCTAATTAATTGGAACTGGGTTTGGGGGGTCTTCGGGATGGGGTCTGGTTTGAACCGGGTTTGAGTTCAAAATAAATCTTGATTCTTGAGTAATGTGAGTTCCTTTTTGGTTGAATTCAAGATCATGTCAGGTTTGGGGTCGAGTATTGGCCGCTAATTGGATCAACTTGGACTCAGTTTTGTGCCTTTTAGATGGAAGATGTTCTCATAGAGGATGCAGGAGAAAGAAAAACATATCAACGCCCTTCATCACTGCCCCGCCGGTGTAATTTGGGGGTCCTACCTTTTAGATGGTCGGAATGAACAGGGGATAAGATTAAATAAATCCGTATGAGATAATTTAGATATGTCTAACGTAGACCAATAACTGTGCCAACAAGAGAAAATTAAACCATAAAAGTTGAAGGCTAAAGAAAAAGGATTGGACTAACGAGGATGTGAATAGAATAGTTAAAATAGATTTGAAATACAACTTATATGAAAATTTGACTTAAGGTAGATTGCAATAGGGACAAAACTTTGATGATAATAGAGTTAGGAGAACCTATTATACCATATTAAGCTAAGAGGTTTTGCATTGGATTTTGACAATTGGTTACAATTTTGAAAGGAAGTTTTTTTTTTTTTTTTAAATCTTTTTAGTTTTCTCTATACTTATCTTCAACTACTTTAAAACCACCACTCACGTTTCCTCCCGCTACTTCACTTTTGAAAGTTCCACTTCTCCTTCTCTCTGTAATACCTCCATTTTTTTTCAGAATTCAATTCCCTTTCTTCTTCAATTCATTTATTTTCTCTTTCTTTTTTATCCCATTAGCTCATAAATTACATAAACATGTGCTTTCATGATAACCTTTTATTATTTTCTTTCCACAATTTATAGATATTTTTTTTAATGCATAAACGCCGACAATACCCGTGCCAAGCACGGGTTATTATTGTAGTTATTATTAAAAACATACTTAATTTTTAAAGTAATGCACCTAATAAGTGCAAAATAAAACAAATATTTTAGCCCATCGTGTTTAAACAAAAGGTAAAAAAAGTAAACAAAACTATACTCTAAAATATTGAAAATCACATTGCACTTTTAACTAGTCAGAAACATTTCATAATAGTGTAAGGACGAATATACACACAGAATGACACAGATCATAATATCCAGAAGAATATATACACATAGAATGAGCCTCATGCAAAAGAAATGAAACACTAGCTGCCTTGGCACTACAGTTACACTTTTTTTTTTTTTTTTTTTCTTTTGCTATGGGAGGATTCTCAATCTTTTGGGCTGGACTAATCCCTTCGGACTAAGAGAAAAGTCAGGTAAACTCCCCGGTAGCCTATTGTAATAGTACAGTTTCGTACCTACAACATCCGAATACAAACTGTGGTCTTAAGCAAACTGAATCCACCCCTTCAGTTTAATACCACACTACACTACACTCACCACAACAGAAAATCACTTCGTAATATACTTCAGTAACTACAGGGGAAAGAGCGGCGATCAATCATCAACGTCAAACATAATATACTTCAGTAACTACAGGGGAAAGAGCGGCGATCAATCATCAGCGTCAAAGAAAGGATCGCGAGAAGAGAAGAAACACACGGAACACGCAAGTGCCTACTGCTATTACCGTTTACAGCCACACAAGCAACGCGAAAAGAAAGAGAGTGCATGAACCGAAGGACCCACAAAGGAATAAACACGAACAAGAATCAAACAAAAAGAAAGTAGGATGCTTTTGTTTGGCCCTGCGTTATTTGGACCTCCATCTTAGCCGCCACTTTACTGGGGAATGGTGGAGCCCACTACTTATACATGATATTGACCACCGAATCTGTCATCTTTGAAGCGGGCTTAGGCTTACCTTTCCTAAGTTTGGGAGCCTGGTGTATGTTCTCCAAATGCTCCTCTGCAGTACCTTCCTGCGACCATGTTCCGCAAGCACCACTGCACCATGATCAATCCCTGGCACTTGGGTGAGAATAGGAGGCCCAATTCAAGGGCTGTCTGTCCCGTGGTTCCTAAAGCCGCTAATTCCGCCCCACCCATTAAAAATCTAAGGTGCATGTTCTTCTCTTTTATTGACTTTGAGTAGAGTTTTAACCTTGGGAGTTGAGCCAATGTCTATTGTTGATCTAGAATCTGGATCTCTGGCATGGGCTCTCTTTAGCAAGGCCCACTAGTTAAGAATTTAAACTACATGTTTCACTTTGTGTCCACTTCATAGTCATTGATGTCATTTCGGACCCCAATTCGGTGTTGGCTTCCAAAAGGAAATTTTTGGGCCAATTCGAAATTTTTGTGAAACATTTTAGATCTAGAGTTACATTTCGGAAGAAGAAATAAAATAAATATACATATGTATGTTGGAAATTAAAATAAATAGTAAAATATATAATATAATTTATGCATTTAATTCATTATGATAAAACAACATTTGACATATAAGTATAAAATTTAAGCATATTCTTACCGTAATAAATTCTAAATATAATTTTCATAACCATAAAGTTAACAATCTTATAAATTGAAGTTTGGAAACATTCCCCAAAACATTATGGTCATTTCGAATATTTTGTATATTTTAGTCATTTTGGTCAATTTCGACCAAAATCCATGTTTTCGGTTGAAATCGACCGAAGTCTATATCGGTCAATTCTTTTTGGTTTCATGGCCGAAACGAAACGTAATTGATAACTATGGCCTACTCTGATCAAGTATAACTCTGATATGAGTTGGGCCTGTGTCTTCCATTAAAGTAAAACTTATCAGGGAAAATACTGAGAAGTGAACATTTGCTAAGACGCCACCGGTCGTCTCGCACCTCGAAAGACATCCACATAGGAGCAAAACACTCTATAGTCGACACATACATGATTATATTATACTAGCATTAAATCCCGTGCAATGCACGGTTCAATCTCATGCTAAATAAGTATTTATTTAAAATATTTTGGTGTTAAATATTCATTAAATAGATTTTGGTGCTAATTATATCATTAATTAGATTTTGGTATTAAATACTCATCACATATAAATCTAAGAAATATCAGCTGGGACCGTGGGAGAGAAGTCCGAGAAGCAGTAAACAACATCCCAACTAATGTAGCTCCCAAACTTCATCCTGCCCCCTTGATCATGTTGTTTAGGAATTACCTACTTCTTAATAGATTATTATATAAAACGAATCAAAACATGTTGAGAAAGTGAAAATCTGACCGATGCTAAAATAATGCAAAGAGCTTCTCCTTCTTCACCATAGGAATTCACTATATCGCCAATCAGTGGCATAGAGTCATCCCTAGCAAAATAAAATCAAATTTTTTTTTGGACAATCATTAGAAGCCATCTTCAAAATTGTGGGAAATCCTTTGCCTTGGCTCCAACTTGGTTGAGATAAATCTATCTTTTAAGTAAGCGACTTTGTATCATTTCATAACTTATCATCTCCTAATTTGTTATTAGCAATAAAGATCGATGCAAAGCATGTTTTCCAATAAAAGAATTGAGGATAGACAGGGAGTGCTCCTGCCATCCTACTAATGGAATTTGATTATTTCTCAACCGCAGTAGCCTTGCTATTGTTGTAATCGAGTGGCCCTGAGTCAAATCATTTTATTTTAGAAGGTCACTGATATTAAATTTCTTTAGCTAATCATTGCTACCAAAACCTTAAAGCGTTAGTAGAGGCAGCGGAAATACTTTTCCATATTTCTGATCGGGTGGATCGCCCATTCCTCAATACTCTCCCTCAGGTGGAATCCGGCCGGCGCACTTTTGGCGACACGCATTTTATTTTTATTTTCTGCGCTGAATAGTTCTTATTGGAATTCGAACTCACGACCGGTTGGCTCTGATACCATATTAAATTTCTTTAGCTAACCATTGCTACCAAAACCTTAATGCACTTTCGGCGACACACTTTTTTTTTTTTTGCGTCGAGTTGTTCCTCCTGGAATTTGAATTTACGACCGGTTGGCTCTGATACCATATTAAATTTCTTTAGCTAACAATTGCTACCAAAACCTTAAGGCATTAGTAGAGGCAGCGGAAATACTTTTCAATATTCCCCATTGGGTGGATCGCCCACTCCTCAATAATTGAATCAAATAGGTTATTATTGGTAAAATTTGATGGGCCCATTCGTTTTATCGGGTTTGAAGTCTTAGGATTTCCAGGGGGAAGATTCAAAGGCACCATTAAATATTATCTCCTTTGATATATATGTTTATCCATCACCCCATTGGGGGGGGGGGGGGGGGGGGGGGTGGGGGTGGTTCCATTTATGTGGGCTTTCTTTTTCCATGTGTGTGGGCTCCACTGGGTTCCAACCCCCTTGCTAGAGTACTAAAAAAGAAGGCACTGAGATAACGCAGAACTTACCATCTTCACCTCTTGGTTTAATCTATAGCATAGACTTTTCATCAAAACATCAAATTGTGCAAGTATGAATGCGCGCGATGAATATATCATAAGTAGTTGTGTACTTAATACTTGAGAATATAAAACTTTTCCAACTCTCCCCACAATGAGACTTCGATAAATGAAAAAAAATAAATCTCCATCGGACCATCACTCATCACTTCTTTAATACTTATAAGGTAATTAAAGATTTCTAGGAATTCTATCTACAGTAGGAAAACAGGCCCATAGCAAGGGGTTTTCTATTGTAGGAGTGAAGGCCAACATCCAAGGTTGAGATTCTTGTGGCGTGCCATTTACCCAAAAAGTTTCCACATTTTAAAAGAGAAATAATCTCATTCGCTCGTCCATTCATATTTTACATGCTTTCATACTTTGTTACACCCCGATCCAATTTAAGTTTAATTAGTATTAATTAATTATGATTTAGCTACTTTAATTATACTTAGTTACTAATTATGATAATTAATCCTTATTAGTTCATTTTAGATGAGTTAGTTGAGTTAGGAGTCTTGAATAGTTAGTTGGAACTGATTTGACTCGGTTGGGTAGAGTCGGAGGCTTTTACGTAATTATTGATTTTCTCATTTTACAACAATTGCATGTCATCTTGGTTTCATCACGTGTATCTTGTTGAGCACGTCATTTTTCGTATTGAACTTTACTTCATTTGACCAATGGTTGAATAAGTGGGCCACCATTTGACTTAAAATGGAATTTCTCTAAATATAGTGGACTTTCTTGCAAAATGGGACATCTTTATCCCTTAAAACCCCCATTCATAGCAAATCAGCCATTCCACCATTTTCTTCTCCCATTTCCTTTGCTCTTTTTCTCCATTTCCTTTCTTCTCTTCAATTTATAAGAAGTTGTGGCATGTGCAATTGGAGTCAAGGTTGGAAGTCATCTTCATCTTCTCCATTTTCTTCTCTTCATCTACTTGTTGTTCAAGAACTTGGTTTCCCCATGGTTTCCCCAAATTCGGATTTCTTCTTGAGGTAAGAAGTAAAACCATCTTTGTTAGTGTTTTTGAGTTGGGATGGAGTCAAGAGACTCTCATGTACTCATACATGCATAATCATTAGCATTCATTTGATTTTTGTGATTAGGGTTTGAGATTTGAGGTTTTGAGTCATTTGAGCTATTATTAGAGAAAAGAAGTGGAAAGCTTGATTTGAGGCAAGTATAAGTATTAATTTGGATCACATATTGTTTTCTATTTTGATTGATTCAAAATTTTAATTCTATACATGCTAAACCTGTTAACTCGATTAGTTGGATTGGGTCTCTTCTTCTATTAATTGATATGGATTAGTTGGGTTATGTTTAGTAGTTGTATGTGATAAATTGGGGGAGCAAGGAGGCTCAATTATGCAGGTTTATGAAGGTGTAGTTGTGGAAAATAGAATGGAGGAGAGAGAGCTTTAGATTTGATGAAAAGCTCAATTTAGAAACACTGCCGCAGGTTGGAGGTCACCAGGTGAGTACCTGGCGGCTAGCTGCGTGACTACTTGGCGGCTAGCCGACCTTAAGTCGATCAGATTTTATCACGACCCGGGCCCGAGATCCGGTAACCCCAAGCCGTGAACCCATACTTACTCCCGCAAACTCCAAATTAACCAAAGTTAAAACGGAATCTACAAGGGATAATATTCTCAATATACATGTCAAATACAAAATTTTGCGAAAACATTCATATTAAACAATATCAATTTACGATTTACTTGTATACAAAATAAAGTCCTTATACATATATCAATTCCAATATTTGTTCGTCAAACACTGCATGTCCAAAACACTATACAGATGACAATTAATTACATTTAGGCCTGTCAATGGGACGCATTGAAACGGGTAAAAAGCTCGGCCCGACCCGTCCCAAGCCCGAAAATACAGGGCTTTTAAAAAAAATTAAGCCCAGTGGGTTGGGCTTGGACAATATATTTTAAAGCCCGGCTAAAATGAGACTGGGACTGGGCAAAAACAACCCAGCCCGTTCAGGCCCGGCCCGCTGCAAAAGTCATTTAATAATAATTATTTATATATTACAATGGTGGAAATTAAAATCAACTAAGTATCAAATTTTCATCTCAAATGTCTCATGATATTTAGCTATTCCAGTTTCTACAGTTGCTTCAGAGTCAGCATTTGGCACCGGAGGGAGGGTACTTGACCCACATATGACTTCTTTTAAAACCAAATACGGTAGAATCATTAGTTTGTGCCCAAGATTGGTTTAGTCATGACCCAACTAGTGATGGTGATTTAGACAATGATGGGAATGCACTAACTGATGTTTTAGACATATTAAAAGAAAAATAATTTCTGTCGATTTCTTTTTTACATTACTTGACCCATATAGGATATTCATTATCATTCATTTTATTGATTTTTCTGATTTTCTACTTCCACCGGCAAAGAAAAAAAAAAAAAAAAATAACCAATCCTACATTATTTTAACTTGACTCATATAGGATACTCATTCTCATTCATTTCTATTGATTTTCAGATTTTCTACTTCCACCGGCAAAAAAAAAAAAAAAAGGTTTTAACTGTTCCTACATTACTTGACCCATATAGCCTATAGGATATTCATTCATTTCTATTGATTTTCTGATTTTCTACTGTCACCGGTAAAAAATAATAATAATAATAATAAGGTTTTTAACTCAGCCATGTTGCTTGTTGCATTGCATTGCCGGTCCCAAACTCGGAAAAAAGGATGAGGATTTAAAGTTCGGTTCACACTGGGTGTCTGGTGACAGTAGGAATAATCAGAGAATGTTTTACTTATGTCCAGGATCGGGCTAAACTCAGGCCCGGCTCTGTCCCAGTCTGGGCCCGTACGAGACGGGATTTGATGTAGGCCTGTTCAATTTAGGGCCTGGATTGGACAACACCTAGCAAGTCCGTTCTATTTTCGGGGCTGAATTGGACAACTCAAGCCTAGGCCCGGCCCGACCCATTGACAGGCCTAATTACATTTCAAAATGAATATACAAAAAAATTTCTCATAAACATTTCTCAAAATGTTCCAATCCTTTATCGCACTCGGATACCCATTCAAATGGTATCCCGAACATTCCATTCATTTAATCCTCCTGGAGGAACCGGAGCGGTCTCCTCCACTCCTGCCGGGGGCGCTGCACGACCGGCAAGGGCGTCGGGCCTGTAATACCATCAATAACACTAATGAACATGATGGTTCAACAATGTATAAACAAATCTTGTAATAGCACATGTTAATACATATACTGAACTCATTCAATCTATTTAACATTAATTCCAATTCTAGACAATTCTACATAATTCCTATAATGACAATAGGTAAGCAAAGTCAATTAATAGACATGTACAAGATGGTCACTACCATAGCATTCTTTTTATTTTATTTACCATCTTCCTTTAAAAGAATGATTCATTTTAATTACCATCTTTCCTCAAAGAAAGGATTCATTTTCCGATTAGAAGACATCAATCAATATCCATAGATATGATCGAAATTGTGGGACTTACTAGTGTCTGGGCCAGGGACAACTAGCATCACCACGAAGCTCCGGAATGCCCTAAAACCATCTACTGCAGTAGGATTAGTCATTTGTTTCATTTATTAATTGATTGAACTCAGTTAGAGTTCTAATACAATAGCTAGATAATGCCAAACTCAAGAGTTAATAAGCAATCCATTTCTGGATTCAATTCAATTCAATAATTCCTTTTAAAACAAGGGAATGCGATAATAATGATATCAATCTCATTAAATTGGAACACGATTATATGGAACAAGATACAATGAGAGAATTTACTAATCATTTATGATTCTACTTAATTCCATCTCGAATCTAAAATACTATTTGGGTGTAACTATTAGTTTCAAAATGCACGTGTTATTCTCGATGGACATCACATTTATAATTTAATATGTGCATTATTACAGTCCCCATAATTATCACCCATGGATGCTTAGTCTTAAAACCAATTAAATGAGCACTTATACTCACCAGTGATACTCCAAGTCCATGTGAAAAGTACGACCGATTGACCCAAATTTCGCTCACAACTTATACCTCGACCAGTATCAGGTTCGCTCGAGCGGACCAAACAGAGAGTTGTTCGCTCGAGCGAAAAGCGAGCGAATTACTGTTCGCTCGAGCAGACCAAAACAGAACGATGTTCACTCGAGCGAATTACTATTCGCTCGAGCAAACCTTCAGAATTTCAGTCCAAACAAAACGTTGTTCGCTCGAGCGAACCCATCAGAATTTCTTTTCGAGTTTTCTGATCCTTTTTCCTTCTTCTACTCTCATTTCTCCATTCCATTTCCACAACCTACAATGAACATTGGAACCTCCTGTTCCCTCCTCATACACCATCCATTCACAAATCAATACTTCTAATCATCCATTAACCATCTCAAACAACCCATAAACAATTCCAATTCAATGGAAAATACACAAAATCCATGAAAACTCTATGCACTTATATAATGATTAACATTAATCGTAAGTAAATGTTTATACTTGCCTCTCTTGAAGCTTAGTGACAAAAACCCCTCTTGTTTACCTTTCTTTTGAGATGGAAACCCCCAATCTCAACCCCTAATTCCATGAAAATATACAAATGAACTCCTATAAGCCATTTGTGCTAGAAATCACTATAAAACGCATTTGGAAATCACAAGAGAATACCATTACTTACTTATGGTTCCAAGCAAAGAGGTCTTCAGTTCTCTTTCAAGTTTCAACACTTCAAAAATGGAGGAATGACTTGAGGAAGGAGATGAAGATGAAGATACTCTCCCCAAAGATCACTTGAATCACTCCTAACCTCACACTTGATGAAGAAAATAAAAGAGAAAGGGAGAAGACGAGCCTAGAGTTTGTTGGAGTGAAATGAGCTTACCTCCTTCATCTCATTCTAATATAAGGTCCTCTTACACTAAAACCCCCTCTTATTAAGTCTATTTACGTTTTGAGTCAAATGAAACCTCACTTTAGTCCATTTGAGGTTAAATGAAATTGCGTCTATTATGAAAGTTAACGTACTATTCGAGATACACACGGTGGTATCAAGAATTTTCGTATTTGATGAAATACGTGAAAACCCGTATTTACGAAAAAGTCCTTAGTCTACCTTATTTGAGTCTAAACTAATTTTAACCAATTCAATTTCATTCCATTATGCTTAATGCATCATTTGAGACTAATTTGTCTCTCTTTTGTCATTAACCTTGATTCACTCAATTATTCATGCTTAATTAGCATTAATCTCAATTAATTAGCATTAATCATGATTAGTTTGGGTCGGGGTGTAACAGATTTCCAGTAGCTAACCATTCTCTGTCAGGTTGGCGGTCACTAGGAGGTCACGTGGCGGCTAGCCGCGTGACTACTTGGCGGCTAGCCGACCTCCAGTTGGTTACAATTCCAGTAATTGAAATTAGGAAACCGCAGTCATCAGGCAATTACCTGGCGGCTAGCCAACCGTTCCACAGGCGGTTGACCGCGTGGTCATCGCCAGCTGACCGACTTCCCAGAATTTTTCATATTTTAGGAAATTTCAAAAGACCCCTTAGGGCCATGAATTGATACCCTAACCTCTTAAATGCCCAATGGGAACCCTAGGAGCTTGAGTAGCCCTAGAATTCAGGATTTTATCACCATGCCATGGATATTAGTTTAGTAAACCTTTTATTAAAGTGTGACACTAAATATAATAGTAATACAAAGTTCCCTAAATGTATATCGAATTGGATGGTGAAGATCGATGGATAATTAGACTAGATTGGCTGGTAAATTCCTTGATTCCTTAAATTTAATTGCATTTCATATTGATATTGAATATTCTCATTGACTTTGAAATATCGTATTAATGCATTATATATATATTAGCATATTTCTAATTCGATTGTTTTGGAATTGATTCTTTTGGAACAAATATGGATGTGAACAATTAATATTCGATTCGATTTGAGATTCTGAGATTCTACGATTATGTATGGAAACCTTATTCACATTCGTGTATTTATTTGATTTGATTGAGTCAGCACTACTTAACTTTAACCTGGTGATACCTGACGGGGTTACACTCGGTTTAATATTCGAGATTACTACAGTAAGTCATCTGGAGCACTGAAACTCTAGACCAGGGTAGCCAGCTAGCCTTTGACAGGGCCGCTGGTGACATTCCAACTAAATTCGCTCTTTTTTTAGAGGATGAGCTCAATGTAGTACCCAATTTAGAATGTTTATTCTCCATTTGATTCGTTTTATGCATGAATTATTCTTTTGGCACAATTGCCTAGTATTACTGAATATTGACATCTTTTACTCAATCGTCCTTTAAATTCGATTTGATACATTATGTAAATGTTTTTTATTGCCTATACTTGCCAAATCGTTGTATTTGAGATACTATTCTCGATGTCACAGACGCAAAAACAACTTCCGGTCATGAGGAGGCCCAGGAGGGAGAGGAAGAGACCAAAAAGATTCTTCCAGGATTAAAAGAGTGGCCAGGCAATGAGCCCATGTAGTCTGGTCCACCGGATAGTGATTGGACCATTTTTAGAGCTTACTTGGAAGTGTGGCTAACTCCTTTTTATGTGGGTCACATTAATGAGATTAGAAGTTAGTAATGAACATTCTGTTTTGTAATAGAATGTAGGGTGATTATGTAATCTCGACTTTAATGGGAATATGTAATTATGTTTTGTATAAACTTGTTATTTAACTTTAAATAGAACTGTGAAATGAAATGATACATAGTGGCCTATTATTTGAAATACTTTCGCTATAAAATGTGATTTACAGGTTAGTGAACTTGACTCACAAATGAAAAAGTGGAATTTCTCGTTCGTAATACTGTACTTGATTCCAGACATGTATATAATATTATGGGAGTACGTGTGTCACACATCGGGGAATACCTTAGGCCGGGGTGATTTGGGGCCGGGATGTGACATACTTTATCCCAAATTTCATTTCAATATGGGTGATGTACCCATGGCTTTTTGACTACTACACTTCATGTCAACTAATATGTATCCTTATTTTTTTTTAGAATACGGGGATAGGTCATTGGTTGGGCGTCCGCCCGTTCTGTTTCAGCTACTGAAGCTTCGATCCCTATCCCCTTTTTTATGCATGTGCAGATGGCTTCTCCTTGGAGTGTGCTCCTTGGAGTGTGCTGTATGTGTGTCTCTCCTAATTTCAAAGCCTTGGCTGGTAAAAAAAAGGGAAAATAGATGTGTGTTTTTTACCCTCTCCTACATATGCGAGAAATGAGTGTCATAGACGTAGAGCTTATGTATATGTATAACTCTAGGTCATATAGGCTGCACAGATGATAAAAATATAAAGGTGGACTTGTGACAGCGCAAACACACTACACAAATAAGTGATTTCTTATTCATTTGACCAAGAGACCATAAAATGTATCTTAAGGTGGTGAGTTAGTCGATATACATAACAAAATGACATATTTTATAATTGTTAAACTTTAAAGACTTAAATCAAGGGCTAGAATCATTTGATTAAATTAATATTGAGGATACTCATATATAATTTACATGTTATAATTTAAGCATCTCATGTCTCCTTTGATTGTCATGAATCTAGTTTAGATACGTTTCACAAGAAATGAAAAAGGCATACAATATCACAGTTTTTAAAATTGTGATTGGAAAACTCATCTTCATGATTCATCATATTAATTAAAGCATATTAATCTCATAAGGTGACATTATTGATGAATTACTTTTTTTAAGGCCACATTTATTATAAAAACCCTATTATTCAAATTTGCAACATGCAAAAGAAGAAAAAAACAAAATAATGGTGCCAATAAGGTTTGAAGAAAAAAATTCACAAGATACGATTAGACCAACTATGATCTATGGAGGAAAAAAAGTTGGCTAATTTATAAGTAACATATACACAAAATAGATGTAGCAGAAATAATAATGTTGTGCTGAATGTGTTGTAAAACTAGAGATAATAGATTTATTCCAAGAGCATTTATTGGTTGAATAAATAGGGGATAAGATTAAATAAATCCCTTTGAGATAATTTAAATATGTCTAACACAGGCCAACAACTGTGCCAATAAGGAGAAATTTAACTATATAGGTTGATGGCCATAGAAAATGGGTTGGACCAAAGATGATGTGAATAGAATAGTAAAAACATATTTGATGTGCAACTTGTATGAAGATTTGAAGCAAGGTAGATTGGAATGGGAAAACCAAATTTATGCAACCAACTCCAACATAGTCAGGATAAACCTTTGACGATGATAGAGTTAGGAGAACCTATTCATATTGAAAACACACTTATTTTTTAAAGTAATGCACCTAATAAGTACAAAATAAAACAATTATTTTAGCCCCACGTATTTAAACCAAAGGAAAAAAATGAAAAAAAAAACTATTGTATAAAATTGAAAATCACATAGCACTTTTAACTAGTCAGAAACATCTCATAATAGTGTTAGGACTAATATACACATAGAATGACACAGATAGATCATAATATCCAGTAGAATATATACACATAGAATGAGCCTCATGCAGAAGAAATAAAACACTAGCGGCCTTGGCACTACACTACACTCCCCACAGCAGAAAATCACTTCATAATATACTTGGGTAAGTACATGGGAAACAGCGATCAATCATCAATGTCAAAGTAAGGATCGCGAGAAGAGAAGATATACACGGAACACGGAAACGCCTATTGCTATTACCGTTTACAGCCGCACAAGCAACGCGAAATGGAAGAGAGTGCTGATCTGTAGGACCCACAAAGGAATAAACACGAACAAGAATCAAACAAAAAAAGAAAGTGGGATGCTTTTGTTTGGCCCTGCGTTATTTGGACAGTCTTCCATCTTAGCCGCCACTTTACTGGTGAATGGTGGAGTCCACTACATATACAGGATATTGACCACCGAATCTGCCGTCTTTGAAGCCGGCTTAGGCTTACCTTTCCTAAGTTTGGGAGCCTGGTGTATGTTTTCCAAATGCTCCCCTGCAGTACCTTCCTGCGACCATGCTCCGCAAGCACCATTGCACCATGATCAATCCCTGGCACTTGGGAGAGAATAAGACGCCCTTACCAGGGGCTGTCTGTCTCGTGGTTCCTAAAGCCGCTCATTCCGCCCCACCCATTAAAAATGTAAGGTGCATGTTCTTCTCTTGTACTGACTTTGAGTAGAGTTTTAACCCGGGGAGTTGAGCCAATGTCTATCGTTGATCTAGAATCTGGATCTCTGGCGTGGGCTCTCTTTAGCAAGGCCCACTAGTTAAGAATTTAAGCTACATGTTTCATTTTCATGTCCACTTCATAGTTGTTAATGTCGTTTTAGACTCTAATTCGGTGTTGGCTTCCAAAAGGAAATGTTTCGGCAAATTCAAAATTTCTGTGAAACATTTTAGATCTAGAGTTACATTTTGGGAGAAGAAATAAAATAAATATACATATGTATGCTGGAAATTAAAATAAATAGTAAAATATACAATATTATGAGGAATTTACGGCGCAGGTCCCCGTATGACTCCATACCACTCTTAAGGTCTCAGAAAAACCGTATTTATGAATTAGGTCATCAAAGTATGTTTTTATATTTTTTTTGTCGTTTAGCGAATGGTCGATATCGACCATTATGCGGGAACCCAAATAGAAGTTGGGTTTTTTAGAGGGAGAAGCGGGGAGGGGAGGAGGAGGGAGAAGATGGGATGGGTCCTTTCACGACCCCTTCTTCCTCATCGCCACTGCTGAGGGTTATATCCTCTTTTTCAAGATTCTTTATCTCACCTTCTTCAATATATTCATCTTTCCCTCATCATCATTTTCTTCTTCTTCTTCATCATTGTCATCGTCGTCTTTATCTTCTTCACTGCTCGAAGAAGTCACTACAATCATTAGTGTCAGCACCGCCACCATCACTCTCATCCTCATGAACTACTATCTCGGCACTTTGTGCGTAACTTTTACTGGTGACATTACTCTCCATATTCACCATTGTATCAGCAACATTAACTTCACTCCCTCCACTGACGTTCTCTCTTAAGGTCGTGATTTGCTCACTCTTCATCATCAAACAACCATCTCCTTCACTAGAAGGAACATCATAATATTCTTCATCTTCTTCTTACTCATTATTTGTTCTTAAGAATATCTGTAAAATGTTAATGTAAATGATGGTTTCACCTAGGTTCTTGTGATACAGATCACCTAGGTTAATGTAAATGAAAGGGCAGACCAGCATATGTCGCAAATCTTACACCAGATTCAGAGTTAACCAAGGTTCTTGTTAACAAAAATAGTCAATATCGACTATATAATTGAAAGACAGTTTTCCCTGCATCCCAGTTATGGTGACAGTAATGGTCGATATCGACCATGTAACTGAAATGCCTTTTCCCTGTATGGTCGATATCAACCATATAACTGAAAGACATTTTTCCCTGCATGGTCGATATCGACCATATAACTGAAAGGCATTTTTTCCTACATGGTCGATATCGACCATATTGCGAAATAACAAGAGAAAAGACGAATGTGAGTTTTCTCCCTTGGTTGCTGGTGCTGTTTTATGGTCAGGTGGGTCTGTTCAAAATGAGAATCCATACCCAGGTGGGTTTGTTCCAAATGGGGTCGAATGTGGATTTTCTCAACAAACCCATCAAGATATTAGTACTGAGATTACATACTCTGATTAGTTTGGTTCTGATCTGATTTGAAAATAGCCCAAGTTGGGATTTCTAGGATTTCAAGAGAAACTCATTAAGAAAATTGCGGAAAAGACATGTTGGGTTTGAATGAGTCTGATTTGAAAGTTGTGGAGCAAGGGTTCTCACATGAAATTGGTGTCCAAAATGAGACTGATTGTAAAGAGGTGGAATTTAGGGTTTTGGGTGTCTCTATAGAAAAGGAGATGGAGAATGTTAGCTTAGTTGCGTTTTGCGATGGAATTTCTGCAGATTATGATGTTCCTTCTAGTGAAGGAGATGGTTGTTTGATGATGAAGAGTGAGCAAATTGCGACTTCAAGAGAGAACGCCAATGGAGGGAGTGAAGTTAATGTTGCTGATATAATGATTGCAATGATTCTTCTTCTTCGAGCGGTGAAGAAGATGAAGACGACGATGATAATGATGAAGAAGAAGAAAATGATGATGAAGGAAAGATAAAGATATTGAAGAAGGTGAAATAAGGAATCTTGAAAAAGAGAATATAGCCCTCGGCAGTGGCGATGAGGAAGAAGTGGTCGTGAAAGGACCCCTCCCCTCTTCTCCCTCCTCCTCCCCTCCCCCCATCTCCCTCTTGAAAAACCCAACTTCTATTTGGGTTCCCGCATAATGGTCAATATCGACCATTCGCTAAACGACAAAAAAAAAAATACAAAAACGTACTTTGAGGACCTTATCCATAAATACGGTGTTTCTGGGACCTCAAGAGTGGTATGGAGTCCTACGGGGACTTGCGCCATAAATTCCTCAAATATTTTTATGCATTTAATTCATTAAGATAAAACAACATTTGACATATAAGTATAAAATTTAAGCATATTTTTACCATAATAAATTCTAAGTATAATTTTCATAACCATAGAGTTAACAATCTTATAAATTGACGTTTGGAAACATTCCCCAAAACATTATGGTCATTTTGAATATTTTGTATATTTCAGTCATTTCGGTCAATTTCGACCAAAATCCATGTTTTTGGTTGAAATTGACCGAAGTTTATATCCGTCAATTCTTTTCGGTTTTATTGCCGAAACGAAACGTAATTGATAATTATGGCCTACTTTGATCAAGTATCACTCCGATATGAGTTGGGCCTGTGTCTTCCATTAAAGTAAAACTTATCAGGGAAAATACTGACTAGTGGACATTTGCTAAGACGCCACCGGTTGTCTCGCACCTTGAAAGACATCCACACAGGAGCAAAACACTCTAAAGTCTACGCATACATGTTTATATTATATTATATATGTTATACTTTTATGGGTGAAAGGCTGTGCTGGGCTGGGCTTGGCTTTTCAAAATTGAGCCCTATTTTTTTGGGTTTTGGCGGACTGGGTTGGGTCGGGCCCCTCGTCAAAGGGATTGATTGATACGTTTAATTAGAGGAGAGCTAATTTGATATCATTTTTTAGAATTCGCATTTATTTACTCAATTTTATCTATTTTTATAAATCGATTTCTTTTTTCAATTTCCATGCCAATCGGCCCTTCATGTAATTGAATTCTAAAAAATTATATTTTAGAGAGTAGTTAAAATTGAAGAACAATGGCAAACCATTGGATTGTCTCTCTTTTGATGGGAAATAAACTAAGAGAAGGTAAAAAACCAATAATCAGACATCACCATAGTATTTAATTTCTTAGGAATGTCAAGATTCCATGCATCTACATCTACACCTTTTGAATAATCTTTTCATCAAACCCAATTGACCTTAAATTCCTATTTAATCAACTCCATACAAACAAACACACCATTAATACTTTGCTCCTTTTTTTTTTTCCAAGCTTTTGCAATTGCTCACACACCCACACTCACCTACCCAAGTCCTTAACCAACAATGCCAAAGATTTATCTTCGATTTTTTTATGGAGCGGGAGATTCTTCATTGCTAAGTCCTTGATTCATGTTTCACAACCAAATTCTTTGAGAAATGATTTTTTTTTTTTTTTTGTTTCCGCAAAGTTGTGGGAAACCTTCTACTAACAAAAATAGAAAAAAAAAAAAAAAAAAAGAAGAAGAAGAAGAGAAAAGAAAAGGAAAAAAGTCATGGGAAGTATACGTTCAACAATTGTAAAGTTTTGAAGGTATTGGTCATATGAGATCCTCATTTATAGGATTCTTAAGTCAGACTTTTCCCCAATAGGATGTGGAAATCCTTAGCAGAAAAGGGGAAAAAAAAAAAAAAAAAAGATAAAATCTTCAAATGTACAGATTCCTCACCAATTTGTAACCCAAGAAATCCTTAGCCATATAAATTCTCAATGAAATGACCACTATTTCACGGACAATAAAGAATCCTCAAATTTGCGCATTCTTCACATGGTACCAAGGGTGATCTTAAGAAAGAATATATTTCTACTAATTTATATAAATGACTCTCCAAAAAATGATTCCATTCTTGAAGGCCAGCCATCAAAATCCATCATCAGAGCCCACCACTAAACCCCATTCCTCATCTTGGGCGGTTTAGATCTTTTTTATTTCTATTTGTTAAAGCTAAAGAGGATTATATTAATAGGAGAAATCAAAAATAAAAAGTTCTAAAATTTCAAAGACTGGCCCCACTACAATCATTTTTTAAGGAGGATTTGGATCCTCGTCCATCCAAACTGATTAGCCGGTACCAAATATGTCAGTGATCAATGCTTCGCGAGTATATCTTGATTTTTGAAATTTTTTTGAGCCTTGTATCTTTTAAAAGCTTCATCATCACCAAAGTTGGTAAACCATTTGTATATATGGGACTTACGTGAGCCTGTTTCTTTACAAAAAATTATTATTAGAATTTGGGAGGTTGGAGTTTTTTTTTTTTTTTGACATGATGTGACATCTTATCTCCTGACATTAGAATTTGGGATGCACAAAAAATCCGTCAATCCGTAAAATCGATCCGATCCGCGGATTTTTAACTGATCTGAAGGTAAATGGATTGGTGACGGATTAAAAATCTTATAATCTGTTAGCAACGGATCGGTGACGAATTTTACCCTCAATCCGCGGATTCAATCAGATCCTATCCGTTGACATTAAATATAAATAAAAAAAATTATAAAAAAAAAAAATTAAGGGGTCTAAATATAAGTTAAGATGTCTAAATATAAGATAAGAAAAAAAAAAAATTAAGGGGTCAAATGTGAAAGTTTTTACAACATATTTGATATGTTTCTTTTAAGATTAGTTTGAACGGATTGAACGGATTAATCTGATCCAATCTTTTAACAGCCACGGATTGGTGACGTATTTTAAATCCATTAATTCGTAGGTAACGGATTGGTGACGGATTTTGTCCAATCTGCACTAATCTGATCCGTGTACACCCCTAATTAGAAATGCCATATTTCTTTTAAAGAATTTTAAATTTCAACCGCCCAAAAGGTCTTTTAAAATATTTGGAATTCCACTCTCTCTGTGCCATTTAGTGGAATTTCAAATCCTCTATAAAAATAAAAAAAAAAAAAGATTTTCACTTGAAATTCTCCTGCATATGAATTCGTGGAATTCTGGTAAAAAACAAAGGGGGGCTTGGGGCCTTCGGTTTCTTTGTCTATTTTGTCAATAAAGTAAAGCGGGCCTACTTTCTGTCGATCTCCTCCTAATTTATTCCCACTCTCGATGGTTGATTCCCTTTGCTTCGTCAAAATGGCTTTCGCTCTCAATGGCTTTTCTTCCCTCGTATCGTCAAACCGCAAGCTCCTTCTGCATTCTCAATCGTCTCCTCTTTCTCACCCCAGTAAGTCCGCTAAATCCCAATCTTATCCCCTCATTTTCTAAATCATAACCATCTCTGACAGAGACCAATCGATTTTTCTCAGGGCGAAGATTCCTCATCCGAGCCGCAGAAATCGATGCAAGCGAAGGTCATTTCGTTTGCTTCTTTCTTGTATTAGGGCTTCCTATTACATTTTGCTCAATCTGTGTGTTTGTTTTAGTTAAATCGCCGTCTCCGGATAAGGCGCCAGCGCCAAGCGGTTCCAGCTTCAATCAGCTCCTCGGCATAAAGGGTGCTGCGCGAGAAACGGTGAGTCAACTCAACTCAACTCGGTCTCCCTGGCAGTGTGAATCGACTCGGCGAATTGTCGTAAGTAATTGTTTGAACACGTGGAGTACATGCACATGAAAATTCCAAGGGAACCCGTCCATGTTGTGGTGGTCCTTCCTCCTTCCTAGCATTTGGCATTTCTCCGTTGAGTCAAACGCTGCGTGATATTGATACGGATACCGCCACCAACCCACAAGTCCACTACTCACCCATGCCTTTTGCGGGCCCTACTTTCCAAGGTATGGTTTAGGATATCCGTTAACTCCGTGGAGCAAACCCAGTGTCGTAACCACGGCGGTCATATTTAGTAGTGGTGATCATGGCTCAGATCAGCCCAGCCTAGCCTAAGTTATAGAAAGCCCAAAGTCTAGCCTAGCCCAGCCCGGTTCATCTCGGCCTCAATAAATAGTGCTTTGTAATTTAGTGATTGTCATCGTCAGAGCCTTGTCCTAATTACATTGGGAGATGATTTCTATTTCTCCATTCCTATTCACACTTCTTCCTATCTAATTTTACCAAGTCCAATCCATGTTCTCCTTGGCTTGCCCCATTTTCTTAGTAGATCATCAACCTTCAATTTTTCCAAACAATTATTAGCAACCCCGTTCAACTAAGAAAAAGCAAAAGCCCAGCCCGGCGAGCACCGTTCGCTAAATGGACGGGCTTGGGCCTGAAGCTTATTGGCCAAGTTAGTCTTGGGCCCATATATGGGCCCGTGTTAATAAAGTTACGCCGAGCGTGGATATGTCATAGTATCATGCGATCACTCTAGCCAGAATTTGGTGCCAAAGCTACAAAGTGAGATCGGCCTTGAGATGGCTTGGGTCTTGTATTGTATGCATTTACCTCTAGGCACTCGCACTGACATGTGTTGGTGTGAATATAAAAAAGATTGCATGTGCACACATAACCTTAGGATTTGTCTTGTATTGTATACATTTACCTCTAGGCACTCGCACTGACATGTGTTGGTGTGAAAATAAAAAAGATTGCATGTGCACACATAACCTTAGGATTTGTCTTGTATTGTATACATTTACCTCTAGGCACTCGCACTGACATGTGTTGGTGTGAATATAAAAAAGATTGCATGTGCACACATAACCTCTTTAACATAATTTATCAACATCATCTTTATCAATTTCTTAGGATTCAATGCTGGTGTTAGCTACATGAATTTTGCTTTTGCAATAGTATTTTCTTAGAATTCATATTGGCATCGTGACATTAACGTTTTTAATTTTCCTTAATTCATTCAATGAGTGCTGCTTTTGTTGTTAACATTGTATGTGTATGTACATGCAAGTCATATCTCATTTTTCTTTTGTGCTTTAGATTTATGTTAGCATTAAAAATTTGAATGGCCTATACTTGTTCTCGGCATTCATTTCTAAATTTTTTTTCATGTTCGTCTCATGAGATGTTGTAATTATTATACTCAAGCGTCAAGTTCGTTTTTTAGTGATTGGTTGTGTTAGGGTAAGATGCTCTTTTCTCAGATTAACACTTTTGATATTGAATCAAAATTGCATTTTTCTTGCAAAATGTGGTCATAAAAGGAACTGCTCGGGATACTTAAAATTCAAGTCACACTAAGTTTTAGGCCGACATTACTTTGTTTTATTGTGTAGGAGAAATCGAAGATTCGTCTTCAACTAACAAAGCCAGTTACTTGGCCTCCTTTGGTTTGGGGAGTTGTCTGTGGTGCTGCTGCCTCTGGTATCCTTTTTCATTTTGTGTCATTGGTGGTGTCTAATAATGTAAGAAGTTGTCATGTAATTGTTAGGAACCAACTGTAAGTGCATAGAAATACAAGAACCAGATATGAGAACAAATACTCACATTTGCCTCTCAACATGCTACCAGTTGCTTCTTCAAGCATCTGCCACCGGATGACGCCTAGATATGGTAGGGACACACTATGGACATGGCTGGGGCACAGATTTGACACAAAATGTGGTATCAGATATGATACACTATCTGTTTCTTGGTATCATAAGCCACCAGGCCACAAGCTTAGTAGCGTCAGTAAGATTTCACCTCTCAGACATACACTAGGCTGCACTAAGTTGCATCAACAGTTGATGATATTCTATCTAGTAACCACTAAGGAATACTTCAATGGAATGGTACTACCTCTACAACTAGTAAGTTTGCTACTGCAACATTTTCCTCTGGTTATTCATATTTCAGGTAACTTCCACTGGAATGTCGAGGATGTAGCTAAATCAATCATCTGCATGATAATGTCTGGCCCATGTCTCACTGGCTATGCACAGGTTACCTCTCTTTATGATGTATTTGGTTCTTGCTTCTATAATGAAATATCAAACTACAAAATTATATTTATGATTTGCAGGATCTTCCTTGTATACTTCATAGTTTCTCATTTTGTTTACAGACACTTAATGATTGGTATGACCGAGAGATTGATGCGATCAATGAACCTTACCGTCCGATTCCTTCAGGAGCATTAAGTGAGGGTGAGGTATGGGAACTTTTTACGTGATGCAAGTAGGATTGTTTATTTCTCATCACCTGACCTCTTCTTGCTTAGCAGAACGGCTTCTCTTTGTTGAGATTCTTCATATACCATGCTTTTGCATCTTCTTCATGAAGTGGATGAATAATGTGCCATTCCGATAAAGTGGTGTGACTTTAGCATGTGCTACTGGTTTTCACTTGAGTGGAACTAATCATTAGATGATTGACTCATGGATATGGAAACTTCCTTGAGCCTTGAGTTTATGCGTGTGGAGCCTATATTTGGTTGATCCAAATTATTGATATAATTGATATGATAAATCATGCCTTAGAGCAATCATAGCTTTCCACTAGGTAGTGCCTCTGTGTGTTTGTGTGCGCGCGCGCGCGCGTGTTTTGTGTGGATCAAGTTGGCCCTTGCAAACAACTCCATCATCTCCACCCCATAGGAACTACGATATCACCCCAAGGACGCCTTCCCCATCCGGGGTTCATTGTGTGCATGCGCATGTGCATCCAACCTCTCACACACTAATGTCCTCCTTGAATGCCACAACACCAAGCTTATTACATTGGTCCGAATGGGACTGACCATTGGATTAAAATAAAATAAAATAATGCATTCTAAAACCGTTAAACTCAGGGGCCATGGATCAAAGGTTTAAGATGACAGAACGAACATGAAATTTTAGACAGAGGCGGGTCCATTCTGGATCTTTTGATCCCCCACCTCACCATGATTGGTGGGGCCCCAAGTGGGCCCCACAGGGCAGTCCATGTGGTTTCCTGTGTGAGGCATCCACACAGAAGCCTGAGCTTAATATATTTAGGACAAAGAAGAGCTTTGCTGCACTAACCCTTGGACTTCTTAAAATAAAACTAGAGCATCTACCATTTGGTTGGGGATATCTTGTATGTTTCTTGAGCTTCTTGTCTATGTAAGAGAGAGAACTCTCAAGGATTTCCCATAACTTGTTTGGTTTTCAAGTTCCTCTCCAAATGTAAATAATAGATGAACTAACCAACTTGCCAAATCTTTGAATACTCAATTCATGTCAATGATTCCTCTTTTAAGAACTTGTTCATTCATTCAGTTCTCACTTTCCTTATATATGATTTGTGTTCAATTCAATTTTCAAAATATTGAGTTGGACTACTCTGTCATTGTTATGATAAATTGTGAAGATTAGATTGTTTTTCACGATAGCTTCTCAAAAAACTTATGCTCTCTGTAATTTGTACTTAGTTTCAGCCCTAAATATGAATGCTTGGTCCAAAGTAAACAGAAAATGTATGTTGACATCTCTTCTCCATTTTATCATGGAGTGGGCCTTGTTTGCTAATGAAAATTGTGGTTTCAGGTCATAATCCAGATATGGATGCTGCTTCTAGGAGGCCTTAGCTTGGCAGCTTTACTAGATGTGTGGGTAGGTTTATACCTACTCAAAAAGAATTGAACAAATGGCTTGCAATGTCTTTCTTTTTAAATCTGTCTTATTTCAGGCAGGGCATAACTTTCCTATAATTTTCTACCTTGCCTTGGGTGGATCCTTGATGTCATATGTATATTCTGCTCGACCATTAAAGGTCTCTCTCTCTCTCTCTCTCACATGAGCGCACATACGTGCACCCACACATGCAGACAGAAACACTTCCCTTCCACTTCTCTTAGTATGCCCTAACTATTCGTCAGATTTGTTTGACTTTACTTTCTAATTCACAGCTGAAGCAAAATGGATGGATTGGAAATTTTGCTATAGGGGCGAGCTACATTGCTTTGCCATGGTACTCTAATTTTCTCTTGGACTTTGTAAGAATTGATATTGAAAAGTTTTGAATGCATTAATTCTGCCATTAACGCATTCTGCTTTTCCATGGACATTTGCTCATGATATGCATACATGTATGTGTCACTTCCTAGACATGCATTAGATTGTGTTAGTTCGAGTACATACAGTAATAGTTCAGTATTTAGGAAACAATTCTTCACAAAAGTGAAGCAAAACAATAGAACAAAATTCTAAAACTAAATTGAAATACACTTACTGTTTGAAGGCAGAAAAACAGTAAACTCAGGAAATTGCAGAAGAACGTTGATCAAGGCTAGTGTTAAAACACTATGTCCTTAAGACAAATTTCGCCCCCGCAATGGTGCTAACGAGCTTCAGCAGCGTTTGTCTCCTAAGATACAATAATCAATCCACACAGTAGCAGCACTACAAACTATGTGACAAGCGAACCAATCGTGTAGTAGAACTCTCTCTTGACTCAGACTGATGACCCAAATGCAATGCAGTTGCTATGAATGGAATGAGCAAAAGAGATGAACAAGATGCATATTTATAGCTTGCATCAAGGCCTTTCATGGGGGTTGGACACACCCTTTCATATGTGAATGGACACATCACTTTGGACACACCCTTTCATATGTGAATGGACACATCCTTTCATATGTGAATGGGTAGTGGACCGAGCCAAGCCCAACTCGCGTGAGGTCCAAGCCCAAGCCCAAGCTCGGTTCGGTTCGGTGCAGGGCAAGTAGTGGTGTTTTAGGAGGCAATTTCTCATTCACTCCTTAATGGATTAGAGCAATCCAATACATGTTCTTAATCTACTCATGGGGTAGATTACATTCTCATGTATTCCCACCTAAAATGATAAGTGGGTCCCACTTAGATTTTGGCTCAAAATTTACAAAATTAGTGGTGCTCTTAGCCATTTTTCCAACAATCCCCCACATGAATGAAATTGACTGAAAGCAATGAAATGATATGCAGACACACAGAGAGAGTACAATTGGAAATCTTCTGTATAGAGAAAGGTAGCTTGTGGCCTTGAACCTTCCCTTGTGAATTACTATCGGATTTACTGGTTGAACAGTGAACATGATGTCTTGAACTGGTCAACCTTTTACGTAAACCGAGACAATAGAGTTCACACAGAATCTTCCCGGACACAGTTGGTTCTCATGATTGTGTTCATTTTGGCCTTGAACAATGCCTGATTTCATGAGTGCTTTAGAGAATCTAGCCTTATTATTCTCATAGAATCGGCCCAGTTCACACTCACATAGGTGATTCTTATTAAGAGTATCCTGCTATACTCCATCTGATAAGTCAAGATATAAGAATCATTAAAAGCTTTGCTTATCCTAATTACCGCTGCAGGTATCACTATTAATATCATAGGAATGAGCAGGAGATTTAATCTCCATAGTGATATCGTTAAGTCACACACAATTTAGTTGTCCCTTTGAACCTAGATCTTGGGATCTCCAGTCAACTACGTAGGGTTTCCATTATGTCGACTTTTCATTCATAGGCTTTAAGCCCATTCCCCTCGATGAACGATTTACTGGCTCTCTCGCTAAACCTTTGGTAAAAGGATCAGCAATGTTATCTATGGACTTTATGTAGTCAATCGTCATAATGCCATTAGAGAGCAGTTGCCTCACGGTATTATGCCTTCGACGAATATGTCGAGACTTACCGTTATATATTTTACTCTGTGCCCTTCCAATTGCTGATTGACTATCACAATGAACGCAGATAGGAGGCACAGGTTTCGACCACATTGGAATATCTTCGAGGAAATGACGAAGCCACTCAGCTTCTTCACCAGCTTTATCCAATGCAATAAACTCAGATTCCATAGTGGATCTAGCAATGCATGTTTGTTTAGAAGATTTCCATGATACTGCTGCACCACCAAGCGTGAATATATATCCACTTGTGGACTTTGAATCTTTGATATCTGATATCCAGTTGGCATCACAGTACCCTTTAAGTACAGCTGGATATTTAGAGTAATGCAATCCATAGTTTTGGGTGTATTTTAGATATCTTAAAACCCTGACTAAGGCCTTCCAGTGGTCTGCTCCTGGGTTACTTGTGTATCTACTCAATTTACTAACCGCATATGCAATGTCAAGACGAGTGCAATTCATTACATACATTAGGCTGTAATAATATGAAGAGCAAAACGAGAGAGAAGTTTGGATGAAAAGTGATACCTCAATGGGTGATCGATTGTCTATTTATAATTACAATATACCTTAATCAAGGCCCTAATCAATACAATTAGAATCATGGAAATCAATCTCCTAATCTATACAAGGAAGTAAATAAAAGAGAAGTAAGCAATATAATCTAAGGAGATCCCACACGTGGGATTTATATTACAGTTATGTACAACCCCATGATGGACTGGGCCTAGTGGAACTGGGCCTAGTGGGACTGGGCCACACTATCTAAACAACCAATTTTAAACAAAGAAAGTAAATAATTATTGTTCACATGACCAAGACGACTGTGCCACATAGTCCACATTTTATTGAAATTAGGAGAAGAAGAAGAAAAGAGAGAACGATGTCCAATGTCCAGCAAAAACAATCGACCATGTTTACTCCCCGTCGCGATCACCTTCCCAGTTTGCCGCCCCTGTATGACACAACCAGTGGAAGAAAAGTTAATATGGTACCCATCATCAATAAGTTGCCCGACAGAAAGTAAATTGGCTGATAATTTGGGAACAAAGTAGACATTGGAAAGGTGGAGGGACTGGCCAGAGACACTAGATAAAGTAATGGTACCAATTCCAGAAATGATTAATTGGTCTCCATTAGCAGTAGTGATTTTGTCTTTGCCAAGGTAAGGGTGAGAGGCTGTAAAGCTACTTTCCATAGAAGTCATGTGGTTTGATGCTCCTGAATCTAGAAACCAGGTAGATGGGGTGATGGAGGAAGACAGAGAGATTGAAGAATGAAAAGCAGGAAATGCTAGAGGAGAATGAGTTTGGTACCGACCACCATTAAAGCCCATAGATGCATATGCAGAGGTCACCGTGTTCTGAATCAGTTCTTGAAGCTGGGCTGGAGTCATGGAGACAGCCCCGGAAGAAGTGCTTTCCATATCAGGGAGGGGTGCTTGAACTTGGAACGCAGCTGGAGCATTTTGTCTGGGCACAGTGGAAGGATTTTGCTTCTGCTGGGGCCCATTCTTTCTCTGTAAGGTGCGACAATCATCAATAAGATGACCAGAGCGTTTGCAATATCTGCAAACCATTTTCTTTCGACAGTTCTTGGCTAGATGACCAAATCCTTTGCATTCATAGCATTGAGTAGGCTTCTGATTGGGGGCTGCCAGGAGAGCCGAATCAGCCGAGAGAGGAGCTAGGAAGGCCTTTGGTTCTTCAAGAATGGCACGCTAAGAGTTGAGGCGAAGTTCTTCGCGAAGGACTTCTTGGAAGCATGTATCTAGGTTTGCAGAGACCTCTCGATTCATGAGAGCAGACCGAACAGATTCGAATTCGGGTCGAAGATTCATCAGGAACTGGCTGATGTGGGTTTCCTCTTGTAGTTTAAGAGCCTCAGAGAGAAACCCAGCAGACACAGTCTGAACAATCATAGCATCCCTCTCAGTCCATAAAGTGAGAAATCCATTGAAGTATGCCTGTACAGATTTATCACCTTGACTGAATTTTGCAATTTCATTATCTAATTGAAATTTGCGAGCTTTATTTGTTTGATGATAAATATTCTTGAGATGTCCCCACATATCAGATGCAGCAGTATATGCTTGAAGAGCAATGGCAAGAGAAGGATCAATGGAGTTAAGAATCCAAGTGATGACCTTAGCATTTTCCTTAGACCAGGTGGGTAATGCTTTTGTGTCAGTTGTATTTGTAGTGGGTTTAGTTATTGATCCATCAAGATAACCAAACAAGCCTTGTCCTTCTACAAAATTCTTTAGATGAAATGACCAGGCCATATAATTAGTCCCATTGAATTTAACAGGAATAACATCATACTTATCCATAGGAGAAAGGAAGCAACAGTACTACCAGCAACAAAGAGCAACCAAGGACAGCAAACAATAACAGCAACAGCAAATAGGCACACAGCAGCAATGCCAGCAGCAAGTAGTACCAAAGAAATCAAAGAACCAGCAAAGCAGAAGGCAGCTAAGAAGATGAAGTCTGCTGAAATTAGCAGAGGAGGTGTCTGATAAGCAATCCAGCAGCCGACAGCACAAACAATGCAAATAAAGCACCCAGGCGACCTTGAATTTGGAAGCAGGATCTGTGCGTGGGCCCCACGAAATGATCTAATCACAGATCAGGATGGAATCTCTGGAAGGAGTCCAAAAGTACTTCCTCTAGTGCAAGGGTGATGAGGATTGGATACAGATCCACAAATCTGGACGGCTGTGATAAAATCTATTTGATACAGAAATATCAAAACCGACAGAGGAAGAAGGGGATGAAACCTACCTCAAATGGTGAGAAAAAATTCCATAAAAATCCTTAGAATACTCCTTAATAACTAGCGATTCCAACTATGTAGGCTGCTTGGTGATCCAAAGTTGATCAGTGGTGGGCCATAGTTGATCAGAGTCACGTCAGGTCCTATTCAGCAGCAATAGTAGCAGAAAAGAAGAGAGGATGATGCACGCCAATAAGAGGAGGAGAGATTCAATACAGGATGAGAGATTGATGGGAGATTGATCACAACCTATAGCTCTGATACCATGTAATAATATGAAGAGCAAAACGAGAGAGAAGTTTGGATGAAAAGTGATACCTCAATGGGTGATCGATTGTCTATTTATAATTACAATATACCTTAATCAAGGCCCTAATCAATACAATTAGAATCATGGAAATCAATCTCCTAATCTATACAAGGAAGTAAATAAAAGAGAAGTAAGCAATATAATCTAAGGAGATCCCACACGTGGGATTTATATTACAGTTATGTACAACCCCATGATGGACTGGGCCTAGTGGAACTGGGCCTAGTGGGACTGGGCCACACTATCTTCTACATAGGCTGCCAATTATTTGCGCATATTCTCGTTGTGATATGCCTTTTCCATTATTCTTGGATAAATGGATACTAATATCTATAGGTGTTCTCGCTGGACAACTACTATCTTGATTATATTTCTTGAGTATTTTCTCAATATAATGTGATTGAGATAATATCAGTCCATCCGATGTTTTAGAAATCTTTATTCCTAGTATGACATCGACAACACCTAAATCTTTCATATCAAACTTATTGTTTAACATTCTCTTGGTAGCTTGAATGATACCATCATTGCTACCCATAATGAGCAAATCATCAACATATAAGCAAATAATGACACAGCCATTGTTAGTGTTCTTGCCATACACACACTTGTCACATTCATTGATCTTAAACCCATTTGACATCATCAAACTGTCAAATTTCTCATGCCACTGCTTTAGTGCTTGTTTTAATCCATATAAAGATTTGACAAGCCGACAAACTTTCTTAGTTTGACCTGGAACATTAAACCCTTCTGGTTGTTCCATATATATCTCTTCGTCTAATTCACCATTTAGAAAAGCTGTCTTTACATCCATTTGATGTATCTCGAAATTGTGTATAGCAGCAATTGCAATTAACATTCGAATGGATGTTATCCTTGTAACTGGTGAATAAGTATCGAGATAGTCCAAGCCTTCCTTTTGTCTGTACCCTTTAACGACAAGCCTGGCTTTGTACTTTTCAATTGATCCATCTGCTTTCATCTTTCTCTTGAATATCCACTTGCATCCAAGAGTTTTGCAACCTTGTGGAAGATCCACTAGTTTCCATGTATGATTTTGCAAAATGGATTCAATTTCGCTATTTATGGCCTCTTTCCAATATGGTGCCTCGGGACTGGACACCGCTTCTTTAAAGCTTTGAGGCTCATCTTCTAACAGAAATGTTAGGAAATCTGAACCAAACGTTTTTTATGTTCTAGCCCTCTTACTTCGTCTAGGTTCATCAATCTCTTGTTGGTTTTGATTACTGCTACTAGCAGTATTATGAGTTCTTTTAGGAGAACTCGTTTCCTTCGATGGTTTATAAGGAAATACATGTTCAAAGAACGATGCATTCCTTGACTCAATAGTAGTATTAGGATGCATATCGGGAATCTCAGACTTGTGAATTAGAAACCGATATGCACTGCTATTATGAGCACACCCAATGAATACACAGTCAACTGTTTTTTGTCCTATTTTAACCTTTTTAGGTGTAAGAACCGCCACTTTAGCCAAACACCCCCACACTTTCAAGTATTTGTAAGTAGGCATTCTGCCTTTCCACAATTCGTAGGGGGTCTTATTGGTTTTCTTTTGAGGTATTCGGTTGAGAATATAATTTACGGAGAGGATAGCATCCCCCCACAAATTTTGAGGTAATCCAGAACTTATTAATATAGCGTTCATCATTTCTTTTAAAGTTTTGTTTTTCCTTTCAGCAACACCATTTTGCTGACGTGAACAAGGAGCAGTAGTTTGGTATATAATGCCATTTTGTGAACAGAATTCACCAAAAGATGATTCGTATTCACCACCTCTATCGCTTCTTATCACCTTGATTTTCTTGTCAAGTTGATTCTCAACCTCATTCTTATAATGTTTGAACATTTCCAAGGCCTCATCTTTACTTCTCAATAAGTAAACATAACAGTATCTTGTGCAATCATCAATGAATGTAAGAAAATATTTCTTACCACCTTTAGTTTGAACAAACTTCAGGTCACAGATATCAGAATGAATTAACTGAAGGGGTTCAGAAGTTCGTTCAATAGAATGAAAAGAAGTTCTAGTAAGTTTAGCTTCTACACATGTTTCACATTTGATATTGAATCAAAACTGCATTTAGGCAAACATTCCATATTAACTAATCTACGCAAAGCATCATAGTTAACATGACCTAGTCTACCATACCACACATTAGAGGACTCAAGCGTATAAGCAGAAGACTTATTCTTATTGGAAACAATAGTCATTACATTCATCTTAAAGAGCCCATCGCTCATGTACCCTTTTCCCACGTACCTCCCAGATTTAGTGAGTACAAACTTATCCGACTCAAATACAAGTTTAAAACCTTTTTTACTCAGTAGTGAGCCTGATACCAGATTCTTACGAATATCAGGTACATGCAGCACATTGTTGAGGGTGAGTTCCTTTCTAGAAGTCATCTTTAATACCACCTGTCCTTGGCCTTCAACCTTAGAAGTGGCAGAGTTGCCCATGAAGAGTTGTTCTTCAGTTGATGCATGGTAAGTGGAGAACATCTCTTTAATTGAGCAGACATGTCGAGTGGCCCCAGTGTCCACCCACCATTCTCTGGTGTTGCCAACCAGATTGACTTCTGAGACCACAGCAAAAAGATTGATGTCTGAAACATCAGTGGAGAGAGTGTCCAATTCTGTCATGTTGGCCTGCGCTGGTTTCTTACTTGTATTTCCTTGGTCCTTACGCTTACGACAGTCCTTAGCACAGTGGCCTGGTTTGTCGCATACATAGCAGTTCCCTTTGAACTTCTTATTATCATTGGGACCTTCCTTTGGACCGTTGGGATTATTCTTCCTCTTCTTGGGATTCTTCCCATGTTCCACCGCATTTGCCTTGGCTTTAGTGAAGGTTTTTCCTACTTTCTTCTTAGATGCACGATTGTCTTCCTCTATCCTCAATCTGATAATCAGGTCTTCAAGTTTCATCTCCTTTCGCTTATGCTTAAGGTAGTTCTTAAAATCCTTCCAAAGTGGTGGCAATTTTTCAATGATTGCTGCCACTTGGAAAGACTCACTAAGAGACATTCCTTCTGCATGAATTTCGTGGAGAATTACTTGAAGTTCTTGAACTTGATTGATTACTGCTTTGGAATCGATCATCTTGTAGTCAAGAAATCTGCCAACAACGAATTTCTTCATTCCGGCATCTTTAGTCTTGTACTTTTTGTCAAGTGAATCCCATAATTCCTTAGCAATCTTCAATGAACAATACACATTATATAATGTGTTGTCTAGTCCATTGAGAATATAATTTCGACAAAGGAAGTCAGCATGCTTCCAGGCCTCTACAGCAGCAACAACTTGCTTGTCTGTCTCATCTTCTATTAAAGCAGGAGCTTCTTCATGGAGGAACCTAGTCAAGTTCAAGGTAGTGAGATAGAACAACATTTTCTGTTGCCATCTCTTAAACTCAGTACCATTGAACTTCTCAGGTTTCTCCCCATGGTTCACCATAACAGGGGTAGGGGTACTAACTGGAGTATTCTTCTCAATACCCATTACTGTTAACAGAACAGAAATAAAATGAACACAGAGAGTACTGCAGACTTATAAACTCAGATTATATAATAACCAGATATTGGTTACTGTATACTGAGGCAACCAGAAAATATTTACAGAATACACTGAAGTTCTGTGATGTTATAAAAAAGAGAGAAACTCAGTTTCACAATACCAGTTTCAGAACTTAGAAGAACTAGAAACCAGCAGTGAAATTGACATAAACTAAAACCAGAAAATACTGAAGTAAAACTGTTAACAGAGTGTACTCAGAAATACTTGAAATTTTGTCTTAAGATTGTTAGTTCGAGTACATACAGTAATAGTTCAGTATTTAGGAAACAGTTCTTCACAAAAGTGAAGCAAAACAATAGAACAAAATTCTAAAACTAAATTGAAATACACTTACTGTTTGAAGGCAGAAAAACAGTAAACTCAGGAAATTGCAGAAGAACATTGATCAAGGCTAGTGTTAAAACACTATGTCCTTAAGACAAATTTCGCCCCCGCAATGGTGCTAACGAGCTTTAGCAGCATTTGTCTCCTAGGATACAATGATCAATCCACACAGTAGCAGCACTACAAACTATGTGACAGGCGAACCAATCGTGTAGTAGAACTCTCTCTTGACTCAGACTGATGATCCAAATGCAATGCAGTTGCTATGAATGGAATGAGCAAAAGAGATGAACAAGATGCATATTTATAGCTTGCATCAAGTCCTTTCATGGGGGTTGGACACACCCTTTCAGATGTGAATAGACACATCCTTTCATATGTGAATGGGTAGTGGACCGAGCCAAGCCCAACTCGCGTGAGGTCCAAGCCCAAGCCCAAGCCCGGTTCGGTTCGGTGCAGGGCAAGTAGTGGTGTTTTACCAGGCAATTTCTCATTCACTCCTTAATGGATTAGAGCAATCCAATACATATTCTTAATCTACTCATGGGTAGATTACATTCTCATGTATTCCCACCTAAAATGATAAGTGGGTCCCACTTAGATTTTGGCTCAAAGTTTACAAAAATTAGTGGTGCTCTTAGCCATTTTTCCAACAGATTGTTCCCATGTGTAGATTATTTGGCCTGATAAATGATTACACACATGACACATGCATCTAATGTGTGTGTTGAACGTGGACCATTATCAATGTCTTTGAAAGTGATCTTCGGTAACATCCATGTGTGGACATGTGTCGTGACCTGCCTTGTTTGGGATATGTAATCTAGACAATGGGCCCACCAATTGTTCGTGTCTGGAAAGAGTTGAATTCGGCTCGAAGGTAAATTTTTTATCCATAGGTATTCAACTATTGATTTGCTGATGTCAGAAAGTATTTAATTCCTGACTTTGTCCTAAATGTTCCATCATCATCATTAGGACCTTATCCATAAATATGGGCTGGCTTTAATTGGTCTACCATTGAAGTTCAACCAGGCTATGACCATGGATCATGTTCACTCACTCCCATTTGTTTACAGGTGGGCTGGTCAAGCTTTATTTGGGACTCTGACCCCAGATATATTTGTCTTGACAATTGTATACAGTATTGCCGGGGTAAGCTTCCATCTATGTATCTTGAACACATTCTTTTGTCCTCAAATATTTCCACTGATACCATTTTGATTTTTGTTTTAAACAATACAGTTGGGGATTGCCATCATAAATGATTTCAAAAGCATTGAAGGAGATAGGGCATTGGGACTTCAGGTTTTTCTGAAAATTTTCATGTATTTGCATATCATTTTTATACTTCTCTATTTGAGAGTTAGAATCATACTTTCTTCAATGCATTTAATTTTATCGTTTATATGGTTATATTGTCTCAAGCAGTCACTTCCTGTCATATTTGGGATGGACACTGCGAAGTGGATTTGTGTTAGTGCAATTGATATGACTCAGATATCTATTGCAGGTAAGTTATTTATGCAAGTTTGTCATGACAAAATGAGCTAAACCGAGATTTTGATTCTTGTAGGTTTGATTTGGTGGATTAAGTCTGCTAGTGGTTTTATGAGTTTTAACTTCATTATCGCCATAGAAAATGGTTTGCATTTATTTGAGGTTCCTTGTGAGTACTGTTTTTCCACTTTTTCCTTTTGATTCTCAATCACTCCATGAAATCAGCATAAGCGAACTTGTTATGGGAGATGATTGTACAACACCAAAAACTATAGGAAAGCCCAATCCAGGGTCACTCCACGCTCTAACATCAGCAAGGGAAACCATCCATTCCAAGCTCTGCAAAGGCCACATGAAAAATCTTCTTTTTCCTTCAAAACATCAAAATCAATTCATTATTCGATACCCCTGTACATTTGTTTCTTCTGCCTGCATCAGATATTGAGAAACATACTTTGGAAAAATCTGGCATTGTTTTGTGTATATAATTGGATTCATATAATGCATGTTTATGTTAGAATAGAGTAAATATAACTAAAAATATGCAGCTGTGTCTATAAATAATAAATTTATTTTGCAGTTTCTGATTCATAGTCATCACTAGAAAATAATTAAATGAGCACATTTAGGTTGCACCTTCCCTAACAATCGGGGTGTTATACCACTGCAAGATTTAGTTAATTCATGATATATAGTAGCATTTGATTTTTTTCTTTCCTCGTGGAGTTTATTGCAGCTTATCTCCTTGGAGCTGGTAAACCATTTCATGCATTAGGCCTACTCGGATTGATAATTCCACAAGTGTTTTTTCAGGTAAAGCACACCAATTAAATATAAGCATTTACTAAAGTACAATTCGTTTTGGACCCTGGACTTTTCATGGATATGCGGTTGTTTTCATTAAGGGTTGGCCTTCGTGTCCTCTCTCTCTCTCTCTCTCTCTCTCTCTCTCTCTCTCTCTCTCTCTCTCTCTCTCTACATTGGATCAGTGGTACAAAACTCATGGGGGACAACCTACCCTGCCCAGGGACCCATCCCTTATTCCCTAGGTGGCTGTGTGAGATGAGACACCCTTCCCACTGGGGTGCCTCGTGTTTTCTCTTCCTGCATTTGATCATTGATTGATATATAGAAGTTGAGAAAAAAACCATTGCAGTGCAAACATTAAGTTGTCGATTGGGGATCTATTTGCTATCAATTGAATGAATGGTTTCAAACAAGCTATCATCTATGCTTAAATGTGGTTTAATGAACATATTAATTAGTCTTAGGTGGTTATTGTGTAACACAATTAGGAGTTGGGACAACAAGACATGATTTCATGTACAATTTTGGTTTTCTGTTTGCAACTATTAGAGGCTGCTATCTTTCCATTTACTATTTCCACTATAGTTCAGGGATATTTCTTGCTTTGCATTAGGTCTTGGATTTGTAGTTGCACAAATAAATGTATACTAATTTAATATATTAGATGCGATATATTAATTCAGTGTTCCAGTCATTTTCTTTGTGGCTCATTGAACTTCTTGTCTATGTTATGCAAAAGAACCAATCTATTATGGATCAACCAAGCCAGAGGTATAGTTGGCTCATTTTATGATGCGGCAGGCAGTTCAGATTAGAAGGATGATGAGATGGAGGACTCAATCAAACAGGTGATTTCCATAGTTGTCTAAATCGTAAAAAATGCTGACTGGTGAGGATATTTCTAAGCTCTTTGATAAGAAGGGCCAAGGTAAAGAGATGAAGTGCATAAGATCAAAGAGATGTGTTGCACCCTGGGGGATTTTGTGCTAGTGACAATGCAAATTGCAAGGAGATCAGGGGAGTTGTAGCAAGAGAGAATTTATGTATGAGATCGAAGAGATATGCGGCAATCTAGTGGCTTAGTTTTAAATGAATTTCCAAGGAAATGGGAAACAATATAAGAACCTGCAGAGTGAATTAAGAAAAGCTACCAACCTCAGGTTCATGCATTTCTCATTAGAAGAACTCATGGGAATCCCGTAGATAAGAGTGAGTGTCCATTCCGTGCATTGCTGTGAGGTGAAAGGGTCTCCTTACGACTGGCAACCCGGAGTGATGGAGGTGGAGCTTTCCTAATATAAGTCAGCAATCTCATTGGTGGCATTCTTGGAGTTACCTTGTGATTGCTATGGTTAGTTTTGGTTCCATGGATAACCTCAAGAGGAGGATGAAAGAAGGATTTCTAATGAAACCTTAACAAAAAGCTTAAGGTCACTGTGGATCGAAAAGGGTACTCATGGAAGTGAAGTCAATGCAAGCCTCCTACCGTTCTCCCATGACAAGAATATCCAGGTAAACCGTTAACCTATATAGCCTGGATTCCTTAACCTAGAAGTCAACTCCAACGTCTAGACCCAATGATCTCTTTCTATGGATGTAATGGCTTTCCAAATCAATCTGCACAGTTAGTTGATGGAAGAGAAACATGAGACACACCATGGAAGGGGAATTTTTAATTTGTTCATGATATAGGAAAGCTGGATCATCCTCTAGTCCACATGACCCAGGTCCACCTGACCTGTCAAGAACAAACCCTTGGTGCTGCTGCATCACGAGTTTGAACATGGGCTTGGGTTTGTTCTTGACAGGTCAGGTGGACCTGGGTCATGTGCACTAGAGGATGATCTACTTCTACATAGGACAGGTGCCTATGCTTTGAACAATGGTATCATTTGGCCAGTGGAAGATAAATATGAGTAACCTTGAAAGGAATCGTGGTGGTTTTTTTTTTTTTTTTTCGGAGCTGCTAAGTCAGCTGGTAAGGGACATCAAAGTTCCCAAAGGGGAGACGGATGATAGTTAGGTTCAAGTTCCCTCTTGGCACGTGGAGGTATCAACATACAATTGTAAGGGTACTTAAGTTTTCAAATAAGATAAAAATTCATTTCTGTGCTTTAGTTTTGTCAACTGGCATTAAACATTATTGTAATGTGGAACTTGTATTCTCCATTTGAAGGACAATTTTCTCTTAGGCACCTGCGCACTGTGCACGGCACGTTGGTGCCGTTCATCACGTGGGACCTGGTAAAATTCAGGGGGAGTCCCGCCTTGGTGATGTTCTAGATGCACGCTCCCCCAGGGAAAATATTTTCCCATTTGAAATGTATAAGTTCGGCAGTCCTAGGTATGCAACACTTGCTACTATTGGGGAATTATAGGATCCTTTGACTAAGATTTAGTATTTATAGGCCCTTCCTCCACATTAGTGGGGCTAGTTACTTGATCTGGAGGATCCAAAGATGATGAATCATTCCCTAACAATATCCCTGATGGAACCAGGACTTCGGTTAGTGTCCTTAAAATATGATTAAAAAATGCCAAGTATTGTCCTTTTTAGGTCTCCCACTCAAATTTCCTTTGAGGATGTTAAATCAATGATATACTTGTATGTTGTCCATACTGTAGTGCGTCATGTTAAATCAATGATCAAAAGATAATGTACATATCTTTATGCTCGAAAAACTTTTTATTTGAATTGCTGGACCATTGCGTCTTTTGCTGCACATAATTTAGACTTAGAATGCAGGGTAATATTCCGGCAGTTTTAATGATCATCACATAACAAATTTTCTCAAAATTCATGTTGGGATTGTGACAAAGGTTTTGCATTGGTTGTCAACCTACTTGACACCTTTTTCCGGGCTTGGGGACCGGCAGTTACAACAACTGGCCTTTGTTTAATATTCAGTTATTTTTATATAGTCATGCGGTTTAAACCCAAATGAAGGGAAAAAAACATTGCAATATTCACTGTTTTCTGCTAAAAACATTGCTGAACAAGTTTGATAATTTTGAATGGATTATGCCTGATTCCAACCTGCCAAATCTGCTAAGTTTTTGTACAGTAATAAAAATCAAGCTGCAGAGTGCTATGGTCAGCCCTTGTTGACCATGGAAAAAAATCCCATGTGCCAGAAATTTTCATAATCCATGCTGTCCATAGGAAAGGATGATTAGAAATAACAACCCACACTAGAATACATTATTTGGACAGCATAGGAAGTTTGAAATCTCTGATTAGTGGATTTCTGCACGTGACCTATTCACGATGGGCCTCATTCCCTGTGAAGCAAGAGACAAGCAACAAACGGTGAATATTGCTAGCCCGTTTAAATGGTCCATGCTAGCATTTTCAAATTGTTTCTTTAACTATCCATTTATTCTTGCAGTTTGAGTACTTACTGAAAGACCCCATTCAACATGATGTCAGATATCAGGCAAGTCATCCTTTTTTAGATCACCAATATGCATTGTGAACTTTGCTAAACTCAGATATCTCATGGAAGTTTGGGTTGTCTGTGCACAGGCTAGTGCGCAGCCCTTTCTAGTACTGGGGCTTTTGGTGACAGCTTTAGCAGTGAACCACTGACACCATATGACATGATAGGCACTGGCAGCTTCTCTGCTAACAGGTGTAAGGGCCTTTGGATTGCATTGTTTTGCCAAAGCACTGGCAGCTGCTCTTCTAACAGGTCTGATGACCTTTCGATTGCCTCTGTAGAAGTGACAGAAATCCACAAGTCAAAAAGGAATTGAATTGCATCAAAAAATCTGAGAATGGAAGTGACATATGAAGAGGTGAGTGTTTTCCATACCAATCGATAATTGCCTTGTGTAAAAATGCATACCTTTCTGTCTTAAACAATCACAACTTTGTTATAGAGCTACATTTGCAGCATCCTGGTCTAGTTTAAGTTTGAACGCATTACTTAGGGCTATTTTTTATGTTATAATCCAAAAAAAAAAAAACCAATTTGCCTTGGTTTTTAATTTGTCTGCAAAATTGAATTGTCAACCCCTAACACCACCACATTAGATTTATGGTCATTCAACTTGGCAAATTGTTAAGACACCAAAAACAGAACTTGCAGAAGGGGTTGTGTCTGTCAGCCTTAGAAAGTCTGCATCCCTGGTGAGAAAGGAAACACAGTAATGGACCATAGTAAACTTGGATATATTGCAACACTGCCTGCTTTTTTGGTGGAATGTTTGCAGAGCAGTATATTGTGTGTGGTTAAGAAGAGATGTCACACACACACACACACATATATATATATAGGGAGAGAGAGAGAGAGAGAGAGAGAGAGAGGTTGCACATAATATACTCTCCACAGGCTTCAGGTTGTGGCTTCAGGTCAATCTTGGTATGTGGATTCGATGATTTGAGGGTTTAAAGCATGGCAGGGGAAGAATCATTGAATTCTATTGGAACAGAAGATCTAAAGAAAGAATTCAGATGGCCTTGCCGGTGACTCAAACTTGGTGGCACAAGTTTAATTGGCCAAGAGAGGTGCTGCTCAGTAGTTTCTTCCTTTCAGTTTTCTCTTATTTCCTTTTGCTTCCCTCAGTTTTGGCTGGGGGTTTAGCTCTTTTACCCTGCAACCTTTGTGTTGGTGCAAATCTTTCTGCCAAAACTTACAACAGTCTTCTGAAATCTGCATTGACCAAACTGTCTTCCAAAAGTCTTCTGAAATCTTGACCATTGACATTAGTGTGCAATCATGTTATTACAGTCAAACAGTAAGCGATGACAAATAGAGATATATCATTCATTCACCGGTGATCTGGGTAGTAGTACTTCATGCTTACTATGTTGGTAGGTGTATTTGTCTTAGGAACAGCCGAGTCTTTTTCCGAGCCAAAGAGGTCACTTGGTCCTCGTGTGTGTGTGCACTGTGCACTTTCAATGAGCTGAGCTAAAGGTAATAATAGCTCGTGGCATTTGCCAGCTCAGCTCGACTCGAGCTTAAGCCCGTTTTACCACTTCAACATCTAACCACCAGTGAGTGCTGGATTTCAAATTGATGACCCAGATGACCCAGATGCCTTACTAGTTCCACGCGATCTCAGGTATGGCCGTGGAGTATATTTAAATCCAACAGCGAATTAAAAAAAAGTTGCCGATCCAAAATAAGATGTGGGGTGCATTAATGAACATGACAGGAAAAAAGGCTGAAAACATTCTTTTTAAATATACAAAGGGAGCTACTAAATAGTTTGTGGAAAAAACTAAGCAGACACGCACATTCCAATAAAACTCCAAGCTTGTAAAAAAATATATATATATTTTTGATATGTGAATATAATTGTTCTTAGATTCTGTTTATTTGAACATACAAAAATAGAGGCAAGCATTTCTAAAGCAGGTAATATGATAAAATCACATGCCAAATGGCTCTTATTTTCCGATCGAACCTCTATATACTTTTGTGTACCAAATGGCTTTTATTTTCCAAACCTTTACCTGCATTAGACATTTAATCGAATACAGGATCTAAACAGGGATGCAAACATGGATTTAATTTGTACCATGGCGGTGTCTTATTGGTTCTTTATGTGGAATGAAATCATCCCAAAAAAAAAATAGGTCACTTGTAGACATATATTATCTCAAATATAGATAGCAAATTAAGATAAGTGAGGTCGACCACGGGCTCAAATAAATATAGCAAATTGAGAAGGAAACCTTGATTTTCTAGATTTCATGTGTATATATGATTGCAATCCCCCTTTTTTTTTTTTTTTTTTTCCTATTGAATGGTTCCCAAACTTTTGGGCTGGACTAATTCCTTTGGATCGAGAGAAAAGCCAGGTAAACTCCTATGTAGTCCCTAGTGTGGTAGTGCAGTTTTAAACCTATAACTTTCGGATGCAAACTATGGTCCTAGGCAAACTGAGCTATCCGGCCCAATTAGGCGGTCCCTTGCTAAACATTGGTTCGTGAGAGAGGGAATTGAATACTAACTGTTGCTACCACTGCTCGTTTGAATGAGAGGGTATCATCGCCAAAGAGTCGCGGATCGGCTGTTACTGCCACTAGCCAAGGGTCGCAATAATTAGACACAAGAAGTTAAAAGACTGAGCTCGCTCTTTATACCAAAAGAGCAACAACAACAGCAGAGAGAGAGAGAGATCACTGGGCCCCCAAAAAGGTTTGACTCATTGGTTTAACCCAATCAGCTCGATCGCCTCGTTCAATGGCAAATCGAGATGGGCGAGGCGAACAATAAGCTCAAATGAAAATGGCCAAAGTAGACCATTGTACTGGTGTATATTGGTTTGAGCTCACTGGGGCCATAAACACCTACAATGGTCACTACTCAGAGAGAGTCGCAACACTTAAAAATGATAAATCTTGTACTGAGCCCACTAGGCTCTTAAACAGCCATACCATCTTGATCCAACGGAGCAAGAGAATCAGCCTTAGGACAGAACCAAACAAGTACTCCAACAAGGACGAACTTTCCATTTTCCATGTTGCCGCGGTCTCCTAGCTCCTAGACATGGGCATTGTGAGCTAATAATTTTCTAAGATATGTACGTATAGACTGCAAGACTTTTATTCGCTAGATCCGTGACGTGAAATAAGAATATAAACCCAACACTATAAACTCATTTCAATTATCTGTTAAAGATAGTATCACTCAAACAGGATAATGCTGTGTGTAATGCATTTGAATTCTTCACAATAGCTAGTGCCTCAGAAATCACAATAGCTTTGCAGTTGAGATAGAAGAGAGAGATCTACTAAGCAGTTAAGTCTATTAAACTACCCTAAAGAAGACGTACATTACTTCAAAACCCCTAAACACCAACCAACTAGCCTCCCCATTATACGAAATACTAAAGGTCATGACATGACACGATAGAGATCTACTAAACAGCCAGTCTATTAATTAAACTACCTTAAGAACCCATTACATCAAGAGGCATATATACATCAAGTAGCTAACACCAACCAACTAGCCTCTCCATTATACTACAGACTAGACATATCATGACCTGCATCCTAATCCTAGAAGTCGTCCTACATGATGAAACTGAAACACCAACATCAAAACATAAAGACCCCTACCCCTACAATTATCTCTCTCCTATCTAGTACTTGGACCGGTACTTCGATCCCATGATTCCCATCCTCATGCACGCTCTCGTCCTGATTGATCCATGGTGCTCAAACCACCCTTACGTCCCATCTGCTGAAACCCTTTTGTTCCCAGCTGCTCTTTCCTCGTCTGTCCACCTCGGCTCCTCCCTTCACACACAAAAAAACATCCATCTCATTAGATACAAGATAACCCATCTAGCACCATACTAACATACTTCAAAAAGGATATAACGTAAAAGGAAGTCGAAGAAGATGAGAACCTTCAGCAAGATGTTCTTGTGCTTCAAGGCTCTTTCCTCCGGTGCCTCCGGGGACTACAGTTTCTCCCTGCCTCGCCCTAGCGTCTAGCTCCTCCCTGTTTTGCTGCTGTTGTCCTGACGACATCTTCTCAAGTGGGTATTTCTGAAACCTTGCGTGATAATGTATGTTTGCTTGACAATGGTATGTTTTGACAATGCGCTTGGAGGAGAGGTGATGTGAATATTTCTATATAGGAGAAGTAATGAAGGGTGTGGTGGACACGTAGAGGGGAGAGAGAGGTGGTGTGTGAGACATGCATGGTGTTTTACGGAGACAAGGACACGACACGACTCGACTCGACGCAGATTGGATAAGGAGGAGAGAATGCGGGAACTCGGAACAGCACGTGGCAGCAACTCAACGAAGGTCAGCTCCATCATAATAATCATAGACTTTGATTGAACGGGTATTAAAATTCAATGGTCTTTTAACCATAAATTTTAATCTTTGTGGTTCTATCCATAAGTGAGAAAAGATTTCATGATAAAGTATGAAAGGAGCTGCACTAATTATATAGTAGGTCTAAGTAAGCTCACGATAGAGATGGACTTAATGTGCAAACTGCTCGGGGGAGAAAATTTTCCTGCAGGATTAAGTTTTGGGGGAGGAAGTTGTTTCTTTTTTATGGATTATCTAAGTACAAACATGTTTTTTTTTTTTTTTCTTTCTATTCAAGATGATTAGATTTTCGAGCTCTTTTACATCTAGTACCAGGGCTACTGGGTCTCAAACATGTCTATCGTTAAGCCAGTATGACAATTTTACTAATAGAGTCAAGTGAAGTAAAGTTGATTTTGAAAAAAAAATAAAATTTAAGTAGGTTATGATGGTATTTTATTTTTAGTTGTTTGGTATGGAATCTTTTTGACTTTTTGTATGGAAAAGTAGAGTATTTTTTGTATTTTAGTGGATAAAGGTGGTTTCTTTTTTACATTTAAAAAGAAAAAAAAAGATGGAGAGAGTTTTGAATTAAAGTATTTTTGATATGACATCTTGTCTAATAAATGTAAGCTTTACTTGACTTTTACAATGCTATTACTATGTTAGTAAAGTGTCAAACTAGCCCTAAATAGAGTTGGGGTGGAGTAAAAGATTATTTTGAAGAAAGAATAAAATATAAGTAAGTTATGATGGTATTTTGTTTTTAGTTGTTTATTATGGAATTTTTTTTACTTTTTGTATTGATTGTGAAGGTTGTTTTTTTTTTTTTTTTTCTTTTAGTGGAGAAATGATATAACTTTTTTATTATTTTTTTTTGAAAAATATGGTGGGAAATTTGAATTAGAGTGCTTTTGATGGATTTTTTTTTTTTTTTTTTTTTTAGAGTAATGGGGGTTTTACCTTACTTGACTCTATTAGTAGAGTTGCCAAACAAGGGCAATGGAGAGTGTTATACTATTGATTGAACATATACGATTTGGATCCTTTGTAAGTAAGATAATCAAGTTTTGTGGGGTACAAGATAATTTTAGGATCTTACGGTCATCCTTCATTCATGGCTGTCCACTCAGGGTTGCGTATGTGCCAAGCTAGGCTGAGCCCAAGGTAATCCATGCCCAGCCTGGATCCAGCCCATGGGCCTTAGGTAAGACTTAGTGAAGTGAAATACTGAAAGCAGCATTTGTGTTCGATGTAATTGAGCCATGATTAGCCACCTCTTTGAGCATTTAACGGAGGATGGGCTCAAGTCCAGTCCAATCTAGCCATCTAGTCAGAACTATTCCAGACTAGTCCTTACCAAACAGCCGAACAATCAAGCCACATATGGGCTCAAGCCCAGTCCAATCTAGCCATCTGGCTAGAATTTCAGACTAGGCCCATGCAGCAAATCAGCCAAACAATCAACCCACATCTGCTGCCTAGCTCTGTGGCCAAACTAGTAGGTAGGAACTAGAGGATTTGGTGAATGGGGATACCGAGTTCGGATCAACTTAAAGCTGGGACTCGTTTCCAATCAGGAGGCCCAATAAACTCGAGCCTCACTGCTGACGCACCTGATTCCAAGCTTAGTGTTGTAGCAAATTTTGATAGCAGAATGCACTAAAATCCTCCAAGGTAGGGCACTCCCAGCAATCCCATTGGAGGTGGGAAATGTGTGCATGTTATAGTTGTCAATTCCATTCTGGTAAAAACTGTATGGTGGAATGTTTCAACATTCCTGTCAATTCCGATATTTCGTTCCAATAAAAAATGCATCTGAAAAGTGAAAAAATAAATATAAATAAATATCTAAAATTGAAAAAAAATAGGTGAATGCTAAAATAATACTAAAAATGCATACATACGTCACTTAAATTAAACTACACTTTACAATTGACTGTTTTCTAGTTTTCACTATATATGAATGGAAGTATAAAACCATGGCCAAAATGTGGTGGAATGTTTCAACATTCTAGTCAATTCCGATATTTTGTTCCAATAAAAAATGCATTTGACAAGTGAAAAAATAAATATAAATAAATATCTAAAATTGAAAAAAATAGGTGAATGCTAAAATAATACTAAAAATGCATACATACTCGCTTAAATTAAACTACACTTTACAATTGATTGTTTTCTAGTTTTCACTATATATGAATGGAAGTATTAAACCATGGCTGAAATGTGGTGGAATTGGTTTGGAATTGGGGGCCAGAATTGAGACTGGAACGACTAAAATAGACTTGAATGAATATGGAATTGGGACTGAACTTTTAAGGGGCTATTTTGTTTCGCCCAAGGCTAATTCTGGAATATTCGGATAATTTTGGCTGAAACTAAACGGAATTGACAACTATGGTGCATACTTCCAACAGTACTTTTTAAACTTTCTTATCATTTTTTTTCTTTTCTCCACAGACTAAAATAACTTACCACTTTGTGAAGTTTGTTTCTTATGTGGAACCTTGTTCTTGCAAGTTTTATTGATTGCTTAATTCTTAATAAAAACTTAGGATCATTATAAGCCGAAAGGGGAGGAAACAAGAAAGGAAGAAAGACCAATTGGAATTTGAAAGAACCAGGGCTTTAGTGATTCAACAAAGATATTTTAGTCGTTTCGAAAAAGCCAGATTGCCTGTGTGAGTGGATTTCGCCAATAGGACCTAATTGAAAGTTAAATGAAAATTTTAAATATTGTTTTAAAGATTAAGTTCTATCTATTCTTTCTTAAAAACTATAAAAAAAAAAAAAAAATTAGGGTTTTCTTTTTGCAATTCTCCCTTCGAAATTTTTTGGTTTTGTGATAAGATGTCTTTAGATTAAGATATAAATATAGCTTTGTCTTTTCAGTGCCTTCCATATGGATATGACAAGATTCTTGTCCAAGATGCTTTCCAAGCTGGTCAGCATCCAGTAGATATATATAGAAAGAGAGAGAATACTCTTGTTAGGATAGGTATCAATGATCTAATTTTAGCCAAATCTGCTTGGACTGATGTGGATTGAAGGACCTAACTAGTTGAATCCGACGTGGACATTGAATATTGCCCAATGTTGAAAGACAGAGAGATCAGAAGTGGATTTCTATACTGACTAACAAATCAACGAACATCTTCACCACAATTATTGTTTTGAGCCACACTTAACCGTTTCGTAAGCACATGTGCCAGTGGAATTTATTTAGAGATCGCAACGGTCAAAACAGGTTCGGATTTAGACTGACCCAAACTTGACCCGACCAACATATACCTCGACTCAAATCCGACCCGATCCGTATATGGATTGGGTCGGGTTTAATACTATCAATTTTTATTCTAAAAATAACTAAAAAAAAAAAAAAAAATTCCTCTAATGTTGAGTGCAGGACTCAAGCCTATGATTTTTTATGTTCAGACAAAATGCTTGCTACCAGTTCAACTATTATGGTGCCAAATAATAGATATCAAGTATATTGGGTGTATTTAGATGGGTTCATAGTCTCTCCTCTAGGTCACTAAACTAGATATCAAGTATATGATCAGAGGGGACGGATCGAGTGCACCTAAAACTTGAACCCACGCCGAACCGGACTCAAGTCTAAGTATGAAAATTCATGTTCATTCTGAATCCGATAGACCCACTATCCAAACCCATTAATAACGTGATTCATATAGTCAATAGCATGATTCTTAATCTTGGGGTTGGAGCACCTCTCTTACTAGAGAAAAATTTAGAGAGATTTCATATACAAGTAGGTATTTATATTCAGTTGCTCGGATATTCAATGTTGAGCCTTATTGTGGAGTTCCACTTTTTCCACTCAAAGAAAGCCTGAGTGAGACGCTCAAAGATCTTAACTGCCAAGACCTCATTTTTCCCACTTTCCTCATCATTTGTTCTTTTCATTTTAATATGTGTCATGTGCTCCATGTTCTCCAATCCACCAATTAACTCTGAATGATTGACGCACTCTTCACAATTTTGTTTATTTAAACAAAAAATCCATGTTTAATTATATGGGCATGTGAATGGAGTGCGAAACTGGCTCTATAAAGCATTATTGTTTCGATGATTTCTTTTTTATTTTTTGCTGAAAGGTAAGAATATATTTAAAAAAAGAGAAAAAGGGCAAACGCCCCCAAAAAGAATTATAAGTTCATAAAAGAACCAAAGAGATTAAGAAAGACAAAAAGAAAGTAAGAAAAAGCTTATGTACATATATGTCGATGGCTCCCAGACTAAGCAAATGGGAGGAAAAGGATGGCAAAAGGGCCACGATCTGAAGCTTGAAACCCACTAAAGAAGGGATAATTTACAGTTGAATAGATGAGGTAATTAAATTTGACCCAACTATTTTCCGCTAAATTCATTTTTTATCCCACCCATTACTTCAATCCACACATGCTGCGAATCAATCTGACCAGACCCACATAGGAAAATAAGAATGAACAAGAAAAAGATCTATCTAGATCTATTTTCTTGATTTCGTCAAATAGATTTATATACTCTACCTTCTTGACATCTTCATCATCAATATTGTTTTCAATAGTCATCATGATTATCAAAATGCTAAAATCGAGTCTCCACGTCACCGTCATCCTCGTCACCACCACAAAAAAAAAAAAAAAAAAAAATTAAGTAAAATCGATAGATATCCACATTGGAAATATATAGAGAAAGAAAGAGAGAGAAACCCTAAAATCAGAGACATCCACATTAGAGAGAGGGAGCTTTGAACTAGCCTCAGGTCTAATGGCCATGATGGTAGAGAGAGAGAGAGAGAGACATCCACATTAGAAAGAGGGAGCTTTGAACTAGCCTCAGGTCTAATGGCCATGATGGTAGAGAGAGAGAGAGAGAGAGAGATATTTTGAACTAGAATCAGGTCTAATGGCCATGATGGTAGTGAGAAAGAGAGACCTTTGAACTAGCCACAGGTCCAATTGCCATGAAGCCTCAGGTCCAATGGCCATGATGGCAGTGAGAAAGAGACGAGCACCACTTAGTTTTCACACTCTCCTAACTTTCTACCTTGTTATTTTCATTGCATGGAAGGTGCCACCATGCAAATGCTTTTAGCAAAATGAAGAATAAAAGAGAAAAAGGGTACCAAAAACTAAGGATGATAGGGAATGGAGAGACAAGTCGAGATTAAAAATAATAATGAACTCTATATAATGCCCAACTCATACAGGTTAAGTCGTGCGTTAAGTGGGTCAGCTCATTTGATTCCTGACCGAACCAGTTTTACGGTCGATAGTCGAGATAAAATTAGTGATGTGACTGCCATAAACCATGTGACCTATACAAACTCCATCCAGATGAATCTAAAATAGGCGAGTACCCACAGACGCCAGAGGAAATTTAAGTCGTTTGGACAAGATTTCTGTGGTAGAGAAAATCACAAAACTTACAAGGAAATAATCTTAATGGATATCTCAGTTGGTTTAAGACAACGGTTTATATTCTAAAATTGTAAATTCGAAACTGCACTATCACACCGGGGATACAGTGGGTTTACCTGACTTTCCCTTAGGCCAAGAGGGATTAGTCCAGCCCAAAGAGTTGAAACCCTCCGATGCCAAAAGAATAAAAAAAAAAAAAAAAGAAAAATGAGAAGGAAAATAATTATCCAATTATTCCCATTCCAAACAACTCCTTATCCAAATTTGACCTATGTTTGTTGAGAAATATCTGCATTGGACGGCTGAAAAAAAAATCCCGTAAGTGGTTTCAAAACTACGACACAAACTAGGACTACGACAAAAACTAAGCCATTGCTGTGTCCAAATAATGCATGTGTACGGTGGATATTATATTTGCCTAAAATACATGTGGTATGCTATACTGGCTCTTTTCTCTTGTCCTGGACTTGAGAACCATTTACCAGAATCCGGATGCCCACCGTGGCCATTGTGCGGGAACCATATAACACATGTCGAAAATTCCATTGTGATCCTACAAGGAGAAAATCCATATAACAGATGGCCGAAACTCAATTCTGATCCTACATGGAGAAAATCCATAGTATTGAAGATGAATCACATCCCCACTATTGATATATCCTCATTTTTCACTTCAATACGAGTGTCTCACTGTCAAATTGAACACAATTGACATGGAATTAATCATGTGTCCTTCATGCGCTCAATCAAACTATGGGTATCGCTTCTATTGAGCTGAAACTGTAAGTTATAATTTATAGGGGATCACAATCATTTTGCACTGGAAATTTAGGATATATTTTTAGAGGGAATGAATCATTACCATGAGTACCTAGAAGTAGGGAGCATCGAAGCTGTTTGGTCCTAGGGTCCTTTGAGCCTTTCCCGGTGTGTGTTAGTTCGCTCCTAGGCCAATAGGGTCTAGCCATGTTGGCTGGCATAATAGAAAGGGGGTTAACCAAACACACTATTTTTCCTTTTACGCATATTTGGTGCCGAATCCCATTATATTATAATCCAATGCCCTAAACTATAGTATCTTAGGAACAGAACTCATCACTTAATACCTTGTCCACTATTAATTGTCACAGAATCCTTTTTCAAGGTTTAATCATTGAAGGCACTTTCAAATTCCTTAACTATTCATGATAGGTAATCACATCTATTTGGCATCTTCATGACCATTCGTAAAAGGAAAAAACACAACATACAGTGAACGAATTACTAAAGCTCTATGTGATATTGTGATCTTGCAATCATCTTATCTGACTCGATAGCAACTGGAGACTTTATTCTTAAAATGTATCTAACCTAATTAAATATTTTTAGTACAGGTAATGAGACAAAGTAGTGCAACCACCAAAAGCTTTTATGAACAGGAGTTATTTTTAGGAACCACCAAGCCATCCTTATGCATGGACCGGTGTGGCCTATACATAGAGCCCACTTAGAAAGATGATAATAACGGTAGGGTCAGGGGGGTTGAAAGGTCCTTCTGAACTACTTTTCTACCAAAAATGCTGAAGTGTCTAATAATAGGAGGTGAGATTTTGAGGGCAATCTCGTTTCCATGAGGTGTACCAAAATCCTAACCATTAGATAAAGTCCAACGGGTGTAACAATTTTGGCCTGTCCAAAGGCCTACGAAATTTGGATGAGTATTGATTCATGAAACATTGAGTTACCAGAAATTTAGATTGAGATTACAAGGTGAACCAGGATGATCCCACAAGCCAAGTCATTTAATGCTCAGGAATCACTTGGCTTACTCTAAAGATTCCGAAATATATATATGTGCTTAACACACACACACACGCAAAAGTAAATGAATAAGTTCAAAAGGAACAACCACAACTTTTCCTACCATACATTATCTCCATTTAAATTTTTTTATTTAAGTATAATTCTAGGGCATCTCCTTTGCATGCGAGTTCAAAAAGAATCCTTTTATTTTCATTAAATGTTGGTAATATTTGCCTACACACTCATGTTGACTGTAATTGGCACCTTCGTTTGACACATATGCCTTGTAATTAATCCCTAGGTATTCGTGTTAATTAAAGCATCACGAGTGAACGAATAGCCCATTAACCTAGCGGTAAAAAAGGAGAAAAATATTTAATAATTGTTAATCTTCCTTTCTGCACCAAGTTCCATTTTTGTGCATTTGCACATATCATATCCCTACATTACCTTACATTGATCACCAAAGGTCACAATGGGCTAAAATCTAAACCCAACCTAAAAATGACATGGTAAGAAGGACAGGTGAAACAGCAAAATGATCAATTTGCTTCATGTCAGATGGCAACATGGTCCCATCCAAATATCACCATTTGACTGATTGCGCTGGATGTCAATCCGGGACATAATTTAGCGGTCACGTTTGGGCCAGATCAAGAATTGTCACTTTTGCAGCAATGAATCACCCCCTTTCCAAATCCACTTCGTCAATTGGTCCATGTTGAACGAATCTAATGATTCTTTTACTTTTCGGAGCGGAAGGTTGAGTCCACTTATGCTACCACTTATGAGTCACAGGAGTTTTACCCGATTTCTCTCTGAATTCAAAATGATTAGTCCAACCCAAAGGATTCGTAACCTCAGTTAGCAAAAATAAATAAATAAATAAATAAAGGAAAATGCTTGCACATGGAAAATCTCTTTTCCATACAACAATTGAAATAGGAAACACATTAATGCATGGGTGTTTAATGCACCAACCCCACCAAAATATTTTACCAAAAAAAAAAAAAAAAAATCCACCAAAATAAGGAGCGTTTATAGATTAGTTAGGTATAATTTCAACCTTAATTTAATACTATATGCCACTCAATTAATTACCATCCTGTATGATTTTTTTTTTATTGAACACATAGTAATATTTGATGAGTGCTAGCTGTATCTTACAAAAAGCTAATGTAACAAGATCTTACCTTTTTTGACTTATCAAAAAATAAAATCTCTTTTTTGTTTTGTTATAAAAAAGGATCATTCATTAAAAACACAAAACATACAACAAAATATCAAGAGAGGGATTTAGACACCCACTTTGAGAAATCCAGAGTCCAATGAAGTAGCCTCATTGACTTTACTACAAATATGGTTAAATCCAACCATAACAAAAGACATAGCTAACTCCAAAATGTCATAAATTCGATCAAGTCCCCAACTCGAAACCCTCTATTTTTTTCATTATAAGGCCCCTGTGTTGCACTTTTTATGTGACATGTTTTATCCATTCAAAGTGTGGATCCTCAGTGTCTCAAAAATGAAGAAATCTCGAGTTAAAAGAGTGGATAACTGGATCTACTTATGAAAAATAAGTACAACTCAAAATAAATGCCCTTACCATCTATGGACTATGTTAGATTCATCATATAGTGAAAAATGTCATTAATAAATATGATTTAAATCCGCAACCTCAAGAATCGCAATGCATGCACTTTTAACTTTCCAGTAGGTTTTTTGTATTTCTGTTTTGTGAAATTTTATGCTCTGAATCTGAAATCTAAAATATAAATGATAAATTGTCCCATCAGTGAGATATGGGCTGTCCAAAGTGATGCCTGCAGCTATGGTGTACAGTCACGTTTCACAAGTGTGCTATTAATGTATTATTGTTGATGAGCTGGTTAGTATTATTGTTGATGAGCTGGTTAGGGCATATTGGGGCATTGCTTTTGTCCATCACACTCCTCCGCACTATTTAGTCTGTCATTTGTCCACTTTAAGTTATATTTTATTTTAAAAGCCAACAAATTCAATTGGTTTAGCTACTAATGGTAGCCGAGAGGCCACTTACCTCACTAGTAAGTGGTGACATTTTTCAACTGGCCGGCAAGGATATGAATCGTCGGTACGCTATCTTTTTCCAAAATTGTATGGGCTTTCTTCCCACTTGCGGGCTCTTTTTCCACTTGTGTAGGCTTTTCTTCCATGTATGAAGGCTGTCTTTCCATATGTGCGCGGGCTCTCTCGAGTCCCAATGTTGCCGGCCCCCTTAGCTGAGTTAGTTATAAAAAATAAAAATAAAAAATAACCTAATGGCAGTCTAGATCTCCTATTACACCTCTCCACGCTATTCCGTCTTTACCAATCAGAAGTGGTTAAAAGTATAAGCATATGTCAATAACAATAGATATTTGTTTTTATTTTTATTATATATAGAATTGTTTTTCATTTTTATACTTTAAAAATCTATTATTATTGGAAGTTGCAATTCTTTAATTCTAATTCTTATACCATTTTTTAAATTTATAAAAGAATATATCTCTTCTTTTAGTTTTTTAACTTCTAACTTAAATTTATATTAATTCCTTATTTTATAGGGACTGAACCTGGGCAGTTGGGTGGGTGATAAAGTTTCTAACCAACTAAACAACCACATGTTAGGGTTTGTTTGGGAGCTTCACTAAAGCCTCCAGTAAACATTTTCAAAAATTCCTCATTATTTAAAACAAAAAAAGAAGTAAAAAGGCGACCTCCTTTATCCCACTCCCTTATCCCACTAAAATAGAAAAAGAACTCATTTTTTAAACAAAAAGTTAAAAAGATTACATACCAAACAACTAAAGATAAAATATCACCACAACTCACTTATATTTTATGCTTTCACTATTTGAGACTTTACTTCACTTAATTCTACATGTATAGTTCATAAACAGATCCGGGTCTGTTTGGGAACTTCACCAGTAGAGTGGAGTGAAGCATATTTTAGTCTTTCTTTTGTTCGTTCATACTCATCCACACCATATAGCTTACATGCAATCCAGCTCTTTGGGCTTATTTAGACGCAAGCTTATCAATGGAATGAGGGCAAATGGGAAGGTCTCCTCATGGATACAAGGAATCCAAAAAATCAGCCCCACTATATTACCATAACTCTTGATTTAACAACCTTTAAATTAATGGTATTTTAACTGTAGATTTTCTTGAGATTTATTCCAACGGTTAATAGAGGTTCAGTGACAGTAAAATTAGGTCTGATACCAAATCATACGGTGAAAAGAGTATCCAAGGTGCTGCATTAATGAGAGATGGGGCCATGTAATACTTGACTGCACTTGTCGTTGTTCGCAAAATAACGTCGTCCCTGTATACGACTATAAATTATTTTTTAAAAGAGGCCAAGTTCAACTGGTTCACGCTTCCACTAGGAATCGCAGTCCAAATCACCAAAGTCATCTGTATGCATGGTAAGTGGTTAGGTACAAATTAACCAATGTTGGACTATGGCCTTCAAGTCGAACGTGATTAGATTATCACAAACATTAAATCAATAACGCAGAAAGTTTACTATCGAACCCCAATCATTATACTGATTTATTTTGGAGCCTCTCAACAGTTGATGATAATTAACCCAAGGTAAGATTTTATTTTATTTTATTTTGTATTGGAGGATTCTCAACCCTTTAGACTGAACTAATTCCTCTAGACCCAGAGGGAAGCCAGGTATACTCCCCTACTATAGCCCCAGTGTAGTAATATAGTTTCAAACCTACAACCTCCTTATATAAATCGTGATTTTGGACCAACTGAGCTACTCCTGGGGCTGATAAAATTTTAAATACCGACTATGGAATTAGAGCTATAACCCAACCATCTATCAGGCAGAAAATTGGTTGAAGAGGTCCTCACAAGGTCACTTCTCCCATCCTATCATTGCAGCTTTAACCTGTTGGACTTGATCATATCTTCCATTATTTAAGACTACAGTGTTTCCGTGTGATGCCTTCCAACCACATAAACAAAACAAAATGCAATGACATAAAACACATTTGTCCAGAACCGAAGCATAACTTTCATGTAGTAAAAAAGAATCACAATCATTCCAATCGATCCATGTATTTTATTGTATCGAACATTACTATTTTAATCATCTTTGTGTCGCACTATCAAATCTTCGTCGATCTCCATGTATTCTAGTGCTATTTTAAGCGCTGCGCCTCACTATCAGATCTCTATAGACGACAACCATAAACTCATCTTTTCTCCGCAAAGATAGAGTAAGAGAGGCACTGACGATACAAAGTATTTCTATTTAAAAGCTTGTGCCCTGCAGGATGATAATGTTAGACATTTCTTTTCCATTGTTCTCTGCATTATTGTGTTTTGATTGTTTGCCATAACGCCCTCTTTGGTTCATTGTAAGTTTGTCACTTGGTTGCCCCCGCAAATAAATTTAAGGGGATTGGACATATCAATTCCTTTTAAACCTTACATCTCTAATTTCATGAATGAAAATCTAATAATGTCACCCGAGTCATTAAACTCTGATACATTTATATTTTTTTTTTTTTTACTTTTCTACCATGAATCCCATGTTATGGGATCCAATTGTTAAAAGTTGGAAAGCCCGTACATTAAAAAGCCTAGACATTCTTTTTATCTGAACCTGGATTCCATGATATCATGGGTTTTTAAACTCCCATGATACCAGGGAATTCAGGACACATTAATAGGGTTTTAGTCATGAAATTGGGGGAATAGAGTTTAAGGATATGTCAAATCCCCTAAATTTAATTACATGAATTTCCTTTTTCTTTTTTATGTTTTATTTTTGGCCTTTTTTGTGCTCGGGTTGAGTTTAGATTTGCTCGTACCATATGAGGACTAATGTTCAAGTCACAAGACCCGTAACCATTGTTAGAACCATAAAATTTTCCTTGGAGGGACCCTATATACCAGAAAATTCTCCTTGGAGGAACCCTATATAAAAGAAAGGATTTTGGAGGGGCATATGTAAAGAAAGTATTTTTTTTTTTTTCGAAATAGGGCCTGGACTAGTCATGACAAGAATGCTTATAGACTCCATATAAGATATTCAGTTGTTGGACTGGGTATAGGGGTTCTCAAATATGAATCCAATTTGGCACTCAAGCCCAAATTAAAATTGGTTTCAAATATTGGACCTCACCTCATTTTCCTTTCTTTTGTTCTTTTTTTTAATTTGGTCCCTTGGGTGTTCAGATATTTGGAGACCCATTCCTATCCTTAATAGCAAATAACAAATCAGCTTCTACTTCAAGGATATCCAGACACATGAACCCTATTTATGCATAAAGTTTACCAGTCCTTGATTTACAAGAATTCTAATGGGCAAGGCTGTCCACAGATGCTGTAGTACCTAGTGGCAAGCCAACCATCAACTAAAACGTTAACTTTAGTCTTTGGCTTTTGCTCGATTCATAAGGGAGGTAGTGTGCGGGGTTGTGTGAGTTTTAATTCCTTGTCAGGCAATTAAAAAGAAAAAAAAATATATATACATTTTTGAAAAAATGTTAATCTTTTCAGGGATCAATTGAATTGTTTGAGCAGTTAAGTTCACTCCTGCAGTTTATAACATAAGTACTATGTTGAAAAAAGTCTCATGTTCAATGCTCACAATTTTGCATTAGAATAAAACGGAACTAAAAAAAGAAAGCAAAACAAAAAAACAAACAAACAATGCCAACACATGATAAGACCTATAAATCACACTCTTTTTTTTAGAGCCCACGTACACACCGAAAGGTAGCCCACTCAAGTGGGGACGAGGCCCGCACAAGCAGGAAAAAAACCCACACAAACGGGAAAAGTTGACATACCCGAGGTTTGAACCCCAAACAGCTAGGTAAGAACTGACGCTCCTAACACTTAGACCTTCAAATCACTTGCTCGCACGTGTAGTGCACTTTGTTGGCTTTGTACTATTAATGAAGTGCGACACATTGTAAACATGCCATGTCCAGTGGGCCCAATGCCAATCGATTATTAGAAAGTTCGGATGGTTTATATTTGAATTCGAAGACATGTTTATGTAGGTGCCATGGAAGAGAAAATCATGTCTACGTTTTTCATATAATCTAATTGGAAATTGTGTTTCATCTCCCACACAGATTATTTTAGGTGTGTTTTAACTCTTTCTTCAGCAAAATGTGATTGTGTACCAAACATACGACGGAGGTGGAGTGCAAAAATGCATAATGAATTTCTCGCTTGCCTTCTGTGAATACGCTACTGCACAAATGCCTCGTAACATACATCTATATTTACATAAAGGAGATGAAAATGGGTTTCCAATTTTGTCCAAAATAGTTACAGTCTAGAATGTGAACCCACTTTTAAATCTCAGTCTCAGTTCAGGTCCGCTAAAAGGACTTGGAAAGAGTTTTGATATAGACCCAGGTCCATTCTTATGCCTTCATTTGATACTCTCCCGACTGTGCTAGCCTTTTAATCAATCATGCAAATTATAACATCCATCGAAGCTTTTTTCTAATTCCAAGCTTAAATTTGCTTATTGAGTTAAATATTTATATCAATATTCATGTCTCTCTTTGGACTCAGTATGTTGAGGTCAATATTAACCATCGCTCTTAATTGGTTATAATTGTGGTCGAGCCTTCGCCCTCACCATAAAACTATGTTGTGCCGTTTTCTATCAGCAATTAGCTTTAGAATAAGTGATAGCTGAATAGGGTGTAAGATTTTATAATTGGTATCAAAACCTGACAGATCGAGTGCTAGAGTTAGACGCACGTTTTGTGAATTCGCATAAAAGTATCAAAAAGAGCAAAACTTGCACTATTGTGGAGAGCCTTAGGGACCTCAGTATTCTCGCGAATACACCTAGGACGAAGCCCGACGAATCCCCCCAGCTGATTAAAAAGGCACATTCTTCAGATAATGGCAAAGCAAGAAAATAATATCCTTTGTTCTATCCCACATATGAAAATGGTCTCTCAGCATCTAAAAGAGGATTGGATACTCTTCCTTTCAAGTTCAAGCCCATGAGTAGTGGTAAACATTGTTGCGATTATTTTATTTGGAAAATTTAAATCTCGAAAATGTTGAGATATTTTTAAATTTGAGAAATTTACCGGGCTATTATAAAAAAAATTGTTTTATTATTATGGAGTTTTTTTTTTTTTTTTTTTTTTGTAACATGGGAATCCACCGACCCCCCTTAAATTGATCATTGATAAACCCACGGATACATTGAACCAACCACTAATCCTATGTATTCAAGATCATATCATGATGTTCTCAAAATTGTCTATATTCTATTTCTTACTCAAGTGCCTTATCTTAACCCTAGCTAGGTACGAACTAGGTCCACCTAATCTCATTTCAATGAAAGAAGCCAACACTACAATGCTTGTGTGTCGCCATTTATTCCTTTTCTGTTATGCTTGGTACAAACCTTTGTTGTGCCATGTAAAAGAAAAAGGCCATACAGAATAAGGTGGTTTGAAAAAATTCTCATGGCACTTTCAAGCTCATTGTTGCCACTAGCAATGGTGGATTCAGGAAATTTTTCTCAATGAGGTCGAATTTTCCAAAAATGTATAAAGGGTTTAAAAAATGCCCCCGCAAAGTGCCTATTATGACTATGCCAATACCATGAAAAAGTAAACTAGAAGCTGCCGCACCTTTGTTTTTGGATTAGACCTAAGTATTACGAGGCACTGGAGAGATTCGTGACACTACTTAAATAATATTTTAAAACATTCTATTTTATTATTTAACCTTTTAACTTGACCTTTGTCCGCACCACCCAAATAAAAATCATGGGTCCACCATTGTTTGCATTCATATATATGTCAAGATCAATGATCAATCCCCTTGATCCTCAAGTTATAGTATCACTCTCATACTCCCAGTAGCCCAGTGTAGCCCAAAACAATTGTATGGGACTAGGTGGGGCCCAATTTTTTTTCTAAACCTTCCTATCTTTTGATAAATCTATTCTCTTTTTTCTAAATTAGCTAACCCAAATTTTTTTTTTTTTAATAATGGCCTCCCACAAGGTAAACCTTCTGGTTTCACCATTGACTAAAAGGCATGAGCATAGCAAGGACTGTGGGTATTAAAAAAGAACTACAAATATGAAAATCTGAGAGTCATGGTCTCATGGAGAAGATTAAAAGCAATGAGATGGCTCCCAAGAGCCATTGGGAGTATGTTCTTTTTTCTTTTTTTTTTTGAGGAGGGGCGGGGGCGGGGGCGGGGTTGGGTTGGGCAGGGTTGTGGTTGTCGGGCAGAAGGGAGAATGTTCACTTGATGACATAATCTAGAATAAGAGCCACTTGCTAAGGTAGGGGATTTTATGGAGTTGTCATCAATGTTGGACCTTTGGCGTCTGATACTTGCTATTTGGTTTGGATCCTTTAGGAATGATTCCATGTTGTTGTCAGTTATTTCTTGATGGAAACAGTTTTAAATATTTACCATGTGGAGCTCACTTTGTAAGATCAAATCCATTCATGCTATGGAAATACATGTACGTAGGAATCATTTAAAAATTATTCCAAATGGAGTTCTGCACACAGCACACTTGATCAATCTAGCAGAATATATCATTTGGTTTCAAGTGAAATCTTGGATAATAGCTTTGTATAGGATCTTGTGATACAAATGGATTTGTTCATACAAAAGTGATTAGATAGGCTAATGGGTTGGCGGACTTCTAATTAGCCAAACAAAGGGTTCAAAGGACATCTCCCTGGGAGGTTATTCTTGTGTGATTTTTTCTTGGGTATAAGTATCTTATACTCGTGTGTTTGTATTTTTATGGTTCTTCAATAAAATTTACCGTTACTTTTCAAAAAAAAGTGATCCTCCATGGAAGAAATTAGATGTTAGCTGCCATTAGCATCCTACTCCCAGCATATTGGTGTGGCCATTTCTCATTGAATAAATAAGGTCTATTGGCAATCAGATATAAAATGCGTGCACTTGAGATGAGATTAAATGTGAAATCTTTTTTGTTAGATTGTTTTGAAAAATCAAATTAGTAGGCCCACTGATCTCTATTTTTTTGTGTTCTAAAATGAAATGGATAACCTAATCTGCTGGTGATGTTCAAGCTTTTTTTTTTTTTTTTTTTTTTCCTGAGAAGGTAAGTACTCACACACATGCATCCACGCACTCCTTCACCCAAGTCCCTTACTGTGAGTCTGAGCATTATATCCAGAAATAATCCCTAATTATTTCTATGGAGGGGAGGTTTCTTGCCCGTAGATAAGTTCGGATCCCTGTTCGAAACAACGGGATATCGTTTCATCCAATCAAGATTTACTAACTGTGTAAAATCTCTTTTTTTTTTTTTTTTCAATTCGAAGAAGCAATTGAAGGGTGCATTAGTTGGCATGAAATCTTATACAGTTGGCAAATCTTGATCGAATGAAATAATATCTCCCTATTTCAACGAAACGGCTGGACTCCCATTATGAATTGGCAATTGACTATTGTCAAGCCTAATACTGCTGGAACGTTCTTCTCAAATGGACCATTATTGTTCATCCCTAAGCCAAATGGGTTAGACCCGACAACTTAATGGGTTAAAGTCCAAACAGGAGCAATATACAAACCTGATTTATTTTATTTTTGTTGGATTTGTGGGTTATACTTCTTCATGTTTTTTGCTTGGAGGTCATTTGGTCTAGATAGAGGAAACGTGGGAAGGAAAAAAAAAAAAAAAGTGTGAAGCTGTCTTGAAATTTGAAAAATAAGTAGTCAGTCATTAAGGGCCTGCCTTTTTTTTTTTTTCTATAAAATACATAAGAATCCATGGTCAAATGAGCTCCACTCAAGTGTTATTAAAGATGTGAGGAGTGATAGACACGAGATAAGGGGTAAATGATATAAGGTAACAATGTAGATGGGACCCTGACTTTGTTGGAATTTGAATTGCTAGTGCGATGGCTAGGTCTTCATTTCTAATCTTTTACATTTTCTAATAAAGAGGGATCATTTAATGGTTATTCCCTTTTAAATCTTCAGTTGTAACTACTTAAAAATACAAAGTATTAGAATTCCTAAAATTTCAATTACAACAAATGTACATGACTACATGCACTTCAAAGGTAATTTAAGAGGTTAGTTGAAGTGTGATGCACATTATTGATTTAAGAGGGTAATAATCTATAAATACCTGAAAAAAAGTTGAGCTCTTGTTGTCCCAAGGGTAAGGATGGGTCTTTCATAAAGTTGATTTTTGCAAACCACAAACTAAATGGGTTTCCTGCCCATTTCCACCCACCTAGGTATGCCAACTGGGGCCATTCACAGCAGCCCCTCAATTGTTGAGTGTGTGATTTCAAGTCCTCCCTATGTCAAAATTGAGCATCACAACAACCTATCAAATTTTAAATAATGAGGTGAGATCATCTAATAATAGTAAATCTGTAATTATGCTCTCACACACACTCACTCTGATATTAGTATTCCTTGTGGGACTCAACTAACACTGGCAATGACATGGAATCCACCTGATATTACCAATTCACAATGGAAATCTCTAGTATTGATGATCATTACGGAACTCACAATAGATTGCCAAACAGGACAGGATTTGCTAGAAATTGCAACCCATAGTGAGACCAATCTAATATTCAGAAGTCATAATGAGACCCATTCATTTTTATATTTTTTGGCTGAAACTGAAGCTTTGTATTAAAAGGGACTTGATTACAGAGTTGATTCTGAACAGTCTAGATTTCTTTATAATTTGATACCAAAATATATTTAGCAATTCAACCAAAAGATAGTGGATTGTCTTCATTCTTCATGCTGCTCCGAAAGGTGTTGCTCATGAAGTTGTGGTGCGTGACTCCCTCGGACCCATTCATTACCCTCAGACCCATTCATTATTGGTAATTACAACACTTAACATCAATTTTGAGCATCCTTGGCACGCTATGATATATGGTTGGTTGATCATAAACCTGTGTGGAGATATTTTGCTAAACTCGTTACCATGTTTTTTTTTTTTTTTTTTCCTTCAAAGGCTTTTATAATAGAAACTGTTCAATCTGATCTTGGTAACGCATATTTGAATAATGTAATATGAAGTTTTATACAAAAGAGTGGCATATGGTGTTATATGCAATAACTCAACTTGAGTTTGGATCCTTTATGCATCTCCTGCATGCTTTCTAGCTTAATTTTCAACCAGCGAAAGCCCCCCGTGCTGAGCACGGACAATGTAATTAGTGGTAGTTATAATGTAAATGTTTAAAATAAAAAAAATCGATAGAAATAGTTTAAAATATAATCCTAATAAAAAAAAATCAATGAGTTATTTATTAGAGAGGATGGAGAAGATGAAAGGACTTTTAGCATTTAAAGGTGGAAAATGTAGAGACGTGAATAGAAATACAAAAGAAGATGAAAGAGTTTCTGTAATATTGGATTAGTAAAAAGAACGTTATTAATAAGACTAATATTAATAGGAAGTTTAATGAGTGATATTAGTAGGAGGTCAACATGAGAATAGTCAAAATCAAATTTAAAATTGACAGTGAAATTAGAAATCAAATCCACCTCGCTTCATATATAATAATAGGTGGGCACCAACTCCCTTTCTTTAGTGGCTTAAATTTACATAGTGGCTCAAATTTACATACTCCCCTAAAGAATTCCACTCATTTATTAGATGGTTTTCTCCTATGCGCTTGCACAATGAATTCTTAAGTGTCATTCATCACATGGGACATAGTGAACTTCCACATGGGTTTATGGGGAAAGTTTGCCCTCATATTTTTAGTGGAACGATTTTCAATAGGTGGATTGGGCTGTGGAGTTATATTCACTATACAAGAAATGGATAAGTGAGAATAGATTATATTCACAACTATCAATTATATAAGAAAATATTTGAAAATATCTTATTTCCAAACACCGAAGATGAGAGCAGATGACGTGGACTGATCATAGGTGGCCCTACGAAAACAAAAATGAGAAGGGCTACCATTATTGAAAATGGCCTTTTCTAAAATTATCATCTCTCACTCTATTTGGAAAGGATAATTAAATGAGACATTCATGAAAAAATCCTGAAATATTCATATACATAAAAAAAAAAAAGTAATATTCAAATACATGTAATGCCTAAAATGATCATATACCACAGACATCACAATTTTTTGGTCTAAGCTGCTTTTAACTCATTTTTCTGCGAGTTCGTGAGTAATGTCTCAGAAAAATAAGTGAATGACAAACTTGTCGACACTCACGAGTTTTAGACATTACTTGCAAATTTGCTAAAAAAGAAATTGAAGGCAATTGAGTCTAAAAAGGAGAGACACGGGTGAAAATTGATTTGGGCAATGCATGTATTTGAGAACCGATTTTGATGTATAAAAGTTTTTGATACTTTCTTTTTTTAGAGAAAACTCCTCATTAGATTTTTTTTTTTCTTTTTTTACAAAAACCCTCATTAGGTCTTTTGTGTTTTGACAGAGAGAAAGGTGGGAGGAAAAAGGGAATTTCGAGTGAAAGCGTCAGTAAATCAAATCAGAAAGGAGATAGAGACGTATAAATACACCCAGCATTTTCCCCTGCCACCACTAAAACGCTGTCTCAGGCGCTACACCCGTACCCCACTACACAAAATCCCTGCAACAGACCACGCAGTAGAATAGGATATATTCGCTTCTCTCTCTCTTTCTCTATAAATACCCCACTCCCCCCTCCTTCTTACCTAATAAAGCCCTCTCTCCCCTACTCACGTCACTGCAGAGAGAAAAAACAAAAACCCAAACAACAACAAGAGAGAACATAGAAACAGTGAAGAAAAACAGAAACCCTAGAAATGGATGCGTACGCTCTGCATCTGGCCATGGCGGCTTTAGTCGGAGCCTCCTTCGTAGCGGTTTCGGCCTATTTCATGCATCGCAAAACCCTAACGCAGTTGCTGGAATTCACTAAGGCCGTCGAGAGGGACCGAGGCCGGGACGGCGCCGGAGATGACGACGATGATCGGCCGGAGCCCTCGGAGAGGCGCCGGAACCACCAGAACCACCGCCGTAGAGCCTCCTCCACCTCCGGATACTACCGCCGGGCCTCCACCTCCTCACCGGAATTTTCGACCATGGTGGCCGCGGTGGAAAGGGAGGAGAGGCAGCCCAACGGGCCGCTGTCCGCGGAGGACCGGAATCTCTCAATCCCCGCCGGGCTTCCGCGGCTCCACACGCTCCCTGAAGGTATGGACTTGTCCGACTTCTCTCTGGAGTGAGAGCGGCTTTGGAGTTTTTTCGCGTCTTCATGTGATTATTACTGATGAATGAATGCAGGAAGTGAGTTTTTTTTTTTTTTTTTTAGCGATTGGTGGTGCATTATGCTCGTGTGGCATTTTGTGAAAAGAAGGAATCTTTGAAGAGATGTCTTCGGTCGCTTGTAACTTTTGGCATGCGATTGTTGAGAACATGGACTTTGAATTCACACTTCACACTCTACTATGTGATGATTTTGCTGTCTGGGTTTATGAGTAGGGAATAGGGAAATGTGAAGGCTGTGTGCTGACTAGCCGTGGAACTGTGTAATGATCGAATAGAACTCAAATTGCTTTGTTGTGGATATGGGAGTAGTGGGGTCTACGTTGAAACCCCGCCCAGCTAGCTCTCGCGGACTGAGAGAAAGCCTATCTAACTTGTTAGTTTTAAGTTGATGGAATACCATAAGATGGAAGGCTCAGTGCCGCCCAAAATCCATATGACCCTTATATTTGAAAGCCATGGGTTCTTTTGATGTTTACCCTGCAAAAGCCCATGAAAATGTATTTTGGTGGAATTTACCTTGAAACACCTGTTGGACTTCTTTTAAAAATTAAATGAGGAAATGTGTCTATTTCATTCATGAGGCCTTTTCCCATCAATTTGGACAGTCTCTCTATGATATGACGAGGACGGCAGCGATGGAGGTTATGAAAAAGGTGCTTGGAAAGCAAGTATATGTAGCTTCTTCATCATTCTCATCTTAGCTATATTCATTCAATCCTGGGATTACTATTGGAAATATGAAACTGGACTGTAATGCGATCCTGTAGTTGTGATTAGTGATTTTATTTTGACATTGCGGTAAGCTTGTTATTGATGGTTTGTGCATTCATAAAAGGAGATCATAAACAACTCCGATAAAAAAAATAAATTCTGTAGCAATTTCAAGGGACTGGGAAGAGAGAAGAGAAGGGGCATCATAAAAAAACTGCTATTTGATCTATCTCTTATTTTCCACTTTTCATATCTGTATTACTGTTTTAACAAACCTCTCATTGTAAATATACAAATACTATATATGTATATATGTAGCATAAGATTGCTGGGGAACGCAAAAACAATCCGTCTTCATCTCTCTATTCCTCCACTTCTCAAATTGTGTCAAACCCAAGATATGGGATAACTCTTTAATGATGACCATGGTAAGTTTATAAAGATCTTAAGGGCATATTATTTTACCAGAATTTCTGACTAGATTTTGTTATGTTGGGAATTCATAGACATGATGTGATGGTTTGTCCCCTTGACATTTGCTAATGCCATATTTCTTTGGTAGAATTTCAAGCCATCTAAAAAGTCTCAAATGATCTTTGTAATTCTCAAATTTTCAACCTCCTTGGTTGATGTAGCCCCAGATCCTCGGTAAAAAATATATCAATCTCCCATAGGATTGATCTAATCCAAGGATGGATTCAACCACTAAGGCACACTCAAAATAATGGTAAATGCCATAACTTTGAAGAGAAAACCCATAACTCAAATATTAATTGATAATAATAAGCATGAATTATAATGAGGATGTCCATGTATATATATGTATATATGTATGAGGGGTTTTCTTCACAGCTCATGCTGAGGATACCATCAGCTCACCCACATGGGACTTGAAAGCCCGCCCATTCAGCCCCAAAAATTGAAAGCCCCGCCCGCCCCTTTTTCATTTTGGCTCAAAACCTAGTTCCATCTCTCTCCTCTCTCAAAACCCACTTCTGAAATCGCTCCTCTCTCAATCCCATCTTTCCTCTCTCAAACTGATTTCGCTGCGACCTTAAACTCCTCTCCCAATCTCTCTCCCCTCTCAAAACCCAGTTCCGAAATCTCTCCTCTCTCAAACCCAGTACTGCCACATTCATTTAATAAATCAGTTGGAGGCTTTAGGGCTCTTCTACCTGCAAGAAAAATCCCATACTTGCAAAGAATTTAATCTAAAGTATATAAAAACATGACAAGTTATGAATTGTTCTGTCTTTGATGATTTCAAGAAGAGATTTGAGGTTTTTGATATGGTTCTTTGTTGTTGGTCATGAATTGTTTTTCCCCTGTTTTATGGGCCTTTTTTTGAACTGAAAGTTAACATGACAAGTGAAGAATGCATGAAGAGAATGAGGTTTCCTATGTGGGTTTTTGTTGTAGGTTCTGAATAGTTGGGTTTCTTTCTCTATCAGCTGTTTTATGGGCCTTTTTTTGAACTGAAAGTTAACATGACAAGTGAAGAATGCATGAAGAGAATGAGTTTTCCTATGTGGGTTTTTGTTGTATGTTCTGAATAGTTGGGTTTCTTTTTCTATCAGCTCTGTATGGAGATTGTGGGTTTTGATTTTTTTAACTTAATTTTATCAGTAGTGGATAATTCATGAGGAGAATGGTGTTTCATAAGTGGGTTATTTTTGCAGGTTATGAACTGTTAGTATTTCTTGTCTGTCTGTTATTTTTCGTTGGGACTTGGGAGATTATGGGTTTTGATTTTTGCAGTGAAAGGAACAGAAATGTAGTTGCTTTTATAATTGGCGCGGAATGATGGAGGTTATGACTTATTATGGGGACAGATTACAACTGGGTTTTGGCTTGTCCACCGATGAATACATCTTGAAATCTCTGGATAAATACATCTTTTGCAATCTCAATTTCGCCATCTCTGGATGATTGCTGATGGGCATTGATGAATGTTGTTGCACACTGGCAGCTGAACTCCATTCACTTCCCCTTTTTTTATATTCTTTAGATTAAATTCATTGCAAGCATGGGATTTTTCTTGCAAGTAGAAGAGCCCTAAAGGCTTCAACTGATTTATTAAATGAATGTGGCAGTACTGGGTTTGAGAGGAGAGATTTCAGAACTGGGTTTTGAGAGAAGAGAGAGATCAGAGCTTTTAGAGGGGAGAGAGATCGGGAGAGGAGTTTAAGGTCGCAGAGAGATCGGTTTGAGAGAGGAGAGATTTCAAAACTGGGTTTTGAGAGAGGAGAGAGGTTGGAGCTTTTAGAGGGGAGAGAGATCGGGAGATGAGTTTAAGGTCACAGAGAGATCGGTTTGAGAAAGGAGAGATTTCAGAACTGGGTTTTGAGGGAGGAGAGAGATCGGAGCTTTTAGAGGGGAGAGAGATCGTAAGATGAGTTTAAGGTCGTAGAGAGATCGGTTTGAGAGAGGAGAGATGGGATTGAGAGATGAGAGATTTCGAAAGTGGGTTTTGAGAGAGGAGAGAGACGGAACTAGATTTTGAGCCAAAATGAAAAATAGGCGGGTGGGCTTTCAATTTTTGGGGCTCAATGGGCAGGCTTTCAAGTCCCACGTGGGTGAGCTGATGTATCCTCAGCATGAACTGAGCAGAGGCTCCCTATATATACATATATATATATATATATATATATGGATCAGTCCTCTCTGTAACTTAGAACCAAGACTTTCCTAAACAATAAAGGAAACTAAGTCGCTAAACTTGCCTAACAATCCAAATTAAATATAACTCCTAATTTCAAATACTTCTAAATAAATCAACTCTCAAAATAAAATTCCTCCCAACCAACCAACCAACCAAACCAAGCCTTTTCCCACTGAGTGGGGTCGGCTATATGGATTTGATGACGCAAATCAAATCTGTTTAGGGCCATGTCTTCTGTTAGATTCATATGGGCAAGGTCATGTTTAATAGTTTCTTTCCAACTTCTCTTGGGTCTTCCTCTTCCTCTCCTACTCCTGACAATCTCCATGCTTTCACACATTTTAACAGGTGCCTCCGTTGGATGCCTTCTAACATGGCCGAACCATCTCAGTCGATTTTCTCTCATTTTATTTCCAATCGGTGCTATTCCTACTTTGCCCTAATCTCCTCGTTCCTAATCCTATCTCTCTTTGTGATCCCGCACATCCATCTTAGCATTCTCATCTCCGCAACTTCCATCTTCTTGACATGATTATGCTTTACTGCCCAACACTCTGATCCATATAACAACGCTGAGCGTACCGCCACCTTATAATATTTTCCTTTAACCTTGAGGGGGACTTTCTGATCACACAAGACGCCCGAAGCACTCCTCCATTTGGTCCATCTGGTCTGAATCCTGTGACTTACATCAGTATCAATCCCTCCATCCTGTTGCACCATAGATCCAAGGTATCTAAAACTTTCTTTCTCTACAATCTTTTGTGCCCAAACTTACTTCTATGTTACCAGGTGTCCTACTTTGACTAAACTTGCATTCCATATATTTCGTCTTGCATCGACTTAGCCTAAACCCTTTAGTTTCTAACGTTTTCCGCCACAATTCTAGCTTAGCATTCTCTTATTCTCTCGTTTCATCCACTAAAATAATGTCATCTGCAAATAGCATACACCATAGCACCTCATCCTGTATATGTCTTGTAATCTCATCCATAACTAGGGCAAATAAGTACGGGCTTAACGCTGAACCTTGGTGTAGACTGATCGTGAAAGGAAACTCTTTAGTCTCTCCGCTAGTCGTTCTTATAGACGTTACGACTCTATCATACATATCCTTTATCGCCTCAATATAGGCGACACACACTCTTTTCTTTTCTAGCACTCTCCATAGAATCTCCCTAGGAACCCTGTCATCCACTTAAATAAAATTCCTAATTAAATGAATTTTCCTTTGGGGCTCTGGGCTAGGCCCAATGTGTTGGCTGACCCTTGATCTGGCCTGCATCTTTAGCATCTGCAAATCTTTCACCGAGGAGGAGGATTCAGGAATTCACAATTTTTGTAGAATTCACAAATTATCCATGCATAATTTTTTTGAATTATAGTAAAGAAAGCCCTAAGAATATAATTGATATTCAAATGTAAAGTAACCATCTTTTCCATGTATTTTTTTCTTTCTATAATCTTCTACTTATAGAGAAAGTCTTTGTTGGTAACAAATTATACATTCTTCTACTTCTTTTCTCAGTTTCATGAATTGGTCGTGTAATAGCATTATGTTATTTCTTGCATTTCAGGTCCTGTTAGTCGTGCTACTTCAACAAAGAGAGCTGGACATGTAATTAGACCACCTTCTCCCAAGTCACCTGTTGCTAGTGCTAGTGCGTTTGAGAGCATTGAAGGATCAGATGAAGAGGACAATTTGCCTGACAACTCTAAAATGGATGCTTCCTATCTACATGCTAATGGAAATGGTGTAAGTTATTTGAAAAATGTTAATTTTTATTTTCTTCCTAGTGGTTTCCTTATATCGTAGCCACAAATGATGAGATTTAATATATCCCTATATAAGGTCATGCTCTTGTAGTCCTAGAGTTGGATATAATTCTCTCATTACTTCACTGTGATTGGTCTCTCTGTTCCACCTACTTCCTCGAACTTCTAACCATGATTTTAAATTTTGGTGCGTGTCTTTGTATTGGCAATGAAAGTCATCTCATCCACTTTGCTGCATAGTAAGCCCACGAAAGACACCTCAAAACATCCGTAACTCTTAATCTCCATCACTACCAAAAAACGCGCTTTGTTTGAATTTTCCACTTCTAACAGGCCCGAGAAGTATGGGTTCTATCGACATCCACTGCAACCCTGATCATATCTTAATCAAACTAAAACCATTCAAAACAAGTTTATGCAGAATTCCTCCCATTCTTGCTGACCTTAGTTTCTCCTTGTCGCTCCATCATCATATAATTTTCAAACCCGTTAAGGTGGTGCAGACCACCTTGCTACCAATGTGATTGTTGATGATGAACCACCCTAAACTTCTTTTTCAATTGTTGACAATGTCTGCAATAGATTTATCTACAAGTTCTTTAGTAGTGACCAACCATTAATGTGGTGCAGACCACCTTGCTACCAATGTGATTGTTGATGATGAACCACCCTAAACTTCTTTTTCAATTGTTGACAATGTCTGCAATAGATTTATCTACAAGTTCTTTATTGGTGACCAACCATTAATGTTCTTTGGACTTTGTTTATTTGAGAGCATCTTTTACCCTGAAATTCAACTTCTCTGAGAGCATCTGTGACAATGTGATTACTATGCTTTCCCTACATCTACACTCCCAAACCTCCTCTTTTCTTTTGCTTTATCACCTCATTCTGTTTTACTCAATTAATCTTTTTTTCCTCATTTCCTTGCCACAAGAAATCTCTTTGGAGTTTCTCCTAAGAGTTGTCATACCCTTTCTTTATTGATAACACCGACTCAAACCTGCAACCTCATGGTTTAGATGGTGCGTGCACCTTCCAACCACTAGCTATGGTTATAACTTTTCCATTAATTTGGAATAGCAAACTTTTGCCCATTTAGGGTGGCAACTTGATTAGCCATCTAATAGCACCAATTTTGTGATGTTTCGATCCTGCCTGGCTATAATAACACCAAAAAAGAATGATGGAACCCACCTTCCAACCACTTTTAACCTTTAAATGGGGACCTAGATGGCCCACTGCTTCATTTGCGGAGCAAGTTAGACCGCATTAGATAGTTATGAACATTAATAATATCCAATAATTTCAGAAATTAAAATTATGTTTACCAATAATATAATAGTAAATATTTGAAGTACTGCATTGATAGGCTTGTCCGATGGCAGTAAGTTACCATTTCTGTGGAGATATTGAAAAGATTTGAGCTGTTGAATACATATTTTTTTAGTAGTTGTTGAATATATCTCAGAACAGGGGATTGAATAATTGATGATCTGGGAATCTACGGTTTAGCTAATGGTTGCCGGTTTCCTATTTAGGAACTACTCTGAAAGGTAGCCATGTCAGATCTCAGACATTTATCAAATTTGATTGATACATAATTGAAAAAATCATATCCAATTAGTATTGTCACTTGGGAACATGTTTCATTTAGAAAATCTCCCCTGAAGAAAAAAGTAATGGTAGCCTGCTATGTCAATTGAGGATGTTGGATGTTTGAAGCTTGAAGCAAGGAAAACAAATTAATTTTGTTGGAAAAGATCCATCCTTTCAGATTCCAGAACCTTTTTTCAGATGTTGGTTGGGTTTATTAATCTATACTGCATGATATTTATGGTTATTGTTGTACCAGTTAAAATCCATGTGCAGGACATTGAAGATGTTGATTTTGGACTTTGTAGCCTTTCTATTCTGCCTTTTGAAGTCCTTCAGATTATCCTTTTTGTGCTTATTATAACCATATGACATTATCTGTTGTCATTGCGGCAGTGTCTTCTATAACCCCTCGTAATTGCTATTCGTAATTGCTATTGATCTTGTTGGGTTGCTATATCAACCTTCCATTACAGGGTCCGGACTGTGACAGCTTATTTCAAACACTGCCGGATCATATGAATGCTAGTGGTGAACAAATACCTATTGCTGCAGCCAGCATGATCCGATCCCATAGTGTTTCTGGCGATCTTCATGGTGTTCCTCCTGACCCTGTAGCAGCTGATATTCTTAGAAAAGAACCAGAACATGAAACTTTTGTAAGATTGAAGATCACACCAACTGGTAAGATCTCATGTTTTATTTGGAGCACCCTGCTTTCTAATGTTCACTTAAATTTTTTTATAGTGGTGAGTTCAAAACGTGTGTGATGTCAGAGCATGTGGGCCCCACACACACACCCAAGTGGGATAGGATCCCTTAGTTCTTAGGAGTTTTCTTCTGATTATATTCACATTAGCAAGTTATATAGAAGCTTTATTTTTATGTCATGTTAGGAGTCCTAGGAGTCAAAATCCCATTTTTTCAGATTGATTATTCAGTTACCATCCAATGAGCCTAATATCATGTGGACTTAATGCTGTTTGAAGTAGTAATGTGTTGTTTACCGGCAGGGTGTAGTCCATGTCTGAATTTTAGGAGTTGTATTCACTTTCAAGGGGGGTGTCTAGTTGAGTATTTTTATGCATGCAATCTCTTCCTAATTTCTAGAATTGAATGGAATTTTCTCTCACCATTTTCTCTCTCATGTGAATTGAAGTACCCTTATCTCTTGATCTGTGAAGACTCCTTGAAAAACCCCTTTGATGATGACTCTAAAGAAGGTTGTGCGATGGCACGCCATCACACAACCCCCTCTGTTCCTCTCTCTCTCTCTCTCTCTCTATATATATATATATATATATATGAGAAATATTCATGTGCATCCATCCCTCACCATAATATGGTGAGGAACAACATAGTAGGGCCAACGTTATCATACATCCGAACCATCTACCGTCTACAACACGTGACCTACACATATAATGCAACATCAAAGGAAATGAAGGTCTGTACAGGAGAAAATCAAGATGGGCTCTAGGATCCCACATACCTGATACCTCGTCTATGTTTATGGGGTGTCTTATTGTACATTCATCATCTTATTTGTATTTGTTTGTCGACATTTGTGGGAGTGGTTATACCTTTTCACAGTTCCAACAAAATCCCTGTTTTTCTTGCTCCCTGATCGAGCATCCTAATTCTAAAACGAAATGGAATTACTACTGGTTTTCAAGGATGCTAGATGATGATACTGCTTCACTTGAATCAGTTGTACGAGTTAGGGAATAATAATCACTATTTCATCATTAATCTATGGGATATCCAAAGGCCCTGGCAGGAGTCTATGAGCTCTGAATGTCATGAACAGGGATGGAATTACTATCTTCCAAAGAAGAAAGATGCAATAGAAAAAAGTTATTGGATTCTCTTATCCAAAATGGGAAAACTGATACAGCTAAAGTACATTAGTATTATTATCCTGATATTCCACTTCCATAGACACGGATCAAGCATGTGGGTCACCATGATCATTAAGGTATTCACATGTCTAAACTGTGTTCAATTCCTTTATGAAGATGAAAGGAAAACAGGCACGGGGACCGGGGATTTCCTTAATTTTAATGCCCACTTGGTAGTTGCCCCCTCAAATTTACGGATAAGAAGTGGTTATCACACAAAAGTTGAAGGGTGTTTGAACTTCGAACCATCCATAATGTAGCCCAATGTTTCATATTTAGCTGACCCTGGCCACACACTTTGCATACTGTATTCTGCTGGATAACATGTAAATACTGCTCAATCAGTGTGTAAGTAAATGTAAATATTGTTCAATTGGTGTGACATATACAGTTGGACAGTTACATGCATCTGATGTCCCATGGTAGATGCTTGACTTTATGCATCATGGTCAGAATGTTAATTGTTCCTCTGTGTATACTCGTAGAGGTGCCATCTGCGGATGAAGCAGAGGTTTATCAAATTTTGCAAGAATGCCTTGAGTTGCGAGAAAGTTATGTGTTTAGGGAAGAGGTTGCCCCTTGGGAGAAAGAAGTTATAACTGACCCCAGTACACCGAAGCCTAATCCGAACCCATTTGCATATGCTGCTGAGCAGAAGACCGACGTGAGTTTTTTTTTTTTTTTTTGCTATACATTTTTTGTATTGCACAATGTGGGAATGATCCTACTCTTGGTCTTCTTTTCTGAGTGCTAATTTTCTATTTTTTCTTTTCCATCAGCATTATTTTCAGATGGAGGATGGAGTTGTTCATGTCTATGCAAACAAAGACTGTAAGAATGCTGCTATCATTTGCTTCCTAGTACTTAATGGTTTCATTAGAAGTAACATTGTCTTTTACTTGTTCAGTTGGGAAGTTAACTCTGCATTTGTGTGTTTCAGCAACAGAAAAACTCTTTCCAGTTGTTGATGCAACAACCTTTTTCACCGACCTGCATCGTATCCTTCGAATTACTGCAGCAGGGAATGTTAGAACTTTGTGTCACCATCGGCTGGTTCTTCTGGAACAAGTAATTGCTTGCTGGTGATAGAGCTACATTAGTTGAAATAACAATTAGAATATTCTTATGGGCTTTATAGAACAACTTAATTACTTAGTTCTGAACTAATATTTGACCAATGGTTCTTTTGGAGCTGCGTCCAGAAATTCAATCTTCACTTGATGCTTAATGCGGACAGAGAATTTCTTGCTCAGAAAAGTGCGCCACATCGTGACTTCTACAATGTGAGGAAAGTAGATACTCATGTTCATCACTCAGCATGCATGAACCAGAAACATCTTCTGAGGTTTATAAAGTCAAAGTTGAGGAAAGAACCTGATGAGGTACACAATTAGAGTTCCTTTTATAGTGTCTGATGCCATCTTACTGGTGCTTGGAAAGAAAAAAATTCTTGACCTATTTCACTTTCATTTGTTGCATTGTCAATTAACTGAAAGTACCTTTTCACATGCTTTATCAGGTTGTGATATTTAGAGATGGGACATATTTGACCCTGAAAGAAGTTTTTGAGAGCTTGGATTTGACTGGGTAGCATGATATTTTCCTGACTCTTTATGCACATGTGGCTGCATTTGGCTGCCTGTATTTCCATCAAAATGCACCTGTTGCATTACCTGAGCACAAACTGCATTTTCAATAGAAGAATTTCAGGAATGACTTAAAAGTGCATCGACATAGTTCACAATATAGTTTTTTTATTGGAGCAAAGGGATTTTTATTAGGAAATGGGCATCAGAAAAGCAGGGGACAGGAAATGTACCATACAGAAATAAATTCATCCAAACATCCTTTTTTTAAGGGGAAGTACTTTGCTGTGGAAATACCAGTAGCCAAACGCATCCTTCCTTCCTTTTCCCCATTCTTCTCTAGAAATTAATGATTTTTTCTTCTTTCGAGCAGGTATGACCTTAATGTAGATCTACTAGATGTTCATGCTGACAAGAGTACATTTCATCGTTTTGACAAGTTCAACCTCAAGTACAATCCTTGTGGTCAAAGTAGGCTTAGGGAGATATTTCTTAAGCAAGATAATCTTATCCAGGGTAAGAACAAAGATATTTAATTTGTCTATGTATGTGGCTCCTGTTTTTTGTAACTGCTCAAGGAGGGTGGTTTAATGTGAGCTTGATCATCATCATGATCAAAGCATTTCCCAACTATGCTGGGGTGGCCTACATGAATTCTGTTTCTCCATTCCAATCTTTCTAGAGTCAAATCCTCAAATAAGTTGCACTTCTTCAAAAATACTTTTGCTACCTTCATCCACGTCCTCTTCGACCTACTCCTTCCCCTTGTGGGCCATTAACTTGCATAGCCAAACTTTTCCTTACCGGCGCCGTTGCTGGCCTGCGTTGGACATTCCCAAACTATCTTAAATGGGTTTCCCTAATTTTATCCCATTGATGCTACCCCTAAATGCCAGTCAAGCCCAGGTAAAGGAGGATGATTGCGTTAAGTAGGTTGACAGCTAGTGACAAAATAGGTTGACAGCCAGTGTAAAGTTTTGTCACAACCGTAACATGAATTAATGGGAGCTTGACAAAAATCTAAAAGATCTGAAGTGTCCTCTGTGTGTGTGTCCCAATAATAGTATATTGTGGATGAGAGAAATATTGAGATCCACTATGCCATAAATTTGGCTTAGTGCGGGTCTTCCTTAATGATACTTGGAGCATGATTAACTGACTTCAGCTATAGATCCATTCGCATGCATGCATATGTACACCAATTGATACTGATGTTGGATCAAATCCAGTGTGCCCTGCATTTGCAGGGATCATCACATTTGGCCAAGAAAAAGAAATGTGATGGAAATCATAGATTGATCACATAGATGGTGATGGTGTAATTAGCTGTACCCCTGCTACTGTTATATCTGGATTTAAAAATGCAGCTTTATTTTTCTTGATTTATCATGAGTTAAGTATTTTTAGTTTTGTTTTTGTATACTCTAAATTTAGGTTTTTTGTGTGTGTGTGGAATGGTAACGTGACTTGAACGCACAACCCCATTGCTGCAGCATTTTTCAAATATGTATGTTGGCAAAAGGGAAATTGTGTCATTAATGTTTTTGTAAGTCCTGTTTTAAATAATCTAAGGGTCCATTAAATCATGCAAATGTTTTGGGTATTTTAAGGAGGTGTTTTTTAAAGGATTTTGTGCAAGGGGTGTGTGTAAATCTATGTTTTGGCAATAATTAACGGGGGTCTTTATATGGATCATACAAATGGAAATTGCTATGAAAATTTAGTGCTTGCTAGACACTTTTACAAAAACCTGTGACTGACTTTATCTTATTTATTCTTGGAGTTCTTATGTAAATGTCTTTCTTTTGTGGTATGGCAGAGGTGGATGGCCTAGCTATAGCATGTTTTGTTGATTCATTGTGATTGCACTATTGTCTCAATGCAGTCAGTAAGGGTGGTTGTGGACACAATAAATGTGATATTTATTTGAACAGTAAACCCTCATATTACATGAGATCTTATTTGAGCCCAATCGAAACATCTCCAAGATGTCCTTCAGATTTGTTGCCATTTGCATCAAATTGTTTTTTTTTTTTTTTTCAAGTCATTTCTGTTTGCTTCAATCCTTTATTATTGTTTTTTAAATGTGTTGTTACATCTCTTTTGTTGTTTGGGTTTTATTTAAGTCACGAGTTGCATGGTGAATTTGCCAAAGTTATCTGGTGCAAGGATAATTATCATCATCACTTTCATTTGAATGTTAATATTTAAATGAAAAAGAAAAATGATAATCATTAAAACCCTGTCTTGTTGTAGGTGGTTGTAAGAATAATGTCAATTTGTTGGATGCACAACATTTTCTTGAACAAATAGAAAAGATGAATATATTGCGCTATTTTGAAACTTTTCATCAATTGCACCGTTGCATGGATGGACCATTTAAGTCATGATGGGCATGTACTGACATCTATAATGAATGTGTTTCCATTTAGTTTTCTTTTATTTTTAATTGGTAACATCGAAATAAATCATTCTAACAAAATGGAACCAATCATGAAAGCGATATTGGTAACATCTGTGATTGTCTGGTTTTGTAGTTATCCTTCTGGCTTTTTCCAGCTTGTCGGGGCAGTATGGTGATCTTATACTGCCCTTGTCATCCTTTCTTTGATAAAATACCTGTTAGTGACAAATAACATCTCACAGTTTTTCTCTTTTTTTTGCTGGTTAGTCCATCATAGTTATTTCTTAACTGCGCTTCAGTTAAAAGTATCATTCTTAACATCTTCTATACTGTATAGCTTTTATTTTTAATATTGTCACTTGATAAAATACCTGTTAGTGACAAATAACATCTCACAATTTTTCTTTTTTTTTGCTGGTTAGTCCATCATAGTTATTTCTTAACTGCGCTTCAGTTAAAAGTATCATTCTTAACATCTTCTATACTGTATAGCTTTTCTTTTTAATATAGTCACTTTTCTAAAATAAAAAATAGAAAGTACTATTCTTAAAAGGTTGAATTATTGAAAATTTTACCTTTACCTTTCATCTCTTTCCAACAGGTCGTTTCCTTGGTGAGCTAACAAAGCAAGTGTTTTCTGACCTCGCTGCAAGTAAATACCAGGTGCTTGTATTTTCAACCCTATTTTTCTATATATGTTTTTAGTACATGTAAGGAATGATTATTTTCGACTAGGTGTAAGACAACCATAGTGATACAGAGTCTTTATCATTAAATATACCATAAAATGTAAGCCCTATACCAAGGATTTATACTTGAAACATCATATGGGGTGGGTAGATTTTTCCAGAGCCGCCCAGCACTCAGCTGGGATAGCAAATAAGCTCAATATGCAATATAATGTATCAGACTTTTGATTTGATTCTGTCCTTGATACTTTGACAGAGTTCAGCCTGTCGTGCAAATCCTATTAGGATAGGATTTTCTTTTGGGCCTGTCTCTGTCTTTCTCCACTTTTGCTAGTCAAAAAGTGATTCCAATTTAGTTCTATGAATAATTTTGCTGTCTAATCCTTTGGTTCTATAAGCCATTTTCAATTTTTGACCCTATTTTGCTCTGCAGTGTGGTTGGATTTCTTTGCTTTTTTGTATGTGTTTACCCTTTTTTTTAGATTTGTTTTTATGGTTTTTGCCTAAATACTATTCTATGTGCATTATGCCATTTGCTACTATGATCTCTGTTGGAACCACCTTCAGTAAGTAGGCAATTGGAGGTCTGTTGATGACCTGACGTCCCTCTGTAAAGATGTAGGTGAGACTTAGGAGGGGCCAGTCAACTATTAGTTGATACTTAACATGATATGCATAATTATTGAGGGAAAATTGGCTATGACATAAATGCTAATATGATAAAGCCCAAACCAGTTCTTTGGGACCCAGCTTGATGCATGTAACTCACAGGTGGGCAGGTGGGAATGGGATCGGAAAGTTGATCCCTAATATCAGTAAGAACTAATGATCTTAACCATCTATTGAGGGCCTAAAATTTTTTAAGATAATAAATGCAATAACAAAACTATTGAACTTTGGGACCTATAAATAGATGGTCATGATCATCAGATCCATCTGATTTTGTACTGACCCCGATCCATGTTAAGATCTTCAAATCCCATCCTTGCTTGTAATTAGCATGCTTCGACATGAGCCCTGCAATTCAGTTGCACCGGGGTTTTCCTCATTTATATGCCGTTGTTTAATGAGAAACAAAAGTGCTTACCTGCTTAATGAGTGTTTACAAAGTTTTTGTTGTCAGAAAAATTGGTGAAGCTTTGTGAAACAGTTAATTATCAGAGTAAGGACCAGATTTAATTTTATGTTAAACCTATTTTAGAGAATAAGCAACTTCTGGTTGATTAGAAGTACATTAAAGGATTCATACATATTAATCTAGAGTGTCGTTTTTATATGTTACCCGCCCAATGTTCAGACATTTTGTAAATATTGTTCTGCAGATGGCTGAGTATAGGATATCAATCTACGGTAGAAAGCAAAGTGAGTGGGACCAACTTGCAAGTTGGATAGTAAATAATGATTTATACAGCGATAATGTTGTTTGGCTAATTCAGGTATTTCTTTTGTCCTCTCTTAAATTTTATTGTGCACCATACATATTACATATTAGTTCAACATTTCCTGAGCCAAATTTGTCATTTTTTGTCATGTATTTTAGCATCCCCAACTTTAAAAGATACTTGTCCTTTTGTTTCCTAGTCATTTCATGTATGTATTCTTCTGGAGCATATTTTGTAGGGGAAAAGGATTAGTTACACGTCTTATGTCATCTACCTTTCCTTTTAGCATGGCTTGTAAATGGCAATTTATAGCTGGTTGACAGTGTATCACTATTCTGTTTGATGTAAAGATTTTAATTTTTTATATGATTAGCACAAACAACAATAGGGCTGGAGCACAAAATTTCTGACGTCCATGTAAATAAAAAAAGGGCAGCCCAGTGCATGAGACTCCCGCCACTGCGGGGTCTGGGGAGGGTCAGACGTACGCAGCCTTAACCCCACAAGTGGAGAGGCTGTTTCCGCGTTTCGAACCCTTGATGCCCAGGTCGCAATGGAGCAACCTTACTATTGCTCCAAGGTCCGTGTAAATATTAGATATAAATATAATAGATATGTACAAGTGTTAGTCATATGTAATGTGAAAGAGATTATGCAATAACCTTCTTCATTTTGATCTTTGATGTTCATAATTAGCAAGATGAACCATTGTTCCGTTATTAAGTACTTGTCATCTCTTTTGTCAAAGATCTTTCTTCATACAAGTTTTCCTATTTAACTAGGGCATCATCATCATCGCCTCATTCCAACTATGTTGGGATGAGCTACATGAATTATGCTTCTTCTCCATTCCAATTTATCATGAGCCAAATCCTTGGATAGTCTATCTGTACTGCTACCACCATGTCTTCATCCAACCCTTCTCCTTGGTGGGCCATTAACCTTCATAGAAATACTTTTCCTCTACTTTGTTGTCACTGGCCGTGTTAGACATATCCAAACCATCTTAAGTGAATTTCTCTTTAAGTTATCACCTATTGATGCCACCCTAAATGCTCTCGAAAACACTCATTTATGATTCTATCTTTCCTAGTTTTAGCACTATTTAACTAGTTCATCAATGTATATTATTGAAGGTACCAGCATATCCAAGGTGGAGTACAAGTGCATCTAGAAGGAAATGTTGGGAGCTCCAATTCCATGGAATAGTTGTTGGCTAGTCTCACCATGGCATTAATGAGTTGTTTTTGGCAACATCATTTTTGTTGAGGCATTAAATGTTATCATGCCTTTTGAAGGAGTCACCAACTAATTCAATCTTAAATTGGAAATGAATCCTCACATTGTAATTCTTTAATCATATTTACAAGTGCCAGTTTTTGTGACATTATTGAATTAAAAGTAGATGTTTTTGTTAGGAACTTTTTGATCTCCTTTTGCATGGTTTCATGTTTCAGCTTCCACGCTTATATAATGTGTACAAGGAGATGGGAATTGTGACATCTTTCCAGAACATTCTTGACAACATATTTCTTCCTCTTTTTGAGGTGACAGTTGATCCAGATTCACACCCTCAGTTGCATGTTTTCTTAAAACAGGTTTGTCTCATGAGACACAACTGACTATGTCTTGCTATCTAGTTTTCTAAACCTTCTGCATGATTGTAAAGTTTATCTTTAAATAGTCATTACTCTTTTACTTAGTGCCCATTTTATAATTTGACATCTGGACTTTGTCCCTTAAATGAATGTGTACATGATGTATTGGAGTCAGAGTTAAGCCTTTTAACCCCTCGCATCCTAAAAAAAGAACTTGGTCATACGGGTTCTTGCAATCAGCCTTTGCTTGGGCACCAGAAAATGATTGTGAGCTGGAGATTCAACTTTTTCTCCAACTCTTAAAAGCATCTTTTCTCTTTTACCCTTTTACTAGTCTCAGTCATGCTGTTAGTATATGTGAGGGGAAAACACCATCTTGATCCAGTGCATCAAATGATGGCACCTGCACATGCAGGGAAGCAAACTCTGGACAGTGGGGTGAGAAAGGGACTCCCAACCACTGGGCTATCCATGTATTCTCAGCCTGCAAAATGTCTTGTTGACTCTACTGGTCACCTTTTAGTCAAGTCGTCGAGTCAACTCAGAACATAATTTATCATCCTGAAACTCATTATGCCTACAACAATGCTCAAGGAAATTTCCATATCCCCAAGTCAATTATTTAATTATTAGTTCTGTTTGTGAAAACCCCAAGCACATCCTAAAGTCACACCACTTTTATTGGAATGGCACATTTCATCCACTTGATGAAGAAGATGCAAAAGCATGGTATATGAAGAATCTCAACAAAAGAAGCCATTCTGCTTGGCAAGAAGAGGTCAAGTGATGAGAAATAAACAATCCTATTTGTATCAAGTAAAAAGTTCCCACACCTCACCGCCACTTGATGCTCCTAAGGGCACGTTTGGCAAACCGATGGGAATTCTCTATTTAGAGGATTCCTTTGTTCTGTTGGAATCAAGCCATCCTCATAGAGGATTTCCATAAGATAGTTTCAAGTTTGGTAGAAGAGAGGAATCCTGGAGTCTATGCACTGTGTGGTCCAACAATCATAGGTTTTTTTGTCAATTTCTCATAATCCATGAACGATCAAGGTCTGATCTTTCACCCCCATAGCCATTTTTGGTTCTTCGGATAATCTGAATGGTTCAGATCGTGCAAAGGGGGCCTACATAAATAAAAATTTAATATTTTAGAGTGTGGATGTTTTTGCAAATATCTCAAAATTCATGATGGATCTGCGGTTGAAATTTGGGCCCCTAGTTGTGTTTGGACTCTAAATTATCAACAGTTAGATCATGATTTCAAGGCCCAGGGAAATAAAAAAGAAGAAAAATGAAAAAAACGTACAGCCAAATAATCCCCTTTTTACCCTCTGTGCTATATCAACAGTCAGAATTGATTTGCCATTTTCTAATGATCCATGATGAATCATGTTCCCAAACTTGACCCCGTAGCCATTTTGGGTCTGATTGAAAGAACGAACGGTTCGGATATCACAAATGGGCCCCAAAAAATTCCAGATTTAATGATCTAACATCCTGCATTTTTTTACAAATATCTCAAATTATAGGTGGAATCAACGGCTGATATTTGATGCGGTAGCTGTTTTAGACCTTCTTAACATTATTATTGGTTCAGATCTTGATTGTGGGGCCCATAGAAACCAAAAAACAAAAAAAAACCGGTCTCCCCGAAATTAGCGCCAAAGTCACTGTAGCTCCACTTTTCCACGCACGCGCGGATTCTGGTGATCCGAAAAGTTGGGGTGGGGGGGGGATAGTGTCCGTGCAAAACAAAGAATCCTGGTGTCCTCCATGCCCTTTTCCACGCTGATCCAAACGTGGGTTTTCCACGGGATCACAGAAAGTTGTGAGAAATCCTCTCTGAGGACGTTTACCAAACATGACAAAGGACTGAAAAGGTTCATTGATTGCATCAATCTCTCGGTCATACCAATCAATAAGTGTCTATAAACAGAATGAGAAACTATGAAGCATACAAGGGAGATCCTATGCAAATATAATTTGTAGTTTGGGGAGTAAATTATGAAAGCAAGAATGAATTACATCAAAAAGAGAGGTAACACGTGTAGTCGTGTATAACCAGTGAGATATGGACCTGACATCATCATGCAGACAATTGATTTAGCTACATCCTTGGCATTCCGGTGGAAGTTCCTGAAATATGAATAACCAGAGAAAAACGTTGCAGGAGCAAACGCACTAGTTGTATAGACTGGACCATTATTTAAATGTTTTTATTGAGCTTAGAACAACAAATAAAATAAGTGTCTTGAGTAATCCAATAGTACAAATCTATGATAACTGTATACTTGTACAAGCCAAGCGTATCCATGTCGTACAAACATGACACTCCTATCAGTGCTTGATACTGCACCGATACTTGCATCAGATACTTCTAGGATACAAGTTTAGCATATCCCACCTTCCCAAGTCCATTATTACATGTATCTCTTCTAATTTTATTTTTATTTTTTTTCCTTCTCCACATGAAAAATGTTAGAAAGGAAGGTGAACAATGATAATTTCATTAATTCAATTGATCTAAAGAAAAATTGGAGGACAGTTGTATCCGTTTCCATGTCCTAGATTGTGCAGAGCGATGTCCTTGAATTTGATCCTCCTACCCATGGTCGTACCCATGTCCATATATTGGCATAATAGATCAAAACTATTTGACCAGACAATGTGTTGTTTGAATGGTTTATTTTTTCAATCTACATGATGGTGTCCCAGGCCGTGTTGTGCCCAGATAGCTAGGGCTCAGCCCAGCACAGCACGGCCCAAGGCGCGGATTTATCCGTGCCATGCTGGGATGGGCCCTCCCACATGCCTCTTCTAATTTTTTTAAATTGTTTTAAATTTTTTATATATATTGAAATAGACTTGATGGACTTTTAGGGGTTCTTAACTTGAAATAAAGTTGAAACTATTAAAATAAATGCACAAACATATTGTCTGGTCAATTGAGAGAGATGCTCCTATGAGAGCATCTCCCTATATATATATATATATATATAATAAATATATATATATATGGGTCGTGTCGTGCCATGCTGAGGCCCAAGGACCCCTCTCCCAGCATGGCCCATGGAAATAATTGGGCCGTGCCTTGCCGGCACGTTGTCTATATGAAGGGTCAGTCATGTTGTTTTTCTATATGCGTGAACTGGGAAAAGGTCCATTATCTGGAGCCAGTGCATCATTTGATTAATTCTTATGTACCTTGATCCCAAGCATACAGTTTGAGTTGTGCATTTTGCTCAAATTTTTACTTGATGTCCTAATTCTAACGCTGACATCTGATTGGTGGAGTAAGGTTTTCTTTATGTTGATAATTTACTCGATGTCCTTATTATTGAAATATTTGGGATTCAATCTATCTTTATTACTCATGCTTCATTCAACTACAAGTTGCAAGCCAAGTTAAAGTTTCTATGTGATCTAGAAGTAGTTGCATCAGCTTTATAATCTTTTTTTCCTTTTTTATGTTAAATCAGCTTTATAATCTTGTTCGCATCTTATTCCTCACAATCTATCAGTAATCTTGCCAATTGGTTTATGTCATCTTTAATCCGTGTTTTTCTCATGCTTTGGCTTTTCAGGTTGTTGGGTTAGATTTGGTGGATGACGAAAGTAAGCCTGAAAGACGCCCGACAAAACACATGCCCACACCGGAACAGTGGACCAATATTTTTAATCCCGCATTCTCATACTATGTGTATTACTGTTATGCAAACCTCTACACTCTAAATAAGGTCTCATTCTATTTCACTCATTTGAGTTTTTATTTCCTGTTGTATCACCTATGACTAGAAATAGATTGTTATTTGCCTACTAATATCTTTTAGAAGTTTGTTCTTGGTATGATGCTAGTCCTTGACTAATAATGATTTTTTTTTTTTCTTTTATGAATGGTAATCAATGAAAATGCTACCTTCTCATTTTACTTTGATATATTAATATAAGCTTAAAAATGCATGAAAAGTCTGATATTTTATTTTATTTTTTTGTCTTCCAGCTCCGTGAATCGAAGGGCATGGTAACCATCAAATTCCGCCCACATTCTGGCGAGGTATTCATGGAGCCTGTTCTTATTTTCTTTCTATGCTTGGATTCTCATATGACCTAACGTGTTTACAGGCTGGTGATATCGACCATCTCGCTGCATCGTTTCTTACATCGCACAATATTGCTCATGGGATTAATTTAAGAAAATCTCCTGTCCTCCAGTATTTGTATTATCTTGCGCAGGTAAGGAAACCTTATCTTTAGCTAGTGCCATCTGCGCCACTTGATTTGATACACAGGTTTCTCTTTTTGATATGAGCTGTTAGTGTTCATGTTCTTGATCTGACAAGCAGACAGGAGCTTTGTGATATTTTCCAATTGGTAATTATTGTTTTTTTTTTTTTTTTTTTTCTCTTTAACAGATCGGTCTGGCTATGTCTCCTCTAAGCAACAACTCCTTGTTTCTAGATTATCATCGGAACCCTTTTCCAATGTTTTTCCTTCGAGGCCTTAATGTTTCTCTCTCCACTGATGATCCTTTACAAATCCACTTAACGAAGGAACCTTTGGTAGAAGAATACAGCATAGCAGCTTCAGTGAGTGTTCTCCTTACCACTGATTCATCACTCTGATGGTTTTAGAAGAAAAGGAACTAACCTTTTTACCTGCAGGTTTGGAAGCTAAGCTCGTGCGATCTTTGTGAGATTGCCCGAAATTCAGTGTTGCAGTCTGGCTTTTCACATGCCCTTAAGGTACATCCAATTAGCCTTTATTAGTTAACCATCTCTGAAGTTTGATTATGTTTCCGTTCCTTTTGAGGTTCCTTTTAATTAAAACTCATCTTTAAATTATTTGTTGTCAGTCTCACTGGATAGGGGCAATGTACTACAAGCGAGGTCCGGATGGGAATGATATTCAAAAGACAAATGTACCTCATATCCGAATTGAATTTCGGGACACGGTAGGTGATCAGTTTGTTTTTCCTCTTTGCTGCTGGTCTTGTTTTGCATGTGTTATGTGAAGTGATGGACCTGAAGATCACCTTTGCTTCAGTAGTCAACATTTCATGCTTTCAAAGATGGCAGCTGTTCCCTCATTTCTGGGAGCACAGATGCCTCTTACCTATGTTCCTTTCTAGGTTTTTCTTTCAAATTAAAATAAAAATAAAAATGTGACAATGGATTTCTAATGAGGGATTATAACTTCGCAGATCTGGAGGGAAGAGATGCAGCAAGTTTATTTGGGCAAGGCTCGTATCCCTTCCGAAATTGAGAAATGAGATACAATGCCTGCATGCATGCCTACTCTTGATGATCACCGGCTCTGTTACTTTGGTAAGCTTTCCAGTTGACCCTTAGAAATGGTAACCATTCCACACCTAAGAAGCATGCTTAGATTGTTTTAAAAGAAAACCAGAAAAATGAAGTGTTTGAGGACCAATGTGTATCAAAGATACTTGCTGAAACAAGATCATGCCATTAATACCTTGAGGAATAGTGTGTGTGTGTGTGTGTGTGTGAGAGAGAGAGAGAGAGAGAGGGTGGACTGGATGTTATACTCATGCTTACAGCTGCACACTCTTTCTCAATCAATTTCCACCAGCTCTTTTTATTAACCTAATGTTCTTGTTTATGCAGCACTCCCTCCGTAGTTACACGGAGTTTTCCGCATGGTGGTGTGGGCTGAAAGGTCGCAGGCCCGAGCAAGGGGAAAACCAAGAAGGGTTGGCCAGGCGTTCAGAGCCTTATCCATGCATAACTGTAAGATAGCAAGTTCTCTGATACTTAGAAGAGATTGATGATGAATATAAAATCCTTTATCTACAGCCAACAACAGGATATCACAGAGAGTTTGACCCATGTAATCTGAAGGGCGGGTGTACTTGAGAAATATACTCAAGTCGGGGAATTTTCTATTATGATTTTTTCTTTGGAACTTAAATGATTAAATATATAGACTTTTCTTTACCTGCTAGGACTGAATCTCGCATTGTCCTGCATTTTCTGAACATGTCACCTCGTAGATGAATAGATATTTTCAAAGGCATCCAGTCGCTGATAATACTCAAATTTTTTTACTCTCAAAATTGGATTTGTTTCTACTACATTTGAGCTCTATTGAGTCGTCTTTGCAATTTCCTCTCTTGTTGTTGGTAAAGTTATATTTATCAATATAAGAAAAAAAAAAAAAAATAGTAGGGACAATCTGTGGGTAAACTAATTTTATATCATGTTTAGCGTCTGATTTGATACTCATGGGGCTTAATAATCCAACCTTCTGATAAGATCCCTTTGAAAGGCATTTTTTACTCTCAAGTCCAAATTATACAAAACTGGATTGTGGCCATGTTGAATCCACCAGTTAAATTTTTGCTCAAGTTGGATTGGGCCAGTGCCTGAGTATTTTGTGTAGTGGTGATTTAGGTAGGGGAGGCACGCAATGGTCAAATGACTCAAATCAGGTATAATGCATGAGCCCAATGACTGTTTTATCAGTGAAGGATTTGTATATTTTTTTTTATACTCCAACTTGTTGCGCAGACCAGCTGCATAATAGAATTTCTGCAACCTACCTACATATATGTCCTGAACCAGCTGAGAAACAGCTAGTGCGCATAATTTATTTCATAACAGAAGCGTTTTGTTTTCCTGCTGCACCATCCTTTATTTGAGTACATTACCTTATCCTTAATTTGAGGAGTCTTTTTCTGCTTCTTGGGCCGATAAATTTGAATGTGTGAATGTCTATTACAAATGAATATGCATATGCACATGTATGTATTTTTTTTTTAAAAAGGACAGCAGGCCAGGAGTCCAGAGGATGTGGGTTTAGGTTGATGTCTATTCTGTCGATCCTCTTGAAAAGATTGCTACAGCTCTTGAAAAACAGAAATGAATCTTTGTTGGTAAAGAAAACTAACAACATAATTAATTTCAAGAAGCATTCATTGTCTAGATACCATACCATTTAAGACTGGAAAGAATAATACCAGTTAGATAATTTAGCTTTATCAATAAAGACCAAGCCAAGTAACCTGTATTCTACACAAATTTATTGTTTAAAGATATTCACAAGCTACAAAGAAAATTAATTAGCACAATATTCAATCGTTTACAGGAATCTTTGATGCATGACTGGATACTCTTTTTTTTCCCTCTCGCAATAGGAGTTTCAGTAAACATTAATCTCATTTTTAATTCTTGCTTTATCTCTTAACGGATTCTTCATCGTTCTCTTTGATCTAAATATTTCATCATATCACCCAAAATAATTGCTTGAATGTGAGTTTTCACGAAAATTTGTGATTGAACTGCTTTAAAAAACAAGAAGCTTGTGTACGTGCAGAGAGAGGAGAGCAGAGAGAGGCTTTGGGGCAAGATTACTTTAGTTCAGCCACGAGAAGAGATCAAGATCCCGGGTCCAAAACTGTGTTTACCCGAAATAGAACACAGGCAAAGAAAAACTTCTGCGTTGGCAGAACTCCTTATATAAAAAAAAAAAAAAAAATTTAAAGGACCATATAAAAATAGAATTTGGCAATAATAATGCAATAAAATGGCAAAATAGAGCTGTATGTATTACTGATGCATCAGACAAGCTGACATAATAGCAAAATTTGTTGCACTACTACAACTAACCTCAAATATTTAAGAAAAGAATTTCTTCATGAATTTTTCCTACCCGTCCAACATTTTCGTTGTCTATCGCTCCCTAAATATTAGAACAAATAATCCCCTCCAGGTAACCTCTCTCCAAAATAAATGGACTATGGATTTATTAAGAAAAAGGTCATGAAAATATACTTCACTTCTTGTGTTTAATCTCCTTGACTATGCCCTCTGCAAGTGTATCTGCATCATAGTTCTTCCCAAAAAATTTCACGAAATCCATGTTAGGGTCCATCAAGTACCTGAAAATTGATTGGCACAGTAGCATCAAGTCAGATCCAGTCATGAAAGCTTCCATTTAAGAGCGACATACTTGTTAAAGATCAAGGAAAAATCATACCAATATTCCTTCATTGTTGACAATATATTTTATCAAACAAGCAGCACACATTAGAATGGGGAAATGTATCCTCGGTATAAAGGCTCTATCAGCAACTTCTTTGGCAATACAAATCAACAACATTATTTTAATCCCTACCAACTTAACAAAATGTTTAGCCATGCACTGAGGCCCCTTATTTCATTGAATCGGGAGGTTGGAAGCAAGAATAAATTTTACTCAATGACTTCCTTCAGCCTCCTCTAATGACAAGGGGAAGCATCCACAGTTTTTTCTTCAATGGAATCTCTCATTGGTTGGGCCAGAGAAAGTACTGCAAATATCTCTTCTCCAATGACAGTACTAGCTCCAGATTGACCCCAGGTAAGATTTAAGTGTGTGACAGATGAAGATGTCAGCAAAAAATAAAAATAAAATAATAATAATAATAATAATGGTATGTCAAAAAAGATAAGATATCATGCCGAGACAAAAGTGCCACAACTGAAGCAATGAACTTGTGATTTATGACACAGCCCACAAAAGGTGGACCCATGAACAGCTTTATGAATCATGGCTCAAACCTGACTTGGCAGCCTAAGCCCTAAGAAGCAGAGTAAACTTGTAGATTCGGGAACCAAGTCAAATGTTTATTTAAATTATTAAAAGCTTCAAAAATTATTTTAGAATTATGAAGATAGTGACAAGTGATGCTATAGAAAACTTTTATTATTGATAGAATTGATGACTCAGCAGTGAGTCATGTGAGTAAAAGTGGGTACTACAACAGATCTTTACTAGCTTCATAGAGCTGATTATTTTTAATAAAAAATTTATGTACTTTCTAGAAGTAAAAGTTTTGTGGATTTCATGATGTGATGGGGTAGATGGAAGTGAATGGAAAGTTAGGTAGTATGACTTTTGTTAAACTCCAACCTCTGAAAGTTGGAGTGAAATAAAATAGTATCGGTAGGTGATGAAATTTCAAAAGAGGAGACTCATCAAAAATGGCATGCTGAATAAGAATAATAGATTCTGTCATGACTAGAGGCAAAGGGAGGCGAAAATAAAAGAATCAGGACGAGGTTCACTATATTTTTTTCCTCTTTTACACAATATTTCAGTTAATTCTCAAAAGATGACATAGTGAATAACATAAGATGAGAGATTAAGTAATTATCAGATGAAGATTGTGTTTTCATCATCCAAGTATACAACACATGCCTATTTAAAACACTTTTCCACCTTCCAAGAACCGTTAGGAGGGCTGTTATCTAGGAAGGAATCTGACACATAGATGAGGGCAAGGTTCATGAAGCAACATGAAAGCACCAACAGGACTGTAAGGCCTGGATCAAAAAAAATTGAACAGCTTGGATAGAAGTGAGGACCAATGGAAAAGTCGGAAAATTGCTGTTTTTGGCCCCCAATGTGCCCATACCCGTGAAGATACCCAATCCCTTGGTTGTGCAGGTTGTCCCTCAGTCTTTTTTATATTGGTGAACCACCATCTGAAATGGGGGCCAAGTGGACCCCACAGCTGGTTTATTCCAAGTTGCTCTAGATGTTCCAGCAAGCACCATTTCTCTTACTGTAATTATTTGTAGGGTATTAAATTTATATTAAGGAAGTTAGTACTTCTAAAACTTAGGGCTTTTAGTGTTTTAAGAGTTTGGATCAATGGTAAAGATGTAATCTAAAGTTTTTAAGGCCTTTACTGCATTATATATGTTATATGTGTTCGGTACCATTCAAAATTTTCTATATATTCTATTTTCATATTTTCTATATATTCTATTTTCATATTCTACATACTCTCCATATAATTGAAGATCTACAGAACATAAACCCACATTAGGGGCTAGTGTTTGTTGAATTCTACTTAATTCATCTTCTCTTTGCTGCCGTATTTGGATTTTAGGGACTTGGTTATTTGTCAAATAGTTGGATTTTCAATCTAGAAGACTACATAAGCCTTTTAAAATCATGGTGGGAAATTGTGTCAACTGTCAAGTAGCAAGTAATTTGAAAGAAATGTAACTCGGACTCTTGTTATGTTCCAAAAATAAGCACTATATTGATAGATATTCTAGCTGGGACTGTCATGCGAGTTTTAATTAATAGGGAAGAGAGTCCTGGAGTAAGACAAAGAACATGTTGCAGGTACTGTTAAAATGTTTTGTTCAAGCCAAGCTACCTGAAGTTTAATAATATAGCAAGTGAGAAGGGAGAATTTATCATATAATAATTAAAAGCCAGAATTAATAGTCACAAAATGTGACCAGTGAAACAAGACAGAGAAGCAGAATGCAAGCAGACAATAGAATCAATCCATTTCAGAACAAAGAAAAAAAATGGTTCACGCTCACGGTAGTTGTTGATAAATTTAAGCATATATGCCAGAAGTAGACAGGAGATGAACATAAAACGGTATGCCATCAATGGTAGAAGCTGTACATACATGACAATAGAGTGATCAACAAGGTAATCTGAGCCTTCCTCTTCAGTCTTCATATAGTAAACCCGATAAGCACGAGCAACTTGCCGTATCTCATCCGCATTACCAGTCAACCCAATTAAATTTGGGTGAAATTCTACAATGAAGAACATAACTTTAAGAGTGCATTTGGTAATAGGTGAGGAATCAGCAGATCTGAGAATTCCTCACTGCCCCGGAACAAGGATTCCTCACTGGGGAGATATCAGTGCATATAGATGTATAAGCAGAGAGATTTTGGTTTAAGTACGCAAGTCCACGAAAGTGAGGATTTCCAAATACTATTGGGGGAGGTCGAACCTGATAATCCTCAAAAATGAGGATTTCCATAAATCACAATTCTCAGGGATTTACAATTGCCAAATGTGGGTTTGCCACAACTTCGAGGAAAGCAAAAATCTTTTCCTCTAGGATTTGGTTGCCAAACATGACCTAAGGCACCTTACCATTTGTTAAGGTCTCCACAGGGATGTAAGCTAGTTCATTCTCAAAATTTTAACAGCATGAGTGATAAACTTGAATGGTTACATAAAATGAGGGAACTAGCAATACAGAACAGCTTCAAATAGTGGGCTGACACCATTTTTGGTTTTAGGAGACATTCTACCTTCTATATAGACACCACAATAAAACAATTCCCAGCAAAAAAGAATGTGAAAATAAAGGAAAGCACCTTTGACATATTCACCAACTTGTTCCACTGTATCTCTCTCAGGATCAACAGAGATGAAAACAGGTACTATTTCAATCCCTGAACTTTTTCCTGCAAACCACAGGAATGCAATAAGTGAGCAGTGTCTCACATGAATGTTATTGGACAATTTAATACGGACAATTAAATACACACTCCCCCAACACTGAAATCCACTAGGACCCCACTCACTTGTACAATAAAAGTGAACAATCATTTTCTGCAGTCTGTAAATATGCTGGCCAAGCATTTTTAAGTGCTCACAACCCATTTCTTTATGAAAATATGACCATTATTTACCATTAAAAAAAGATGATTATAGAAGGGAAAAGGGAAAAAAAGTTCATCAACCAACAGTGCGAAGTGTTCTATAAAGTACATCGATAATATAATAAAGAGATCTGATAAAAAAGGAATTTTTTTAGCAGTCTTAAAGGCATACTGGCGCAGCCAGACAACCTTGATCAAGAAGTGTAGACCAATCTCAGTGATGAGATTGATCGAATCCAAAGGATTCCAGCCCTAGGGCACAAAACCAGCCATAACACTCAAAGAGGAAAAACTCACGTTGATTACTTGAATAATGCATATGTAATAACAAGAGGAGGGTTCTTCTATATATATAGAAGATACTACTTCTAAATTAATCAAAACATTGAAAATAATAAAATGCTAATCCTACTCAAAATAGAATTTTAGAAAGTTGTTCCTATTAAGCAACTAAATATTAATTATAAGGATACGAATCTCTAATTAAATCAGAGATCATGTGGACCCCATCAAGCGGGTCCATCAGCGGGCCCTAGTCTTCTGTCGGGCTGCATCAACTCTCCCCGGTTTAAAAGAACTCGACTCCGGCGAGTTAATTGCTTGATAGCGCTCATAAAGATCTGGATTCAAGCGTTGAAAATCTGTTGCAGTGATCCATGTAGCATCGGAGAGAGGACGATTCTTCCAGCGGACGTAGAACTTTTGAAAACCTCCTTGACGAGTAGAAACAATTTGATCATCAAGCACATCAACAATCTCATCAACAGGTGGAAGATTTGAAGAGAGAACAATAGTCTGCTCTTCAGTTTCACCATCATTGTCATGACCACGGTAGAGTATAAGATCCTCTACGTTAAAAGTAGAATTGACACCGAAATCAGATGGGAGATCAAGCACATAAGCATTGGAACCAATCTTTTTGAGAATCTTGTATGGACCAGCATTCCATGGATGCAACTTTTTATAAGCTCCTGGAGGCATACGCTCTGGACGGATACGGACCATGACCATATCTCCTTCAGCAAATTCAATAAATCGACGATGCTTTTCTGCTTGCTGTTTATAAGTGGCATTACTAGCAGATATATGGCGGCGGACCTCATCATGTACTTGTTGCATATGGTGAAAGAAGTTTTCAGCATCAGCACTTACTCTGGCATCTACCGGCAAAGGGACAAGATCAACAGGTAGTCGTGGTCGAACTCCTGTAACAGCTTCAAATGGAGAAGTACCAGTAGACCGATTGACCGAATTATTGTATGCAAATTCAGCCATAGGCAATGCTTGATCCCAAGATGTGATGTGATCACGAACAAGGCATCGCAATAACTGTCCAAGACTTCTGTTTACCACTTCCGTTTGGCCATCAGTCTGAGGATGGTAAGCAGTAGAGAATTTGAGCTTAGTATTGGACAGCATCCATAAAGTCTTCCAAAAATAACTCATGAATTTGGTGTCTCGGTCCTAAACAATAGTCTTTGGAAGGCCATGTAGACGCACAGCTTCTTTGAAAAAGAGCTTGGCAACCTTGTAGGCATCACTGGTAGAAGTACAGGGAATAAAATGTGCCATCTTTGAAAAGCGATCAACAACAACAAAAACAGAATCAACTTTTCGTTGTGTCATTGGCAAACCTAGCACAAAATCCATGCTTATGTCTTCCCAAGGAGTATGAGGAACCGGTAAAGGCTAATAAAGTCCAGTGTTCTTCTTATTACCTTTGGCTAGCTGACATGTCCGACAACGTTCGCAAATGCGAATAATGGTAGTCTTCATTCGGGGCCAATAATATCTATCGCTGACAAGAGCAAGAGTTTTATCGCGTCCCAAATGGCCACTACATCCTCCCGAATGCAACTCTTGGACAATATATTCACGAATGGATGTGGCAGGGAGACAGAGTTGTGTACCTTTGAACAAGAAATCATCATGAATGCTATAATGGAGATGCTTACCAAAATCACCATTGCTGATGTCTGCATAGATAGAATCAAAATCTGGATCATCCGCATAAGCTAGCTTGAGTTGATCAAAACCTGGTACACTAACAGTCATGGTTGTCAACAAATGCTTTCGTCGACTAAGTGCATCAGCTATCAAATTATCTTTTCCTGCCGTGTGGCGAATGCTGAAACTGAACTCCTATATATATGCGCTCCACTTGGCACGGTTGGCACTGATCTTCTGCTGTGAATGTAGATGTCGCAAAGCATCATTATCTGAATAAAGAACAAACTCGCTGCCAATCAAGTAATGTCTCCAATGACGCAGTGATTGTACCACGGCATAGAGTTCCAAATCATAAGAAGAGTACTTTTTCTTGGCATCAGAAAGTTTTTCGCTGAAAAATGCAATCGGGTGTCTCTCCTGACTTAGAACACCCCCAATTCCGACATTCGAAGCATCACAAGCAATTTCGAAGACCTTGTCAAAATTTGGAATTTGTAAAACTGGTGCCTCTGTGATTTTACGCTTGATTTCTTGAAAGGCTCTAGTAGCAGAACCAGTCCACTTAAATTCACCTTTTTTCATGCACTATGTGACAGGAGCCATAATACTGCTTAAGTTTCGAATGAACCTCTTATAAAAGTTTGCAAGACCATGAAAGCTTCGAACTTCAGTGAGTGTAGTAGGAATTGGCCAATCCAAAATTGCTTTGACCTTCTTAGGGTCCATTTTAATTCCTTGTGCCGTCACAACATAACCCAAGAAGACAACAGATGCACTCATAAAAGTGCACTTCTTGAGATTAATATAAAAACGCTCCCGGCGAAGGAGTTGGCAAATTGTATCAAGATGTTGAAGATGTTCTGCTTTTGTCCTGCTATAGATTAGTATATCGTCGAAGTAAACGACGACAAACTTTCCAATATAAGGCTGCAGTAATTGTGTCATGACTCGCATAAAAGTACTAGGTGCATTGGTTAACCCGAAGGGCATAACCATCCATTCATAAAGACCATCTTTGATTTTAAAAGCAGTTTTCCATTCATCACCTGGTCTTATACGGATTTGATGATAACCACTTCGCAGATCAATTTTAGAGAAAATACATGCACCAGTCATCAAATCTAGCATATCATCTAATTTGGGGATTGGGAAGCGGTACTTTACCGTGATTTTATTGATGGCACGACTATCCACGCACATACGCCAACTTCCGTCTTTCTTTGGAGTGAGAAGTGCAGGTACTCCACAGGGACTGAGGCTTTCCCTGATATATCCCTTTTGTAAAAGATCATCAACTTGCCTTCTTAATTCTGTATGCTCCATAGGACTCATCCGGTATGCAGGTAAATTTGGCAAGGAAGCGCCTGGGACAAGGTCAATGGTATGTTGGATGTCATGTAATGGAGGTAGCTCCTTAGGCAGTTCATCTGGAACTAGATCAGCGAATTTCTTCAGAAGTGGTTTTACTTCTTGTGGGACAGATGTAGCAGGAGATTCTTCTGAAACTTGTCTAGCAATCAATGCATAGATGACACCCTGTTCTTTGCTTTCATCTTCAAACTTCCTCATGGTCAATATAGGAAGTGCTGGAGCTGTATCAGATGTGGAGGAAGATTTAGCGGGCAATGGAAGTAACCTAATCTTGCCTCCTTTCCAGTTGAAAGAATAAGTATTGTGCTCATGATCTGTGATGACCTTCAGTTTCTTTAACCATGGTCGTCCAAAGAGGATATGTGTAACGTTCATTGGAATGACGTCACAACGAATTGTATCTTCATAATTGCCGACTCTGACAGGGACGACACATTGCTTCCGGACAGGAATGGAATAATTATTGACCCATGCAACTTTATAAGGTCTTGGATGCTTCTCAGTTGGTAGCTTGAGTTTCTCGACTACCTCTTGAGAAATAACATTTATCGCGCTGCCACCATCAATGATCATGTTACAAGACTTGCCCTTGCAATTGACTCGTGACCGGAAAATAGATGCATGATTCCAGTCGTCATTTTCTTCTATTGAATCAGCTACTAGGAGACGACGATCAAGGAAAAGCAGTGGGGTACCGTCATCAGCTTCTGTATCTTGGAATTGATCTATTGCAGTTTCATTTTGAGGCTCAGCATTGAACAGCTCTGCTTCTATTTCCTCATCATATTGTTCATCATCTTCTGCCTCATTAGTAGCATATAAATTTCTATGAGGACACTCGGCTGCATAATGTCCCTTTTGTTTACAAGCATAACGAACGATTTCTCTTTTATCTAACATTCCGCGGGCACGATTATCATTCTGATTATGCTGCCCTTCTCTCGCTCTCTCTCTCGATTGCTGCTGCTTCTTTTTCTTTTCTTTTTTTTTTCACTTCTGAGAGGGCTTTCGAAAGGTTGGAAGGACGAAGGCAGAGCGTGGGGTGAGAGGGAGATGGGATTAGGGCGTCAGGTGAAGGGTTGGGTTCGGCTTGGGTTCGGCTGGGGTTGTGGGGCTTCGGTTTGGGATTGGGGTTAGGGAAGGGAGGTTTGTGAGTGAAAGGGGTTTGGGATGGAGATGAAGAACGGTGATGCTGATGAAAGAGAGTGCGCTGGGGTTTTGGGGTTAGGGAATTAGGGTTTCGGGATTTTGAAGATTTGGGGATTTGAGGAAAAAGTGGTTCGGGGTCTTTGGTTAGGGTTAGGGTTGGGTGGATTTTGACAGTGGGGATGGAGATGGGTTCATTCAGTTAAGGGTTGGGGCGAGTGGTGGTGCTGGGGGTCTTCGGCAGTGGCTAGGTTTTAGAGAGTTGGATCGGCAGGGAGGGGAGTTGGGTTGGATGGCGTGGGATGATGTCGATGGGTGGACGATGATGAACCAGAGAAGACAGTTGTTTCTCCGACGACCGGATCTGGGCTCTGATACCAATTTGGCGCAGTCAGACAACCTTGATCGAGAAGTGTAGACCAATCTCAGTGATGAGATTGATCGAATCCAAAGGATTCCAGCCCTAGGGCACAAAACCAGCCATAACACTCAAAGAGGAAAAACTCACGTTGATTAATTTACTTGAATAATGCATATGTAATAACAAGAGGAGGGTTCTTCTATATATATAGAAGATACTACTTCTAAATTAATCAGAACATTGAAAATAATAAAATGCTAATCCTACTCAAAATAGAATTTTAGAAAGTTGTTCCTATTAAGCAACTAAATATTAATTATAAGGATAGGAATCTCTAATTAAATCAATTATATCAGCGATTAAGGATAGGAATCTCTAATTAAATCAGAGATCGTGTGGACCCCATCAAGCGGGTCCATCAGCGGGCCCTAGTCTTCTGTCGGGCTGCATCACATACCTAAATATAACTGTCAACCATAATCTGATCATAATGTAAGCTCAGAAGTCAGAAGAATTAAAACCACATTAGGATCTCCATGATAATGAGATCAACTGTGGCCAGGAAACTAAATTTACAAGTATGTACCAGACATCATGCTTACAATGATTGATACTAAATTTATGAGTGTGTACCATACACATCATGCTTATAATGATTGATATTATCAATCACATTATCAATCACAGGGGCCCTACTTTGGTTGGCAACACACACTATCTGTTTTCACCAAACCATAATAAATGTCCAATCACTGGACTTTAACTTATACACTGAGAACCATGTGTGCATTGATCTTTTAATGTCCATTGTTAGGGAGGGAAATGGGTCCCTACATATTGTGTATCCAAACGACGAACCTGGAAAATCAGCTGCAGGTCCAGAATTTCAGGCACTTCGAGTCCGAGTACAGGTCCATTGACAAGGACTTAATAAAAATTGGGTCAGGTCCTTGGGGTTCATAACCACATATCCTTCTACCCAAATGGCATACATGAAGATTATAGTTATATATTTCTATTAAGTTTTCACAAGGAAACACATATTTAACGTTAACAAAATACCAGACAGGTTTGGGTCTAAATTGGGTATGGTTATGAATTAGGGTATAAAAGTAAAGGTCAGTTTTCATACCATGTTACCCATTAAGGTAAAGGCATGTAATGTATTCCCCAAACTGGGTCTGAGCCTATGGTGAACCACCAACTCAAGTCCAGACCCAACCCATTTATATCCATGTGCATTGTACACTACTAATTATATGGCCAGGACCACCCATTCATGGTTGGAACCAATAAATGAACAACCCATGTACCACTCATGTGAGCAACTTGCGCTGTTTTGACTTGAAAGAGATGTGGAGGCATGAAAATTCCGTGCACATGATGACAAATCTCATCTCATGTTCAAAGGTGACTATTAAATATTATCATGCTGGTGTGCTGATCACTAAATGCTGATCTGTTGTGATAGCTCATGAAAAAAGTACTAATCCATCACTGCTATAGCATGTATTATTAAAATGACTCCATTGTAGAAATTAAGGCTGCTTAGAGTAAAAATCATTTTTCAATACTATAGGAAGACCAAATGGCAACCAAAGCCCCTCCAATATCAACTCCATTTGACTTTGACCGCATCAACTCACAGAAGTAATGGATATTTACTCTCAGCAGCCTTATTTCGCCTACGACACTGACTACATAAGGATGTACTTGATTTTTACCATTTGGGGATAAGAAATTTGTCTGGTTTTCAAGTATTTTGGCCTACTTGTTGAATTCATATACTCGAGTGATTTCACCACTCAAAAATCCCTAGAGGCAACACGTAGCCTAACAGTGAAATCAAAACCCATGACTTCTGAGCACCACAACGGAATCTATAAACAAGATGCTCTGATAATTAGTACTGACATGCATAAGAAATGCATACTAGACATCTTATTAACAAGGCTGCCGGCTGTCTTCACTATTGGATGTGTGTGAGTGTGCATGTATGTCTTATTGATGATACAGCATTGATACCCTAACAACCATGGTCTGCCCTATCTTCATAAAAACAACTTACTTATTTTGTCAACAGCAGCAGCAAGCTTTTGGAGTTCATCTGGACAAATGTCAGGGCAATGTGTGAAACCAAAATATATCAAGGTCCATTTTCCACAAAAATCTTTCTCAGTAACCAATTTCCCTTCATGGTTCACAAGCTTGAATGGACCACCAATAGCAGCTTTGCCCACCGATGGTCCCTGTTTTACTGCAGTTGAGGCAGTGTTTATTTCTGCAACAATTACATGCATAAGTTAAAAATAAATAGATATACAATTATAGTAGTTTGCAACATCAAGAAATAAATTAGGAGCCCAGTATGTAATAAGCCTATATTGCTTCAGGAACAAAACAAAGAACAAAGCACTTACAGTAGCAGGGACGGATAAGGAAATTGTTTAAGGACACGTTAACAATATTGAGAAGTAAATTGTAAATGGTAGCAGAGATGGATAAGGATTTCTTTTTTTGAATGGTATGGATAAGGAAATTGTTACGGATACATTAACAATATTGAGAAGTAAATTGTAAGTTGTTATGCTGCAGCAGTGTGACATGCAACTAAAATGCATAATGTGGAAAATCAGATATGAATGCAAAATGTAACGGTATAGACATTCTTAAGAAAAAAAAAAAAAAACACAAATGGATTCATGTATCAAGCAAAGAAGTGTTATAGTACCCATGTACAAGAACAAAGGAGATCTACAAAGATGCACCAATTATGATGGGAATAAGCTTATGACACTATAAAACAATGGGAGAGAGTAATGGGGCAAAGTTTTAGACAAAAGACCAAGATATCTAAAAATCAATTTGGTTTCATGCCAAGGAGGTCGATTATGGAAGCTGTCTTCTCACTTGCACTATCAATAAAAAATATAGAGAAAAGAAGAAAAACCTACATATAATCTTCATCGATCTAGAGAAAGCCTATGATTGAATATGTAAAGATGTATGAGGGAATAATAACGAGTGTGAAAACTACTTGTTGAGAGAGAGGTGAATTTCCAATGACCATATGTTTGCATTATTGGTCAGCTTCAAGCCCTTATCTCATTACGCTAATTATGGATGAGTTAATTGCTCATATTCGTAAGCAAGGCGGGAAAAAGATGTGTGCGCGCGCATGTGTGGGTGGGTGGGGGGTTGGGGTTGTACCTTGGTTTATGTTATTTCCAGATGATATAGTGTTGGTGGATGTATCAAGAAATGGCATAAATGTGGACTTTCAGTGATAGCGGGAGGCTTCGAATCCAAGGGCTTTAAAATAAAATGTACAAAGACGAAATATATGTATTACAACTTCAATGGGGATATGGAGAGAGAGATTACTCATGTGACCTCAAGAGATACCTGATGCGGAGTGGGGAAGAGATGCAGGGTGGGTAGGAAAAGTTGGAGAGATAGGGGGCTATTAAAACATCTAAACTTAAAATACTTAAATTATTTAAAACACAACTCTAAATAAAAGAAAGAAGACAGACTTGAATTGAATGGGCTGGGACCAAATGGTTGGTCAACCCCTGCATCAATACCACAAAGGAGTCCTTCCAATATCTCGGCTCTATGATTAGTAAGGATGGGGGGATTGAGGAAGATGTTGAACATAGGATAAGAGTTGGATAGTTGAAGTGGAGATTTATTTCTAGAATGCTTTGTGACTGGTGCATCCTAACAAGATGTAAGGAAAAACTTTACAAGATAGTGATTAGAGACCGGGCGTGACCTTATGGAGTAGAATGTTGGCCAATTAGAAAACAACATGTGCAAAAAATGAGTGTAACAGCGGTGACAATGTTGAGATAGGTGTCTAATAAAACTAGAAAAGATAGACAGAAATGAGTGCATTCAGTAGCATTTAGGGGTAGCATCAATTGGTGATAAATTAAGACTCAATTGAGTTGGTTTGAAAATGTACAGCACAAGTCAGCAACAGCACCGGTGAGGAAAAGTTGTCCATGCAAGTTGATGGCCCCTCGAGGAAAAAATAATACATAAAGAGAACATGGATGAAAGTAGTATGGACAGATCTGAAGAAGTGCAACCTATCCAATGATTTGGGATAAGATAGACTGAAATGAAGAAACATAATCTGACCACAACATAGTTGGGACAAGGCTTTGATGATGATGATTAAAAAAAAAAAATTTAAATGGAGAAAAGGAAAGGGCATGTCACGTGTAAATCATTAAAAGCCAGAAATTGATCAATCTAACATGAAAAAAAAAATATATATATATATATATATATATATAGAATAGAATAATTTATGTAAAGGATAGAGTGTTTTCATTAGAATCAAACGATGAGTAGGGGGTGTTGGTTAGGGGTATTTCACGTATTAAATCAAGATTAATAATAACAAGACAACTATCCCACATGCATCACATACATTAGTACTAAGATAAAATGTCAATTTCACCTTCAAACTCTTGTGAGACCCGCTTGGATGAGGTGCATGAAACGGCTCAAGCACATGGATCAATGGGCCAGGTTAAGGGGCCTAAAATCTAAGATTCAACATGTTATAATTATTTGGCTTGGGTACTTCTTTAGTCTAATTCAGATAAAGAACTACCAAAGAGTCAAGCGGAAACATCTACATCCCCCACTTGACCTAAAAACTTCTGTTTTTTATCAAACTGAGATGTCCATTATATACGATGAAGCAAAACGCTACAACTTCTGCAGCAGAAGGCATATATGTTATTAACATACCTTGCATTCCTACAACTATTGTCAACAAATGTAAATTTTCAAGTAGAGTAACAACTGAAACAGAAAATAATGATGCTTTCTATCTTGAATTTAACTATGGTTAGCATGCAACAAGAGCTATATCAATGTGAACTCTTAATTTTTTTTAGGGAGAAAAAGAAAGAAACTCGAAAACATGAAGATAAAATATTTTATTTATATAAGTAAAAGAAAATGAATGATGTTATCTCTCCAACAAACACAGATAGATATTAAAAAAAAAACCACTAGTCCTACTCACCATAGTAATCTACCTTCAATATGCCGTTTCTTCTCTTTGTCATAATAATAGATCAGTCCTGCTCCAGTTGAGATCAGCAAGATAAGGCTCAACCATGTGACAGGCTGCAGCAGAAACTCAACCAATTACAAATCCATGATTCTCAAGAATGACCATGGGAAACTCTGAAATAAAGCTTCATCTACCGCACAATAGGATTGTAACACTGTATGGTGCAAAAAATGGCATAAAATGAAAACTAATTGAAAGAAAGGGATTTTACTTCTTTCTTTTTCCCTTCTTTCAAGACAATGAATTATACCTAAAAGTCAAGCATTCTAACAGTGTTTAAACATATATTCAAGTTTTTGGACTAAACATAGCACACTACAAGAATAATAAGATACATTCTGCAATGATAAGCAATGGACATTAAAGAATTGGAACGGTTTTCTTTTGATCATGTAAAACTGGTAACAAGAAAGGTTATATGCATTATAACAAATAATCTCTGATCACATAATTAAAAGCATGGTTTAAACTTAAAGCGCTCCTTGATGGCACCACCATTAGTACCACCAGAGTAGGGTCACAAAGAGGTCTCCAATTCTCTGGTGTCTCCGGCATGGAAAAACTGATTATAGTACTCAAATTTGGTTCTGATTGATAATCGGATCCAGATCCATAACCTGCTTTCAGATCCAATTAGAAATTAGGTCCGTGTCCGGATCTATACAGGTTCCGAGGACCCAGACCCAGAACCATGCCTGTTTTTAAACTAGAAGTTAAGGTTTAGAAAACCCAACAGCAGTTGCATTCCTGGTGCTTTAACTGCATTCAGAACCAGATCCAAATCAGGATCCATCATTTACAAAATGGATCCAGATCCAGATCCAGATCCAGATACAACATGGTTCCGTTACAGGCCCGACCTGTTTGCAACCCTATGCCAGAGCCCCAATTAGGTAAGATGAGAAGATGCAAGGCGACTTCATTGACTCAAAACAAAGTTGACTAAAAGAAGCTCAATTGTTGAATATATAACAACTTTATATCAAAGAAAAAAAAATGACCTTCGGTCCAACGGTCCAATCAATTTGGATGTGTGAAAACTTGATGGATCGAGTGTACTTAATGAGGTCCCATGTACGTAGATTGGCGCGGTCCGAATCCGCAATCGAGCGATAGATCAATCTCCCGAAGGATTTATCGAATTCAAAGACGGATTCCAGCCACTAGGGTACAAGCATAACCATGAAACAATTCATGAAACTCAAGAGGAACTCAGAAAATTCTCTTATTGATTGATATTAAGCATGTCTACTACAATGAAGGGTTCCTCTATATATAGTGTATTAGGAGTATTAAATAAGAAAGCGACCAATTCCAATCAAATAACAAAACAAGAAATAATTCCCTAAAGAAGAGATAATTTCCTAATTAGACTTAAAATATAATTAGAATACCACAGTAGCTTCTCAACTAATTGGGCTGTGGGCCGAACCCAATGGACTGGGTTGGATGGCAGGGTCCATCATGTGGGCCCAGGGCTCTTTTAGCCTTCCATACTACATCATAGATGGTTCGGATGTATCATAAAGTTGGCCCCACTATGTCGTCCCCCACCATAATATGGTGAGGGATGGATGCGCATGCATATTTATATAAATATATATATATATATATAACAAGTCAGTAAAGATGTGTTGATGTTAATTTTATAACCACAATGCCCTATATTTCTATGTGCTAACAATAGTTTATTAGAACCACAATGCCCTATATTTCTGTGTGCTAACAATAGTTTATTAGAACATGAAATAGCTACAAAAAGAAAGTGAGAATCAAATGTACGAAATGGATCATTTGAAAAAAAAATCCTATGGTATGTGTAGAAGCATGAGATGGATTGAGCGAAATGGAGGCAAGGAACGTGTGCATTTTCAAGGGCAAAAGATTCCAGGTAACTAATCCTTCAACTAACCTATAATGTCTATATTTTCAACAACTTTCCAACATACTGATACTATTCATTTCAGGCTAGTTTTGCATATCTAATTTATGATGGAACTTTCCAACATGCCTGATACTATTCATTTCGGGCTAGTTTTGCATATCTAATTCATGATGGAGGAAAGCTTTTCAAAGTTGATACTTCAAACCAAATTGATTTATACTAGCTTCATCAATCACTTAAGAACTTCAAAAAAAAAAATCAATTATTAATATCATATCACTTTGTACTTGTTTGATTCTGGGCATCTAGAAAAGTTTTTCTTAAGTAGGTCCACATCTGTTCAAGTAAAAAGGAAATTTTACATAGGCAAATGCATTGTACTCTGTTTCCTTTACAAGTTTAGCAGTTCAACTCAAACAGAAAAGTGATGCGAAAGTAACACAAATGAATAAGTCCCAGGAACTTTAAATCGTAGTGGAGCTTCTTCTATTTTGCACCTATATTAAAATGCAAACATACTGTTTAAAGAAAATTCAGTATTTCTTCATATGGTAACTTGTTCATCTGCAAATTTACTGATTCAATCCAAACAAACATGTGAATTGAGTACAAAGAACAACAACAGAGCAAGAAAACCAGAAGTTTTAGAATTGAGTAAAGCTTCTTCCAGATTCCCCTCCCCTCACTTCAAATGAAAAAAATATTGTTACAGGCAATTGGAGTGTAGTTCTTCATTTGGACATGCAGGTCCATGAAATATTTAGTGGTTTAATTAAAAAGAAAAAAGTGATGTAATGGAAAAGAAAATAAAAAAGAAAAAGAACCTTAAGAGCAAAATAAATTTATTCATACAAATGAAATCTATCCACTGAAGGCATCTGCAAACAGAAATTACCCCTCTCCGAATAGGCTTTCCAGAAGGACCAGTTTCATCCGCTTGGCCAGTCCTCTCCGCTTCCTTAGAAGCAACTCCTTGAGGTTTATTAGAAGGGTCTTCTGGAGCTGCACTGCTAGCTAGATATCTATAAGATAGTGTAGAAGCATGGGTTGCATAATCCAAAGAAATAACCTACAAAAAGAGAAGCATTGTTTAAGCAAGGAATAAACAAAGTGGTCAAACAAGCATTGTTCAGAGGAAGACTAGCATGGGATACATAAACACAAAATTATAAAGCATTGATTGATACAATTTTCAGATATTAACTAGTCTCTTTCATCCATCTTTTGTTATAGTATACTTCTCCTATACTGGATAGCTTTTCTTTTTAATATAGTCACTTTCTATAATTAAAAAAAAAAAAAAAAAAAAGAGAAGATATTAACTAGTCTCTCCTCCATGCAAATACAATTCTCCAAGCCACACCAACCATCAAACCCAAGGAACATCAACTCAACTTGTGTCCCTCCTGCTCAAAATATCCAACACAATCACATAAACCATCCCTGTTGCTCACCATTAGAATGGAAATAAATCACCATTCCAATCTCCAAAGATTGAATCCACCCATAAGTTCCTACAATTGAACTGTAACAAACCTCTCAAGCTCCTATTCAATTACAAAAGCCAAACAGATTTTACCCCAACAACCTAATTTAAAAAAAAAAAAAAACAGAAGCCCTCTAGTCTCTAGTCCTCAAATGGTTGTGAATCTTAAGTCTTCAATGCAAAACACGCGATTCGATGAGCATTCCCAAACAAACAGATACTGTGGTTTGGACTATAAGCCCTCAACGTGCATCGCTTTGATTGTAGCACATTTGGAACAGTTCTAATGCATAGAGTGCCTACATGACTCATCAAATCGTCTATCAAAACGAAATTTCTATGATGAAGTTGCTTCGGAGGGTTTGATCACGTGTAACTGGATGTTCTTAGCGTAATCCCGCTTGCGCCGCCCACCTGTCGATGGAGATTAAAAGAGAGACAAGGGCGGTACCTCGGATTAGGGTGGTGCTCCGGTCCACGGTAGGGCTGAAAGAAGCCGAGCTGGGGAACTATAACAGAGACTAGATTCAGAAAACCTTCCCTATAAATAGAGAATAAGCAATCTATTGCGGGAGAGAAGAAAAGAGAGAGAGCATGTACCTTGGGGAGACGCCGACGCCGAAATGAAGAAGGTTTGGTCTGTATGAGCCTGAAACTTAATACTATATAGAACAGGGACTGAGTAGAAAATCAGTTTATAAGGTAATGGAAAAGTTGCAAAGACACCCTTTGGTAAAACAGATTACCAAGTAGAGGCAGAACCTTCTTTATCTCCCGAATCTGTCAATCTGATGCCTGATGGTGTTGATTATTTTAAGAATCTCAAACTAGTACCCTGTGTTTTTGTTATTTTACTGAAGTCCCTGTTGACTTCAACTCGTTTGACGTGCCTAAAATCACTTTTTTTATTTTTTTTTGGTAGGCCACTCATGTAGGGGTGTTCGTGTTCCTGGCTGCCCGGGCTAAGGCATATACAGGCCCGGCTAGGCCTGCCAATCGGATGGGCAGACCCTGGGCTTAGGTTGTTCAATCCCGTCCCAGAAATAGGACGGGTCAGTCAGGTGTTATCCAATCCCGACCCTAAATTGAACGGGCCTACGTCAAATCCCGTCACGTACGGGCCCGAGCTGGGACAGGGCCGGGCCTGAGCTTAGCCCGATCCTAGACAGAAGCAAAACATTCTCTAATTATTCCTGTTATTACCAGACACCCGGTGTGAACCGGACTTTAAAACCTCCTCCTTTTTTTCGAGCTTGGGACTGGCAATGCAATGCAACAAGCAACATGGCGGACTTAAAAACTTTTTTTTTTTTACCGGTGACAGTAGAAATCATAAAATCAATGGAAATGAATGAGTATCTTATAAGCTATATGGGTCAAGAAATGAATGAATATCATATATGAGTCAAGTTAAAGTAATGTAGGATCAATTAAAAACTTCTTTGTTTTTGGACGGCGAAAGTAGAAAATAAAAAAATCAATAAAATGAATGAAAAATGAGTATCCTATTTTCCTATATGGGTCAAGTAATTTAAAAAAGAATAGAACAGAAATGTATTTTCCAAACCCAGCCCACTAGGCTCAAATTTTTTTAAAAGCCCTGTATTTTAGAGCTTGGGCCGGGCCGAGCCTGAACGGGCTGGGCATCATCTGCCCAGTCCCAGTCCCATTTTGGCAGGGCTTTAAAATTTATTGCCCAAACCCAACCCACTAGGCTCAAATTTCTTTTAAAAGCCCTGTATTTTAGGGCTTGGGAAGGGCCGGGCCGGGCTTTTTACCCGTTTCATCCCGTCCCATTGACAGGCCTAGGCCCGGCACGGCTTTAGAAATACTGATTCATGTCCGGCCCAAGCCCGACACAGGTTATAAAAGTCATGTCTGAGTCCGGCCATTTAATCAACCGGGCCGGGCTTGATCAGGCTTTTTCATCGCTTTTGTTGGCATTAGAGCACTAATTAAATTAAAATTGCATGTATTTCTTATACAAGCCAGGCCAGGCCGGGCTATGGGCTTTCCATCACTTATTCTAAGTCTGGTCAAATTATTAATCGGGCCCTAGTTACATATCCAAGCTCGCCCCCAAAGCGGGCTAGGCCCGACCCATGAGCACCCTCCTCTCCTGTGTGTTGTGTGGGGTGAGGGTACTAGTTGTTAAAAGGTGAACGCATCTAAAATCTTAATCGTCCATTTGATACTCTTTGTTGGAAGGAACATATTCAAATTCCATGGAAAGTTCACAGTCGAATGTTGCAAGATTATACCAAGACAGACATTCATTCTGTAGCAGGACTTTCTCTTGAAAGAGGGCAGCATTGTTTTCGTATGCAACTAGCAACAAACGCCCATGTTAAACCCGGACTCAAAAATGAATATACATCTCACAGGTCCACCACCTACTAGGTCGCCTGTGGATCCTCATTCAGATCAGATGGGTCATCGGGTGGCCCACCTGGATCCTGATATCAATTCAAGAAAATCAAGCCCTCACATAATCCTCCCAACTAGTAATAATTAGAAATAACACCCAAATAAATTTAAACCTAAAACATGTCATCTCCCTCTCTCTGTTCAGATGCTGGATGGTGGGCCAAATAGGGCCCACTTCGCACGGGTACAGGTGCAGGCGCAGGCGTGTGTGCGGTGGGTGTAGGTGGAAGTGCAGGGAAGGAGGAAAAAAAAGGAGAAGGAGAGGAAAGGTGATGCAGGTGGCTAAGTGCAGGGTGAGTGTGCGAGGAAGAAGAAGATGGATAAGAAGAGAAAATGATGCAGGCGCAGGTGTAGTGTGTGCCATGGGTGCAGGTGGAAGTGCGGGGAAGGGGGGGAGAAAGGGCCATATCTGGTTGGCGTCCAGGGCATTTGTTCTTAGAAGCAGCACATTGTTTTTTTTTTTTTTTTCTATATCAAGAAGCAATGCAAATAAGATTAGAAAGCAGTACCTTAGAAAAACAAACGATGAACGTCTCTAATCAGGATCGGAAATCTCTAGATGTTTATACGTCTCTTTTTCTTTTCTTTCTGATGCTCCTCTATTTATTCTTCTATTTCTCTTCTAACATAACCTTAGGTTTTTTAGGAATATTTTGTTGAGAAAGTTATGCAGAAGTTAGTTTATAAGAGAGTGGAGAGAGAGTATAACATGACAGGTATCTTCGTGAATGGATAATACATTCCTTTAGTGATAGGTGTCTGCAGATTAATCATAAATTATTATCGGATCTGGTGTTTACCCAATGATCATTAGATTGGCTAATCGGGTGAGGGGTGCCACCATGATGAATCCAAAGATGGTTCGGACCCACATCTTAAAGTAGGAAAATAGATGATGTGTAGCCATAAACATCATCAGGTATGGTGTTTGAAATGATTGACCCATCCTACCTAATACTGGATAGGTTGGCTGGTGGAGCAATGACTGTCATGATTTATTCGTGTAAAATTTTACTTTGTTTGTTTGATTGGATTTTTCATGTAAATTAAGTTTAGAAAATTAGAAAGTAAAATTAATTTGTTGTTTCCAATTCATTGCATATTTGTCATAGTGCATCGGATCTAAGACATGAGAATTCCAAATACTTTAATGCACAACATTATTCCTCAAAAGTAAACATCTACCCATACCTTTTCATTTAAGATTTAGTCATTGTTTGGGCCATTCAGTCTAACAGCTGTTCAACTTGATTTTCTTACGTGCTAGGAAAAGTAATTATATTGGTAGAGCAATGACTGTCATGATTTATTCATGTAAAATTTTACTTTGTTTGTTTGCTATGATTTTTCGTGTAAATTAAGTTTAGAAAATTAGAAAGTGAAACTAAATTTTTTTCCAATTTATTGCATATTTGTCATAGTGCATTGGATCTAAGACATGAGACTTCCAAATACTTTAATGCACAGCATTATTCCTCAAAAGTAAACATCTACCCATATTTATTTATTTATTTAAGATTCAGTAATTGTTTGGGCCATTCAGTCTTATAGCTCTTTAACTTAATTTTCTTGCGTTGATACCAGGATACAGGTGGGCCACCCGATGACTCATCTGATCCGTGGATCCGAAGAAGGACCCACGGGCGACCCATTAGGTGCTGGACCTGTGCGAGGTGGGCCCTATTTGGGTCACCATCCAACTTCAAATCAGAGAGAGGGAGAGTATGCATATAGCAACTGCTAGGAAAAGTAATTATATTGGTGGAGCAATGATTGTCATGATTTATTTGTGTAAAATTTTACTTTGTTTGTTTGCTATGATTTTTCGTGTAAATTAAGTTAATGGAAAATTAGAAAGTGAAATCAATTTTTTGTTTCCAATTTATTGCATATTTGTCATAGTGCATCGGATCTAGGACACGAGACTTCCAAATACTTTAATGCGCAGCATTATTCTTCAAAAGTAGACATCTACCTATATATATTTTATTTAAGATTCAGTCCTTGTCTGGGTCATTCAGTCTTACAGCTCTTTAGCTTGATTTTATTGCGTTGATAACAAGATGTAGGTGGGTCACCAGATGACCCATCTGATATGTGGATCCGAATGAGGACTCATGGGCGACCCATAAGGTGCTGGACCTATGTGAGGTGGGCCTTGTTTGGCTCACCATCCAGCGGTGAAACTATTGAACAATTGGACTATTCAGACTCCCAAAGTACATGTATTTGCCGATAAAGTTGAAAGAAATGACCGATTAGCACTTTATTTGTTTCACATCGTTTCACACACATGATTAGGGATGGGTCTCTGGATTTTTAATTTGAAAGTATTACTCAAGACCCTGTAAATATTTTTAGTTCACCAATTAGCCGTTATCTTTCACTGCAATAGAATGTAAAGGATTCAAAACCGCTCCAGCTCCATCCGTGACGTAAAAAACGGTAACGATTACTTGCCAAAATCGGGGTGTTGCTTGGGTGACAGGTGTCTTCAATTAAGGAATACTACATTCCCTTAGTAATATAGATTCGTACGATGGGACCCCACCTAAATGCATGTCTACGGATGTAAGGAGGTGTGGAAAGTTTTCATCATAACATTACGGTTGGGGCAAAACATATGCCACCAAGCCATCAAATTATCATGATTAGGTTTGAAAGTTTAACGACTAAACTGTTTTTTTCTTTTTTTGGAGATTTGGATTAAAGATGGATCTTCATAGGAGTGGTTTATGGTCCATTTTTAGGATAAAACTTATGGACCCGCCTGTCAGGGACGGACCTGCATGTATCGTATTGGGGCTGAAGCCCCCACTAAGAATTTAAAAAACCCATTAGGCCCTAAGGAAAGTCTAGCCCAGCCCCCCACCTCCCTTTCCTCAACACAAAATACTCCCTTTTCCCGATCTCTCTTTCCCTCTAAAAAAAAGAACAACTTTTTTTTTCTCAAATCGGTAGACCCTTTATCTCCTTCCCCAACATCGGTGCACCCATGGTTTAGAATTGCGGTTTGCGGTCATCGCGTCGCGGTCTTCGCGGCCCATCGCGGAGCGAATTTTTATTTGACCTCAAAAAATTCCGAAAGAATATCCAAAAAATCCAGAATATTATAAAATGATAGAAACTAACGTTTTTTTTCCATTAGTGCACACTTAAAAGCAAAATAACGGTCCCCTCAAGTTATAACATCCTATATTCATTGTTGTATCGATGTATATACTAAAATAAGCTGAAATCTCAACCACCTCTAAGTTATTTTCATGTTGAATCTTGAAAATAACTCCAAAAAATAAAAAAATAAGCTTACCAAAGAGGTCTCTTGAGTTTGATTAGCTTTTCTCACATAAAAATCCACCAAAAAGTAACTTAGATCTAAGCTTTTAGGTCTCCTCCATGCCTTAGAAGTTGTAGCAATCCTTTAGGAACCCTTAAGAAACTCTTAGGGAAGAGAAATAAGTGAAAGAAGTGAAAGAAGAAGGACAACAGTCACAGCACACAGTTTTAAAAAAAAATCAGACGATATAACGGCCGTTATTTTGAATATAACGGCCGTTATATTCAACATAACGTCGTTATGGGCCGTTAAATACACGTTTTTTTGGGCCGTTATGTAAACTGGCCGTTATATGCAATATAACGGCACGGTATCGGCCGTTACTATTACATAATGGCCGTTATTTTAAACCCTGGGTGCACCCCTGTTATTCCTCCCTCCGGCACATATGCATCTCTTCTCTCCCTCTCTCACAATCCATATCTCTCTTACTCTATCGATCCATCTCTCTCGTTTAATCTCTAAATCTCCCTCTCAATCTCCATCTCTTAACATTATTTTTTTTACCTTTTCAAGTAGGGGTTGAACACTGTCTTCAACTAGTGGATTTATATAGATATTTACAAATCAACCTTAACTAAACCTAACAAAAAAGAACTCCTCCCCATATTGAACTTAGCTTGACAACCCAAATCTATTTTTTTTTTTTTGGGTTTTTTTCAAATATGAAAATATGTTTGGTTTTGATAAAGAAAAATGTGTATTTGGATTAAATGTATATGAATACATTGGTCATTGAGTGGTTTAAATGTATTTGGATTAACCGCATCAACAACATCATCTGCAATGCATTAAGCATGTCAGCACCTTCTCCGAAATATGACAGGTCAACCACACGAATTCCATTTTGCAATTTCAACGTATATTGGGAATTATCCTTAACCACACAAAATTCTATGAAACATAATTGGTATGATTCGAGCCATCTCCCATTAGTCATAAGCTCCCTTTAAACAGAAATCCTAGGTTCACCACTGCCACTGCCACCTGTGAAAAACACATGCACCTAAAATCGTTTAGTATTCCCATTCATTTGTGTGAAAATGGTCATGGTAATATGTTTCGCATGTATAATATCATCGTTGTGGTGTCGTCCTCGCGTCATCATTATTACTATTATATGAGAATTTTCTTGTAAGCTCACATACTCATCGGCTCATTTTTGTAAATGCTCTATGGGGCCTACTTGATGGTTCATTAGAGTGGACCATAAACCAAGGAGCCCTTTAATAGTTACTGATCACGGAGTTTGGGACCCATCTGAATTGTCGGACCATCAGATTGATTGCGCACTCATTGTGGATAGTGAAACCTTGCCTGCCATTATTCAAATGTTTAGAATTATAATTCAAATTTCCGTCACTTTAAACAGGAGGGCGTGGGGTTCCCAAGTAGACCCCGTAATCGTCTGGCATCTTACTAGATCAGTAAAAGGTAAATAAAGCCTCTATTTTTCAAATAGAGGTCACATCAGTAGTACTTTAATTCAAAATTTTCTCAATTTTTTTTTTTTAAAATAGAGTAAAAAAGCAACATCCTTTATTCGATAAAAGATAAAAAAACTTACCTTTCCTATATAAAAAAGTAAAATAGATTAAGTATCAAACAACTAAAAATAAAATATCATTATAACTCATCACTATAACTCATTAATTTTTATTCTCTCTTGAAATGATGCTTTGCTATACTTTATTTTACACGTAAAATTGCCAAATGGACCCTAAGTGTTTTTGTATGTGGGGAGATGAACATATACAAACTCATTTATGCGTCTCGTGGTTTAAAAGGAAAACTACTCCCACAGAAATTACTATATATTAAGACGCCAAAGGATCATTTTGACCCTTAACCTGAGATAGATTTTCTCTCCAGTTTTTCATAAAATAAAAAAAATCTGCATCAAGAAATATCCAAAGGGGTCATTTGCCTGTTAGGCATGGGTTGTGAAAAATGAAATTTACATATTTAAATGTTACATATATGAAATGCACTGTCATATTTGTCCATATTATTATTATTCGCGTTAGTAAGTGAGCACACCGAACGGTTTTAGGTGTGACTCAACTTTTTTATAACTTATTATTATTTGCAAACCTCTCAAAATCTATGAAATTTTAGTATATACAAATGTCTTGTTGATTTTCATCAATGTGAGACCCTTGGACAGTTCCATATGTGAGCTGGGGGCGAAAAAAATATTAAAAAAAACCTAGATATATAGGTTGAGGCCTTTTTATATGTTTCTATAAATCTATCAAAATTTACTAAGGTATGAAACTAACAAAGCGTCAACTTCCTTTCCCATGAGAAATTTACGTCCCCTTTTTTTTTAATATTAAAATTACGCCCCGTTACAAAAGATCATTGAAAAAAAAATGTCTTAATTGGTGTATACTTTATGGTAATTGGTAAAAGCATTAATAACGAAGCACATTGTTCTGAGGGCAGGGCTTTGTACACACACTTATGCCTAAGTTAGTAATCTCATTGTCCATGGAACAAAAAATAGAACGCCGTCTTTTCTCAATATATATATAACAAATAAACCAGTAGCAAAAAATCGCCAACGGTCAAAATATTTTATAGAGGATTTTACAAAAAAAAAAAAAAAAGCTTTATGTAGCCGGTGGGAAAAATAGGAAACTTTAATATAACTCACGCCAAACAAGGAACCCATATAGAAAAGCCAACTATTTTTTATAATTTTTTTTTGTGCGGTTGGGTCTTCATTTTCTGTGTTGAGGGCTATAACAAATGAGGGTCATCGTTGACCTTGAGAAGGCATATTTCATCATCTTCTTCGTTTTCCGTCTCTTCTCCAATTCAGGGACGATGACGACGACGACCCTTACTTGTTATAGAGAGGGTTGATGTAAACACTCAATACAAAAAAAATGACGGCCGACGTCGTAAAAAAAAAATTAAAAAAAAAAAAAAAAAGAAAAAAAAAAAGAGGTTTTTATGTACAGATTTCCTATTTCCTGTTCGGAGTGAGTAGGCTGAAGTTCCATATTCTAGTCAACGCGACACGTAAAATTACTTCTTTTTGGTAAAATCATCTATTTTATATTTATATCTTCCGCCGCTCAGCATTGCTGAGATGAACGGTTCAAATTAACGTGGTCCCACATTCCATTACCTCTGTTTACCGCGCCTTTTCCAATTCACAGGTGCTAGGGTTTTTTAACTCCACGCTACCTGTGTTCACTTCACTCAAAATCGACTAAGAAAAGGCGGGAAAGCAGAGCAGCAGAACTTCCTGAAACCATTTCCAATCCGATGCCGATCGGATCTCGCCATCTCACAGTTTTGGGAGAGTTCAAGCCCTTTGGTCTGATCGCAGAAGCTCTCGATGGCGGAAAACCTCCCGAAAATGCCCACGATAACTACCACTATTTCCTCTTCGACCCAGACATCACCCGCGAAAGAGATGATTCATCACCAGAAAGCGATTTATCTCCATCCGATTCATGCCTCCACGGAAGCGGCGGCGATAACGAGCTCTTCATCAGAGGAAACCGGTATCAACGTCTACATTTCTCCCATTCCTTCCATTTCAAAATTTTCTTCGCATTCTTCTAGGTTTCATAAGATGTAAACATCATATCCATGCTGTTGTCTACCATTGATGTTATATCTCATGTTTGATGTGATTCCTGTTTATAATATAAACAGTTGCTTCAACTGTAAATTCCATCATGTAACTCTTCTTTAGTTCAACAAGTTATGTCTTTATTGATTTTACATTCTATGGTCTTTATCAATAGGATGACATGGAGCACGGGATCGCGGGTACACAGAAGATACACCTCATGCAGTTCAATTATTATGGTATTCCTTCATTACTGCAACATGCAATTTTTCTGAACATGTATTCCTATAATAATGCATTAATTGTATTAGATTGTCATTTGGGTCTTTCTAAATTCATATGTTTACTCAAATTCTAGGCTTGTTGGTGCCGCATGGATGCTATATCAGAACCTCTTCTTTGTGTTCTACAAATTGACATGCTGACTATCTACAATACCTCCGGTGAGTAGGCTTGTATTAAGTCTTTTCCTGTTATGTTCACATTGTTGAATGGAGTTTAATATTATGTTTGGTCGCTTGTATCTGTACCATACATTTACCATTAGTTTTTGATGTCTGCATGATGTTTATACTCATTCCACTATAAATTGTTCTCCCTTTGGATGAGGATGTCTGTGTTTGGATAGTGATAATGATCATATTTAGTATTGAATTCCTTTCCTGTATTTGATGTTGTCCTGTTTTAAAATTCATCTAGGTGAAATCAGCTGCATTCCACTCCCCTATGCTGTAGCATCAATCTGGCCTCTTCCATTCGGTTTACTACTCCAAAGGGCAACAGATGGGAGCCGTCCACCCTATTTATCTTTTCCATCTTCTAGCCCACTGTTAAACGCTCGGGATTTATCTCGTCCAAATAGAGAATGTGGATCCAATCCTCAATGTAACACGAATATGCTCAATGCCTTGGGACACAATTTCATGGGGAATGTATCTGCAACATCATCGCATTTGATTTTGAAACACCCACTGGAAGAACCACAGGTATCTTCCGTCTTTCGTTTTATTTAGCTGATTTTGCTATTTTTTACTATTTCATTCTATTATAACAGTCTGTGCTACACGATACACTTTCCTTGCTTGTATTGTTTCACGTGCTTAATCGTTTGTTCTTTTATAGTTGATACGTTTTATGATTTTCTTGAGTATTTTCAACTGATGCCTGTTGTTTATATGCACGAGTTAAGGCTCACGCTAAAGCTATGCATTTTTGTCATTTTCTCATATTTTAGACTGCGTCATAATTTTTTGTTTCTCATATTTTGCACATCTAGTATTTTTGACCTGTATAAGGGTCAGTAGTTTCCTTCATAATTCATATACATCTTGAGAACCCATTCCTACTGGGTGCCTTTTACAGAAGTTTACTTCTGATGGGTTAAAAACTCAAAACTAATATTACATGCATCTTTGTGCTCTCACACGTTTTTTTGTTGCCCATCGTTAAATACTTTTTGCCTTACTAGGGATCCTTGTTTCTGTGTAATATTCCATTATTAAGACTTCGGTTTCCCTCAGAACATGCTTTGAGGGGTATCTATGTAACTTGGAAAACCATGTCCTTACACCTAAAAGAATCTTAAGTCCGAGGTACTGGTGACACTTTCCCAGCTATGCGTCTGTACTTTCTACACCATTTGCTGTGTCTAGTTGACAGTTTATCTTTATTTTTTCTCTGTGCTGGCTGTAAAAGAGATTGAAAGATCCCTTGGACAGTTTGGCAATCTGATTGGATATAGAATATCGAAGAGTCGATCTGCTACTGTCGTACTTAAATTACAATGATGGTGTGAATATTGTTGCCAAACTTTTTTTTGACTATGGTGGTTATCAAAAAGACACTGTCCAACTGTAAATATATTTCTATCCACATTTGGGCCTGGTGTGCTTTATGCATGCAGCATTGAGTAACATGCTAAAGCATGGATGCTCGGGAGGCCCTCCACAAGATCCAGTAATCCTTAGTCTATTCTTATCATGCTTGCCAATGCTGTAATGTATACTTATCTTGGAAGCTTGAAGATTTTTTTTCTATAAGAAAATACACCAGCATACTTGACGTTGACACTTGACAGTGAGGTGGTTGGTGTTGGGGTAAGATCAGATGCATTGACTTGTATAATTTGGCTACCATCTGATTTGATCTGAATAGAAAGGTCATTATTGATGGTGACCATGAAGTATTGGATTGTATTAAATTCCTAATACAAGTGCATGATGCCCGAGTTCTGAATCTGACGCCATGTATACCTTTGGCAGGCACTTTTTGTCCAAGAGAAGGGCAGGCTGAGCACTATGAAGGATTATGATGAAAGAACAATATGGACCAGTGATACTATTCCTCTGGTGGCATCGTACCATAAAGGTTTCTTCAAGATTTCTACTGGCTATCAATGTCTGTATGGGTGTGGGGTTGATGTGGGTATAGGTATGGAAGTGCTTTAATGGTTTTCTTTTGTCTTGCAGGCAAAATGCAGCATTCCGTATGGTTGGTTGAAATAATTAATTCCAACTTTGACACAGCCAGTTCAAGTAAAACAGCTGATGCACTTAATGCTGGAGTATTATCAAAAGACTTCCTTCTACGGAAGATATGGCAGGGAAAATGCCCCCAATCTGCTGCCAGTAAGGTGTTGAATTGGTAGATAATAGTTCTACACTCACAGAATGATTGAAGATTGGATTCCATAATTGTATTTCAGTTTCTCTTTTATCGGTTTGTGCCATATATTTTACATGAGCCTTAGTGACTGGAGATTGGATTCCATAATTGTGTTTCTGCTTCTACCTTGTGGACTCTCTCATCCTTTGTGGTCAGAGTAAGACTCTTTTAGCTGACCCCGGATTTGTGGAATAAAGCTCCGATGATGATGAGAATCTCAACTGGTAGTCGATCAAGATCAAGACATGGCCAGGGAAAGAGTGGAAAACTGGAAACAATCATGGGTTAGCATACCAGGTCGGCCAATTAATATAATTAACTCTATTCTGGATATACAAAAATGCCCTTGTATAATAGGCGCATAGAATCGAACATAACTAAGGTCATAAAACACTATTTTCCTTGTAACATTTCAACACTCACCTGCAAGTTGGACTATATGTGTCAACCATACCTAAGCTCGACCAATAATTTTGGTCCATGTTCCTGCCAATTGCCTTTTTGAGCATAATTTTCAATTGCTCTTAAAATAGCACATGGTAATTCCAATAACCATGGAGATCAGATTTTCCCAGATGAGCTAATGCTCTACCTTAATGTGTTTTTTACTCTCCAGGGAAACAATTTTAGCAAGAAGAGTTGAGTTTGTTGCTGTCAATGTCATCATCTTCAACACTCAAATTTGTCAACAGAGTCACTAAATAGTAAATACAACTCCTCATTCTCTCCAGAAGAAACTCGAACCGGACCACCCTATTAGTAAATGAAAAACTTCTCCATGTCATATCAAAATTGCAAAATCTGAGGCTTGTTGGTTGGTTATAATAGAGAATAGGAACTTTTCACTCTACTCAATTGTTGTGGAATTGTGTTTTAAGTGATGAGTTAAGTATATCCTTAATTGAACACTCAGGTCCCATGTGTGGGCACCACATGCTAGAAGTATGGGCTCTTCTTGGGTAAAGATGCGACATAACTGATATTTGGGCCCATCACATCATACCAAATTGCAAATCATCCATCCTTTTTCTGGGAAAGAAAGATGGAACTCTCTCACTTTTATTTTATTTTTTTATTTACTACACTTATCCATGAACTTGCTGGAAATTTTGGAGCTTTCCCCTAAAATTTGTTGAGCTGAATTCTTAACCATTTTAATTAGCTAGACAACTTACTTTTTGGTGGATTCATAATGGAGGATAAGACTCCAATTCTAAATGTGTCTTAGGGCTCTTAGTTATTTATTACTGTTTTGGATGCAAGTCTACAGGATTATCTTGTGTACTCAAACAATGAAATAATTATATTCACAGCTGCTGCTATATTTGTTTTTCTGATAAATAGGACTTGTTTAGTACATGAATAATTTTTGTTCTTATGGATCGGATGGCTTTGATACCGTTGACATGGGTTTCATTCTTTGTGATCTTTAATTTATTGCTTTTTTGTATTAGGTGTTTCTTGCTACTGATGACGACGGGGTCCCTATCATTTGTTTTCTGCTTCAAGATAAAAAAGTGTTACTCTCTATAAGGCTTCAGACTGATGAGAGCAACAATGACATTCTTTTAGATATTAAACCGCATATGAGTTGGAGTATCCCTGCGATTGCTGCTGCCTCTGTGATTGTGACACGTCCAAGGTAAGGAGACTTAATAAAAGTGTTAATCTTAGTTGTGTGTGAATAACACTAAAGTTGCTTCTTTCCATTTTTGCAGAATGAAAACTGGGGTTCTACCATTTACAGACATAGTTGTCCTGGCTATGGAAAACAACCTTCTCCTTTATGTAAACCCTGCGCCCGTCACTTATAATCTTGCATTTTTCATCCTAACATTTCTCATTTGCAGATATTGTTTACTGATATTCGTGCTCTTTCAATGTCTGTGTGTGTGTCAAAAAAAGAGATGCTCCATTGCTCCTCGTATAACTAAATAGGGACACGCTGCGGGCCCCATCATTGCCAATTAAGAGGGGTGGGGTGGGGCGTATGGCAACCAAAGGGATGTACTTCCTTGTATAACCATATAAGGACACTCCATGGGCCCCACACTTTTAATTAAGAGAAGGGTGAGGAATCGAAAGGTTCATGCGAGAATTAGAGATGCCCCAAAAACCATCTTGATCAAATAATCTCAAGATCAGTAGTTCACTTATATGATGTATCAATCCAAATATGAATTTGGTTTTGTTTGGGAATAAAATGCCAATTCATGGAAGTAGGTGAGTACGAGGTAGTGATGGTGAAAAGTGTGTCCATATGGACTCCACAAGGTGGAGCTTTTATGTTCAGTATCATTATTGCCATTAGATCCTTATCCTTTCGGGGATACCATCAAAATGTTATAATCAACCCATCAATCTAGGGCCAACTAGTACTCTAGTAACTGCAAACAAGCTAAGAAAGAAGCCTATCTAAATGAAGAAAGAATCTCCACCAATCCCTCACCAGCCCCCCACCCCCACCCCACCCCCACCCCACCCCCAAATATATGTGTGTGTGTGTGTATATATATATATATATATATATGGTGAGATCTCATTGCCATAGTAGGATTGTAAAAGAGACGGTGTGTTGACCATCCTATGGTTAAAAGGTTGAGTTCGGTTCATAAGTGGATCGTTTCCCTCCTTTCTAGTGTTTCGTGTTTAAAGATGACTTCTTTCTTTTTGTTTTTGGAACAAATATAGCATATCACCTTTGATATTTTTTTTCACACAATTGGAGTTTGTTCGATTGATAATCATGCATTTGTTATCATGGTATCCTTCTATAAGAAACTTTCAATTTCTTTTTCCTTATTTTTCATTAGAATTCATCTTTTTTTTTTTTTTTTTGGACATTGACAAGATGCCTATGGTTTCATGCACATTTGCAGTCAGGAAAGCAGTGCTTATGTAGGTATTATTTACCATCTGATATGGGGAAAGGCTTGGTTTCAAGGAGCATGGGATATTTTAAGTTGACAGCCGACTGCGACGACCTAAGGATTGTTGGATTAGCAGATGCTGTTGGAAGCAAGATCAATGTGATACTCAATAATGGTCAGGTATGGCAATCTTTGACATATTGTTGTTAAATTGGTTCATCTTTTGTTACAATCTAGTAATTCTTCATTTCTTGATGATTACTTTCATAGACATCTTCCCCTTCCAGTTATAAACAGTGTGTGCACGCGCAGAAACATGAAATTTCAAGTTGTATTTAATTTCTTCTCTGTTATGATTTATTTTCTTTTCTTTTTAATACCAATGGCATAGGCAAATTCATTGTTTTCCTGCAGATGTTTAGATGTGCTTTACGAAGGAGCCCTTCTTCTTCTTTGGCAGATGACTGTATCACAGCAATGGCTGAGGGGCTGCATCCGTCTTTTTATAATCATTTTGCCGTTCTTCTTTGGGGAGATGGCGATTCTGCCTATTTGTCCAATGCTGATTCTTGTGCTGACTCAGAATGGGATTCATTTAGTAGCGTTATACTGCAGCTGTGTAGAAATTCTGGGTCCAAGCCACCAAAGTTCTCCAATAAGATGCATGATACATCTTGGGATTTTCTTATAAACAGCAAGTTTCACATGAATTATTGCAAAAACACCTCTGTTACAGTGACTTATTCTACTAGTGGACTTGATTCCAGGAGTTCCAATTTCTCTGGTATACCCAGTCTGGATGAACAAAGTCAAGAGAAATCATTTTATGCTCAGCTTCTGATTCAGACGTTGGACTCCTTGCATGCTCTCTATGAAAGCTTAAAGTTTGATAATCATCGAAAACGGTGCGTCCCTGTTTTATTGTTTGGTTCTAAGAATTGTTACTGCCACATCAGCTATATTATGATAGTTATGATTGTTTGTTTTATCCATAAGGCAGTTCTTATTCAGGCGTATGCCACATAGCTACCTATGACTTTACCTTGGATCCTTCTGAGGCCTTCTTTTGTGAATTTTTATTTTTGTGTATAACATTTTTTATCTCTGTTATGTTACTACTATTTTATGTGACAGTGTGATACCAGAATGTACTTGTGCCCTTTCAGAAACAACTTTTTGTTTATTTGTTTTTCAACTTCTGGTCATTTTGTTTGGTTTTCTCAATTCCTTTTGGTATTTGATTAAAAATTCTCCTAGTTAAATGGGAGGCTAACAATGTGTGACCCTTCTTTTCTATAACAGTGAGGGTCCCACACCCCGCCTCCTCCCTACTCCTCCTCCTCCTCCCTCTTTCCTCACCCGCCTGCTTTTCTAAAATGGAACACTAATATTACAGAGATGCCAAAATGTTCTGTTTTAGTGGGAAAAATGAAAAGCGTTTTGATATATAGCTAACAATTAGCAATAAGATATGTTCGTTTTTCCTGTATCCTAGTTAAATGCATGTCTAACAGAGCATTGCTCTTCTCTTCTATAACAGTGAGTTCTTGATTGTCCATCTGAGTGGACCACACAACAAACCCCCTCACCGCACCCCCCCACCCACACAATCCCTTTCTTCCCCATGTGTCACATGCCCTGGGTTTGGACCTATCCGAATGGACTGAACTGTTGGATTAACTGATCACTCATATGAATGGACTGAACTGTTGGATCAATTGATCACCCATCTGAATGGACTGGACTTGTGGGCCTTTGGATAATAAGGTTAGGATGATCAGATGGGGCTAATTTTTTGTACATTGGAGGACCCCACCTAGATCTTCAAATCCCCCTGCCTCATCCCAAAGTGGGCCCCTCAGTGAGTTGTGCATGGAAAGCTCCATTAATGCCTCGCGCATAGGATATTGACTGTATGTCTATCTATTTCTGTCCCTCTCTCTCTCCCGGCCCCACCCATTTAGTCAGTTGGGCTGGGCGGGGCCAGAATTTCTATCACTCTTTTGCATTTTCTAATCACTTGTTTGGGTAAATCAATTACTAAACTACATGTACTATTTACTTGGGCCCAGGAGGTCTGGGCTTTGGGCTTTCTGTCACTTGATCCAAGCCCGGCCCATATATGAAATGGGACAGAAAATTAGATCCAAACCGGCCCAAGTACTAAAACCCAAGGCCAGAGCCCTGCCCAAAGGGGGTTGGGCTAGGGCGAGCCCATGCTGGCCTAACCCTTTATAGCACCCCTACCCAATGAGCCTAAATTTGATATTTGATTTGCTCAGGAACCCCTAGCCCAAAGACAAATAGTAATCGCCCTTTAAAAAAGTAAACCAGGTTTTGGAGGTCAAGTCCACACATCCATAGTGTGATGGTAGCAATGTTTTTTTTTGGCTTAGTTGGGCCATTTCAGTTCATGATGATGGGTGGGTGGGATGTGTAGGGGCACATGGTAGGTGTGGAATGAACCCTAGGGCTGTGATCTGCATAAGTCCTACTTCAGTATCTAAGAGTAAGAAGACCCAAATCACAATGATAGGGGTCTTAGAGGGAAAGAAGATTCTGTGGGTAGTTTTTTTTTGTTTTTTGGGTGGGTCAATGGTGGGTTTGGGGGGGGGGGGGGGGGGGGTGGGTGGGTGGGTTTGTGTGTGTGGGGGTGCGTTTGTTCACACAATGCCAATTTAGTCCTCTTAGGGCCATTCCCACATTCATCATACCCAATGATCAAAATATCGATTTCGGTGGGCGCAGTAGCCGGTGGCCAAAACGCTACATAGCGGGTGATATGTAGCAGTAGTGGCAACACATAGCATAATAGTGGTGTGAATTGAATCAGTTGTTAATTTCTTTTGAAAAAATATCCAAGAAATCCAAAATATTGGAAAATGTTAGAATTTGATGCCTTTTCCCCCTATAATAACTAAGATAGGGGGATGTCACGGTCCCTTCATTGCATAGAAGTTGTGTCGCTGAATGATTATAAAATAAGGGTATGATCTAATTTTTTCCATGTATTCATGTTGGTTAGCTATACTAAGCTAGAACCTATTATGCATTTCTAAATTCATAATTCAAATAAGTAATTGAGTACAATTGTTCATAACGAGGATATATAAATTATAAAGTAATGCTTAAAAAAAGTTTGAAATTCAAACCAAATAACAAATTAAGTTTTATCAAAACAATCAATGTATTTTTGTTGAGAGTAGAGAAAAGAATACCTCTACCAAATGGGGTGTTGATGCAGTAGCAATTCCACGTTATTGCAACAAGAGGCGTGGTCCACATGTGGCACCCGTACCATTCTGATTTATCAATTGTTATTAATTTTTAAGAAGTTGTGTTTAGGAATAGTTTCTAATTTAGATAGAATTATTATTTGTTTCCTAGTTTGATTAGGATTGTTTCTTAGAGCTTAAGTTTCTTTTATTATAAATATAGCATTGTAGAGATCAATGATCTCAGAGTTCAAAATTGATTAATAGAATTCCCTGTGTGGATTTTTTCGTTGGAGACTGTTTCTTCATCGTGTGATTGTTCCCGTGGGAAACCCAATTGTGCCCTGGCACTTGCATCCTAACCTAGGATTGCATCAGGTGTCTGCCAGAACATTACCTAGAGAAGAGCCCTTAAGAGGAACTCTCTGCATCGGTTTCAATTCAGTGAGATCTTATGTGCTTTGGTGTTCTTTTAAGCATAGAAAACCAGAAGAGTTGCGTACAAATGTTGTTCTGTGAGAAAGGAAAAAACTAAGCCTTACATGTATTTTAATTTTTTTTTTTTTGGAAAGTAGCTATCAGCCATACTTTGTCGCGGTCTTGTAGTGGCCATAATAGACTGTTACGGCCGCTACGTATGAGATTGGATTTAGCGCAACGGTCTTGGTCGCTATGCCTGATATAGCGTAGCGGCTGCTATTTTTATCCATTCGTACCTTACCATCTTTCTCATTCATTAATCACGAGTGGGTCGCAATCTACAGGATACAAATGCACTTATTTTAACTGTACACTTATTATTTTTTCTTTTTTATCGAGGTCTCGCTTATGTTTATTTCTATCTCTTTCTCTATGTATCTATATAAAAATGTACGTTTGTCTATATACATGTGTATATAGATGGATGGATGGAGAGAGAGACAGTCTTGCTCTATTAGTAATCCACATGTTGCTTATTATCAGAGCGGCTCATTACCATATGGATGGCCATTCATTGGATGTAGGGGGGATGGAAAGACCTCATTCTGGATTAGGGTTGGAGTTGGTCAACCTGTTGGATTATCCTATCCCTTGATTTATTTGCCTTAAACTTTAATAGTTTTTTGCTATAGTTTTTTAATTTTCAAAACTCAAATCAATGGCATGTATAGGTTGGATCATGGATATGTCAAATTGGGGTGAGTGCAAATTTTTACTTCAGGGGCCTGTTGGGGTGGGGGTATTAAGTACAAGAGCGATAGATTGATCACATGTTGACCGAGGTGGGCCCCACAATGAGAGAGAGAGAGAGAGAGAGAGAGAGAGAGAGAGAGAGAGAGAGAGAGAGAGAGAGAGAGAGAGAGAGGTTCCTACATAACCATTAAACTTTGAGGCACTTGGATAGATGGTCATGATCATCTGATTATGCTCTAATCCCATAGTTGGGATGCATCAAGGTATTACGCTCATGATCATTGGGTTATGCACTTATCAATGAGGTTCATGTGTTACTGAGTAGACCCTATATTATTTATAAAATTTTGATCAAGCTAGTGGGGTCTTGATACATCTTAATAAAGATAGGATTTGAAAGATCCAGAGTATGAATCTAAAAATCATTGGCGGAAAGCATCATGGGAAAACTCACACTTTAAATTTGAGTATGAGTTTTAATTTGAGTCTAAACCTATAGTGAAGAAATAAGGAGATTCCTATTTTAGCCATAGCTCGAGCATGCTCCAGCATGCCTAAGGGGATATCCAACTCTAGGTTCATTATTATTCATTTTATTTTCAAGCAAAATTGTTGTTCTTAGCACTTTTGCAATTCCTTCTCCATAGTTTAACATTACTCCTGTAGGATTGAAGGCTATGTCCTATCTGGTGGTTTTGACTCCTATTGGTAAGTGAAAATACTGCTTTTCACCTTGTATTGCTATTTGATTGAAGATTTGGGTTGGATTCACAAACAGTTGGGAATCAGTTCCTTTAGCTTTGTTATGACTTACAAGATCACGTGATTGTGCTCTAATCCTGTGATTGAGATGTGCCAAGGTGGGCCATGTAAGGGTTTGCTAGTTTTGAACTTGATGAAAGTTCTGGTCTATACATGAGGTTATACGCAGACTGCTCTTTCAGACTAGCAAGTGTGAACTTATATATTCTTTCATTTGCTTGTGTGTGTGAATTTATATATTCTTGTATTTGCTTGTGTGTGTGAATTTATATATTCTTCGTTCGCTTGTGAGTTTGACTTTATGCTATTGCTTATCATGTATTTGAACTTGCCCTTTTTTTTTTGTCACTTCTGGATTTTTACTTTGCATTTCTCATTTTGTTTACAGTGACTTGGGACTTCTTGTTACTTTATTGTGCAATATTGCTTCTTCTTTGGGTGAGACAAGCTATGTGGACCATTACCTTCGTGATTATCCCTACCTCTTGCAGAAAGTTGTGTCTTGCCCTTCTTCTGTTCATAGAGTCCCACCATGCTTGTTTAGATGGCTTGAAACTTGTTTGAGATATGGCTGTCATTTTGTTAATGATAATGACCTTCCACCTTTAATTTGTAAAAATGGAAGTTCTGTGGTAAGCTTGGGCCGGAAAATAGTCTCTTTCTACAGTCTATTATTAGGATCAGAGAGGATTGGGAGGAAACTTTCTACAGGTGTATATTATAACATTGCTAAGGGATCAGCAAGTACGCCAGAAGAGCTCACTGTCTTGGCTATGGTTGCTGAAAGATTTGGTCTCCAGCAGCTAGACTTACTTCCTGCTGGTGTATCGCTTCCTCTACGCCATGTGAGTAATTTTTGGATCATCTTCAATATGTGCTAAGATGCAGCTGATGAGAGCTCAATAACTTTCATCTTGCAAATTATCCTATTGTGTACCGTAGTTTTAGTTCTTGGGCAAATTCTACTCTGTTGCATTATCTTCATGGTTTGATCTAATTCAAGTTTTGTAACTTAAGGAAAAAAGTGCATAGTAGTTTCTCAAGTAATAAAAAGATTTTTTTTTGGTTCTCTATGGTTTGTGTATCCACTATGCATTGATTAATTTAGTGGTTGCATTCTCTTGCTGAATTTTGTAGGCATTGGAAAAATGCCGGGATTCTCCTCCTGCTGACTGGCCAGCACCTGCATATGTTCTTGTTGGTCGAGAGGACTTGGCATTGACATGTTTGGGACCCTCAAGAAATCGAAAAGACCCTGATTCTCACACCTGCCTGAATTTAGTCTCCTCATCAGTACCGTATATGCTGCATCTGCATCCAGTGACTATGCCTTCGTCGATTTCTGATACAATAGGATTGGATGGTTTCAATATTGAGGATGCAGATTCTCTTGATGGGTCTACGGCTGATGGGATGGAGCATATGTTTAATGCCAGTACACAGCTCCGATTTGGTTGTGATCTGCGGTTGAATGAGGTTTTTCTCTCCTTAAGTCTACACACACTTATCTGATTATTCAAGCAGGCACAGAGTTAAATGAGTTTTTTTACATTGCTTATGCATCAAGATTGGCATGAACCAGTTGCAGTAAGGGTCACGAATGGCTTGTAGCGGAATATTTCCTCTACAAATAATATACTGGATTACCTCTCAAAAAATGAAAAAAATTATTGTAAAATGTTTTAATGGGCTTACTGCATCTGACTCATAAAATGATATATTTTAATAGACTTCTATTTTATTGTAACAAGCAGAGATGCTTGTGGCTGTCTCTATTTTTATTGTGAATTCATCTTGCACATCACTTCATTCTTGTTAACATCATTTTATAAGCATGGAATGGTGTCATCAAGTATTTTTTACATTTTATCCGTTTTGTTGTTTATTAATCAAATGGTATGATCAATGATGGGTATGATTTTATGGCTAAAATGAATCAACTTGACCTGCGAAATTCTTACCTACACAATTTATTCTCAATTATGATTTTCTATCTGCTCATATGATTTGTTATGGACGTTCGCTTGGACTTTAGAGGTTCCCCCATGAAACTGGGAAGTTAAACTGTTATGACTCTACCACGCTCCATTATTTAAATGGATCACATTATGGGGAAAATGACAATGTGGAAGTTCATCTGCTTCAAAAATCCCTAAATCATGGTATGATTTGTGAGAAAAGTGCTGGACACAATAAAAATCTGATCTAAACCAGGATTATATCAAGGATTTCAAGATTAAAAAAAAATGGAAACATAATTATGTGCTACGAGATTCTCTGTGCTACAATTTTCCAATGAATGACAAGGTTAATCTCCTCGAATAGGAAGGATCCCATTGGTTTTGGCCATTTGCACGTTAGTGATACACTGGCTATAGCTACTACTAGCTAGGCAGGAAACAGTTGTGAAAGGGCATCACTATTTCAGAAAGAAAAATCCAAGATGTTGCAAGCTTTCAAATCCCTCTACTTGTTGCTCACATCTCATGGTGTGTATAAGGAATTCAGTTAATTCCAATAAAATCCCTGAGATACGCTTCCACTCGGCCCATCCAGTTATACTGCCACATGGACTTGCACAGAACTCCACATCAGATCCCCAGATGTGGCCAAAGTCTACTTGGACAACGAGATCCAAAGGATCAGTTGAATTCGGTTGTGACCTTCAGGTAAACTCAGAGTCCAATGCAACATGCATCATATTGGACAACATTGAAGCTGCAGATGGTCCTATAATGGCAGGTAAAGGTGCTACCGTAACTACTACACACATCCAACCTAGTTCAATGGAGCATATGGAGGCACCTATGTTTCAGATTGAAAGTTGGGAGATGTCGCTTCTGAAGAAGATGAGATACAGGGTGTAGAAGAAAAGGATGACTGCCGATTACAGGCTGTTGTTGTTAGGGATAATTCTACTGCAATTGATGCCTCATATTTTCTTGAAGTTCAGGTGAAAAAAATATGAAATAGGTTCCAATGTGGGTGTATTTATGTGTGGTAGGGAAGAGGAGGTTAGGATGATGGTTCATTAGATGTTTTTTGGTGAACAAGGATGGAGCAGAAACTAGAAGATCTACAAGAAATAATTGTTAAATCTAATGTCTACCATAACTTTTGATTGACAGAGTGGGTGAAGCCCTGTCAAGGCGATGGGAGATAAAATATGTGATGAACGAAGATAATCTCCTGGAATGTTCGTAAGCCAGGGTCTTCATTGAAGTGATACTCAAAGTTTAATTTATTTTGTTAATGCAGATATGGTTTTAATCCAAGAAGACAAGATTGCAAATGTGGAAGATAGATGAATCCGGCCAGTCTTCCTTTTTAGGCATTTAGATTGGGTGGCCAAAACTCAGCAGGATCATTGGAAGCTATACTCCTAGTTTGGTATAGGTCTGAATGGACAAAGAGTGATGATTTGGTGGCTGACATTTCTGTTTCAGTGTTCCTGGATAATGGTAGTGGCTGTTCTTGGGTATTTTCGAGAGAATTAGACCTGATTACGGGAAATGGGGTTTGCTGTAGTGTCTGGGGAGAGACATCAATGTCATTAAGTATTCGTCATAGGAGAAAGGTGCTTTAAGAATGGGTTCTTCTATGAGAGCATTTTCGGATTGGATTAAATAAAACAATCTAATTGATCTAAAGATGTACAGTGCCCTTTTAAGTTTGGACTAATAGCCAAGAGGAACTGGACTTGTCCATGACTAAAAGATTCTTTGTCACTGCAGAATGGCTACGTGTTTCCTTTGATCTCTATTAGAGCTATTCTACATCCTACTTTGGATCTTAGTCCTATTGTTCTGACTGTCAATCTGCAATCTTTGGGGTCCTCTATTTTCCTTTGGAATGATGTAGATCGAGGATGAGGACTTTCATAAGATGGTCTCTTAACTGGTGGTGGGAGTTTGGGGTTCCACGGCAGGTGAGGTTTTTTCTTTTTCTGAAACTGCTCATATTAAAATCCAAGTAAAAAGATTGGAAGCATAATTCCTTTGTTTGAATTGAAGAAGCAAGATCGATGATATTGTGACAATTCGAGATTTGGATAGAGATGAGGAACACAATGTTTCATTTCATCAAGGAGAACTCCAGAGAGCTTTCCTCAAAAATAAAAAAAAAGGAGGGTGTTTTTTAAAGAAGAGATAAAGTGGAGGCAAAAGTTCCAATGCAAATAGATTAAATAGGGAGAGAAAACATACAAAGTCTATTTATGATATAGCTACAGCAGGATAGATCAAGGAAGTCCATTGCCTTGATTCTGGTGGTACTCTTTGGGAAGAACATAACTAGAGCAACAGCCTTGTGCATGTTTCAGCATGTTCAATCAAGCAACGCTAAAATTTGGACAATCCAGAAGTCATTCAGTTTGTACTTTGTTTTTCAAGAGGAGTGTACGTATAACGTATCACCATTTTTATTGAATATGTCAATGATAACAGTGGTTACAGGTGACAATCCAGAGGTGTAGGCATTTAAAATCTTTCTTTGGAGAGAGTTTGACATTAATGATTTGGGACAACTAAGGTATTTTTTATGCATTGATGTTTCTTAGTCTCAGAAGGGAATTGTAATATCCAAGAAAAAATGTCTTGGATTCGTGCGACTGGTTGTCTTGGTGTGCGTTTGGTCGATACAGCAATTAAGCTTGATCATTGTCTTTGGACAAGACTCTGATCTTTTGCCTGATCTTGGACTTCATCGTGCTTGAATTATGGGGCCTGGAATTTGAACTCCAACTTAAGTTTGAATTTGTGTCTGCTTTCTGTTCGAATCTGAATGGGAAGATGAAGTTTTGTGGCTTTAGCATTGTTTAAGCTATGTAAGCGACATCCAATTCTAAGTCTGTTATAATTCATTTTATTTTCAGAGTTACTGTTCTTTGCATTTTTTCCAATTCCTTCTCAGTTTGAAATTATTCCCATAGGATTGAAGGCTATGTAGTGCTTTTAACTCCTATTTTGGTTAGTGAAACTACTGCTTTTTTCCTTGTTATTGCATGTGATAGGTGTTTGATTAATTGGGATTCAATTCTTTTGGCTTCGTTAGTTGGTATCAGTGCCAAAGGTTCCTGACTGACAGCAATTGCACACAATTATAAGGAGAGAAGTAGCAGTTTCACTAACCAAAATAGGAGCCAAACCCACCATATAGCCTTCATTCCTATGGGAATAATTTCAAACCAAGCGGAAGGAATTGCAAAAGTGCTAAGAACAACTCTAATTGAAATAAAATGAATAATAACATATCTAACCTGTCCCCTTACATTGCTTAAATGCTATTCTTAAACCCATAGAATCTCATCCTATCATTTTAAATTCAGACTCATTCAAATCCGAACTCAAATTGAAGTTTAGATTCAAATCTGCATCCAAATACTGATTCAGCTTCAAAGAGGGAGAAAACTATGGGCCCCATGATAAAATCCTAGCGTCCATACTTCTTCCCTTCAATCCCTACTATAGATCTTTAGATCGACACAGTAGATCTTTCAGAACTTAGGATCAAGACCCAGTTAGCTCGATCAAAGTTTTCTAAATAATCCGGGATCTGGTCTAACACATGATCCTCATTAATTGGCCCTCCTGAGCCTGCATGACAAGGGCATAATGATTGTGCTAGTCATGTGGTGATTGATGATTCTGTTCCTCTGGCAATTGATAATGTTTCTCTGGTGATTGATGATGTTGTTTTCCTTAAGATATGCTTGGGCAACTGTAATGGTCTGAATATTTGGACCGACTAGTAAATATTAGTTTTCATGTGCTCACTAATTTATAGAAGTTATTGTCTGCTCAAGTTCTGCTGTTCACGTATCTGTATTTTTGTGTGTTTGTTATCCATGTTCTTTTTCCCCCTTGAATTGCTGGCTAATTTCTTTTGGAGATTTATATCAACTTTTTAAAATTTATTTTTATCAAATTTCTGCTAGTTTCTCAACGGTAGTTAGATTAGATCTCATGTATCTTTTTCCCTTTCTTTTTTAAGCTCATTTATCTTTATAGGAAAATAGAGAAGAAAGATGAATGTAACCATCCAAAAGAAAAATATTTATTTTGTTTTTCCATTTCTTTGTATTATTTCCTCTAATTTGAGTTGCATATTCATTACGGTTTGCTCCCCAGGTTAGGCGCCTACTATGCTCTGCAAGGCCCGTGGCAATTCAAACATCTGTTAATCCTAGTGCCTCTGACCAGGACATCCAACAGGTTTACATTCTGTTTCATAATGAAATGACACTCTTGTACTTCTTTACATAAAATAAAAGTATTAGTGGAGAAATGCCTACAAGATTATTGATGAGAGATCATATATAGAACTCACAGTTTCCAGAACCTACCACCTTTATTCATTTGTATGCATTGAGGTAAATACTATAATTTCATAAATTTTGATGGAGCAGATAAGATTTTTCACTTCTATTCAGAATCTTGTTAATTTATGTCTGATGCAGGCCAAGGAGAAAAAAAGGGGGTTGGTTGGATTGTTTTAAGCTACTTGAATGTAGGATTTTATCTCTCTATTGATGAAGGGTTCATTTATGCTGACATCACACTCACAAAAGTTGGGTTTAGTAGAATGATGCAAAGTTGCCATATTCAACTGATTTTAGAGAAGTTACATGCTTTGTAACTAATATCCAGATGATCCTATAGTGGTTGGAGAAATTTTTTGTCGCACCATTATAAAGTCTTTTATTCTTATTTATTTATTTTTGTGTTTAGTTGGAATATAACTCTTTTAGCCGACTCTAGATGGATAGATAACGATGTTGGTGATATTTTGCTGTCCCAGGAGGGTAATCAATGGTACATATTAGTTAGAATTTCAAGTATAATGCACTCAGTAGGGAATTTTTTTTATTAGGTGTGTATTATATATTTTGCATACAACATTCAGTTCTGTGAAGTGGTATAGGTACTTAGGTATTGGAAACCACATTTGATCCGTTTGCAATTGACGAGTTTCTAAACTCACAAAATCACTTCAGTCATGTGAAGTGTGCTAGCTTCTTCTTTGGCTAGATTTTCTTCTATGTCTTAAATTGGGTTCACAGAGTTTGGTTGTTGTCTTGTTGATGTTTCGGGCTGGGTGCAGCTCTGTTTGGAGTGTGGCAGTCGAGCTTGTCAATTTTATGATTGTGGTGAAATCAAGGACATATTATGTGTTCTTTGGGAAGGTTGTTTAGATTTGTTTACTTGTGATGAATCATGGATACATATTTTAGTGTTCGTCCATCCACTCCAGATGGATCTGTGAAATCATATATCAGCGAGTTGCATATAAAGCTGTAGCATTTTTTACCCTTGCCAAGACTCGTAGGAAGAAAAAGTGCTTCTGGCGACACATGTATATAGGTGGTGAATGGTTTGTGTGGATTCTTGGAGTATGTTAAAACCCTTAGAGTTGATTCTTGTGAGGACATTAATGCAGATTTTGTAGTGGGATTGTAGTACTGGAGAGGTTCTCAAAGTCTGGATTTTTTGTGTGTTACAATGATTTGTTGTCACGCATGATGTTCTCTTTTCTGGAGGTGTTTTTTCTTCACAAGGCATGGAAGACAACCATGTCTAAAGAATATTTCTCTTGGCCGATCAAGACAGAGGGAATAATTTGGGTTTGGTTCAGCATACTTCTGTTAAGAACAGGTGGTAATTGCAGGTTCTCTCTGAGGACTTCCGTTTATTGGACTGAACTTGTGGATATTATTCTGTATCCAAACCGCAGTTGCATCCAGACCAGAGTTATGTTCAAGCTTGGTCATTGATAAAACCTGAACCACAAGGAGATTGGTTCCATAGAGTTCAAACTCTGCCTCCAACTTCTTAGGCTAGATTCGGAAATTTCAGTCCAAGGGGTGTGCATTATTCATTCAGCAGTTCCTGCTCTTGGATTCTTCTTCTTTCTTCATCAGATAATGCCAGGCTTCTATTTTCCAACCTGATACATTTTCAAAACTGTAGGATTTCTATATAAACTTTGGTTTTAACAGCCAATGGTAACGCTGATAGCATTGGGCAGTAATGATATCAAGCACCTAGATTATTGCTCTATTTGTAATTTTGTATTGCAAAAATATCCATCATCATCCTGGGTTGGTGTTGGGGGTTTCTGTTTCATTGTTCACATCAAATTGGGTGTTTGAGCATCTGGGCAGTTTTGGCTGTGATTTGGGTAGTGTCAATTGGGCCTTCGTTTGGGAAAGAGGAAGCCTGAGCCTGAGCCTGAGTTGCTTTGTCGTTTCCATTTCCATCCAGCGTTCAAAATCACCAGATTAGGCGGTCTTTATTTCCTAATATGAATCTCAATGAGTACGCCTAATATGAATCTCAATGAGTAGGCCTAATATGAATCTCAATGAGTACACCCCCAATACCAATCCCCCAACCCAAATAAAAACAAAAAGAAATGGAATCTGCTATGTGAATCTCATGAATTTGATATGCTGATCGCTTGAAAATATTTTTGTTTTGCTGGGGAATCTTTAGTTTGTCTATGATTGTTATGACTTATATGCATTACTCTTATATGTCAAATCTTTATTTTGAATCTCTTTCCAAATCTTTGTATCTGTTGAATTTCGTTTAGGGTCAGCTTTGGCAGCTTGCACAACGAACTACTGCTCTCCCCCTTGGTCGAGGTGCTTTTACCCTGGCTAGCACTTGTACGCTATTGACAGAGGTATAGACATGTTTGCAAACTGCCACATAATCTTCAACTGTTGGTCTCAAATGGCTTTTGAGGGCATGTAATTATCACTTTGTGACTCGTAATTTCTAATTGCTTCTCTGAAAATTTGTAGGCACTCACAATACCGAAACTTGTTTTGGCTGGTCGCTTGCCTGCACAACAAAATGCAACTGTATGTTTCTAGTCAGTGTTTGAATAACTTTTGTATTCTATAAGGCTTGTATATGTATTTTCTCACATTTGTTTGGACTACATTATTGTTGCTGCTGTCATGGTAATTTTTGATTTGCCTCTTTGTTCTTTTTATTCTTCTTCCTTTTATTTGATTATAAATTTACTACTATTACACTTCATGGAAACTTGGTCTAGATAATTGTTCCATGTTCTTAACATCTTTTAGCCTCCTGAAGATGCTGTAGAAAGAATGTGTGTACAAATGCCTTGTTTGGATTATTATTTTCTATATTGTTGTCGATGTTGAACTTGTAGAGGATGAGCAAGCAAGCTATTTGTGGCTTGTGCTCTTGTGCATTTTTGATACATTCAGGAGTATATATATGCTGAAACTCGAGCCCCTTTTTATGGTCTACGTAATTTGTTATCGCAAGACCAAAACCAGGACAGCAACCCTCACATGCATCACTCCCAAGTCCCATGAGGCCATGACCCTGCCCCTTGGCTAAGAATGTCTCTACCATTGCACTAGTTGCATGTTAGGCTGCAGTATCATTTGATAAAGTTCTTTGCCTGATCGATTAGTTTAGCTTTGTGACATATCAGGCTTGTTCAATTAGTAGATAAGCACCTATGTCAGTCATCATCCAAAGTTGCATTTATGGGTATTTCACACTGATCTGATCTATATCGCATTTCTGGATGGTACTGAACAATTCAGAACTATGGCCTACAAAAAGGACAAAATTTGCTGGCTAGGTTTTATCAAGTGCTGTGAAATTGACTACTGGCTGTATAAACAATGTATAAGAGCAACACAAAGGAAGAAGTGACCTTAGTGTGTTTCATAATATATCTTGCTTGATCTGGTGAATACAAGTTTCTGTTTGCTATCAAATAGGAACAACAGTATGGGTGCACAAACTTCATTAGGTTAAATTATTTAGAAATGCACTCGGAGGCATATAAAAAATATCTTGGATACAACCACTGGTAGCCCAGCGGTGAGGCATCTCCCTATCCACAGATACAACTAGGGATCGATCCTTGGGTCTCTTGGATATGGACTTTGGGTAGTGTGAGCATAGTTATTAGAATCCTACGATTCGTATCCCGAATCTTAAGGAAACCGATTCGTGTCTATGTAATGAATCCTATTTACAAATGAATCTTAGGATTATAGTGTAAATCCTACGATTAATACTCGTTTCATCGAATCTTACAATTCAAGCGATTCGACTAAGCAAGAATGGCTACAGCCAATAAGATAATATTAATAATCTTTTAACTCTTTTTTTTTCTTTTATCGCTTGTATTTTTAAAAGGTTATTTAGTAGTTAATAAAATCTCGTAAGAATTTTTTACGGCTTTGATAAGGTTTTAAAGATGAATAAAGAACATACATTTAACTAAAGCATTCAAATGTACGTATGGTGCTTGTCTATATCTACTTCTTTTTTTTAATCTATTTTGGTTTTTTTCTTCATGAACACTTTCTTAACTTTAAGAGATATCCTACTGTCTAAGATTGATAGTTTGGATTTTGCTTTATTTTTTATATTTTGATTTAAAGATAATAAAAAGTATATATTGATACTTAAAACTTATTTAACTATTTACACATCATTTATTTCATATTTATATTAATATATGTCATGATGTTCTTGATATGATTGTATGAAAGACTTACTTGTTATTATATTTATACTACTATAAATGGGAAAATGGATGGTTATGAATAATTCCTTTTTCCTTTTTCTTTTCTTTTAATTATTTTTTATTTTTATTAGAAAAATAAAAAAATCCTACGATTCGCGATTCGATTTGATTCATGGGTATCAAGGATTCACGATACGATTCCGATTTTGAAAACTATGAGTGGAGTGTGTGGAGCGTGTATGTACCAGAAATAAATAAAACAAAATTACCTTAGATTTTGGAGAATGCAAAGTAATCTACAGCACCCAGCTGCAGATATAGATACAAAGAGCAGGTGCAAACATTCAGAAAAAAAGAAGAAAAAACTAAAAAAAAGACCAGGTGTATGATCACAACTTTTTGAAATCTTGGACAAGATTAGGGTAGGGCGTTATACAGTTTACATTTGACTTAATGCTACTAACTACTGATCTTTTAATAACTAGTAAAAATATTCATTTGTAGGTGAAACAAGTTTCTTCTCCCTTTAAAATGAGTTTGAAATGTGTTGTTTGGTTCATCACTTTACCGAAGCCATGTTCTGGAGCATGCATTTTTTCTGGTAAGCATTGATTTTTTGAAAATGAGTTAGAACCTCTCAATTTAACAAGCAAACTCCTTTTTTTTTTTTTTGCTTGGCAACAAGAAACTCATTCATACCCCTCTTTTCTTGAAACTTTACTTTTTCATTGTTCCTCATTTCTTCAAACCAACAACAAGCCTAAATTCAAGATACATGATTCATGTTTCAAACTTCAAAGAATGATGCAACCTTTGGTTTTTTAAAATACATTTAAACAGTTTATTTTTTTTTTTGTTAGCGATTAGAGTTGCTAAATCAAAGATGAAGCCTTCAATGACAATGGGTAACCCAAGTCGTCGCTGCCATCATCATCATCGAAGCCTTGTCCCAACTATGTTGGGGTCACTTGAATTTGTGGTCTAAATTTATACCAGGGCCTCGGTTTTGTGTTAGATCTGTGTCATTGATTAGATGACAATGGTCAGAGGTGCTTCATATCTTTCATAGGCTCGCTGCTTGATATGTCATAAATAGTGTTGTGCTTTACAAGTAGTCAATCAATCATGTTCTGTGTTGATGAAATTCTTGAGCGTCATGAATAGTTGAAATGGGGCCAATGCGGAGATATCTAAATTTATGATTACCTGCATTGTTTTTCTTGTTTCTGGCGTCTCAAGCTCGCTGGTATAGTTCTCTTGTATTGCTTGCTTTTTAATGAAAGTTACCAGTTAAAAAAAATACCTGCATTGTCATAAGTGATTCAAATAATCGATTTTGACTACTATTGATCAAGTGATTACTGCATTTGATTAAATTTAACCTAATAACAATGGAAATCAATGGTTCTGCTCAAGAAATTGGCCTAAATCAATGGTTAGACCTATTTGATTGCTATCAATCTAAACCATTCCTTCCCCCTGCTATAAATCAGACCGGGAAGATGATTCAATCGAGATTTTTCATGCTTGGCATGGGTAGCCCTATTGGGGGGCCACTTCGTGATGGTATAAGTTGATGAAATTAGCTTTATCATTATAATTGATCTTGATGTTCATTTCATGAATAATAATTATGGAGACTATGAATTTGGGATAAAAAGTAGATAATTTTTGTACTATTGCAGAGCACTAGATTGGTTTTGAGTGGCAATCACATATGTTTGAGAATTGCAAAAACCTTCCCAAGACGAGTCTTCTGGCACAATATAATTCATTCATTTTAGATACTGTTTTTAAGAGTGAAGTAGCTACTAAGGAAATGAGTACTTGCCTGGGAATAAGGTGGTGAAAATTAATAATGGAAATACTCACGTAGAAAGAGTACTGAGGTGTCGCAAGAGTACTGAGGCGTCGCAATTGGAATTGGATATGAATTCTGATGAAGTATGGGATCAAATGGTAGCTTGTGTCAAACTAGAAGCCAACTAGTTACTTGGGAAGAACAAGCGGAAGAAGAGTCATACACATAAGGGAACCTTGTGGTGGAACTTAGAAATTTTGATGATAAGAAAACATTATGAAACGAATATTGTCAGAGCTTGTGTGTGTTCTTAGAAAGACTTAGAAAGACTTCTAGAAATCATATGGGCTTTTGGTTCGTGTAGAGCTCTATTGCAGATGTCATGGAGGAGGAGTTAGCTAAATCACATTGGATGTATCCTTTTATGTTAAGAGTGCTAACTTGGTGGCTGATAGATTTGCCAATGAAGGAGTCTATCGTCAGAGCTTGTGTCTGTTTTGTACTATTTAGCTCATTTTAGATAACTTTGATCATCATTAAAAAAAAAAAAATGTCTCCTAGTGGATCCAGTCACATGCCATTCTAACATATTCGGCATGAAAATCCAGCCATTATTAGAAAACACGTAAATAAAATTCTAATGGTGCTACCATTTGTCTGGTTATGGACACCCTTTGTTGCAAGCAAGTGACACTCATTCCCAAGGATTAATAAATCAGCCAAGTCTTAGTTGACCTGGACTTGGCAGCGATTGGGAGCCAACCAACCTTGGAAATTGAACCTTGAAGTGTGGATTCAGGTGGGTTATTGACGTAGCTCACAAAAAGCCGATCTATGGGTAGAGATTGCTTTTCAGCAAATGGACAGCAATCTAGTCTCTCAAAGGATGCAATCCCAAAATAAATTGCAACAAGATGGAGGATAAATAAGTGAGAAATAACTTGTAATATTCCAACACAAAGAATTGCAAGTCCTTAAATTGAAGAAAAAAACAGCAAGGTTGCTGTATTTTGATAAAATACAGAAACATTCAAGAGTTTCCATGGACTTGCTTACATTTCCCTTTATATACAAAAGACTAGAACGAATCTAGCCTAGATAAGTGCTATTTGAATTGTGAAAGTTCTAATTGATAGTCTTATTTGGATTGAATTCAAACGAGTCATTTAAATTTGAATTCAAACAGTTGGTTGCAAGCTACTTGTGGGGCTATGAAGCTCATCATGGATTTGGGCCCATTTAGGGCCAGTTGAATGAGGCCTACTAAATTGTTGTCCTCCTAGAATTCAGGTTGGGCCAGATCGGTTTCAGGTCAGGTTGTGACCTGTGTTGATTCTTTTTTTTTGTTTTTTAAATGTTTTTGTGTGTGTGTGTGAGAAAGAGAGAGGTCACATTGAGTCTTGAGATCCATGGCTAGCTCATCAACTCCATCTATTTCTTTTCCTATCATAATATCCTTCTATATATTTTTGGAGATTATAGTATAATGAATTTCTAATATCAACTTTCTATAATTGTTTTGTTTCTGAATTTTCTGATAAAATTCTCCTTGGATAGGTCAATCTTGATCCAAATGTAAGGAACTTGACTGAACTAAGGTCATGGCCTGAGTTCCACAATGGTGTTGCTGCTGGATTGAGACTAGCTCCTTTTCAGGTTTATATTTCCTAATTATAAACTATATGAAGTAATTACCTTTTGATGCTCTGTATTTAACAGGTTCTTACTAATATTCGTTTCATATCTTGGAGTTCTTGCTTTTGACCTAGTTAAGTATTAACTTTAGTTTTGCTAAGAGGTGCCTCTCACGGCTTGTGCGAGAGGTAAAACTTGTGGGGCCTACTTAGATGCATGCCAAACATGGTAGGATAATGTGATGGAACGGTCTCATCAGGATATGATTGTGGGCAAGCCTCATCTCAATCAGATCATCACAACCAATGATTTAGGGGTGTTTAAGCTTAATGATTTCTTAAGTTATACTTATGAAATCTAATCCACCAGTGAGTATAATTCAGAATAGTGTCAAATTAGAGTGAGTACCAAGTTATGGGGATTAGTATGAGGGGGTTGGAGTTACCATGGAGTGTCCCGTGTGGTTGTAGAGAAGTTACCTCATGCAATCTGCAAGAGTTACCTTGTACCATGTTCTAGTGTGATAGGCTTAGAATTCAATAAAGGGGTGAGAGGGCCCGCTTGCAATCAAGTTCCGGTCTCACACAGAGCACCACCCCCCACAACCTATGAATTGGCAGAAGCCCAAGTTTGGCACTCATCCAACTGTTACGATTGATTGGATTGATATCCAAAAAATCTTTCATAACCATTAAGCTTGACGGCCATGGATCAAGGGACTAGGATGATCTAATGGGTTTGATATTTTGCACACTGATAGGTCTCATTGATATCTTTCCATCCCTTACTCGATGGCCTCCACCATGCTTGTCGTGGCCCCAGGTGGGCCGTATAGTGTTCGTCATGTGCAATGCACTGTTGATTCACCGCACCAAATCAATTTCCTATATATATATTGTACTGGTGATTTTAGCAAGTGTTGACCATCTTATGTAGGAGAAAATGTCAAGAACATGGATTGCATATAACAAACCAGAGGAGCCAAATGTTACTCATGCAGGACTTCTCCTAGCATTAGGATTGCATGGACATTTACGTGTTTTGACAATTGCCGATGTATACCAATACCTTTCTCAGGTAAATTAGGTTGGTGGTTCATTTTGTTGGTTCTATATGCATATTCTTATTTATTGTTTTGGTTCCTATTAATTTATCTGTTGTTTTGACCAAGTCTACTTATGATTCAACAATCACCCACCCAACATGTATTGGTTCTTTGAACCCTAGTTGTGATCCCCCCCTTTTCATGTATTGCTGACATGGAACTAAATTGGTTCAAAATTCATAATTGATGTAGTGTATCACCTGATACGTACAAATACATTTCAGTTATTGTCTGGAGATTTGTCATGAGTTTATATTTTGAACCTGTTAGCATTACCCGGATGTTGTAGGATGCATATTTGTTTGTTTATTGAACATCTTGTCATGAACTGATTTAATTAAGACAACTTGCCAAACGAAATTGTATGCCGGATTTTTGGATCTTATCTTTCTGTACTTGTCCAAGCTTCGGGATATTGTGAGAGTGCTTCCACAATATCATTTCACTAATTTTGTTTCCTTACTTTGTTCAACTGAAACTTTCATTTATTTAAATTTGCTTTAATTTACCAAGTTGTATATCATGTAGCCAGATTTAATTAGAGCACTAGGCTTTATTGACATCTGACATTTGTTGCAGTCCTTATTTCTTAATTTCTTTTTTTTTTCTCTTTTCCAAATATCAGATTCGCTGTTTCTAATAACTATTGTTGAAGCTGTTGTTATCACACAGGAACATGAAATCACAACCGTGGGAATATTACTTGGTATGGCAGCATCCCATAGGGGAACTATGCAACCTGCAATATCGAAGGTACTATTATTTATTATTGTGGTCTCATGAAGTGTTTATTACTAGAATTAAAACTCAAATAAGACATTTTTTTTATTAGGAAGATAATTATTTCTTGAATAAAAATGCTATTGTTGGTTCTACTCATGTATTTTTAGTTTTCTTTTTCTTTTTTCCCTCTTTTTTGGTATTTTGGTAAAGATTTATCTACTCTAACAACAATGATTTTTTGTAGATACTTTATCTTCATATTCCTTCTCGGCATCCAACATGCTTTCCAGATTTGGAGTTACCAACACTTTTGCAGGTAATGTATCAACCATCTTTTTTACTTAATTTTCAAGACACCATTTTGCCCCAGCAGTTACAATCCTCAGTTGTTGCCATTCTTGGTTTAGAGACCCACTCACGATTCCAACAATTAGGAGTGTTTTGCAGGGACGGGACAGTTTCAAAATAAGTAAGGAATGTAAATGCTTTTGAAAATGTTGACACGTATGTTAACTTTCTTAATAACATTGTTCATACTCACGTCCCTCTAGAAACTGGAACCAGACCTAATTTGACAATCGTCTTAATCTTGCTTCCCTTGGATGATCATGCTATACCTGTAAAAATCTGGCATTCATTAATGATTAAAGTAACTGCACCTTTCAGAATGATCCATATGGTCACCATGTTTATCACACAGCCGCATCAGACATAGGCCTGTCCACCCCTTATTCCCATGATTAGCATGCATCTGGGTGGGCCCCCACAAAAGGGGCCATTTTTCCTTCTACAGAATGTATGAACCATTCTAGAACAAGCCCTTGTATGTGTGTGTAGATAAATATCCAGTTCATTTGGGGCAGTGGGATAATGTTCTCCAACGAGCTATATACAGTCCGGCTCATGGGCCCCCTTCTTACATGCAAGTTTATCAGTGGGAAGAGGGTAGATGAAAAGGTCTCCTCATGGACAAGGGGGATCCCAAAAATAGCACCACCAGATTATCTTAGCCCTTGATTTAACTTCGTCAATATCTTAACAACGGATTTTCTTTAGAGTCAATCCAATGGTGATTGAAGGTTCAGTGACTATAAATCATGGGAAGAAAAGAATATCAGAGGGGCTGCTCTGATGAAAGATAGGCCCAGTTGGGCCCCATAATGTTGGACTGCACTTTCAGTTGCTCGTAGGAAAAACATTTTCCATGGGCTTAGAGGAGGATTTTGTTGGGTTTTTTTTTTTTCTCTGGGTTGACTGTAGACGGGTGATTTAAGTTCCATTCCATGCAATAAAATATAAATCTTAAGCCCATGATATAGGCTGTCGAATCAATTATTTTAAAGGCAATGATTTTCTATTGATTAAATAACAACCTAGGATGATCAGATGGCTGAGCCACCCTGTTTCCTCACGGCAGTATTATATGTGATTAGATTTTCTAGGGGATTAGGTTTCATGATTGTGATTGGGTTTCTCAGTTTAAGTTGATATCTTTGGTTGTACTTTATAAATAGCCATTGGCTATTCACAATAACAAAGATAATAGAATTCAGTCAAGATGTAGCTCTAAATTTTAACCTTGAAAATCTTTGCAGGTAAGTGAATAGAAAGATCTTATTGTAGCTTAGAATTGGGCAAACAATTGGCCCAATAACATCACCCTTACCCTTCTATTTATGGCCTTGAGTTCAATGGTTTTAACGGATCTTGTTTTCTCTCTCAATTGAACGGTGGATATGGGTCAGATTCATTGTCAATTTGGGGTGAGTGTAGTGGATTGATCATAGGAGGGCCCTACATGGGAGGTAGTTACCGGTTCTTACTAGATTAAATATTTGGAAGTGGATTTTTATTCACCCTTGTTATCCAAATGCACTAGTTGATATATCAACTTTTCCAATTTCGTGGATGAATATGGATGGTGTTTCCGTTAAAGAAAAAATTATAAATAATTGTTGTCATTATGAAAGACTTATCTCAACTGTTTGGCAATTGGCCTTTTGAGTTCTACCCATCTACATCCAGGTTCTTTGTTACGTTACTTCATTTCAATTTCTAAAACTTCAATACTTCATGAGGACATGCCTGAACCGTCTCAAATGACATTCCTTAATTTTTCTCTTTGATTGAGACCACCAACAGATTTTACTTTTGTCCTTCCTTATAACTACACACTTTCATCATAGAATATGCACATTAGGCACAGGTACTTTAACCCCTCATTTTTTCATTGCCCAACATTCAACTTCATACAATAAAGCATTTCTAACCACTGTCTTGTAAAAATGTCTCTTTGGTTGAAGTGGAGCCCAATGATGTACTACATTTTACTATAGCTTATCTTCAATTTGAGTCCCCTACATTAACCCTTTTTTTGATATCCAACTTAGATCCTTTATTTTGTCCTATAGGTGCTCTATCTTTGGCCTTTGAAGTTTAAACTTGGGCTTGATTACAAAATGCCCCTTCAAGTGGGGCCCAACTGAATGCATGACAATCAAGAGAGGGAAGAAGAACAAAGGTTTGGGGCGTAGATGAGAGGAATATAAGATATCAGTCCAACCAAAGTTAATGGCTATCCAATGTGCAATTATTTATTTATTTATTTATTTATTTGTGATAAATTCCTATGGTGAATAATTCTTCAATTTGAGTCCCCTACATTTACCCTTTTTTTTTGATAGCCAACTTAGATCCTGCATTTTGTCCTATAGGTGCTCTATCTTTGGCCTTTAAAGTTTAAACTTGGGCTTGATTACAAAATGCCCCTTCAAGTGGGGCCCAACTGAATTCATGACAATCAAGAGAGGGAAGAAGAACAAAGGTTTGGACATAGATGAGAGGAATATAAGATATCGGTCCAATCAAAGTTAATGGCTATTCAATGTGCAATTTTCTTTTTTTTTTTTCTATTTTTTTTTTGGTGATAAATTCCTATGGTGAATAATGTTTAGGACAGTGTAAAATTTGGAATTGTGCCTGTTCAAGGGAGCTGGTCTGTTTGAAAGGTTTGAATTGATTAAAGATGGGCCCTGCCCCTGAGCATGAAAACTCAAAATGGGGCATTGGTAAAATGGGTTTTCAACTCTAAGTAATCTTCTTCCAAGTTCTAGCTTATCATTACTTTCTTGTTTTCCTAATTAGTAAGAGATCATCTGTAGACAATATACATCAAGGAACTTCATTGTAGATATCTAATTTCTCATGGTGAAAAACTTGGGGTGGGGTGGTGGTCTGAAAACTCTTGGTGCAATCCAACTCTAATTGAGAACTCAGTTGTTGCTCCAGTCAGTCCGCACTCATCACAAAGTTCTACATAATGGATATAAATTATCAATTTGAGCAATCTTTTTGAGATCTTTTTGACTTACTTTGTTAATACTGTTCTTTCCTTTATTCTGTTTCACCCTAGTAGTAGCTGCCAGCTTGGTTAGTCTGAACCCTTTTCTAGGAAATTTTGTTTCACCTTTTTCATAGTTTATTGTGATAGATATGATTAAAAAAAAAAAAAAACCCCAACCAAAAACAGAAATGGATTCCCTTATGTGTTTAATCTTATTTACTTTTTTTTTTTCTCTTTTGATCGGTCTGTTGATTCATGTCTATGCGTTGAATATTTTGACCGTGAAAGTTTATAAGCATGATTATGTTTCAAAGATATGTTTATAACTCATCAAACTATAACTTATTTTTTATTTGATTTTCCAGTCAGCTGCACTCCTGGCTGTTGGGCTGCTTTACGAAGGATCAGCACACCCTCTAACCATGAAAGTTCTTTTGGTACTGTCTTTTCTTTTCTTGCATTAGTTTTATAGTTTCATTGCATAATGTTTCTTTTCTGAAACAATATCTGTTTCTTATGTCATTACTATGCTCTAACAATTAAATGGAATAATTTTTGTCAGGCTTTTTTTTTTTTTATTTGCTTATCAGCTTATACTACACTGTTGTCTACTATTGTTGGCAACCGTGTTTTGGGTTTTTTTTTCTTTTTCTAAAAGCTTTTGTGACTGTGCATACCCATAATAGCCCAGCTATATTAGCATGACTTAGTTAAGTGATTTGTGTTTTCCAAAAAATATGAAAGAAATTGGAAAACATTGAATATATACGATGATGTTGCCACATGTATGAACCCTAATCCTCTGACTCCTCTTTACAGATTTACCATTCTATTTGTCTTATATCTGACCATCTTCACAAGTGCGTAGGTAGTAGAAAATTGAAATGGTGTGCATGTCTCAAGTCTTGACCATTGGATGAAAAGCTAGTTAAATCACTAATAGATGATGTAATTAACCTCAGTCCTTGCAGCGGGTTTTACCACTTCAAGATGTGCAATCATTTGCATTGTCAACTCAACTGCGATATAGTACAATCTGTTTCTGTCGTTATTGGTTTCTTTTATATGACTGCAGTCTGGCAATAATTGTATTTTATTATGATATACTTTGATTGTGTTTCTATCGTCTTCTCTCTCAAAACATCAAAACGTGGTTAGTTTAATCATGTCATTCCTACCTGATCAACAATGTCAACATTGCTTTAACTGGGCAGCAATATTTTTTATGGTAACTACTACTCTTGTTGCTGATGACTGTGTCTCTTGGGTTTCTGCTACTACTCTGAGCATCTTAAATAGCTCAAAACCTATTTTGTTGACTTTATGCCGCTTTATTTCTGCTCATGTTTGAGGATGTCCATGATGTCGTCTTCGGGGGCATCCTTTTTTTTTTTTTTTTTTTTGTTATCCATGTGGAGCAGGAGCTGATGGTCCAGGTTTTTAGGATCCTGTGTGTGACCCAGGCTTGGATTATTTGCATCGATTTGGTTGGTTAAATCGGTTTTTGATCCATCTTAATCAGGGCCTTCTCAAGCATGAGGGCTCAAATCAAAATTTAAATGGGATTAACTTTTGTTTTAAATTAGAAGACCAATCTGTTGAATTTATAAACCAGGTAGTCTGGTAGACTTTCTAGATTCTGGTGTGGGACGGAATCTTGTTGAGATTCATGTCCACAATCCAGCATGCTGCCTCGACAGACTTTAAAATTGGAAACTCTCCAATCAACCATCTGAGAGAGGGAACTTCCTCAAATCAAGGAGCATTACAAAGGGAGCTTTCCATATGGGACATCCAATGGGGATTTTGAACTATAATTTTGTTTCCTTATCTTAATCAGCTGAGTTCTAAGAGGGACTTTTTTTGGCAAGTTTCTTAATTAGCTAGATTGGATTAATGGATAGGATTAAATCTAGGGATGAAGGGTGTTTTGATGAAAAGTACTATATAATTATATGTAAGGGAACGTCCAACCTGTGTTTTGCTTCAGTTATTTTTCTAATTCAATGAAGGGGACTTCCACCAGTCATGCGAAGCCATTCAACTGTTCTCAAGGAAAGGTGAATGTAGTTATATAGTTAGCGACTTGAGTACCAAGTTACTATCCAGCTTGAGTTCTACGAGCTCAATTGATTGGTTCTTCAAACAAGTGTGTTCTGTAATTTGACTATTCTGGTTTCTCATGGCAGAAGATAGTGCAACCAGTAGCGGTGCTAACAATGGCGAAGATGTTGTCTCAAACCCCAAACCAATGGGAAAACTACACAACAGGAAACTTATTTAAATTGAACACTAACGACTTTAATGGGACAAACTATCTTGAAAGTCCCCAATCTGCTAAGATTACCCTCGCCGGTGAAAGAAAGCTTGTGTATGTTAGTGAAAAAATTAAACCGCTGCCGGAAAATGATTCAACATATCGTTATTGGAACACTGAAGTAATGTCTTGGCTCCTTCAATCCATGGAACTGTCTATTTCTAGGACATTCATATTTTCCAAATCCACCAAAGATATTTGGGATGGTGTCCTCTTATTCTAAAAAAAAATAGAGAAGTAATTATGCATAATTTATGAGTTGCAGTTGGAAATTACAAAGTTTTAACAAGAAAATAGGATGGTTGGAAGCTATTTTTCTGCACTAAGAGGGGAAGAATTGAGTCACTGTCAGGCTCCTTCTAGTGAGTGGAAAGAAGATATAGAACATCAACATATTTATAATAAAGATAACAAGAGGCAACTTACTTTTGAGGAAAAAGATGAACTAGTTTGCTCCCACTGTGGAAAAAAAGGCATACCAAGGAAACATGTTGGGAACTGGTTGGTCGTCTGCAAAAATTTCAGAATCAACAAAAGGAATTATGATTAAGAGTCAAGTTAGAATTATGAATTGAAAGTCTTTTGAAGTAAGGAATCCTCTTTGTATTGCAGTTACTACCACATATACTCAATAAAAAGAGAACATGAGGGAGGGGGTATGGATAATACACTCTCTTCTCTTCTCCATCTTCTTCTTCTCTGCTTCTTCTATATTGCTTTCTTAATTCTCTTTATTCTTCCTATAATTTTCGAGTGTTGGGGGAACTTGGAACAATCAAGTGGATCTGCTGGCATTTGGTGGAAGTTTAATGGGCAAATAGCCTGGAAATTCCTGTAGTGAGAAGGCTTAATGTTTTTTATTTTAATGATGAAAGGATTGGGAGAAACTTCAAGTGTGTCTCGACATCTAAAATTATGTGATAGATTCCATATCAAATAGTACTTTCTCACTATCCAAATTTCTATGTAATGCCAACTCTTACTAATATCAATCTGTCTTTCTTTCTACCTTATTTTCAGTTGCTTAGCCGTGTTGGAAACTTTATACATTTATTAATTTTGCTTTACAGGGTGAAATTGGACGTAGAAGTGGAGGTGATAATGTGCTTGAGAGAGAAGGTTATGCTGTTGCTGCAGGATCAGCATTGGGGCTTGTAGCTTTAGGTTTGGATTGTTTCTTCTAAATAACTGAATTTTGAAGATTATTACCATAAAAACTAAGTTCACTCTTAATTGAAGGTCAAGGCAAAGATTCATTTGGGATTATGAACACACTGGTGGATCGGCTTTTCCAGTACATTGGGGGCAAGGAGTCTCATAGTGTATGCTGCTTTTTCTCAAAACTTTAATTATATGTCCAGTTTTCAGTTTTTCCCCCCTTCATTATTATTAGATTGAACTCGTCACATCAGCGATTAGAATTCATGGAGCCACACAACTTCAATTATCTAATTTGTAATAACTTTTATAATTGAAATCTAATTGTTCCTTTGCTTCATCAGGAGAGATCGTCAAATATGGTGCAAAGAAGGGATGATCATAACCGTGGTGCTGGGCAGGTTATACAAATTGATACTAGAGTACCAAGTTATAGTTCTAGACAACATTTGATGGCTATATTTTTGTATACCAACCTTGTTTGTGCTTTGTTTAGATGATGGATGGTACTCAGGTTAACATTGATGTCACAGCTCCTGGAGCTACAATTGCACTAGCTTTAATCTTTTTAAAGGTAGAACTTGCCTCAAGGAATAATTACTGTCAGCACACTCCTATCTTCCATCCGCACACTCAAATGCTAGTAGTAGTTGAGAGCCCTCTCTTTAATTTGTGTTACCAGTAATAGTAGAGCGCTAACCCTTTGTATTCACTGGTTTAATCATGCCATTCATCACAGACAGAATCAGCTGTTGTGGCATCCAGGCTTACTATTCCTCAAACTCATTTTGATTTGCAATTCGTGAGACCTGACTTTATCATGCTTCGTGTCATTGCTCGGAATATGATAATGTGGAGCAGGTAGTTTCATCATTTTGGACATTCAATAATTCAGTTTATGATCCTGAAATGCACGAGGACATGCCTAACTTGTTGCAACTCTACAGAGTCTATCCTTCAAGGGACTGGGTTGAATCTCAAATTCCTGAGATTGTTAAAATGGGCATCGTGAGCCTCAGAGATGATACAAGCGATGGCGATGAAATGGATGTAGAAGCCTTGGTTCAGGCATATGTCAACATAGTAGCTGGAGCATGCATATCACTAGGTAACTGTCCATGTATAAGGCTTACACAATTTTCTAAACCATTAATTTCAGTTATTTATAATAAACAATTATAGATTAGCTCTAGGATAGCTCTCTTTTCTTATTATTGTTGATGCTGCAGTCATACCCACTCCTGCATGCAAGTAGTTCTTTTTTGGTATTTTAGTGTAATGTTTTTTTAAATTTTCATATAAGGTGTTGTGAATCTGTTTTGGTGCAAATAATTAATGGGTCTTCTGAACTTAAATAGTGTATGTATATTGCAGCATCTGAGCCCCACATTGGTCCCATAAGTTGTCCATCTCCAGCTTCCTGGAAAGTAGTGGGTCCCAGAATTTATGCCATGTCTCATCCTGCAACTTCTGAGACTCCTATGGGTACCAACTGCCCAGGTCATGTAATACAGACCTGTGAGGATACTGGGGCCAATCAGTGGATCTTCCCAAAGGCAGTCCAACTGTTTAGAGCATTGGTGTTGATGGTTTTGCTGTATGCAATCCTACTATTGGGCCTAATTGGTATCGTTCAGCTTCTAGCTGGACCCGATCTTTGTTATACTTTCAGATGAGCGTACTCTCTTTGGTATCCCAGCCATGTAATTCAGAAGATCGGGTCCCGGGGGGGCCATGGCCATCTAAAAGATTACAAAGATTACCCTATCTTTTAGATGGCCCCCCATGGTATACCAATGTCTCCTATTTGTTATACTTTTAGATGGGCCCCCATGGGACCCGATCTTTGTTAGATGACAAAGATTGGGACTCCACAACCCACTTTTAGATGGGCTCCCATGGTATACCAGTGGCTCTTATTTGTTATACTTTTAGATGCGCCCCCATGGTATACCAATGGCTCCTGTTTGTTATACTTTTAGATGGGCCCCCATGGGACCCGATCTTTGTTAGATGACAAAGATTGGGTCCAGTTGTATAGCCCAGAAGCTGAAAAATACCAATAAGGCCCAATAGTAGGATTGCATTCAACAAAATCATCAATACCAATGCTCTAAACAGTTGGACCACCTTTGGGAAGACGAAGGCAATATGTCCACTGATTGGCCCCAGTATCCTCACAGATCTGTATTACATGACCTGGACAGCTGGGACCCACAGAAGTTTTAGAAGTTGCAGGATGAAAAATGGTATAAATTTTGGGACCCACTGCTTTCCAGGAAGTTGGAGATAGACAACTTTTGGGACCAGTGTGGGGCTCAGATGCTCCAATATAAACATCACCTGCAGCACCTGACGACTCATCTTAGAAATTCTTAACTTCTTTTTCTTCATTGTGAGGTGACAGCTTTGGTTTGAACTTTGAAGCAACTTTATTCGGAGATGTGGTTTAGCTTGGTGTTGCCCTAAGAATATTGCAGATGTGGTGGAGTCTTGGTTGGGAGGGTGCTTCTTAGGGTGTGGCCGAGTCTTATGGAGGATGGTTCCCTTTACTACTTTGTGGTCTATTTGAAAGGAGAGAAATGATAGAATCTTTAGGAGTTCTTCTTATTCAACGGAAAATTTGACCTCTAAAGTCGCTTTTAGGATTGCGAACTAGGCTTTGATTTGAAATGAGTTCTCCAAGCTTACCTTTGATGATATTCTTTCAAGTTGGGGAGCTTGCATGGTGTGTGGCCCTTCTAAGGAGAGGAGATCAACCCCTCGGTATCCCCCTCTGGATGGGGTTTTAAAATTCAATGTGGATGATGCTTCAAGGGGTAAGCCGGGTCAAGCGGGGATTAGAGGTGTGCTTTGCAACAGCAAGGGCGAGGTGTTACTCATGTTTTCCAAGAATGTTGGTGTGTGTGATTCCAATGAATTGGAGGGAAGGTCTTAGGTTGTTCTCTAGAAGATATGGTGGTGCACTTCTTATGGAAAGTGATTCCTCTAATGCGATTGCTCGGGTGTCTAACAAGAAGGCTAATCCATGAAAATTTCAATTTCATTTTAATGAAATTAGGTAGTTATCGACCAACATAAATGTTATCTTCCGTCATGTGTTTAGATCCGCTAATTCCATGGCGAATGTGTTGGCCAAGTTAGGGGTCGATAGGTTGATTCCTTGGGTGGGTGTGCTATTGTAATTGAGGTTGGGTTGGTGCATCTCTCTTGCACCTTCTCTTTCCTTTGTTCCTTTGTTTTGATGTTCTTTGTCTCTTCTTTTTTTATTTAATGAAATCTTGTTACCGCTTCAAAAAAAAAAAATAAATCTCTGAACTAACGCACACTTTTTTTTTTTTTTTTTTAATATTAACACACTTAAACCCCATCCACATTGATTCTGAGCTATATAATCTCACCTTATCACACTTTTGCCCTTTATGATTATTATCTTCTACATTTTATTATTGCCATAGTGTTTTCTTATATCCGATATATTAATAAGTTGAACATCTCTTTTAGTATAAATATCCACAAGATTATGTCGAAAGATACCTTTCATGAATTCTGGCATGAGAGTCAGTGGGTGATTATTTTCCTTAAACCTAGGTTACAAGTAATTACATGCATCATTCCCATGAAAGTTGCTGTGGGGAACCTCATACTTACAAGAACTTGGTCTATATTTGTATTGGTGTGTGACTCGACTTGTAGTTTGCCAAGTCTGAGTTGACTCAGCAGATTGGGCTTGGATCACTAATTTTTAAAACCAGGCCGTCGAAGATTCTTTTCCCCAAGTAAATGTTTCATTTTTCTCATTCAAAATTTTAAGTTGTCTATATAACATTGGCAGGGTTGAAGTATGCTGGTACCAGAAATGGTAATGTTCAGGAGTTGCTATATGACTATGCTATCTACTTATTGAACGAGGTAGAAGCTTATCTTACAACAGAGTTCTTTCTTTGCTTTAACTATTGAGAAGTTGAAGGGACTTTCCTTTAAAAAATTTGTAGATTAAGCCTATTTCTATTACAAGCGGGAATGGTTTCCCCAAGGGTTTGTCAAAGTATGTTGACCGCTGCACCCTAGAGACGTGCCTGCATCTCATTGTTCTTTCCCTTACTGTGGTAAGTAAATTAAGTGTTCAATATCTTGCATAGATCTTTGGTTATTTATTTATGTTGCCTCTCCGGACTCAGGAGACATTGGAATAATGAAATTAGAATTTTTATCAAATCTACTATAATTTTAAATGCTATGACCTTTTTTTTTTTTTTTTATAGTGGATAACTTTATTTATTTAATTTTTTTTTTTTTGTGATCTTTGGCATTTTACTTATATATATGGAATTTAACTTTTGGAAAGCTCAAAAAATGTAATGAACACCATGTTAACATCCTTTGAGCACTTCTATATTTTCATTTTGCTTATTCAATTTTGTGGGTTATCATTCTTCTAGTATTTATCTAGGGTAGTAAATGGGTTCCCAATTCTTTGACTACCCTGAGGTTCCGGCCCATGAAAAACTGGGTTTGGAACCTCATATAGGTCCCGATAAGTAAACGGGTCTGGTTCCGGATCCTTTTTTTGGACACGGCCGGGACTCTCCCCATTTTAAGGGTTTTTGTCTTTCTTTTGATTTCCATGTATGTATCCGTGTGTTTTTTGGTCTACTTTTATGATGGTTTAAATGTGATATAGGATGATTTCCATTGAGGCATTCATATATGTGAAATACATGCATTTCCATTCTCCCTCTCCCTCTTAGTTCTCTAATTGGAACCGGTTTGGGAACCTATTTTTTGGATCCTAGTTCTAGTTCTGGTTCCAATTCCATTATGGATCCGGCCTAGAATCGACCCGTTTACATCCCTATATTTATTGATCATGTTTGGCTTGGATGGAGCAAACTTGACCTGAATCTAACTCTGAGCACGTTTCAAGATCAATCATCATCATGAGTTTTGAGGGGTTAGCTACATGAATTTTGTTTCGCCATTCCAATCTATTTATTGGGCAAATTCTCGGAAAGGTTGCACTTCTCCTATATAATATTTTAACTTTAAATGTGGCTAGTCATTGGTTGAAGTGATATAATCTCATATTCTTGTGTAATGACAAAAATCCAATAAAAAAGGTAAAATGGTTACTGAAGAAGCACAAGTCCTAGTGATACTTGACACCCTAAAACATCCCTTTTGACTAGTTTCTTGGTAAACTATTAGCAAAAGATAAAGTTATTTATCACTAGATTTTTTTTAAAATATTGCAAAATTGTGGGAATGGTCATTGTAAATCTTGATAAACATATGCAAAGGGCTATAATTTATCTAGAAGGTTCTCCTAGCTGGCCAGCCCAAAATATGCCCTTCTAGATGTGACGTGCCTTCTTGATCTGGTTCTTCCTCTCTTTTTTTTTTTGGAATGGTAGATGGTCTTCTCCGTGGAATTGGTAGAAATGAATTTTTTGGTTTAGAGTGATCGAGTCCAAATGTCCAATGCTTGTGATAACCCAGAATCTTGTTTATAGTTTCCAATCTTGGAGGTGCATTATTAACTATTAAGTGATGTGTTTTAAATAAAATGTGTTCTAAGTATTATTATTATCATCATCATCTTCTATGCTTCTCACCTTCAATAGCCTTGTTATGTTTTACCAGGTTATGTCAGGCTCAGGACATTTACAGACATTTCGTTTATTGAGATTTCTTCGGAATCGAAACTCTTCTGATGGGCACACCAGTTATGGAATCCAAGTGGCTGTAAGTTCCCATAGTACTATATTTAATATTATGTTTGGCGCTAGTCACAAAGCCAACACCAAATATGATGGTGGCAGTGGTGGTGGTGATGTTAATTGCCAGTCATTTTCAGTGAGAAAGAGTTTGTTGTGAATGTATACACAAAAACTGGCCGTCTTTTATGCAGTGTTTGAGAAACTGGACTGTTTTACCAAAAAAACAGTAACTTAACTGGACCCTCCGATCAGACTTGGGGACTGTTTGGTCCAACAAACCTAAAACCTTTAAATGTCGATGACCAGTGAAAAGAACCTTAACCTAAATCCTTCAAGTTGTTAAGACTTCATTTTGTGTTGCCAAAAGTTTCTTGAGTTCCCTATATGGACTTATCTATGTATATCAGCTTCCTTGTCTTGGAACTGGAATGCCAGATGCCATCATGTTAGTCCAATTTGAGACAACAACATATTTGAAGAATTTCATGATTGTAAATCAAGTATCCGTCTATTTGGTCCATGTAGAGCATTTGCCAGTCAGGTGGTTTTCTTCTACCAGAAGCATAGTGTTTCTTAAATCTTATGTCCATTAAATGAACTGATAATGTTTAAGTGATAACCTGTCGTCTGTCATTGGTGATAGACACTTTCTATCTCAAAATTTTCAGGTTATGAGTAGTTTCTTTTTCTTGTTCTTTCTTTCTTTACTGTCATTTTTTTCTTTTTCTTTTTCTTTTTCTTTTTCTTTTTTTTTTTTAGACTGATAACAATTTTGAATTGTTTTTCTTGTCCAATCTGTTTTTTTATTTTCTTTTTATCTTTTTTAGGTTAACATGGCTATTGGATTCTTGTTTCTTGGTGGAGGATTGCGTACATTTTCAACTGCAAACAGTGCTGTTGCTGCTTTGCTGATTGCTCTTTATCCACGCTTGCCTACTGGACCAAATGATAATCGTTGCCACCTTCAGGTTTTCATATATCTGAGCTAGCGGATGGCAGACATTTGTTTTATTTTTTATATTTTTTCCCTTATCTTATTTGTTAAAGATGTGGCGTTTCCAGGCATTCAGGCACTTGTATGTTCTTGCAACAGAAGCACGATGGGTGCAAACAGTTGATGTTGACACAAATCTACCAGTTTATGTTCCCCTAGAAATCACCATTGCAGAAACTGATCATCATGCAGAGACAAGCTTTTGTGAAGTCACCCCTTGCATTCTGCCTGAGCGTGCCATAGTATGTAGACCTATTCCGAATAAACTTGTTTCTTGAATATGTCTTGCACTATCATGTTTGAAGTATATCCGATGGATATAATTGCACAAAAAGACAGGGAATATGTCTTGCATTATCATGTTTGAAGTATATCCGATGGATATAATTGCACACAGACAGGGAAACATTAAAAGAGATGATATATTACACTGAAAATAACTAGAGAAGAATGTTTAATTTCAGTTTCAACCATTAGGGTATTACCCTTGCTGCTGTTGCATCAATAATAATAATAATAATAATAATAATAATAATATTATTATTATTATTATTATTATTATTATTATTATTTTCCCTCCCTCGTGGACCCATCATGTCAGCTGTTGAAGCATAGTACAACAGGTCCACTTGTACAGACTTGAGTCCTTGGTGCCAAGGAACCAATTTGATAGTACACCAAGGAAAAACTATATGGGGATGGTACGTACTAATGTTTCCAATGTGAATGTTTTTCCTGATTATGATTTTTTTTTTTTATCATGCTTGCAGCTTAAGACTGTTCAGGTTTGTGGGCCCAGGTATTGGCCTCAACGCATAGAACTTGTGCCTGAAGGTAGTATATTAGAGCCACAGTTTCATTGAGGTTTTTTTTTTTTTTTTTTTGTAAGGGACTCAGACTTACACAATCAGCGCGTGCACACACACCCATGTCCCTAACCAGCTGAGTTACAGTTGGGGACCACGGTTTGAGTGAGTTATTTACAGGTTTCTGTTTGTAGTTATAGTAAATGATCTTTTGGCTTCCTCTTTGACAGAAAAACCCTGGTGGAGACCTGAAGATAAAAATGACCCATTTAATGGTGGTCTTCTTTATGTCAAGAGAAAAGTTGGATCTTGTTCATATGTGGATGACCCTATTGGATGTCAGTCTTTGCTTTCACGAGCAATGCACAAGGTTGATACTCATATTTATTATAAATAACTAGACCCTAGTTCCAAATGCAGGATATCGCATTTACATGTTACTTTCCTTAAATGACTTGAAGCATCTGCTTTGATGGCAGGTTTGTGATACAACAAGCCTGATTACTGCCACCAGTAGCAGCAGCAACAGTTTACCAGACTCATTTAAGGCCGATCAGTTAATAAGTACCTTTTCTGCAGACCCCAGCTTAATAGCATTCGCACAACTTTGCTGCGACCCATCCTGGCACAGTAGGCAAGCATTCTTTCCATTTCTGAATCCTGTGATAATAAAATGCATATTCAGATAGTCTTTTACTTGATTTTAAGTGATTTCAGATAATGATGCCTTGTGTAGTTTTAAATGAATGTCTGTGCCTTACTGCATTTCAACCAACACACCTTGGGTTCTATTGATAATATAAAGTGGCTTCTTTCTTTTATTGGCATATTTAGTGTTGTTACTGGGGTTCTGCATGACCAGTAGATTTCCCTTCATTTTCCTATCCACAGATCTCTCTCCATTTTTGCACCACGATTCTATTGTCTTCCTTCTCTTTTATTGTTCCTTCATACAGCAAATTAGAGCATCAAAAGCTAGAGAAGACTGAACTATTTGGTTAGTAATGAATTGACCAGTGTGTATTAGGATTTGGTTGATCTAACATGAAATGACGAACCCATACATGATCTCAAAACTTACTTTTATCGTTGGCTCAGTTATCAGAGGCCTCAAGGCAACCAGGTCGCAGGCTCGAAACCTGGACGCCTTCTTTATGTGGAGGGATGATGCTGGTAGACTAGAAAACTAGATGAATGACCCATATTTCGAAACTAGATAAATAACTACAGTGCTAATTAAATTTTGGAAGTTTGACTAATTACACTCGAGTATTTTGGAACTCTTATATGCGCAGTTTATTTTTGGATGTGCCACTAGAAGACCATGAGATGATATTGAAGTGCTTACAGAGACTCGTGAATCATGACCTGTCTTCCTTTATAAATGTAGCATCCATATTTATAAGCTTTTCCTGAGGTTATAGTTGCTGCTAAGGGAAAAAGATAAAATAGGATCTCATTTTCGAGTGTCTTATAAATAATTAGTACTCGTTATTATGTAGGGATGTTAAGGGTCGGGTTTGGTCTGGGTCAGGGTAAACCCTGAATCCTACTCACACCTGTACCCATGCCACCAATCAATGAAAGGTAAGGGTCGGGTTTGATATTGGTTGTTTTTAGTTCAAAATATTACAATACAAAAAAAAGAAAAGAAAAGAAAAATAAGAGAGTAATTTATGCATATCTCCTGCACTAAGGATTTGAACCTGCAAACTCAACAAGCCCACTTTTATGAATGTCCAATATAATGCACTAAACGGCTTTGTATATTATATTCCATTAATAAATGTAAAGTGGTCACAAATGGGGTGGGATGGGTTGGGCAGCGAAAACTGAACCTGCCGAAACTTGACTCGACAAAATCTATAAACCCTTACCTACCCTAATCCAACAAAACCACTACCAAACCCACCCCTAATTGGGGGATGGTCACCTGTCTATTATTAGATATGAAAAATACTGTCATTATGTTTGTTATTGCTGGAACAACTAGCCGTGATTAATTGCAGGTCTGATGTCGATTTCAAGGAATTTTGCCTTCAGGTTTTGTTTGAGTGCGTGAGCAAGGACAGACCCGCTCTTTTACAGGTTCTTTGACAGCATATGTGAATATTTTCACAGTTGTTAGTTTCATGGCATCTGTCCTCCCTTCCCATATCATATATTCTTATACAGCTTCAATGACACTGATGCAGGTCTATCTCTCATTGTACACAATAATAGTATCAATGATGGAGCAGGTGACAGGCGGTGATGTTTTCAATGATTCACTGTTTCTTTCTACTTTAAAGGTGATATAGATGTTGGTAGCATGTCCCTTTTTCTTGTATGTGCGCGCGTGTAAGTTGATTTTTCCTCCTTTTTTGGGTTTTGGGTTGGGGGAGGGGGTACGAAACTAAATGTGAGTGGAGAGGTCCCATGAAATTGGTTTTCCCCACATTGTTGCATCATCATCATTGCATCATCATCATAGAATGTCAACGACTCAGAATTCTTGTTGTAGTTCTGACGAAAGTTTTACGCCAGCTTCAACTTACAAGACACAATCCCCCTCCTTCATCCAGGCATAGGACCAGTTTAAATACATACCTTATATTTTCACTCAGAACATGGGAAAAAGAAAATTAGAAATTATCATTAAAAAGAAAAAGAAAAGAAAAGAAATTTATGTCTTGATTGCAATATCTTGTAACATTTACAGTAAGTTCCCGTTTCAAATGGCTTGGTTATTCTGTGGGGATGTCTAATTAATAGGCATGTCACAAATACTGCCTGTACATTGTAAATACCAGCTAATAACACTTGCATTTTATAATGTTTAATACGTGAGTGATAATATTCCGTGATATTAATTGATGATGTTGTTTAAAAATTAACATTATATTTTCATGATATTTTACTAAAATCTCTGTTTTATAAATTTATATATTTAAAATATTTTTATGATTTAATTTTCTGTGGCATCTTATTGTTTTTAACCCATGGAAATACATATCTTTCCATTAATAACCCCCACGATATTTGTGATGATGATTGATAGCTGTGTCCAAGAAAAGTGAGAAAGATTTTCTTTCAAGCTTTCCTTAATGCTATCACTTCCTTAATAATCTTTTACCAAAAAACAACAGCACACTCCTTAATCTTCAGTTGATGTGTTCCTACTTATCAATAGCTCATAAATAAACTTTAAAATCTTCTTTCTTAGATCCACTGCTGTAGAGATGAGGGTTCAGGTGATTATGTAAAACATAAGTGTGCTCCTAGTGATTATGTAATGCGCCCAATTAATATCATGAAGAGTGAGTCTGTTTTGCGTTGTTTACTTTGGAAGTTGCACGACTACAGGTACATGTGTTTGGATCCGACATATATACGAGGTGTCTGATTCTGCAAATCCAGAAACATAGGATTTAGGAATTCAGCAGAGTAGATACAGTTTAAATAAATTTCAATTATGGTTATTATAAATAAAAATTAAGAATATACAATATTACTCTGAACAAGCAACTAACAAACATATCAATATCTTAGATTCCAGACAAAGAAATATCTTAATAATATTGTATCAATTAAAAATAATGTTTGAATAGTACTGGAACAATACATAAATAATCCAATATGGTGTTGTCCCCTATACATATCTAGCACAGTTAAGTTGCTCATTTGGAAGAATCCATATAACATAATAGCTCACATCTAACATGCGCTCAAATTAGCACAAATTGACTGGACTACATGTCACTTCCATGAAATCTTTGTATATTTGCATTTTTTATATTATTTCTGTTTACTTGGTGCTGTCATCTCCAAAAATCAATCAACCCATCATGTTCTATATCATTCTCTCTTTTCTTTTTCTTTTTTTTTTTTTTTTTTTTTTTTTTTCTGTAATTAAACTATGATGTCTTGGCTTGAATCAGCTTCAGGTCACAAGTTATGACTATTGGGTTGGTCCCTGGAACTAAGATTTGAAGTTCTAGCCGTCTTCTTGACGAATGTAGATTATGTATTTTTTAGCCGAAGGCGTCAATGAAAGAAGAGAATAATGATCGTTCAATAATTAATCCCTGTTTTCTTTTCTAAGTTTTTTTAATTAATTAGTTTGGTGAAAGAAGCAATACAGCATGATTGGTTATTTTTTTAACATTGTAATAGAACAGTCACAACCTAAAGGACTCCTAATTACTTCTGTGATGCAGCTCGCTATTGCTTATAATGAAGATGCGATTGGCGGCAAGCTGACTGGTGCGAGAGTTATTGTTCAGTCCACATTTATTGCGTCCCTTAGGAAGCGTGTAGAAGAGATTCTGAACAGCTCACAAGCTCGAGATGATTTCATTGACTACTTGAGCGATGGGAAATGGCCACATGAGAGATTGGATAAAGATAAGCACCGCTCTATGATCCTTTCATGGTACCTTCAATGGTTTGATGTCCCACCCCGCCATGTTGTGAAGTTGGCAATGGAGAAGATCAAGACAAAGGTTATGATCTCTTCTGCAGTTCCTTTGTTGCGCTTGCTGCTGCCAACAACACACATTAGTGTACTTGTACAGATAGATGAAATATGTTTCTCTCCAAGAGATTGTGGCTAAATATCAGCTGGAGGTTGCGCAGATATCATGTTTCCATCCAAGTGCAGTACTGCCTGGTTGATGGGGAATGCCTTGCCAATTGCCATACCTAACTTTCTACATTGGCATTTACCTCCAGAAAGCTGTAAATTTTTGTATGAGAAAGGAAAGAATAGTGAGCATCATAGCATCCAACAGGGAGAATGTAATCTATTTGTAGCAATATCATCTTTATCACTAAAGCATTATCCCATCTATATGGGATTTGCTATAATGTTGTTAAACAATAACTATTCTTAGTGAAGCTTTTAATGTAATTTTCAATGTCCAAAGTTTAAAGAGCTGCTCCCTTGTGTGACTAGCCATAGAAATTTTATATTTATCATGATATATACTTTGATATTATTGTGATAAATCAAATATATCGTGAAAACCATGTTGTGGTACAGACAATATTATCTGAAGAAATCAAGTGAGATGGTATCAATGCCAATATTAAGAAAAGTCTTTCAGGGAGCTCATTTAACTTTGAACTTCAAAGTTCTATGTAATTCAGAACCACACCAACAAGCTACTGCCCGATTTGCCCTTCCCTCACCCCCGTCACACTATCAATGCTTCATCAAAACCTCCCGTAATTTTATCTGATGCATGTGGATAGGAGGATTTGCATGTGCCCCTATGATTAGTTTTCCGCTATCCAAAGCCTGAGTGTTCCTCAGGCTCAGGGCCAAAGTCTCCTGAGTTGTGCCAGCCGAGAGATGCCAAGGGTTATCAAAAATAAAAAAAAAGACACCCCATTGTGGGGGCAACTTGGCATGCCTTCATAATATATAAGAATTGCATACATACTGTGGTTAAAAGGAAAGATTAAAGATAATTTTTCAAAATTAACATCAAATAACATACTTTTAAGAAAATTAAATCAAAAGATGTTATTCGATGCTCCATATTCGATATTGAAAATGCCCGTCCAAGATTCGAACCTGGATAAGCACCTTTCCTCACCCTATGGTGCATTATCTCAACAGAGGTCAATTCCCCTCACCTAGTGGCAGAATTATGTTTTGATGACCTAGGTCAGATCATTGGGCGCTACATCATGGCTCACCACGTATGCAAATGTCTTGTTGGCTTTGAGAAATGTTTTTCTATCCAGTTTTGTTCTATGGCTATTTACCTTAAATTTGCAGTGATCTTCTATAAGGCATTGATTTTGACATAAAAGTTTGAGTGAAACAGGATAATATAAGTTTGAGTTGATTTTTTTATGAGATAAATCAATGTTGGTTGATGCAGTTAAGTATTTTGTATTTGTATGTTTAAATGTAATATATTTTCTCTTTTACTATTATTTAGGTGAAAAATGTCTAATAAAAAAAATTGATCTTTTCAATTGACCATTATGTGCCCACCCCAAATGGAAAATCCTGGATCCGCCACAGCCTCCACTCGAGGATTCTCCAACCTCACCCGAAGTTTACTCCCCTCACCCCAAGAGTTCCCTTTCCAAAGGGTTAGGGCTAAGGCCTTGGCCCGCCCCTATTTTGGGATACCAAACAGAAAAAAAAAAAAACGGAAGGGGGGCTCTTATCTCACGAAGCAGTGAAGCACTCTTACCACTGCCACTCATCGATCTAGCACCGTTAAAAACACAGTCCATGCACGGGCTCGGACTTGGCGCCTCGACCAGCCCAGTAAGGCCATTTCAGTCATTTCATGAAGTAAAAGAATCCATTTTAGGGTTTTCTCATGCGATCCCATCCGTCTATTACTTAAAAATCTACTTCAACCGTTCGATTTTGTCCCTCTTCGCCTATAAAATCATATCTAAACCCCTTCCTCCATCCTCCCTCCTTGAAAAGGTTAGAGGTTTTTAGGGTTTGTCTATATCTCTTTTCTTCTTCCTCTATTGTATTTTTTTCGTTTCTCCGACGAGAGGACATGTTAGGGTTTGTAAAGCTCGTCTTTCAACCAACCATATCGGATCTGTTCTTCTCTTGTTTTCAATCCTTATAGCGAATGAATGAATTTTATGATTTGTAATGCTTCTTTATCTGGTCGGCGGGATTTTCCTCGTTCTCGATCGACTCGTTCCCTTGAAGCAATACTAGATCTCTCTCTCTTGCATTCCTCTTTTCGTCTTTCTCACTGCAGCGATTCTTTCGTAGCTGCTGCAGAAAATGGATGTGTAGAGTACATGCTTTTGATTTTTTCTTTTCCCTTTGCTTTCAATTCTCTTTCTGATGTACGGTTTTGTAATTCAATCTTGATCTACATTTCAAGATGCGGCCCACAATTGGAAGGCTAGGATTCAAAATCTATCATCTTTGAAGAAAACCAAATTTTTTTTTTCCCCTTGTTGTAATGCTTCATTATCTGGTCACTGTGGATCTGTAAACTCCCTTTTGACTCGTTCCCTTGAAGCAATATTGATTGATTGTATTTCTTTTCTATGTTGATAGCCTCAATGATATTTTTTACTACTTTGAGGAAGTTATTGAGAAGTTATGTACATTCATTTGTGATTATTTTGTACTTAGTGTGTTTTGAGGTTTATTTAGACAACGATGATGACTCATACAGACCTGTAATGAGTTGCGAACATGATCGCACCTTCAAAGAACATCTAAGGGACTGAGTTGTCAATAAATTAATAGGTTTTATCTTGATCAGTATTTAGTGTAGATTGGTTAACTATGTTGTTTGAATATTTTTTTTCAAATTGTGGATTTGATTGGGTCCATCGTATTTAGTGTAAATTAATGGTTTTCTTCATTGTTGCTCAAAGGGGCTGTTTCATTGTAATTGTTATGCATTTCATTTCTTCTTGTTGTAGTTTCTATGGTGTTGAAAGCTTTTGGGATTTTTGAATTGTGAAGGCTTCATTTTGTTCTCTAATTGGCTTGCATGAGTGGTTCTACTTAAAAGCAGGTCTTCATAGAAGTGAAGCTAGATAAAAAATGCTTCCCTCGCTATCCAGTGTGGTATTTGTGTCACATTTGGACGTTGGGCAGTGACATTTACTTTTGTCATTTTGCTATTTCAATTTAAATTTGTATATTTTTTTTAATAATTTTACCTTTATTTCTTTGTATCTTAACTAAATTTGTTTTTTGTTTTTTTACATTAATTTTATCTTTTTTTCTTATTTCTTGCACCTTGGACGGCATCTATGGATGGGCATGTTTGAAGATGCTTTTCCGAAAATCTTCACAGCGTTCACTTGAATTTTTAAGTGAGAAACAACTAGTTTGAAGAGTATGTTTGAAGATGCTTTTCCGAAAATCTTCACAGCGTTCACTTGAATTTTTAAGTGAGAAACAACCAGTTTGAAGAGTACTATTTGCAGGGTTCTACCTTTTAGGTGGGATGGTCTAATAATGTATACCATCAGAGTTTTGAATAGGTTGATCACATTGAGTGAATTTTGGCCCTTTCCCACTATTCGGATATTGAATCAAATTTTCTATTAAGGGCTCTAGGTCTGATAATAAAAACCCATTTTATCGTTGTAGGTGATAATGGGACCCTACCAATATCTATATCACTATACAGGGCAATCTGTGTTGTCATTCCCTGGGTCATTATGGATCCAATTGGCCCGGGTACATGGATTGGGGCCGAAGCTCCCACCCATTTCTGAAAATAAAAATTAAAAAAAAAAAAGACTTCATATTCTAAGAATTAATGCTTTTTTCTATTACATTTGCACCTTTTTCTAATTTTTCTTTTTTTTTTTTTTTTTTTAACATGTAGCCTCCCAAGCTGATTTGCCTGGGTTTGTCCTTGGGTGCAGTCAGTAGTATGGTGTGGGTTTTGTTGAAGAACTTAAGTAGGAGCCCTACCAGATCTGACTGGAGGCTTGTTAACTCGCAGGTTCATTGGGTGGTTTTTTGTGGGTGTCTTGAACCCATCATGATTTTAAAGGTCAGGTTAAAAGGCTCTTAATCCACTTGTTTTGGCATCTAACTAGTTAAAGTAAAGTAAAGTGAATTTAGGCAAAAAATGACAAGGGAGTATATCAAAAGTATATAATTTTAAAATTTGCTCTGAATTTTTCAAAAACAAGTCAAAAAAACAACTTCACAAAAAAATTTACATTTCTATACAAAATTAAAAAAGACTTTATACCAAACAATAACACTTTATATTTTATTCTCTTTTATTTTAATGTTACATCTCATCATATTTTAATTCACTATACATCCAAACAGATCTCACCTAAATATTTTCTCCCATACCTCTCTCAGCTCATCTCTTACCAATTGCCCAAAACTCTTTGATCACTCATTCCTGCAGTTTCGCCTTCCCTCTTTCCTCTTTGCTAGCCAACTCATCCTCACTTGGACCGATATGTGAGTTATGTCTGAGCTTGGCACGATAAAGGAGATGGCCAGTCAGTGATTGAATGCTTTGTGACAAGTTGAATGGGTTGAGGTCATGGTTTTTTTTTTTTTTTTTTTTTTTTTTTTTTTTCAATCTAAACCGCAAATACTATTGCTATTGGTCAATGGATCTAAAAAAACCTTGCTTTACACACGTCATTCTATAACAATGGTTTTACATTTATGCCAAAGAAATTATGCTTGGCCTTTAATAAATGAAGGCTTACAAAGTACCCATTATCATAACGCATGATCCAAACTGGCAGTAATGCATTGTGATAAGAGTGGATGATCAACATTGTTATTATGATCGTGTGGTTGGAAGCTTCAATAATTTAGAGTTAATGTTCTAATTAAGATGAACATACATTTTATGTTTTTTAGAAATGTTTGTCATTTTTCTTCTTTTTGAGATTTTGATATATTTGCCCTACATGGATTGAAGAAATCATCTAAAATACCACATTACTAACCAAACATGGAATGGATTGACTCCCTCTCCTCTTCGAACAAGCTTGATTCCAGCAGCACCAAGGAATCCTCCAAAGTGAGGATTCCTCTTCCATTACCAAATGTGCCCAAGGACCAGTCACACTTGTAGTGATATATGTCAAAACTGAACTGCATCAACCAACTACTGGGTGCTCCACCATCCAAACTCGTTCATCAGCTGTGCATTTCATGTGCCCTAGTCTCCTATTTGAGACGAGACCTCATTAGTTGTTTGCAAAAACTTGTATATGGTAGGAATTGTGCTATTCAATAGAAATATGTGGTGTCTTTATAATTTTAGTGTCGAACATGTGTCTTGGTAAAAGGAATTTGAAGGACTTTTATTTATTTTTTTTATCTTTTATTTTTCTATCGGAGGGTTCTCAATCCTTTGAGCTAGACTAATTCCTTCGGGCTCAGAGGGAAGCCGGGTAAACTTTTTTGTAGCCCTAATGTGGTAGTGTGCAGTTTTGAACCTACAACCTTGGAGTGCAAAACGGTGGTCCTAAGCCAACCGAGTTACCCCTTGAAATTATTTTAAAGGACTCAGACTCTTGAACATCTGTTGAAGAAGATTGTTATGGGTGATGTAAGTACCAGTCAGTTAACAAGAACATTGATAATTTTCCGGAAATCTTCACGGCATTGATGCAAATCTATTGTGCAAATTTAGAAGCGAGAAACAACTGGTTTAAAGATTACTATTTGCAGGGTTTGACACCTTTTTGATCAGTTGTTCTAATAATGTATCCCAGCAAATAAAAAGTTATAATTCTAATCAACCTTTTTCTAAAGAAACAATAAGCATGAGATCTTCTCATTTGGAAGAGTGAATTTTGGCCCATCCCAAGTATTTTGATATTGAATCAAAATTTCTAACTACTTTATCCTGTGATAATGGGATCCTACCAATATGTATATCACTATACAGCCAATATCAGCATGCTTTGGGTCACAAAATGCAATAAATAGTAGAACAGTTGGTCACCTTTAAAAAAACAAGAAATTGAGTTTTTAACATAACAAAATCTCCAATAATTGTGGAAGCCAAAGTTCCACCAGTAAGCCACTCGAATTCCAGATTTTTGAAAATTACAAATGCTTGCTGGGATTTGAGAACACCTGATTTTGGGAGAATGCTGGGATTCTTGATTTTTCTACTTTAAAAATGGAAATTATGAGAGGAATTTCAGAGTTCTAGTGACAGCCAAATTTCTTGTAAGAAATTCTAATCAAGAAACAAGCGTGATAATTTGGCTGGTGAAAAAGGTAAAATTCATCCGACCGACTCTTCATAGATGAGGCTTTAAAGATGATAATGATGTCTCCTCGTTTCAAACCCGAGCAGACCCTAGTAATATTACACAGCTTGTTTGTTTGCACAACAATGTGTAGGAATTGAATACATAGGATTAATGCAATTGGTGATTAAAAATGAAGACAAAAGGTGAATTTTTAAAATGAACCTGAAAAAACATTTTAATGCATCATTTCCCATGTATTTTAATGCAAACAAACAAGCTTATGTATTCCATGCATATGGACAGGAAAATTGGATCTTCCTTTTTATCTGCCCTGAACTTCTCTCTACACCAAGCACAAGCACAGTCAACCAGCCCAACGGCTTGGTGGTGGGACTTTAGCTTCCTCAACTGTCATTTAACATTTTGTTATGTAAGAAGTTCAAGCAGTACAATGATTTTCTTGATTTTTAAAAGTGGCCAACTGTTCGACGATTGCATTTTATGACTTAAAATGGGATAAATGTAATGGTTTATTATCTATCAAGGTTGGAAAATTCGTGACTTGGACTCGACACGTTTAATGTAAAAAATTTGACTAAGATGGAATCAATGCGGACACTCATGAGAGTCATGTTTTTTTCTTAAATTTTTAAAAAATAACCCATTATTTACAAAATATAAATGTACATTTTTTTTACATATATTCACAATAGTCAATGAAAATTAATAAATTTATATACGCAAGAAAAGTACTTCAATAAAGAAAATAAAATAAAAAATATTGTATATTAAATCATTTGTTAGTCCACATATGAAATGTAAAAGATCAAATATTAGTTTCAAATTACATTTTAGTCAACTTTTTTAAATTGCCGACTCCAAACCCCATTCATAATTACCTATGAATTAATTTTGATTATTTTATATCAGATTTTATATATCTAATGGTTCAAAATACAAACAATTTATTAAAATGAGATGATCCGGCCGAGTCTCCTCTATTTTTTACTCAATCCTTTGTTAAAATGTGATGACTTGGGAGAATCAAGAGTCAACTCGGAGAGTTTTCCAACCATGTTATCTATACAGTGATGAACACCCTACCATTCTTTTCTAGGGGTGCTCATGGGCTGGGCTTGGATTAAGTGATGGAAAGCCCATAGCCCAGCCCAACTCGACTTGTGTAAGAAATGCATATAATTTAATTTAATTAATGCTTTAATGCCCACAAAATTGATGAAAAGCTCAGCCCAACCCGATTGATTAAATGGGTGGGCTCGGGCCTAACTTTTATGGCCTGTGTCAGACTTGGGCCGGGCGTGGGACAATGTTTCTAAAGTCGGGCCAGGCCTACCATGAACACCCTATTCTTTTATTTTTTGAGTATGGAATTTTTTGCCTACCTGGTCATTTACTAGAATTTTGGGGATTTTTGTATGGGAAAATCCTGAATTCCTAGACAATATGGAATTCCTAAATCCTTCTTTGGACTTAAGCTTTCAAAAATTCCACCAAAATGCAAAGAAAGTGGAATTTCTGAATTTCTAAAGACCAATTGAGACTTAACATGTGCTGGAATTCATAAATTCTTATCAAGAATCAAGGAAGTTGAAAATGTCATCATGTCTCAAAAACCCCGACCACTAGAATTCTAGTAAGGAATTCTAAGTAAAGAAACAAGCTTAAAAGTGAGTCCCGTATATGTCACAGATTAGCACTTACTCCTTTCTTAGCTTTAACGATAGGTCCTATATCTAAGTGTTGCGTTTTCTTATCAAATGGAGGTCATGTGTCCAATATGGTATCGATATATTTATGAACCCTATATAATATTTTTCCTTGATTTTTAAAAGATATTTCCATATTTGAATATATTAAGTGAGGCTTATAATTTACAATGGTTGTTTCCATCTATGTGAAGTTTTGGAATGACGACTCATTCCTGAGAATCAACGAATAATCTAAAAAATATTCAACCAAAAGATCATATTTTTCTTCCCAAGTAGAAAACAAACTACACTTCTCATTTAAACAAATGCTGCCAAAGATAAAAATCCGGAGATAAAAACTGAAACAAAATACTATTCACTGAACAGCCATTTTCACTATGGTAAAACCAAAAGTAATTTAAAAGGATAACTGATGTACTGGCATTGCAGTTAAGTACCCTTCCCTGAGGGAGCATAATGTAGCATCTTTTGCCAGCATGGTCTATTTGTCTTTTGCATCCTCTTCCTTCATCTTTTTCTCCCACCTGCGTTTCTGAGAAGGAAGAAGTCCCCACCAAAATACAAAGAGTTATGGAAGATTCAAAAATTAAATCGATAGTTTTAAATTCAAACTGCATCAAAACATTTATGGAATGAATAATTGACTGAACTTCACAAAAATTCTAAAACATTGAGCCAAAATACTAAGCATTATGCAAATTTATACATTGCTTCATAGCCAGCTCATCAGAGAACGAGAGACTTAGAAATGTTATGATGTAAAATGCATGATAATAGCAGGTGAACATTTTCTTTCCTCAATAACTTGTGACAAACTTAGATGTGTTTAGCATTAACTATAGAGGCAGTATAATGTAAACTATACAGACTGAGATGTATGCCAATTCACAAGGCCTAGGCTTATGTGAAGGGTTTGGACTTTCGATTGATCAAATAGGTGGCCTCTAAAAAGTTCTATGCAATACAAGGACAAGATGCTAGCAGGCTAGTGTGTGAACAACTTAGGTGTGTTCGGTATTAACGATAAAGGTAGTATGATGTAAACTATCCAAATTGGGATCATAACAGTTCATTATATATATATATAATCAATTTGGATACACAAAGCATATCCAAATTGGGGACACAGCAGTGAATTCATGTATAAATATGTTTTTAATATTTCTTTTTTCTCCTTCTGGACAAATCCCTGTTTGGGGATTTAGAAGATAATTGTGAAACATATCCATAGTTACTCCAAGAATGAGGGGCAGACTGCAATAGATGATTCACAGCATTTTTTGAAGCCAAAATTTGTAGTGAAAATCTTCAAAAAAACTGGTAATAGAAATTAATTAGAGAGTCACAAAGAGAAGAATCATGCAATAAGAGAAATATTTTCATGAAGATAAGAGGAATACCATATATCTTAAATTATTTCTTAGAGGGGATCTAGATGGAACCATCTCTTTCCTAGGAGTTAATTTACTAAGGTGAATAATCAGTAATCATAAAGGAGAGATTAGTTTATCACCATTTGTGTGTATTTCACATTTAAACTTTCACTTATAGTCCCTTTGGTGAAAAAGGTTGCTTAGAAATCCTATTATTTCAATAACCATCAAACAAACAGGCCCTAAGTAGCATCATTGGTTATCTTCAACTTGACTAACACTTAAAAACACTACAGCTACACAAATTCAGACATTGGTAGATCAGTCGTTTTGGAACTTTAACAGCTTCACACATTGGCACTCAGATTGAGATCATATGATTGACATGTCATATCTACAATGAAGGGGTCTCTAAGCACGTGACGAAGTGGGCAAGGTGAGGCAAATCCCAAATCTAATTATTATAGAGATTCCTATCTTTTTTTTACATACTATTACCACCCACTCCATAATTTCCTATAAATGATACAAAGTATGCTTAGTTTACAAGTTCAAAGCTATCCCAATTATTCTTTTTGTTAGGCTAGTGGCTAACAAAGATTTTGTATTTTTCCTGGACTCACATTCTAGGCATGATGGTGTGAAATCCTTTGCACTAGATGATGGGTCTTACTTCCCAAGCACACGGACCATGGATAGAAAGGGTTCAATATCAATATGGGTTGCAGAAAGTCCTTCATAGATTACCCTTGACTAAATGAGTTTTAAACCGTTTATAAAGCACCTAAAAGCTCATCCCTAGTATGATTCAATCTAACAGTGTGTACAATTATCAGATAGGTGTAAGATGATGAATATCAATTCAAGGGGCCAGGAGGTGCTTGGATTGACCGACCACAAGCATACCCCATTGAAAAGATGAGAAATGGAAATGGGGTTTTGTTCTAAAACCAAACACAGGTTTCCGAAAGAAATTTGCATTCTCTAAGTTCATCTAATCACAACTGAATTATTCCATTCCATTCAGAATACTGACCTTGTAATCCAGCAACATATCCGGCATTTTCTTCATCAACTCAGCAGTATTTGCCCTCCTAAGACCAAGAAAAAAAAAAAAGGTAAACAGGTCCCAAAACATCAAACCCACAAACCATTCAAAGCCCAAAACAAAACAAATAGATAGAATGAAGAAGATCGTGTGGGTGGGTCGTACTTCTCTGCAGAGATACGATCGCATTTATGGCCTTTCCTCTTGTTCCTCATCTCTTTCCTGGCCGGGTCGTAGGGCCAATCCCTAAAAACATTCATTCGTGACAAATGCATGTAAAAAATCTCTCTACAATTGGAAATGGAAATAGAAAAAACAAAGAGGGATTAAAGAGAGAGAGAAGAAGAAGAAGAAGAAGAAGGAGAAGGAAGGAGAAGGAACGTACTGTCCTGCGAGGAGGACCTCTTTGCGAAGGCGAGCGCGATGACGGCCGCTTAGGGCAAGGGGCTTCCAAGCGCCGAGATGCCAATAGCCCCAGACGCCTTTCGATAGCTCATCTTTGTACTTGGCCAGCTTCTCTTTCCATGGATATTGGTATTCTCCCACTGCCTTCGTTACTGCGCTTTTCACTGCTTTCCCAGCCATCCCCATCTCTCTCTCTGTTTCTCTCTACTGCACTTGAGCTGGGCAGCCCTTCCTCTTCCTATATGATATGAGAGATTTTATTGAGGAATGGTCGTGGCCCACTGATTCGATGGGGGTGGAATTCCTTGGTGGGGCCACTGAATGATCTGATATAAATAGGCATGATTCGACGTTTTTCTTTTTTTTTTTTTTTTATTAGGTGGAATTCACATTGCCTTTATTCTTTTTTTTAAAAAAAACAAAAAAAGAAAGGAAGAAAACCAATTTTTCTTTTACTTAGATTTGAAATTAGGATAAAAAAAACTTAATATTTTAAAACAAAGTAATTGGTTTATAGTCGAGAGTTTCCACCATTGCTGATCCTATTAGTCCAGTCGGTGACTTTTTTATTAGTTCAAATCGATTTGTCCCTGATGAATCGGTTGGGCTACCATTTGAAGGAAAGATTGCACAACAAAGGTCCGGATTTGAAATGTGAGTTTTTTTTTCATGAAAGTAAGCCCTGTTTTGAAAATTTCCCAAACAAAGTTATGATTGTATTTTGTACATTTTGACATAAAAAGAAAATAAAGTCACCCGGATGTCCTCATCTGAAATGTAATTGGAAAACTTAATTTATGTTTTGAAATGGAAAATTTTATTTGTCCTAATTTTAAATATAGGCAGAACTTGAACCCTATTTTAAAAATTTTCCATGCTAATGCACTTTTCATCCGACCCGCCAAACAGGCCCGCAATGTTAAGTTTTTAGTCTGGGGCTTCGTAGCGGTTGCAATGCGTGTCTTCACTGCGGATTTCTGGCACCGCGGAGAATTGGGTTTGGGTGATTTTTCATGTGGCCACTAAATCCATACCAACACAGGCAAATCTAGGGGCAATTTTGGACACAGTAGTTGGGGGACCAAACCCATGCCTTATGTCATGGTCCAACCAACCCAACACTAATAAGTAGAGATGTTCTCACACAAGCAACAACACTAACAAGTAGAGATGTTCTCACAACAACATAGGCAGTCAATCTCCATGGGGCCTACTGGGGCCCACCTTTGATCATTTGGCACCAGACCCAATTCACTCTCATCAAACCTTTTTCCACTGTTGGATTAAATCTCAAAGTCTATGGTCAAAAGATCACTAAACCTACCGGCAGGCTACTAAATGAAGGGGTAGGATGATCTGATGGGACTTATTTTTTATTTTTATTTCTTTTTACCCCTATCCATTAGAGGACTTTCTATATAAACCCACCTGCTTGCGGATGAACATTCCCCAAACTTGAAAGGGTCATTCCAAGCCCTAATTTACTACCTTGTCTTCAGGTTGGTTTTGCAGATTGAAATGCTGTTGGAGGGATACCACCGATTGGATTTTCTTTTTCTTTTTTTTTTTTACCCCATCCAACCCAAAAAAGACACACGGAAAGAAAGCTCATTCAAGTGGAAAAGAGATTCACATAAGTGAAAAAGAAGCCCACACACGCAGTAAAAGGTGACATACTCAGGCAGAACTGACACTCCTTATTAATGGGTAAGGAGCCGTTCTCACTAGCGGGGTAGGGTGAGTTCAGGTGCATGCATAAATGAGTGCCAAATAGAGATAACCGGCTTGCCAGGTTGCCTACCTGAGTTTGATGGTCCATGCTTTTTATCCAATGAAGGCAGTTTGATCAACACATTACCATTGCCGATCAACAGGCACGGGGGTGTATTTGCAAACTTTCCATGAAAGGGCATCTTTAATTCTTGGAAATAAGAGGTACTCTTTTTGCAAATTTCTGACAGGTATCTTTGTAATGTTATAAAAGAGTGGTACCTTCCAGTTACTCATCATGCCTCCACGGAACATTTGTTGTGTAGGACATTCAAACATAGTGTTCAGGTGTACCAATGCCATTGGCGATGGAAGAAAAAAGACTAAAAATAAAAATGGTATAATTCAAGTCGAGTTCGTTTGGTTCTACCCACAACTCAAGTGCCCACATACAATATACAAGTCCCCAACCAATAAAGCAACTGGAGATCAATTCCCAGTTATCCATGTGGAAAGAGAGATCCTTACCATTGATCCATCAGTGGGTTAAAATGACTCTGGGTTGAAGCAAACTGTCCACCAAAATCATCTTGGGGATACAAATGAAGTTACAGCTTGTGTGTGGAACTGCCCTTACAGTTGGCTGAAGCGAAGTGTCAATCAGAAACATTTTCAGGGTACAGATGAAGTTACAGTATCTGCGTGTTGAACTGCACCTTGCTGCATTAAATATCGACCCCATTACTCCAAAGTTTCTAAAGCAAGTGAAAACCTGTTGACACAAAAACCAAAAACAAATGAAATTTGTCACGGCCTCTGGGTTGCTCTAGACATGACTAAGTGTAGGAACAAAGTTAGCCCAATCAAACTGGCTAGGTTAAAATACAATAAGCTTCCTACAATCACAAGCGTGCAGGAAACAGGCAACTATATGTTTTACATAATTGTTACACTAACGGTTAGAGACTTCAAGTGACCTGTAGAGCAAAGTATTTTCATGTGAGATGCATCTCTTTTTGTGATCCATTTGCTCACTTGAAAGCATCCCTCATAACAGCAGCTCACGTATTCGAACTGGCCTTTTTACTGCATTAGTGAAACCCTGCAACATTATAAAGAGAATCTTGTGAGGCTGTATGCTCTGGTGTGCCTTGGAGAGATGAAAAGGATTGACTACTAACAATTAGTTAAGTAGGACAATTGTATTTGAGGACTGCTCATATATGCAACTACTAGGAACAGCTGGATTAAGAAAAATTTATGGAGATGTCTCAACCATTCTCGTCTTGGAAAGTTGATCCATTGAGCCAACTTCAAGTCTTCAATGTAATGTTAGACCTTCCACTATTGGACCACTTGACACTTCTCAGCAAGGTAAACAATTGAATCAAAATTGTAGCTGGCCTGAGCATAACCCATTTAGTTGAAGTGAGTTTCAGGATTGAAGTGTCATAGCAGTTGAGTGCAACTACCAGGTACACAACCATATCAAGATGCATTATATTATGATAAAGGTTGACTCTCTGGATCAATCAACCATGTGTTTCTTGCGTGGGGAAAGTCAGAACATGATAGTGTTAAGCATTTTTTTCTTTAATTAAGATATCAGATACTACCATTCAAAACAAAATTATATCAGATACTATCCTGGTAGGTCGGGCACCTCCCATCAGGGGAGTTTGGTCCTCAAATCAAGTCCATGAAGACTATTGGTTTTGGTCTTGCCTTAAAACAATAATATAAATATGCAAAATCTTTATCAAACAACCCCCCTTTTCCCAGCAACCTCCGTTAAAAAACTCTGGTACTCATTGCATGTATAGGAGAATCTGAGCTTAATACCTCATTAAATTTAAATAGAAATGGGCGTGAATCCCTTTCGACCGTTGCTGGCTGCTGCAAGTGATCATTGTCATTCTGGGAACCTTTCTTGCTCGACTTTCTAAACCTGATTCAGAGAAATATAAGTTAAAATAAAATAAACGGATTCTCATGATTTTCATCCATATGAATTTGTGCTGTAGTTTTATACATATCCCTCAAAATGGCCTTAAATATAGTTGTGTGTGTGTGTGTGTGTGTGTGTGTGTGTGTGAGAGAGAGAGAGAGAGAGAGAGAGAGAGAGAGAGAGAGAGAGAGAGAGAGAGAGAGTCACCTATCAAAAAAACTAGAAGAGCCACTGGAGGCTTTCTTTGCCTCTCCAGGGCCTTTTAGTTTCAAGCCACATGGTGCAGCTAAATTTTTGGATCCATTTTCTTTCAGACCTGATGTAGACTTCAGATTTACAGTATAACTTTGGACAGATGCAGTCATTGCTTTTGATTTTATAGAAAGTTCTGTAGTACTCTCTCCTCGCAGAAAAGGCTGGCCCTCACTATTGCTTCCATCATTTAAAATCCCTAATCTACCAATGCTCTCTTGCATAATTCTTTGCTTTTCAACCTGCATAATTGGTTTAATAGAGTGAGGCTAGTGGGAGAATTTAAGTGTAAAATCAGATGTAAATAATCATGGATTCTAAACATGGCAATGTTTGGGAATGGGGTTCAATCACAATATACCATTAAACCAGTTTTTTTTAGAAAAAAAAGAACAACAGACAGGAATCACTCAAAAAAACTCAAATAGAGAACCATGTTCTATAAGGATGCTCATACACCAAAGCACAATGGACTATACTATTTCTTTAAAAAAAAAAAAATCAATATAATTGTTTATAGTGTTGCATCTTGCAAGAAGGTTTGATGTTTGTCTCTTTCAGTTACCTATTTATGGTCATTTCACAATTTAGTTTACTACATATTAGGCGAAATTAGGATGAAGGCCATGTTTGGCTCCTTGTTTAAATGGGAGCAGAGAATCAGGATAAAGTTTTCTCCACTACCAAAACGGCGAGGAGCCAAGTAAGGCATAAAATAGCAATTAGGTGGTTGTTCTCCAATTGGCATGAGAACAAGTATCATCTTCTTGTTATGTGTTATCTTATCTTCATTTTAAGCAAAAGTGCTATGACCAAAGGAGTCAGCAATCCATCTCATACTTCTAATACTCAACCAATTGATTCAAGTCCCAAGTCAACTCAACTCGCCAGGTTGTTGAGTCAAGCAAGTAGGGCAAGTCTAATTACATTTGATTAAAAACTTCACCAGACATGGAAGAGTTACTCGAGTTGACAGGGTTTCAAGTGTCAGTTTGAGTTTCAAAACATCGGTTCAGATCCTTAACCTTACTAGTAAAAGAAAAAAAGGTTTCAGTTAATCCAATGAGAAAACTCACCTCATGCACCAAGACCTGCTTCATGGCTAAAGAGAGCCCAGAATGTCCAGAATGATAACCCTATTATACGAACATAGAAATCAGTTGAGAATTGAGATTATTCAACAAATCTAGTCATGCCACGTGCTTTAAAAGGTGCAGTTAGCATTTCAACCTTATAGTTAACAAAGTCACCGATAGGGGGATCAAAGGAGAGCACTGGAGCATCAGAGGCTTCTTCATGTCTCTGCATACTAGGTTGTGGTTCAAATTTCAAGTTCTTGTATGTTATCGAATAAGAAACCATAGTATCCACTAGTTGGGCCAGATCATCCTTCTCTCTTTCTGATAATAAGTGCAATGCTACCTGCAAAAAGACATCAAAATGTTGCACATTCATAGGAGAAGCAACAAATAGGTCGCAACCACTTTCGAGTAAGATGATTTATTAAGATTATTAAGCACATAATAGAAATGCTTAACATGCTACCTCCAGAACAGATACCATGGTATAAGAAAAGCACTGCAAGATTCAGTTTTGAAGATCTTTCTAGAAAAAGCTTCTTACTTTTTCACCTTTTCACATGAACTCCTAGACCCCAAGCACACCATCTGCAGGGGTGGGTGTCCTGGTGGAGGATGGGAGTCGAGTTGATGCTTGGTTGGGTGTGGATCCTTTGTTTTCTGCTTTTCCTAGGTTGTTTAGGGTTGTGGTCAATAAGCTAACTTCAACCAAAGAATGTCATGTGACAATAATAGGAGTGCATAAAATGTGTCCTACCCTCTTAGAGGAGGACCATGTATTTATTTAATGCCCACAAAGTACAATTACAAGTTGATCAATGTCAGAATTGATTCAAGCCAAACTCCAAAAATCAGGTTACTTAGCAGTTAGCACACACCATTGTCACGTGACACACTTAAAAATTAAGTCTAGACAGAAGGGAAATGTGGATTGCTTCTTGCCAACTAACATTGACAAAAATATTTTGCATTAACTTTAGATTTTCTGCTGTGGGTAAACAATTTTATTTTCTTTTTTTTATTTATTTTTTCTTCATCAGTGCCTGAACAAGTTGCAGATTATGTGGAAAGAGAACAAGCATTACAGCTGCAATGGAGTGCAACAAGAAAAGGGTTCAATGGTAAGTCTGAATACGTTACCGGCCTTAGAGTCGGTGGTGAGAGAATATGCAATAATTGAGAAACAGAACATTCCACAAATGACTCAACAGAAAGATGCCTTGAAATAGATGGTGAGATTTTGTTATGCCAAAGCTTCAAAATGTCCTTCTTTTCCATCAATGTTGCTCGATATCTGGAAAATCATGTTGTAAATGTAATCGTGAATGATAATGATGGAATACAGGTTAAATGATCAAATTTAAGTAAAACAAAAACAATAGATACCTATGAAAAGACTTTGGCCACTCAATATTAGGTTTTTCTACTTGTGCTATTAGGGAACGAATAGCTATCATTATAGAAGGTTGATAAACTGCAAACAAAGTCGAAAGTGAGAAGCATATGACCCATTAAAATTGAATCTTCAATCTGTGTGTGTGTGTGTGTGTGTGTGTGTGTGAGAGAGAGAGAGAGAGAGAGAGAGAGAGAGAGAGAGAGAGAGAGAGAGAGGAGGGAGGGGGGGTGTGGAATTACCAATAAGTGACATCTGTTGTGTCCTCATCATATACTGGACCAATGAATCAGAAACCCCAAGATTGTTTAGGCACATGACCTTGATGTCCCCAAAAATAAAATTAAAAAAAAAGAAGTCAAATGTCTTGCAAAAGTTTTCAAACTCACTAATTTCCAAGATCGATAAAATATTATAAAAAAGAAGCAGTGTGAGGAGGTTTGAGACTCACAGTCTTTTGCATCATTGGATCATGGTAATGAAGCTGCAGAAAGTTTTCATGAATCCCGACCATAGTCAATTCCGAGTCGCCACTGTATTTGTATTTGTATTTGTCAACCCCTTGAAAATGTGTCAATGGAAATTAAAAACCCATTTGGATCTTTGTATATAAAGAGGTAACTCATGTATATATGAACAGTTCATGGATAAAATGAGTTGCCCTCAGGTCATTTGTTTTGTGCCAAAATCAAGTACAACTAGAGTTATAAGTAATCTGAGTGCATGGCAACCGAGTTTAAAGGATCCAAATGGGGTCTAAATGTTGACTTGAAAGTGGAAAACACTTACTACCGATTAGATATGAGGGAGTATAGGAAGTCAAAATCCGTAGCTGAACTATTGCTTCCACTCGTGGACTTCCTTTCACGTTTTGCTTTTCTCTTTTGAAAAACCTGAAGGCCATAGAAAATCCTCAAGTTCAGAAACATACACAAGTACCAAAGTAGGACAGGAAACATGGCTGAGATTGGCAATTTCAATACCTCCTTCCATACATCATAAACACTTTTTGATATGTCCTTTCGACCAACCACTTGAGAACCAACCTCCAACTGATCAACAGTGAAAAGAAAATGTTATTTAACTGAACAGGTAAAATTCCATATAGAAGTTTCATAATGAAGATAACAATGCATTTTAATAGCCTACCGTGTTTAGGGTTTCTTTCTTCTTGTTGAGAAATTGAAGTGTGTTTAGGCATGAACGTATGTCGCATTCTGCAAAAATTGTCAAGGGAAGCTAAAGATCATATAGGATACAATGTTAAGAGTAATGTAAAACGATAGAATCCATTTTGATATCGAGAAAAACATAAAATCTTATTTTTTCCATTATCTAATCTAGAAGAAATACTTCGTAAAAACAGTGCAGAATAGGTTGACAACATTTAGGGCACGGTTGGGACTGTCACATCCGCAGAAATAGAAGTCAGTGGACTTCTGCTTTTCACAGACCATTATGCCTTTCCTATAACTAAGGAAAGGCTTTTTCCCTAGAAGTGCAAGAAAGCAAGCAAACTTTTGTGCTTCTCCTCAAGGAAATTTGTTCGCACCAAATGACAGAACAGAGAGCTATGGAAAAAACAGAATAATCTGTGGTTCCTCTTCCTCACAAAGGACGTTATACAAGCATGCCCTAAAAGTGAATTTTGACCGAAAGATAACTCCATTCATCAAATTGGCATCAAAAATCTAAACCTCTTGTAAATATAATCATACGAGCATAAAAAAAAAAAAAATTCTTTATAAAACAAAACTCACTCTGTAGGCACTAGTGCAATTTTGACAATGTTAGAGTAAGACCAAAGTAAAACAACAAAAGGAAAGACAAAAAAAAACATTGCTTTTGTCAGGCGACTAAGTGAGTCTAGACTATATTAAATACAAAAACAGAACTTAAAGTGAGCCTAAACAGTAACTGATTCTAAACCGAAATTAATCTAGGTGGTAAAAGCAACTATAAATCCATAGATGAAATCCAAAAGAAAATAAAATTCAACTCAATCAATGACAGATGTAAATGCACCAAGCTAAAACATATGGGTTTGTTTAGTGTTCCTTTGGTTTCTTCCTGGGACTAGATCCTTTTTCTATCAAATGTTTGTTTATAGATATATATACATACATGCATACATAACGGGCTATGCTCTGTTAAGAGGTACCTCTCATGGATTTGCAAGAGGTAACCCTTTTACCACTGCATGGGACACCCCATATACATATTCATACATGCATACATAACGGGCTATGCTCTGTTAAGAGGTACCTCTAATGGATTTGCAAGAGGTAACCTTTTTACCACTGCATAGGACACCCATGAAAAATCCTACCCCTTCACCCTCACTAACTCCCCAGCTCTGTTAAGAGGTACCTCTAATGGATTTGCAAGAGGTAACCTTTTTACCACTGCATGGGACACCCCATGAAAAATCCTACCCCCTCACCCTCACTAACTCCCCATAAATTAGTACCCAACTTAATTTGACACTAATCTGAATTAAACTAGTGTCAAATTAGGTTGAGTGCTAATTCATGGGGAGATCATGAGTGTGAGGGGGTTGAATTTATCATGGGGTGTCTCATATGTGTTGAAGATTATCAGTCTGTTAAGATTAGCATTGTAGGGATATTAGTAGGTTATCTTATCCTTATCCTTTGGATATGGTTGGTTAGTATTTTCTTATAAATGTAATATTTTCTGTCAATGAATCTCACGGTGAAATTTATGGAAAGAAAGTGATTCTAAAAACTCTTTATGGTATTAGAGCTTGGGCCTGGTGATGATCTTGCGATCAAGCCAGGTATGATTATCACCGTCAAAATTTTTTTTTTTCTATTTCAATAAAGAAATGATCATCTTCTCTTACCCACCACCTATTCATCTAAGCTCACCATTGCACGATCTTTTGCTTCTAGAAGAAATCGGGACAAATCTGATCCAGTGGGCCACCGGCAATGACAGACTCAGACAGGAGCGGGTTGCGACAGTAATGGATCCACAGACGACAGACGGTGATCACCAAGAAGACCTGAAGATTGTTTTTATTGAAATATTTTATCATCTATCTTTTAGAGATTAGAGTGTTCTTATTTTTCATGTTTACAATCACAGATACTTTCTTTGAAAGTACCATGTGATTGAGGGGGAATGTTGAAGATTATCAATCTGTTAAGATTAGCATTGTAGGGATATTAGTAGGTTATCTTATCCTTATCCTTTGGATATGGTTGGTTAGTATTTTCTTATAAATGTAATATTTTCTGTCAATGAATCTCACGGTGAAATTTATGGAAAGAAAGTGATTCTAAAAACTCTTTAATATGGTGGTAAAAAAATTACCTCTCACACAAATCCATGAGAGGTAACTCTTAGCATAATATTACCCCACACATATATACTTACATATAAATGATCACTAGTGCCCCAACATAGTTGGAACAAGGCTTTGATGATGATCTTGAAATGATCACTGGTGATAGATGTAAAAAATCAAGTGAACTACATAGCACAAGATCTTATATGAGCTACAGCCAATGTGGAGCCCACCCGTGAAACGAACTCACTCATAACACCCACTACCCCATGTCAAATGGCACCAGACATGATTTGACAATCATCCGTACTGTATCCAATATTCCAATGTACATATTTAAAGGTTTCTATCAGCTTTCACCATTGATCTTAGAGCCTTAATAACTGTTATATGACAGCCAATCAAGCTAATATCTTGGTCCACCCCCCACATATATTCCTTATCCAAGTAAAGCTTCCCATCCTCTTAACCATGATGATTGCCATCCACCCAAGTGGGCCCTGTAGCTACATCAAAAGGCAGATCACTACTGCATGTGTCTCTCTGTGTGCTTGGAAGAGAGAGAGAGAGAGAGAGTGTGTGTGTGTCTGTGTGTGTATGATGACAAAATGCATGAGAGAAAGTACTTGCACATATCAAGGGTTTTTTTTTTTTTTTTTTTTTGAGTAACAAAAATTCCATTAAACAAAAAGAGGCATAGCTATATAGTAGGGAATGAGTGCTTTACACAGTTAAATGAATGTGAGATTTCTGCATAATTATTTTTGCATTGTCTTGTCAATTGTGCAGTTTCTTTCAAGGATTCTTCTAGCAGGCCTACTGATTTATAGTTTTTTTCTGGAAAAGTCCCTCATCTCTGACCGACGCAAGCGTAATTTTTCTGTATCATGATATCGGAGAGCTATAATGCCCTTCTGGTGGAAGATACTGTAGTGAGCTATAACTCTTTTCACAACATCATTCCTCTTTTTGGATAAATTCCACTGCCTTGTTAATTAGAACAGAACCTCTCATGAACAAAAACAAAATCCAAGTTCCAAGAGGCCTGGTGCATAAGAGAATATCATCAAGATACACAAATGCACCAGCAATCCATAAGAACCGGAATATGACAGGCTTTATCTTCTGAAACCAACGGGATAACAATTCCTTGCATTTCATTCAATAGAGACATTACCATAGATCATTAACTGTGATTCTGTGAAAGCTGAATCTCACAGCCAACAATCAAAATTTAAAACATTTCAACTAAGTAGTAAAAAAATTTGCTAGAAGCCTCTAGCAAAATGCAGTTTGACACACACGTGGATTGCGTAATCATTGATCTTAAGGTTACTACACAATCTATAATCTGGCAATATTAAAGTAATGTATAGAGCAAGCAAGGATGGAGGAAAAAGAAAGAATAGCAATTGAATCCCTTACTCACCAGTAAATTCAGCAAGTGCAGTAAGTGCAATAGCACTTGCCTTGAATCCTTCCTTGTTGCAAATATATTTCAGCCTAAATCAAGTATTTTAAATATATTAGCAGCATCCTGTAAAGGTCAAAGACATAAGGGAAACATAGACACTGGTAAAAATAAAAAAAGGTTATGGTAAAGGTAATACTTTCTTTCTTAAAGTTCAAAATAATCAAGAGAGGCACAAAAGGCACAAAATCATTAACTATTCGTGTTTTTAAAATCAACTACCTGTTCACGACACGACTTACTGTTGGCTGAACAAAAGTATGGACCCTACAAAATATTGTCAGCATTAGGGTAATTGAACATGATTCCAAAAGAACAAAAAAAGACGAGTAAAAAAAATCTGATAGAGACTTATTTTGATATAAAACTAGATTTATTATAATATAAAACTAGGTTGAAAAAAAAAAAGTATACCAAACACTTTATAAGATCCAACCAAGCACTCACTTGGCTACTTGGCGCAGTGGCCTCAAAGCAGGAGCAAAAAGATCATTGCAAATGCAAATAACCTGCATTTCAAACAAATTATTAATCAAAACAGCAGGAATAAAAGGTATTGAATTACAATGTGCGACTATTTTTTTTCCTACTGGTCTAGATAGTGTTGAAGCTTTAGGTCCCTTCCTTGAAGAAAGCTTCCCTGGTTTTGCCTCTTGAGCATTGCTTTCCTTTCCAATTAAAGATTTTTTGTCAGCGGCCACCTGCATGAAAATATGAGCTTCCTTCTTAATTTTATGATATGCACGGTTCAACATGGATATAGTTTCTACATGCATTATAAAAGAAGCTAAAAGGCAACCTTCAAATTTCAATGTTTTGAAAAAATGAAATAACTTGAAAAACCGCAACCCATAATTACACCCTCAACATTCTCTCAACCCATCATTTCATAATTAGATCTCTTTTCCCAAAATACTTACCAAAATATTCAAATTTTAGTATATATGTGACCTTATTGGACAAAGCCTCACGACCTGGGATTTGAACTAACTTATCAGAATTCAGATATAGACATGTTCAAACATGAAAAATAAAAATATATATTGGCTTTCTTTGTGTTGCGACTCATACTCACACACCCATGCCGCCACTAGTGCATGATAAGCATACATAAAGACTGGTGTGTTATTCAAACATCACAATTGTTTGATAAGCTTACATTCTATCACTGGTCCACGTAAACAGATATTCCTGAGAAAGAAAGATACAGTAACAGAAAGGGGAAAATATAGCAACTTTAAAATAGAAAACACAAATGTTTGCATTGCATGCAAGTCAGAAGATTCTAGAACCTTTAACTCAGCAGTCAAAGAATAAGAAGAATAATCACGTACCAACTTCAGGATTGCCTCCACGGCACCCTTTCCTTCACCTAGAGCTCCATCGATTTCATCAATAACCTAAAAAGAACTAATCAAGTTTCAATTCAAATCAACAAGAATATTACCATTGGAATTTCGGAATTAAACCTACCAAACACTTGGGCTTTCCATCAGCCATGACAGAGTTCATCTGTACCACATCAAGGATTTTGGACTCAATGGTTGATGATGACCGATCATCACTTGCATTTATCTGCAGATAATAGAAAATCTCAATCAGTGTTTAATGAAATCAAGGATAAAAATGGCGGTTGTGGAGGGCACAGCGGTTAGTGGCCAAAACGCTATGTAGCGGGCGATACATAGCGGTATAGCGGTGTGAGTTTTTTAAGTATTAACAAAATTTTGAATCTTGTGCAGCAACCATTCTTGTGTTTTTTTAGTGGTTTGGAACTGTATAAGGGTATAAACAACCATAGGAAAGGCAATTGAGGAGAAGAAATAAGAAAATATATATATATATATATAAATTAAAATTACTTGGCTCTACTAGGTTTTAGACTGTAGCGCCGCTATTTTTAAAATAGCAAAGCGTAGCGGCTGCTATTTTAAAACATGGAAGGAATTCAATATGAAACCAAATTCTAACCATACAGTGGAGGGGTCTAGCATAGTTCGTATTTATAAATACAAAAGACTAGGTTGAGAAAAATATAAGATAGTGACAGGCAATACACATTTATGAGGAAATAAGCCCCAGATGAAACATAATAAGAATCTTGATAGAAAGAGTTCCTACATATGTTCATGGAAAAATGTTTATTGTAACACTATCAAAATATTGTTCATGTAGACTTCTAAACAATGAAGCCACTTCTCCATATAATAAATGCAAGAGGCAGCTAGAAAACAAAAACTATGTAGCAGAACAAGGATTGTATACTAAAAGCTGTGTTGTAACCAGAAGCTATAAATGTATTCTGATTTATAAGAGAAATTTTAAGAATCTTTCTTAATTCCTTTCCATAAGAGAGGTAGACTAGATTTGGAGGTATTCTTCTAGATGATCGTCTGGAAGTTAAGTTGGTTTTTTTATGTCCCGTAGGGATCAAAGATTCTAATGGCATAGAATCATTGGTAATTAGAGATACAGCAACAATCTATGTGGACTCTTCTTCAGGCCATTCTATCATGGAAAAAGGCTCAACTAACACCACTACTTGGGTCAAAGAGGGTGTTAAGGCCTTCAAGGTTCTTGAAAGTCATGCCATTTCAAAAATTCTAGACCGTTTTTAATCCTTAGAGGTGTTCTGTCATGTGCTTTTAACCACCAATGAGAGAGATGACTTTTGCCAGACAGGGGATTGGTTTTGACCATTTTAAACCCTTTTACAGGTGAAAATACAAATGAGAAAGCTTGTTTTGGCCAGACGGGATTAATCTTGTAATGTTTCTTTTGTTCTTGTTTCCTTTTATTTTATTTTCTTTATATCCCTCATATACTTTAATTTCCCTGGTATGCTGCTTTTTTTCTGAAATGGCAACTGATTAAAAAATTCAAAACATTATCAAATACGGCAAGAATACAACCTGAAAAGGGCTAAACTATGGTGCACATCAGAATAATATATATATATATATATATATAAGTTCAAAGCATCACAAACTAGAACATATAACAGGGTGGTCCAAACCTCCATAGCACGATAGCCACAATGCTTGGCAGCTACATGTGCAAGCGTGGTCTTCCCAAGTCCTGGTGGACCACAAAGTAATAGAACCTGCAGAAAGATAGGAATTAAACTTCGCAATCACCTCAAACTATGATAATCAATTCAATAGAACTCAGATTTTATTACCAGTTAGATATAAAAGTTTATATCTTGAACCGTTAAAAAATCTGAAGCATATAAAATGGTTCTGTTAAAAGAAAGTAAGGTAAAGGGAACGTAACAGCAAACAACATGAGGAATCAAAATCTTACTGACTACACATGCCTTTCACATATCTCATTCCAGTTTCCAATGCATAAATTCCAAAACTGAAGATAGAAGCCCTACTAGTAAATAGGTAAATATGTAATCAAATAACAACTCCAAAACTAGTGACCAAGGCCAAAGTTAGGCATGACAGACAGGAAACCTAAAAATAGCTCCTAAGAGAACCATCTCTGATAAATCGTGGAGCTATTATCATCAAATTCAATCATATAATCCACTTAATACGTCCCAGGACCATCAGGAAGCAGAGTCCAGTTTATTTTGAAGCATCAGCTAGAAATGTACATCAGAATTTGCATGATTTTTTAGTCACCTAAGCAGCTCATGAATCTGGCAAAATAGAAAGAAAAACGGACCTAGAAGGCAGAGACACGTTGGACTGAATATTTAGGTGGCTTGAGGGTTCTGATATAATCCAAAGGTACTTGATCATCAGTGTATTTTATATCCTGAACTAGGCAAATAGAAAGAAAAGAGTATCCAAGGGTCATGACCAACCTTCTGCTCTGGCGGATTATTACCCGGGGATTTTTTGTTCCGAGATTCAGAAATGCCTTTTAGACTCCCATCTCCTTGACTGAAACCATTTGACTGCCTCGAAAATTGGCTACCCAAGGAGGTACTTCTATTCATGCTAAAGTAACTTTTACCATCAGCGAACTTTTGATGCTGTGCAATGGAGGAATGTCGTCTCAGAGAAAATAATACATCATCAGTTGTGGCTCTAATTTGTGATCCAAATACACAAGAATCCCATTGTTTCAGCCATAAGAGCACCTGCAGACAGAGATGATCAAGCTTTACCTTTTGAGAAACAAAGACATCATACGGGCCAGAATCAAAACAATTCATAGATTCCTGATAGAAAGACTGTATGGAAAAAACACTATTACCTCTCGATTTGTTTGCTCATCACTAAGAAGCTCAGTAAAAGAGTTCGGGGCATATTTATCCACCCAAAGTTGTTCACTGGCAGCAGGGATGTTTGAATGAACCGATTCACTGACAGCCTCAGAGCTAACTTGCAAAGTCTGCACCATCATAATATCCTGGCTTAGCCATAATGTAGCACATAGTAAACATGAAAACATATATGTTTTAGAATAAATGGTGGTCCAACCAATTTAAAATGCTATTTTGAGCTTTTCCCAGGTTTGACTGATTTTGACCTTTTCTATCAGGACCCCACATTCCATAAACTAGATCGGTGAAGCTGTGGAGGTGATGATTTCAGTGAACATTCTGGTCCAGTTTTTAAAACACTGATTCTAGAAACCAATATCAATCATGAAGTCCAAGAAAAAAGTATCCCTTTTTTGTCAAATTAAGAAGGGAAAATGGATAGAGAATGGAGCTTCTGGTAAGAACTACGATTAATGCTAATGATCAAGGTCGTGAAGAGGAATGTTCTCCCACGTGAAAGGTTATGGATGTAATATTTATGACATGGCATAAGAATACACAGAGAGTCATATGCCATATTGTTGGAAGAAGGCCCAAATATGCCTTCTATAGCACCATTTAAAGTTGGTGGAAGAGAACAAAGCATGCTTTGGTTAGGCAGACCCTTTTGCACAGACAAGATAGAGGGTTCAAACTTCTAACTCTGATCCGCTCCTCGATAACCTCACTACACACCCGCATGCCAGTGGCGGCCAACTAAAATAATAATCAAGCAAGCTCTCTCACAGAACATGCTAATTCTTTTTTAGCTGTATTCTAGAACTCAACTGAAGGTCAAAAAAATGTTCACGTGACTAACAGTAATTAAATAACCAACACTATAGGCAGAAAAGGATGACCAATATAGCATGAGCCACAGATGATAAAAGGAAACAACAAAGATAAAAATAAAATAAAAACTTTTGAGAAGTTCACTCTTCATCTCTAAACAAGATTCTGTACAACTTTTTATCTCCATTAAACATTAAAGACCTCTTTGTTAGCATCGAATTGAATTCCTAGGAATTCATGGTATAATTGGTTCCAAAATAAGGAGGTGAGCGGTGAAGGATATAAGATGGAGATGAAGATAGGACACTCACTTTCCTAGTAACTGGATTTACTAGGGTGACAGCTGGGTGTTTATTTCCCATCTCCCCTTAATTCATATTCCATTAGAGAGGAGATTATTTGATGACCATCTATGGATCTTCCCCTTTGTTTCTTGAATTTTGCCTACTTCTAGGATTTATGAAAACATTTCCTAGGAATTCATTCAATGAAAAAGACAGGCCCTAAATTGATTAATCTGAAAAAGAAAAAAAAAAAAAAAAAAAAGATACCTTTGTGAATGCCTCTTGTTCCACTCTTTCTATTAGGACATTGATGGGTTCAGAGAGAAGACCTGCACATTACATTAGTGACAGAAATAAGCTATTGAGAAAATGTTATGCATGTAACAAGGAAACATGCGACCGAAATTCATTTAACATATTGTGCATGGGTACATTCCAATCCACAGAAGGCACTGCAGCACTTAAAGTAACACTAATGTCTAATGTCCACACTGAAATGGTAGGCTTGTATGGATTTCAGTCGATATCACTGCACCCTTATATAACTTACAGAGTGCAAAGATCAACACAAGTAACCTAACTAGCAGACTATGTGAGAAACCAGCATGGACATACTAGACTGCAGCAGGTCAGAAGGAAGGAAAACATTAGATTTTGCTTTCCATGACATACATCAATATCCACCATCAAGTCTGTGATGCTTATTTGAATTCAGACAGCCCAGAGTATAACAATGTGAAGAAAATTGTGATGTCTAGACATTGCGATAACAGGGAATTCAATTCCATGATTGTCCATCTCCCCCTGATTTGTATAGATTAATCAATAGATATAGATATTTATGGATATTCACCTTTCTTTGTTCAACCATAGCTACTTTCAGGAATACATTTCTTGGAATTCAATTTCACGCAAACAATAGGGCCCTAAAAGAAACCACCTTGAATTTCACGAGTTCATCCAAATATCACTAAAAAAGGAAATCCTAAGAAAATGGAATTGAGATATCAGAATGAGAATACCATTGAGGGGGCGCTCAACATGCAACCTCTTCCCATCATTCTCCATCTCCCACCGGCTCATTTTAGCATAGACCCGATCGCCGCCAGGACCAGTAACCGAAATACATTCGCCGTCGATCTCCGATGCAAACCGTGAAAGAACCTTCTCCTCAACGGCTACTGGGGCCACCACTTCATCCGCCGGCCCCGCATCAATGACTGGATCCAGAGCAGAATTCTCCGCCGCCGCCGGCGGCGAATAACGCAACCAGTCCTCATCGGGTTCAGCTTCTGGAGACTTTCTGCTCCGCTTCTCGTCCGATCCCTTTGGAGAAGAGGCATCGTAGTCGTCGTCGTTTGAGCGTGGCCTCTTCTTGGAGGTCTGGTTCTCTGCAACAACTATGAGATCTGAGAGATGAAGAATGAGATGAGAATGGAGAGATAATAGGAGAATGAGAAAGGGATTGGAGGTGGAAATTGCCTGGGATTTTGGCGGAAGGTTCTGGAAGATGATCTTCTTCTTCTTCTTCTTCGAATGGGGGATAGAAATCTAAATCTGGTTCTTGGTCGAGAAGAGCGTTGGATTCGAGCCATTCGAGTTCATCGGGAAGGGGAATGTCGGTTTCCATGTCCATATGTTCTGCAACGGCGACAGATGCGATAGGGGAAGAGAGAGAGGTAGGTTCGACGACGACTTGGGAGGGAAAATGGCGGGTTCATTTGGGGAGCGAGTGGGTTTGGGTTTCTTTGGCGGGAAAAAGAAGGCAGAAGGGCAGGTAAGTGGGTTCCTCTTCTTACCACGTGGCATATTGTTGGGAGAGACAGGATCTGCTGAAAATCTAAAATTATATATATATATATATATATATATATGAGAAATGTTCATGTACATCCATCCCTCACCATACACTTCTCCTTTTTGCATATGAAGACAAATGAGTGTACCTCATTTATGTACTTGAAAACTTACTTTTTGTACTTGAAAATCCCATTTATGGAAGTGTCCCTCACCTTATGGTGAGGGATAGATGCACATGAACACTCCCCTATATATATATATATATATATATATATATATATATATATATACACACACACACACACACACATGAGCAAGCTCTCCTAAGCTCAAGCCTTTTCATGGGGAGTTTTTATAAGCGACACATGGCGCATCCAAATAAGAGTCATAAATCTTCTTCGGCTCCCTTAAAATTCCTCCCATTTAATTTTAAACGATCTAAAATCTTTTCTAAATCTACTACCTCCTGATGTCACTTCTCTTTAATCTATTCCATTTATTTCCCCTAAAATATCTCTTTATGCCTCTTTAATCAATTTCAATTTACTTCCCCTTGGAATCTCTCTCTGCACACGATTTCTCTTAATTAATTCCCAAAAATTCTCTCTCTACCACTAAAATCTCACCTTATCACATGATTTCTCTCCTTGTACACACATTACATTCAATGGGTCCCACAAATTATTAAACAAACAAAAAAATAAAAATAAAGAAGAAAGGTTATTTGGCTTTGATAGTGAGCCTTATAAATTTATGAGAAATATAGAGATCAAGTTGGTAGTGACTTTTATGATAGGTGGATATGTATGTATTAAATTTTAATGTAGATCAATTTGGGGGACCTCATACCAGATCCAAAAGGTTGGTAATGACTTTTATGATAGGTGGATATATATGTATTAAGTTTTAATGTAGATCAATTTGGGGGACCCTCATACCAAATTCAAATAATAAAGATGTAAGGCCCATTTACAGATCATAGTCGACTTCATCTTTATTGTTTTTTATTAATCTATGGTGCTCACTGTCAAAGCCAAAAATTTTTTTTCAAAGTTTGAATAATATATGGGTCCCATTGTGAAATCTAGATTTTATTCCTTTCAAAACTAACAATTAACGGGACCACTTTCATAAGTTGTAATTACTGCATTTTTCTCCTTATTTTCGTTTCAATATCGGTATGATTAATATATAGGGCCCATTATGTAGGCCAATGGATTTAAAAAATTCACATTTAATATTGACACTCAATTCATGCCTAAGCACAAATATAATTAAATCAAACTTCTAGAATATCTACTATTTACTTGATATTCCCCTAAAATCTCACGAGTTCCCATCTTTATCTGATTTTTTTTTGTTATCATAATTATATTAACTAAATAAATCCCAGTGCCCTATTGCGAAAGCCGATTTTTCTCTTTCCAAACTCACAATTGAAGGGGGCCACTTTCATGATCTATATTTACTACTTTTTTTTTCTCCTTATTCCCCTTTCAATATTTGATATGAGTAATTTGTGAGGCCCATCACGAAACTCGATTGATTTCAAAATTCACATTTAGTTTTGAAAGCGACAATATTTATGCTTAAGCACAAATAAAATAAAATCAATATCCTATAATATCTACTATTTACCTATAATTTCCCTAAAATCTTTCAGCTTTTTAATATTTCAGGTTATTTTAAATACTTATAAATATTTTTAATTAATTAAAACTTTAATTATATTTTTATTATGGCCTGCATTGGGCACATGCCTGCTGCACTAGTCCTTTTTATAATAAAGTAGGGATTTTTAAGATGATTTAACGGAAAAAAAACTGGAGTGCTTGGTTGTATGGTGAATTTAGGTTAGGTAAAGCATTCATTTTCCATATGACACGACAACAAGAGTCATATAAAAAATGCACAATTTCAAAATTTCTCTTCATATATTTCTAAAAAGGTTAAAAAGAAATTTGAAAATTAAGATGATTGCTTCAAACCCTTGTTTGGTGAAAGAAAAGATATCCGTACGGTAAAAAAAAACAACGATAAATAAGTCTTAGTTATCTTCTACTCTAATTCATTACCACAACCTTTCATATCTTATATCTTAAATCACCATCTCCAATTTAACCCACCCAATATCTTGAAATATGACAAACGAGCTTTAAAAAATAATTTTTGAAATTTTTGACACGATCATAAATTGACGGGAGGGCATTTTTTTTTTTCTTCAACCCATTTGGCACTTGGTAATTAAGTTCACATTCATATATATACTCTTGTTAATTAAGTTCACATTCATATATATACTCCAGACACGTTTGTGTACATGCCACTTCCATTTAATCCTTCCCAATAATTATTTTTCAGTTCGTAGCCAGAACTCAAATTTTATTAAAGATTCAGCAACACTATTCATCGGTACAATGAAAAATTAACCTGGCATTGGATCTATCCAGATCTCCAAGTAAATTTTAGTAAGAAATTTCATTTCACTCGCAACTTCACTAACCTAAGCAGTTTATAAGAACCAGGCAGTTTATAAGTATATAGAGCAGTCTTAAACAATTCCTGAAAATTTTCCTTAAACAGTTTTTAATTAATTTTATTTTATATTTGTTAATTTCAATTGTTCCTACTACATCAGAACCGTTCCAAAAGAACCTTATAAGAACCGTTTTGCCCTGTTTAAATTTAACAAAATTATTATAAAAGAGGCACTTGATCAGCCATACACATTAATACACATTCATATTAAACATTCTCATCAATGGTAAATTTAATTTATCATAATCACTATTAGTCTATGTCAAAAGTAACAGATAATATATTTTTTTATTAAATGAAAGAGCATTCATTACAAAATATACCCAAGCCCACAAATAATTGGTACAAAATGAACCCAACCCTACAATATTTACAAATATGAAGACAACAATATTTTTTCTAATGAGTCTTTTGAAGGTGTTTTGAGTGCTTCTAAAGCCAATGACTCCACTCAATCATAGATGGGATTTCTTGGTGCTAATGAAGTTGCTTCTGATACAATCATGATGATTGCTGTGATAAATATCATTTTATGTCCAAGGAAAACTCCCTTTGCATCTATTGTTACTTAATCAGCCAAATAGCCATCCGCGAGTCACAAACCTGCAATGTGTCCTGTCTGAGAATCCTTGGATAAATTTTTATTGCAAAGAAAAAAAAAAAAGGATATAGACTGATGTGAGAGAATGGAATGAGAAAATAATGAATAGCACTGCCAAATAAGCCACCATAGCACAAAAAAAATAAATATAAATAAATAAATAAAATAAAATAAAAATAAAAATAAAAATTTGAGGTTATCTGCACACACTATCTATAGAAGAGAAATATCATGTTCAGCAACTCTTCAACTGAATATGAAAGCTAGTACCTTATTTACATCAAAATCAAATTGACTTATAGGGAACATGTATTTTGCCTAAAAATTATTTGTCCAAGCATTAAATGATGATATATGTATGATACGGTGTCAATAGAAATAGCAGATTGATTTCTAGAGTTCCATCATATAAAATGAAAAATTTTCTTTACTTCCTATGTGTAAACCCAAACAATAACAATAGGAGATTTATACACAACTAATGGTGACATCAATTGTGGAAATAAGCAATAGTCATCATGTTTCGCAGCAACACAATACTCAAAGAAACGGCCTATTTACTGCGGACAAGGTCGGCACCGACCTTATGCAGTGTAAATAAGGTCAGTGCCGACGATGTGCTAAATAGGTTAAAAAAAAATCGGCACAATTGCTCTAATTGGTGCACCACCATCTAAAGTGTTTGATCGGGTCACACGTGCGTATTAAGTGTTTTTTCCGATTAAATCCTCTAAAAAAACTGAAGAAAAAAAAAAAGAAAGAAAAATAAATGAAGTGAGAAGCAATTGCTCCCAATATCCACATCAAAGTTCAGACAGCTATCTGTAGAGCAGGCGTCAAAAGTAAGAATAAGGCAGTATTTTGGTCTAAAAAGGCTGTGCTTTCCCCACTTTTGAACTCAATATTACAAATGTTGGCACAATAAATTAAATATTCAGGCAGTTCTCAATCAAAAAACTAAAAACACTTTTTTTTTTACCCCAGCTAAGGAGGCTTGACCCAATATTGACAGAGCCCGGCACGCCCGGGAAGAAAGACTACGAAGTGGGAATAAAGCCCAACACACCTAGGAAGGAAGTCCGCCTATACACATGCAGGAATACAGGGAGTTCTCAATCAATAAACTAAAAACACTTCTTTTTTTTTTTGGTACCCCAACTAAAAAGGCTGGACCCAATATTGAGAGAGCCTGGCACGCCCGGGAAGAAAGCCCACGAAATGAGAATAAAGCCCAACACACATAGGAAGGAAGTCTGCCTATACACATGTAGGAATACAGGGGGGAGGTGGGGGTTGAGAACCCCTGACCTCCCCAATAAGAACCCAACTCCTTACCATTGGGGTAAGGAGCGGTTCTTAACTAAAAACACTTGATGTAAGTAACAAGTTAAAAGTTAATACAACCTAAAGCAAATGTGAGTATGCTATCAAAAATAAATTGCCAAACAATTGTAATGTATCTAACAAACAAAAATGCAGTGGATATAAAAGTAAGAATGCTTTCTGAGAAATAGACCACCACCAGTCCACATATCAGTTCTTAGAGTTAGTATTTAGCACTAAAATTTCCAAAACGTCATGGGGACATTTTAATATAGGACATAATTACTTCAATACAAAAATAAGAGGAATTAACAATACCCATTAAATAGAAAGAAAGTAACAAAATAAACATTCAAAATACCACTGGGCACATTAAATAAGCAATGGAAACACAACAAAGATGAAAAATGGAGAATGAAGGAACGAAAACTAAAGAAAACCAAAACCAAGAAGATTTATAAAAAAACCAAAACCAAGAAGATTTATAACTCCTATGACGGAGACTGGATATCTATCTCAACAGAAACTGATAGAATACAGAACAAAATCAGAAGCTACTACTTACCTCTACCAGCATTCATGGTCCTTCAGCAACAAGCTGAAAGCGTGTAGCTGCAAGTACGACAATAATAGAAGCGGAAACGATGTGGACAATTAAAACTATAAAGAGAATGTAGATAAGTGTTCTGTAGTTTATTTGTATGTTCTGATAAAAAAATATTAAATACTGTTAGGTCAATAAGTAATCTTCTCTTTACATCATGCCTTTGGAAGGGGGCCAATGCATGATCTGTCTGAAAGAAGCAAACATCTACAAAGAAGAGGATGGTGACGAAAGGGATGAAGTTGGAGTTCTCCAAACTCACATGCAATGCTCATGGAACGTCCTACAATGGTGAAGGGCTGAAATGCATTTCAGAAACCAGACATGCAACAGATTTAGGCTATTCTTGCTGATTGAAGGAAGGAGGAAGAGGATAAGGGGAGACCTGCCAATAGAGCGATTATAGTCTCAAATGGAGAGGAAGGGAGCTTGTAGTGGATGAATTAATGAAGAAGATGAATATGGAACTCTCTCTCACCCACAAGCAAGGTCTCCAATGGTGATTGCTAGCAAGGAGAACGGAATGGGAGAAAGAAAATGGAAAGAAAAGGTTTCAGTTAAGAGGGGAAAAAGAGAATGAGAGGATCCGTTGGGGAATGGCTCTTTAAAAGGGAAATTACATGGATTTTGCATGCATACTCAGAGCGAATAAGGTAATTCCGAAAAAGGGCCTTTGGCTGAAAAGTGGGTTGGACGCACGAAATGCACTTTGAAGTTTGAACACCATGAATTTTATAAAAAATCATAAACTAACTCGATTAAACTCTAATTCTACTTAGAGAGAACATAACTTAAATATCACTAATCATGGAAACTAGGAATCGGGGTCTTGATTCAACAATGGAGAAAATCTATGTCTGCATTTTCTCAAGAAATTGAAGTTTCCATAGATGATGCTCCATCATCAAAGCTAACTTCTCTCGTGGTGACTATCGCCACCCTTCTTTATTTTTCCTTCTATTGAGAGTTTATTAATGGGATGAGAATGGATTCACTTTTATTTAGGACTCTTTTTTGTTGGTGCTAAATAAGCCTTAATAGTTACTTGGTGTCTTTATAGAAATGACGTTAACGCTTCCGTTGCAGATGTTGGTTCTTGGCAACCATCTCATTCTGTACAAATGGATCCTAACCTGTGAAAGGTTAAGGGGCTGGCCCCTTCTAAAGGAATGGTGTAAAGAGAAAGTACAATTTATGATTAATCACACACTGTGGGCGGGCGGCTTTTGGTGGCAGGCGGCTTTTGGTGCAAGTATAAGGATGCAGCCTTCAACCCTGCATCTTTTCAAGTGAAGCTGCTGGTTTTGACGTTTTTGTTCTTTTCTTTACCTTTTTACTATTTGATTGTCTTTTTTCATGTTTCATTGCCTCTCTATTCTCCATATTGTTCCCTCTGCAGTTTGCAATCCTTCTTTTATCTTTACCAAAAGAAAAAAAACGGAAAATGTTAGAAAAGAGATCACCGTAGCATTGTAGAATAAGGAGGTGGGCTTCTGAAACCATGTGTTGGATGACCATGTACACGGCCTCTGCACTATTTAGTCTTTTTTGGCTTTTAAAATCACATTATAATATATTAAGTTAGGAGGTTTTAGATTCAATTTTGACCGACGATTATAATTTTGGCTGACGATTATGTAACTACTCATGCAACCAGCCACTCATTTTTTTCATCAAACCACTTCAATTGTTCCTATGTAACTACACCTAGGTCAGGCACTGTCCATGCTTTATATCTAGGCCCACTTGAACAATCTTGTAAAAAAAAAAAAGAGAATCTGATCGGTCAGGTGGGTCTCAATCTCTCACTTAGAATTTGTAGAAATGAGAATTTCACATTGATATAAAGTGTGTATCAAATTTTCAATGCATGTAGCTCAAAAAAAATTAATTGACTTCATTGTTCCAATGTGCAAAAACGAAAATTTCAATTCCTATAGGAAGAGGTGGGACCTCAAAATCCTCAAAAAATTATAATAAATTAAGTTAGAAGGTTTTGGCTTCAATTTTGACCGTCGGTTAAAATTTTGACCAAGGATTATTTAACTACTCATGCAACTATCCACTCATTTTTTTTCCGTCAAACCACTCATATTTCAATTGTTCATATATAACTATACCATTTTTGCTCAAATCTCTTTATTTCTAATTTATCCAACTTGCCCTATGGGAAGAGATACATTTTTTTTAATATGTGATTAATTTTTTTTTAGTGCAGTGCAGGGAGATACCATACTAAGCACGGGTTGTCGGGCTAGTATATAATTATTCAAAAACAATAGAGTAACACAATAAGATGTTCAAGGACGCTTTTCAAATTGGATGATATTATACAAGGGTTGTTCAAAATTTTGCTCTACTTTATCCCTAAAACTGAAAATGACCTTCCTCTATACAGATCAGCATTTAGGCGGGGTTGGACCGTATGGCAAATGTGTTTGGCCATATTAGGATCTGTCCTATCATGAGAGATCGTTCGGGACTCTTCAAAATAAGAATGATAAATAATATATTTGTATCTATTAGATTTATATTTCTCTTAATAGAATTTAAAAAAAAGTTTAAATTTTAATGTATATTCATTTTTGGGCCCGGGCAAAGCAGGCCTTTGTTGCTAGTTTTTATTTTGGGTGAATCCATGGCATATTCCTCATGCTAGCACATCACTCAAATACTATGGTCATCCATGATCTATCTATCTAATCCAACCAATAAAAATTATCTTTCATCCATGGTATTGAGCTCATGTTTTGTATATAGAACCCAATGTATCTATCATCACTGAATAATTGAATTATAAGGTCCTTATACATCATTTACAGGACCAACACCAATATTGATCATCAAACCTTTTTTGTCATTAGATCAACACAAATCAGCATTTCATAATTTTTGGCTTGAAACTTGAAAGACCAGTGTTTCAAATTAAAAATTGTGGCAACCCCACATTTCATTAGGCATAGATACTCAATGCATATCCATATGCATTTGATCAGCATTTCATATTGAGGGATTAAGAAAACAATTGCTTAAGGAGTTGTTTGCTGCAAGAACCTAGGAAATGTGTCTTGGTCCCAAAACTTGACATCAAACCATGATGCACTGACGAGAAATTGTGACATTTGTGATCTCATCCCATTGAAGGCTAGTACAAATAAATCCTAAAATCCGATAGTCCTGCAAGCATGCTAAATCGGTGTATTAGTCTCAGCAAACGTCCCTCTTAACGTGGACTCACCTTTGATCAAGTCAACACATTCTCACGTTTCGTAACCCTTGGGGGATCAACTCAACACATTCTCACATTTTGTCATGAATTTCTTTCGTTGATGTATCTGCATATCACTTTAAAAAATCACTAAACAACAACTAAATGGAGAACAAATGTAGAATATTACAGAGGTACTAAAATGTAAGAAAGAAAATGTAAGGTTATTTGCCTATTAGAAATGCACATATTTATCCAATATTTAACATTTTTCAAGATATGTAGATTCCTTTCAACATAAGATATGATCAATTTATAGTGATATTTTTTGATTAATGAGTAGATCAAGCTGATTATTGACAAGCACTTAAAGAGTTAATAAATGGCGACATGGGGAACGAGGATCAGAGGCTTCTGAATGAAACATGACATACTGAAAATTTTAAAATAAATGCCAATGCAAGTTTCAATCAAGCAAATTGGTTAAAAATCTCTCAATTACAAAATTCTCATATTCCCAAATCCTATACTCTGTTTAGTCTATGCTTGCTTTTTGTTTCATTAGAATGTAATAAGAGCAACAGAATTAAATAGAATGCAATATTTGGGTAAGATCTCATAGTAGTAGTGTTGATTTCATTGCTTTTTTCTGCGTTGTGTAACTTTTATGATAAGCTTCACTAATTTTTAACAATCCCTGGTTATGAATCAACTCGTTAACGACATGGGTGTATCTGAAAATGCATGTGCTAAGTCCCCAATGTAGTGAAAGATTTTAAAATAAATATTTTCGCTAACAATAAAGGTCCAAGAAATCTAAATACCAAGATTCAAGTCTAAGAGCCAAAGCAAACTGTTAAAATACCACAATTAGCTTTAAAAACAAAAGCAAACTATCAAAATACCAAAATTCAACTCTAATAACCTAAACAAACTACTCTTCTCAAGTATTTTTGGGCTATAACAATCACCTAAAAAGAGAGCTGTAGAAAATAAAAACATGTTGAACCCTACAATTTCATTAGTTAAAATCAGCTATTGGGAGTCCCTTTTCCTTTTTGTGTTTTTATACATGCGTGTCATTATCATTCCAATAGATAACATAACTGGGACGGTGCTTGATTAGACGCTTAAGCAACCAAACAATTGGAAAAAAGAATGCATGCCTAAGAAATGGACTTCTAATTTCATAAGTTCGAAATTTGTTTATTTAAGTTCCTTCAAACTGAGAAGCAATTGCTCCCAATATCCACATCAAAGTTCAGACAGCTATCTGTAGAGCAGGCATCAAAAGTAAGAATAAGGCAGTATTCTGGTCTAAAAAGGCTGTGCTTTCCCCACTTTTGAACTCAATATTACAAATGTTGGCACAATAAATTAAATATTCAGGCAGTTCTCAATCAAAAAACTAAAAACACTTTTTTTTTGTACCCCAGCTAAGGAGGTTTGCCCCAATATTGACAGAGCCCGGCACGCCCGGGAAGAAAGACTACGAAGTGGGATTAAAGCCCAACACACCTAGGAAGGAAGTCCGCCTATACACATGCAGGAATACAGGGAGTTCTCAATCAATAAACTAAAAACACTTCTTTTTTTTTTTGGTACCCCAACTAAAAAGGCTGGACCCAATATTGAGAGAGCCTGGCACGCCCGGGAAGAAAGCCCACGAAATGAGAATAAAGCCCAACACACATAGGAAGGAAGTCTGCCTATACACATGTAGGAATACAGGGGGGAGGTGGGGGTTGAGAACCCCTGACCTCCCCAATAAGAACCCAACTCCTTACCATTGGGGTAAGGAGTGGTTCTTAACTAAAAACACTTGATGTAAGTAACAAGTTAAAAGTTAATACAACCTAAAGCAAATGTGAGTATGCTATCAAAAATAAATTGCCAAACAATTGTAATGTATCTAACAAACGAAAATGCAGTGGATATAAAAGTAAGAATGCTGTCTGAGAAATAGACCACCACCAGTCCACATATCAGTTCTTAGAGTTAGTATTTAGCACTAAAATTTCCAAAACGTCATGGGGACATTTTAATATAGGACATAATTACTTCAATACAAAAATAAGAGGAAGTAACTATACCCATTAAATAGAAAGAAAGTAACAAAATGAACATTCAAAATTCCACTGGGCACATTAAATAAGCAATGGAAACACAACAAAGATGAAAAATGGAGAATGAATGAACGAAAACTAAAAAAAAACAAAACCAAGGAGGTTTATAACTCCTATAACTGAGATTGGATATCTATCTCAACAGAAACTGATAAGAATACTGAACAAAAACAGAAGCTGTTTACCTCTACCAGCATTCATGGTCCTTCAGCAACAAGCTAAAAGCATGCAGCTGCAAGTACGACAATAATAGAAGCGGAAACGATATGGACGATTAAAACTATAAAGAGAATGTAGATAAGTGTTTTGTGGTTTATTTGTATGTTCTGATAAAAAAACCATTAAATACTGTTAGGTCAATAAGTAATCTGCTCTTTACATCATGCCTTTGGCTGAAAGAAGCTAACATCTACAAAGAAACATTTAAATCATTTCTAGAAAGACACCAGCGAACCTATTATTCTTAGTTAGCACCAAGAAGAAAGGGTCCTCGATAATACAAAAATGAAATCATAAAAGAAACGTTGTATTATTGCTTGGCATATTCCAAATATTTTGCACGATATGAAAATATCCATCCAGATTGCATCACTAACTGAAGTACCTGAGGAGGTCTAGGCGGAGGAATTTCACATAATAAATTGATCAAAATGACAGGGTGATGAGAAAACTCGAATGTCAATTAAAAAGAAAAAACATCACAACTAAACTCATTTACCAAATGAGAGCTGATCAGAGCGATACCAAGCTGGCATGTCAATGCCATATGCTTGTCACCTTAGACTAATCGGGTATTTAACTAAAATACATACAATTACATAATAATAATAAAATAAATAATTTATATATATATAAATAATAATCAAAACATCACAAGCAGTGTTGATGATAGAAAGTATTAAGGTGATTGTTTTTGTTAGCTTAATTATAGTTACCTCCTAGTCCACCTCCAGCACCACCATGTCCCGGACCATCTCCTCCACGTCCACCTCCAGGTCCCCACCATATCCCGAACCATGACCGTGATCATAGCCACCTCCAGGGCCCCCACCATATCCCGGACCATGACCGTTATCATAGCCACCTCCAAGTACCCCACCATATCTCGAACCATGACCGCAATCATAGCCACTTCCAGGTCCCCTACTTTCATAAAATCCACCTTCAATTCCTCTGGCATAGCTGGAACCACTATCGAAACCACGGTGAGAACCGGAGCCAGAAGCACCCCCACCATCTCCACTACCATGACCTCTTCCGCCTCCACTGCCACCACTCCTCCCTTTAGTAGCTATTAATTCATCCGCTCTTTCTTCAGCTGTAGATGATAGCCCTACATAAATTAGCCATGAACTCTTCCACCTCCAGGTCCCCCACTTTCATAAAACCCACCTTCAACTCCTTTGTCATAGCTTGAACCACTATTGAAACCACAGTGAGCTAGAAACACCCCCACCATCTCCACTACCATGACCTCTTTCGCCTCCACTGCCACCACTCCTCCCTTTAGTAGCAATTAATTCATCAGCTTTTTGTTCAGCTGCAAAGGATAGCCCCACATAAATTAACCATGACCTCTTCCACCTCCATTGCTACCACCATATCCTGGACCATGACCGTAATCATATCCACCTCTAGGTCCCCCACTTTCATAAAAGCCACCCTCAACTCCTCTGCCATAGCTTGAGCCACTATCGAAACAACGGTGAGAACCGGAGCCAGAAGCACCCCCACCATCTCCACTATCATGACCTCTTCCGCCTCCACTGCCACTACTCCTACCTTTAGTAGCGATTAATTCATTGGCTCTTTGTTCAGCTGCAGAGGATAGCTCCACATAAATTAATATTAAGAATGCAAAAATAACAACTCTAAAGTGTAACATGTTTTAGTTTATAAATAAATCACATATGCAATAGAAGAAAAAGAGAAGTTTATGAAGAGAAATAAAGAAAACTAAAGAGGCCAATCTTTTTAAATCTTAAGCACTAAGTCAAAGCCAATCATCTTTAATCTTTATTAAAGACTGCTCATCATTTTTTTCTTTTCTTTTCTTCTCTTCGAACTATGTGGGCCGGGCCATCTTGATTAGGGGCTCAACTTGTACTAGTCCAAGCTCGAGCCTGCATAAAAACCCAATTCATGATTGGCATGCTCGTGTTTGGGCCTAGATTTTGTAGCCCCATATGAAACACTTTGTAGAAATCAAGTTTTGATACCAACTTGTAAGCTTGACCAGATGGGATTATCACAAATGTAGACCAGTGATGCTTTTCCAAATACCATCTAGAAAGTAGAGCTCTCAAATAATTATGCCTGATTAAATTCATTGATCACGTCCAAACACAATTTGATACACATAATTTCATTTCATTTAGCAAAAGAAACAACCAGTCTAACATAAAGAGAGACCCATTCCCATCACATTACCATTCATTAAACCTTAGTCCGGGATAAACCCCATCCAAGAAACCCACCCAAAAAATGGTGTGAACATGAGAGCCTACCAAAAGTGCTACATTTGATTTCTGGTACTTGTCTAACCCCACAATACATAATTTGTGGGCATTCTTTAAGAAAAATATGCCATGCAAGTACTAAAGACAAAGCCTAAGAACCCAACAAAAGCCTTAGAATCCAACACCTAAGAACCCATTCACTTCTATATCTCCATAGAAATGATGGGAAGTTGTTGGAACTTCCCACTATAGATCATGTTTTAACGACTAAAAGAATGCCACTTGTTACAAGCACATGCAAGTAAGTCCATGTACTTTTAATGGATTTGGTGGTTCTCTGTGAGAGGAGAGCTGAACATGAGCTGCAACAAAAGAGGCTATGGACCACAAAGACACATAGAGAGAGAATGGAGTATGCAGGCCAATCATGCAATGTGAAAGGATTCTAGTGCTGGTCTTTTGCAATCAAAAGAGGAAGTCCATTGCTGATTGCATCATTGCACCACTATTAGGAGTGATGGAAGCTATTGAGAGGGAAGGCATGCACAAGGGAATTTCCACCTCACCTTTAGATTTTAATAATTAGAAACAACTAACTCCCATATATATATATCGGCCAATGCCTTCAACTTTTTTCACCATCAATAGCATAAGTTGTTAGACTTGTTCCTAAAATAATTTTCTTTAGTTTTCTTTATTTTTAAGTTTCTTATTCCTAAAAAAAGGTTTCACAAATAATAGATTTTCACATTACTCACATTTTGGGACCTGTTTGTCTCATGTAAGTGAATACGTATGATTGTATTTCTGTAAGTGGTTAAAAATGAAAAACTAAATCTAAAATATCCAAAAAATCTATCAAATAACCTCCCCATTAATTGAAATCGAATGAGGTAAGATAGGAATGAATAGCAATCCATCACGCTAATAACTTAATACCTAGGAAAGTCCACATCCCATTCACATCTCTACCTTATATCTTTCACCCTTCACCTCTTTCATAATCCTTTGTTAAGCTCATTTCACTCTATAAAACCTATGTATTTAATATAGGGCTGTCAATCGGGTCGTATTAACAAATTCGGATTGCGGGTTAACGAATTCGTGCTAAATCCACCTCAACCCGTACATTACCCGCTTAACTTAATGGGTAAAAAAATTCAACCCGAATACAGTTCTTTAATATAACGGGCTACATGACCCAACCCGTTAACTCGTTAAGTAATTAAGTCGTTTCAAAAATTAAAAAAAAATCATACAAAAATATATAAGCTACACGAAACTGTAAGTGAAGATCTCAAGTGTATCCCACCTAAACCCCCACTATAAAACAATAAATTTCAATTTCCTCTGTATGAATATAAATTAATTCTAGCTATACTTAGGGATAAAAAAAATTAATGGGTTAAGCGGGTTGTTAACGGATTACTGGTTTAATTCGTACACAATCTGTTAACTTAACAAGTTAACGAGTTTAACCCATTAACGATCTGAACTCATAAATATCGTGTGGGTTCGTATCATATTAATGGGTCGTGTGGCATTTTGACGGCCCTAATTTATACAAACAATCATGCTCTTTGAATGAAATCCAAGAGGACAAAAATGGTTCTCCCTAGCACATATTCATGGTCGACCATCATTGGCTCATATCATTTTGTTGTTCCCAGAAAACGTGAGCCAGGATTTTATATTTTTTATTTTTTTTTGTCATATCCAAGAGTATAATGGCGAGTCATGGAACTGGAAGTGCTGGAATGCAGTTGAAAGCCACCGACTTTGGTAAAGAGTGCCACAATTACACGCATGGAAATGAATAAATTGACTTGGTTTTAAGTGAGTCGGTGTGATGTTGACTCTTTACTATAGCACCAATTTATTTTATTATTATTATTATTTTTTCATCCTTCCTCATTTTTAAAGTTAACAAAGGGACCATACCTTCAAGATGACGTTCCATTAGTTTTGTAGCTTACCCCATTTAAATCTCTACCTTTATTGCAGACAACCTATTGCCTAGAGAAAGATTATAGAAGAGATGGAAAGGGAAAGGAGAAGAGAGGGATGTGTGAGACAGAGACAAGCGAGAAGGGTACAGAGATGAGTGGAGAGGTAGATGAGACAGAGCAGAGCGAGAAATTTTACGAAGGGTTAGAAACCGGCCCAGCTTGGGTTAGTTGCTTATGGCCCGAGTCAGGCTTGGGCCGGACTTATTAAATCATTTTGTATGGTATTTGTGACGAGCACCAGATATCCACTTTGGATTTAACACTTTGAATTAGTGGGTCAAATCGTCGATTTTATTAGAGTGAGAACATTACAGGAATTGGTTTGTCTTTTTGGAATGTTAAAACTTGCATGTGCTTTAAATGCTCTATATAATCATCGATTTAGCATTAGAGGGTCAAATCATCGATTTTAGCATGCAGCATTTTGTTATGCTATTTTGGCAAGCATTTTCCAATTGGGTAGAGGATGCTTCAATGATGTTGTGTTAAGATCTTTTGATTTGTAATGATGTTCTGATTTGAAATCTTTCTCTTGAATGTTAAATGTTCTTATGTTAAAGTTAAGTCATCACCCAGTGTAGGTCCCAGTGTAGGTCCCACCAAAGTAGGGTCCTGGCATATGTTAGACCAAAGTAGGGTCCTGGCATATGTTAACGTTAAGTATTTTATTATTAATTTCTTATATTACTTTATTAGCTTGATTACAAGCTTTGTTATCTCCATAACACTTTCAACTTTATAATTTTCTTTAAGATATAAGTTTGATTTTGTTCTTTATTTCACTTTATGTGATCTGTAGCTTTGTCAATGACCCATCGCCCAGATGTTGTATTTGCAGTTATGGTGGATTTACGATGAACTTGTATTTTATTTTATTTTTTGTAAATAAGTGTGATTTCATCATCTTCTTATTTGGGTAGTTTGGTTTTTGCTTGTATGGAATTTTTGTCTGGTTTAATTCTCGTGTAGCAGTTACTGTTTAGGAGCGGAAAACACAGCTCCACCAACAAAGCAGAAGTTGGATTCTATAAGTATTGAATTTTGAGTATTTTGTATTGTATTGTAAGCCTATTAAGTCAAATGAATGTAATTGGCTCAAACCAGTGTTAGATTTGGCATCACATATTATTGGCATATTAATTTCATTTATCACACAATTTGGTCATGTCCTATTTAATGAGTTAAGCATGGTATATCTAATAAATTTGTGGTAAAGTCTCTCCATGGACCATCCCAGAATTTAGGAATCTCTTTTGTTCAATGATGTCAATACTCTAACTAAATCTAGCATTATCTAAATCTTACATTATCTTTTCATGCAATTCCTTAATGCTCTCTATAGTTGTTACTAATTGACCAAAATATTGTTTTTCAACATTTTACAATATTTTAAATTTTTTTGGATATTTTCAACATTGTATGCTTTAACAGTTGCAGATATGATACTGATAACGAAGAAATATTCGAGAGATCGGCCCAACACTCTTGGCATTCAGTTAGTGGAGGAGATTTAAGAGGTTCACTCCGATACCCGACCACAGCACCACCTAACGGAGGCTTCCCTGAGGTAATAATTTAAATGACTTTTGCTTAAAATAAAACTCAATCTAAATTAATCCTAGCCATGAAATATTTCTCTTATATCAAGTATTTTCATTTTCTTTTAATTTATGTGACTTATATTGAATGGCTATGATTAATTTAGATTGAGTTTTATTTTAAGCAAAAGTTATTTAAATTATTACCTTCGGGAAGCCTGCGTTAAGTGGTGCTGTGGTCGGGTATCGGAGTGAACCTCTTAAATCTCCTCCACTAACTGAATGCCAAGAGCGTTGGGCCGATCTCTCGAATATTTCTTCGTTATCAGTATCATATCTGCAACTGTTAAAGCATACAATGTTGGAAATATCTAAGAAAATTTAAAATATTGTAAAATGTTGAAAAACAATATTTTGGTCAATTAGTAACAACTATAGAGCAGACTGCATCAAGGAATTGCATGAAAAGATAATGTAAGATTTAGATAATGCTAGATTTAGTTAGATTATTGACATCATTGAACAAAAGAGATTCCTAAATTCTAGGATGGTCCATAGAGAGACTTTACTACAAATTTATTAGATATACCATGCTTAACTCATTAAATAGGACATGACCAAATTGTGTGATAAATGAAATTAAGATGCCAATAATATGTGATGCCAAATCTAACACTGGTTTGAGCCAATTACATTCATTTGACTCACTAGGCTTACAATACAATACAAAATACTCAAAATTCAATACTTATAGAATCCAACTTCTGCTTTGTTGGTGGAGCTGTGTTTTCCGCTCCTAAACAGTAACTGCTACACGAGAATTAAACCAGACAAAAATTCCATACAAGCAAAAACCAAACTACCCAAATAAGAAGATGATGAAATCACACTTATTTACAAAAAAAAAAATAAAATACAAGTTCATCGTAAATCCACCATAACTGCAAATACAACATCTGGGCGATGGGTCATTGACAAAGCTACAGATCACATAAAGTGAAATAAAGAACAAAATCAAACTTATATCTTAAAGAAAATTAAAAAGTTGAAAGTGTTATGGAGATAACAAAGCTTGTAATCAGGCTAATAAAGTAATATAAGAAATTAATAATAAAATATTTAACTTTAACATATGCCAGGACCCTACTTTGGTGGGACCTACATTGGGTGATGACTTAACTTTAACATAAGAACATTTAACATTCAAGAGAAAGATTTCAAATTAGAACATCATTACAAATCAAAAGATCTTAACACAACATCATTGAAGCATCCTCTACCCAATTGGAAAATGCTTGCCAAAATAGCATAACAAAATGTTGCATGCTAAAATCGATGATTTGACCCTCTAATGCTAAATCGACGATTATATAGAGCATTTAAAGCACATGCAAGTTTTAACATTCCAAAAAGACAAACCAATTCCTGTAATGTTCTCACTCTAATAAAATCGACGATTTGACCCTCTAATTCAAAGTGTTAAATCCAAAGTGGATATCCGGTGCTCGTCACAAATACCATACAAAATGATTTAATAAGTCCGGCCCGAGCCTGACTCGGGCCATAAACAACTAACCCAAGCTGGGCCGGTTTCTAACCCTTCGTAAAATTTGGTCAATTAGTAACAACTATAGAGCAAAATATTGGTCCCCCACTCCCCCCAAGTCATAACCTCATGTATCAATGTCTTATTTGAAATTGTTAAATATGTCTGAGTATTAATATTTAATGTTTGTGCATATCCTTGTAATTCACAATAGTTCATATCTAAAATCCAAATCATTTGTAATTCACAGACTCATTAAAATAGTTCATATCTAAAATCTAAATCAAAAAGAATAAATATGACCTCATGTGTTAGCTTTGAAAATTTCACTCCAATCGGAACCAAGACGATGGTCATATTAGTAGTGTAACATGATTACAAGCACTTCATTAGGATTTAGAACTAGGTCTATTGTTAGATTGACCACACACAATTTTTAGTAGTATTCCAGCAACATGTTTTATAAGTTTCATTATTGAAGTGAGCCTAACTCGGGTAAAATTTCTTTAGGGCCCATTGCAGTCTTAATATTACCTATCACCCCTAGTTATAGATGTATGGACTTCTATATATTTTATGAATTCTGAAGCCTCATAATTCATACTAAATGGTACATGAGCAGTTTTTTCCTTTTTCTTTGGTGAATCAGATATGCATTAAAAACAAACAAAAAAATGCGATTAGCTATATAATATATTATGAATGATTAAATAATAAGGAAAATGCACTGTTTAGAAAAAAAATCTCAAAGATAAGTTCCCAACTTTGCCAAATCACAAAAGAGTTTTATATGAAGAATACAAAGGGGCATTTTGTATATGTATATATAATAAAAGAAAATGACGATTGACAATCTCACATTACTATGAGAGAATTATAGCAACAAAAAGCCCCTATTGAGTGTTTATTCAAAGAACAAAAATCATTCCACCTATGAGCAAAATAAATAATAAAAAAAATATCAACTAATGCAACTTGCTTCTTACTCGCCTTCTGCATATTTTGTTTCATATTTTAGACTCGAATTTGTGGTTTAGAGGGTGGAGTGACGATATTCATAGAAAAAGATGGTTGTGGGTTTAGAGGGGTTTGGAGGGTCTCTTTCGATAGAATAGAAAGAACCTGGGGTTATAGGCGTCGTTTCAACAAAATAGGAATGTAAAGGTTAAAGTGTTGTCAAGCAACAAAATAGGGGAGAGAAACGTTGCTTTATTAACATTGACACTCAGTGGAGGGATACTCATGTAAAAATAAAAAGTATATGGGTGTCTTTGAGGCCCTCCACCTCAAATAAACCTTGGCCCAGGTGGAGTGTTGATATGATGAGCCCGAGGACAATGGGCAATAAACTGGCCCAATAATGATGTGGGCCTGGCCGCCAACACTTGAAAGTTATAACATTGGGTTTTTTATCCTTTCCAAAGTGAGAGAGAATCAGAAACAGAGAATACTGTAAAAGAGAATGGAGGGAAAACAAAACAGAGCGAAAAAAATTAAGGTCTAAGCCAATGCCCAACCCAAAAGGCCTAACTCAAACTGCATTTTTATGTGGACTGGGACATACGGGCTCAAGCTTCTGGTCCATGCTGCACCACCAACTCAACTCGACTGAGGTTTGAGGTCAACAATGCGGTCAACTTGAGCTTTAGCCATTAATGGCTCGACTTGAACACAAGTGGATGTGGATGTGGCCCATTTGATTATGGGCTCATAAATGGGCTCACAACAGCCACTGTCAGTAATTTTCCATTACTTTCGGTACATCCACATACTTTATCCTTTGTTAGGAAAGTTTAAAAAATTAAATAACAACTCAAGTCTTTTGATGGCTATGGTCAAAACCCCACAATACAGCACGTCTCATCTCAGCACACCAAACACTAAACTCCACTTGAGTTCACATTCCCCAGCTTTGTTAAAACATAGGGGGCATTTTATATAAAATGATATATTCTTTTTTTATGACACTTTGAAACAGAAAGAGGCCTTTCTGTCCAAATAGAAACCAACAGCAGTTGACAAGAAACAAAAAAACGGAATGCAAAATGGGAAAGGGGGAGAGGACGATACTCGTCTAGTGGCGATGGAGGAGGGTGCAGGTTGACTGGCGAACCTCCTCGGTCTCCCTGGCAGGGTAGTACTAAAGCATAATTTATAAATAAAATACAAGATCAAGATAAGTAAAGACATGTAATGATTATAAGAGAATAAGAGTGTGACGATGATGATGAAAAGAATGTATAACCTAAATCCAATATTCACAATAGAGCAATACATTAATCACATGTAAGCAATGCGACCATATGCATTAACTTGAGTATTGAGTTTTGACTATTTTAGCCTTAGGAGAAGCGCTTGTATACTCTACTTGCATGTTACATGTTTGATGAAAGTTCTACAAGAAGTGTGCATTATTAAGTTTTCCATAGCGCTGCCTAGGGGTTTGGTCTGACTTAAGATAAAGTGAACTTGTGAAGAGGCCTGCCCATCTCAATTAGTTCAACATTGGGGCTACATTTCACTCGAACCCATCTTGTTAGCGAAAAAAAAAAAAAGTTTATTTTGTGTTGAATTCATTAGTCTTGATCAAGCAATATAGTCTAGTCCAAATTTTATACAAATAAATAGGTATGTGCCTAGTGTTACCCATGCAATTTAGTCATCTGGACCACCACATTGCTGAAAATTTAAATTACCAAGTCCAAGACATTGGAGCATTTCATGGCTACTTTTGGGCCACAAATCGACATGTGAGAGTATTAGGAGGGGAAACAACAAAAGGATAGTAAACTTAAATAACACATGTATTCAATAAGCAAGATGGAGGAAATTATCCCACATTAGACATAGGGCATGACCTGTGATTGTAATTTTTCAAACAAACAAATGTTAGACATACCTTTTTCCTATAGCACCCAATCTGGTAATGGTTCCATATCTACAATTTAGAAAAAGAATGTATGAAAAAATAAATTATAAAATTAATGAATCCATCATAGTTATAAGGATGTTCAAAGAAAGTTGAAAATTAACCTCATAATAGCATTAAGTGTAAATTGAACTAAAAGAGAAAAAAAATGACCAAATATATAATCATATGATTTTCCATATGCCAAACGATGTTCACATGTTTCCTTTATTTCCAAAGACATTATCTGCTAATAGGGATGAATTAAGGCCATATATGTGTAGAGGTTTACCACAATCACATGGTTAGGCTTGTTCAATGGTGGAGGCTTACTTGGCTGAAATCCATCCAAGTTTGGCCTATCAGACAACTCATGTGGATCACCCAAAGTGTAGGCTCCGCTTTCACTATCTCACGGCAAAGAGGCAATATACACATCATAGTGCTGAGCAACATATCACCCTTATCACCATCACAGAATAAGAAAGCATTTCTAGATTATAGATAATTTTTTTTTATGCAAAAGAAACCTCAATGAAACCAACAAGAAACGAGAAAACCAAAAGAACATCACCCTTTTCACATATATGTGTTGTAATTCCGAGAAATGGATGGCACATGAACAGGAGTTCCTGAAAGTAGTACTAGGAAAGAGATACACAAAGATATACAAAAAGAGACTGTAACTGTATATGAAAATCATGCACAAAAGATGACTCCTAACCAGTAGAGATGATACACACTGAAGCAGCCAGACCATTCTCTTTTCATTGCAGTTATGAAGCAAATGGATAAGATGTTGGAGACCCACTTGCCTCCCCATCGGCAGTTGCCTTCTGCATTCTCAACGAATCACCGGCAGTGCTCTCTATCAAGGAACCGGCTGCTCAGATTTCAATCCTTCACACCAAATTTTAGGATGAACAGATATTTCATGAGGATCTCAACCCAAGTTGGGCCAAGGATTGGGATTGGATCGACGATGAGGTTTCGAGAGGAAGAGGGGTTTCAGATGGTTTTGGGAGGGAGAAACTGTTAATGCACAACAGGATCTGGACCAGGATTTTCTTTTGAGGGTTCCATGGTTCCCTTCAATCCAAATGGTGAGCAACCACCCGTAGAGCCGATTACCATATTTATTATGTAGAAAACTTCTCTACTCCAATCCAAAACAAAATCATTGGAAAAAAAAAAACTCATCTCCAAACAGATATCAAGACGGCCAAATACACTCCAAAACCCAACAGAACTACATAAAGCACATGCAAATCTCACACTAAGTAAAAACCATGCTTCTCTACATCCTTTTCCCCCTTTACACACAAGAAGTAAAATTCAAATGTATAGCATCTTGGATACCATCCGAACAAATTCCTAAAGCTCAAGACAACCGTCAATATAAAATTTCAAGACAGCCAAAACATCATCCAAAAGCTCTAAAAAGTCCAAGATAACTAACAAAACCATCATCCTAATAAAGCTCAAAACTCACGAAATCGAGATCCAAGCAGAAATCCATTACTAAATAAATCTAAGTAGATAGATAGATAGAGAGAGAGATATATCACCATTGACAGTCGTGTCAGAAGCTTGGTTGTCGAGCGACGAACGAACTTCCCATCTCCGAGTCTTGAACTGAAGCATATCACTTCAGAAGAGATCGATCGGACGGCTGGTAGAGCATCAGTAAATCTCATTGCGATATCCAAAGGAAATAGCAGCAGGAGAGCAGATAGAAGAAGCCATATCTCCTCTCACCAAGAACGCAAGGAGAAGAACATGAAAGAAATAACTGGATTAGGATTAAGAGAAACAAAAAAAAGGAAGAAGAAGAAGAGAGAGTGGGAGATTGGATGCTCATGCAAGGGAAGCTGTTGGAGTGTTTTTATAAAGCCTGGAGGACAGACGATCAGTACTGTACATTTAATTTTTTTTACTGTATAACTTAACTTACCAACTACCTTTAGATCATGAAAATAAAAGAAGAATCTGAAAGAAATTTAATGCAAGCTGGCAAAGGGCTGGGCTCCGGTACTATAATATAATAAATACATCACTGGCTATCTTCCTATTAGTATTCGCCATGTGGACTGCAAACAAAAAAAACTTGAAAGGTTATGACTGCAAGTGTACCATCGTCTCTCATCTTTATTCAAAGTATAACTCAGCAATTTTTCTTACTTTTTTTTTCGAAAATTACCCCTCAGTCTTGTATGTCTCTCCGGTCTCCATTTCTTTACACCCGTAACCGTGAGTGTCCCACTTCTCTGTTTAGCTATATGTTCATCCACTAATCCAATTGTTTTATATAGGAAGGGTTAATATGTAGAATAAGAGAGTTCGAAATTGAAAAGAGAAAAATACTATAGTGATTGTGAGAATCAATCACGATAATTATATCCGTGGGTGGTTGTAGTATTAACTCTTATACGTCATGTAGGGTTACAAAGTTACGCTGAGGGGGGAAGTCTTATGCGTCATGTCGGGATACAAAGTTACACTGAGTGGGGTAGTCTTAACACTTATGTGTCATGTCGTTTTCTAAAGCTGCCGCAGGCTTGCAGAGGTCTTCTACGTTCGGTCACTTTCAAGTCTTCTATGTTCGGTCACTTTCAAGATAAATAAAAGCAGGGCTTTGGCTCAGGAAAGGTCCATATCTCGTGTCAGAGAAAATCTTATTTCCATGTCCAATACAATGTGAATATCCATTGATATCCTCCCCACGGGACCATCTCACCATCACCTAAATCTCACCCTAGCCCCGGTAGGGGACTGTGTGTCTGGGCCTACTCAATGTTCTGATTTTTCGACCACTATAAATCAAAATCTCAAATGATAAGAAAAAAGTCTTCATAAACAATTACAACAAAATAAAGAGGCTCATGGTCCAATTGATCGAAGGCTTATTTTTTTATTAGAATTCCTTATAGGAATTTTTACTGCACGTAAATTCAGAATTTCTGTCAATAATTTTGTATTTTATTATTGGAATTTCTGAAAATTTGAAATTCTAAATATTTGAAATTCCAAAAAACTCAGTATTTAGAAAACCACTTTAACAAACATGATTTAAAAATTTCGCTTGGCACTGAAATTTTTAGAGAGGGACGACGGCATTTCGAGAGCTCAGTGATCATCTTCTCCATCGATATTTTTGTTTCGTCCTTGCTGTGACTGTCCATCAAGTGGCCTTTTTCTTTAAGGTGTGCTAAAAGACCCACCTTGTTGAAGGGGATTGTTGTATGTAGGGGGTGGGTTTTGTTACACTGTTCTGATTATGGAGATCCTCCCAGTTGGTTACATGTTTTATTTTAAGATGATTGCGCCGTCGTTACAGCAGATCTCTGGCCTTTCACTTTAATCTCCACCCATTAGATAAAAGCTCTTTTCCATCAGTTTTGGGTGGCATTTGGATGTTCCATAGTTGGTATTGCTTTCACTCTTTTTTAGAAGAATATTGGATATCCGTTCAATCTATGGGGCAGTTTGTTGTGCGCCCAAACACGTCATCATCTTTCATCATCTCTCTTTTTGTAACGACATTTGTAGATTGGTGGACTTCATTGGCTTTGTATGGTTTGGCGTTTTGGGATCGATAAAAAATGGGGTGAAAAGTTCCATTTGTAGCATGATGTCAAATTTAGGGTTTATTGGATTGTCTACAGGTGGGATTTGGAGTTTATAGGATAGTGTTACACCCCGACCCGAACTAATCGTAATTAAGGCTAATTAATTGTGATTAATGCTAATTAAGCATGGATAATTGGATTAACTAAGGTTAATGACCAAAGAGGGACAAATCAGTCTCTAATGACACATTAAGCCTAAATGAAATGGATTTGAATAGAAATGAATTGATTGAAATGAGTTTTGACTCAAACAAGGTGAGTTGAGGACTTTTTCGTAAATACGGGTTTTCACGTATTTCATCAAATACGGAAATTCTTAATACCAACGTGTGTATCTTGAAGAGTACGTCAACTTTCATAATAGACACGATTTCATTTGACCTCAAATGGGCCAAGTGGTGCCTCATTTGACTCAAAATGTAAATGTGATAAATGAGAGGGGGTTTTGTTGTGAAGGCTCTTATATTAGAATCAAAAGGGGAAGAATGAGCTCATTTCTCATTTCATCTCTTGCAAAACCAAGGAGAAACCCTAGAGCATTTTCATCTTTTCTCCTTCCTCTTCCATTCCTCTTGATTAAGAGTGAGATTCAAGAGTGATTGAGTGATCTTTGAAGAAGGAAGCATCAACTTCATCTTCTTCCCCAAGCAAAACCACCATTTTTGAAGAGAAGAGCTTGAGAGGGATCTCAAGGATCAATTACTTTGGACCACAAGTGAGTAATGACCTTCCTTTAGGATTTCCAAGTTGTTAATGAATGGTTAGGCATGATTTTTAGCCCCAATGACTCATGGGAGTGCATTTGGGTGTTTTGTGTAATAGGGTTTGAGAAAGGGGATTTTGATCTCAAGCCAACCTAAGTAAAAGAGGGTATTGGCAATTAGCTTCCAAAGGCAAGTATAAACCTTGCTTGTGATTAATATTAATCATTGTAATTGTTCATGGTAGTTGTTCATAGATTTGCTATGGTTTTATGCATTTTACATTGGATTTTGGATTGCTTATGAATGTTTAATGAAGTGATTAAGGGATGATTAGAGATGTGATTATGGATGAATGTGAATGGATGATGCATGAGGGGGGAACAAGAGGTTCCAATTTTATCATGCAAGTTGTAGAATGTGATTAAGAAAAGAGAGGAGAAGAAGAGAGTGAACTGCACAGAATTCGGACAGAAATTCTGCACAGTTCGCTCGAGCGAACCGGGGGTTCATTTTTACGAGTTTTGGTCCGGTGAATTTCGAGTTTTGGATTTTTACGAGAATTGGAGTATGACTCTTAAGTAAAGATGCGCTCCCGATTAGTTTTTAAGACTAATCGTGGTTAAACTAGGTTATTGAGAATTAGTAAGGTTTTAAAGGGGTTCATTGAGCGAACCATAATTGGATATTGCCTAAGCTCCATGGGTGTTAATTAAGGGGACTTGAAATGCACATATTAAATATAAATGTGATGTCCATCAAGAATAACACGTGCATTTGGGAATCAATGATTACACCCGAATGGTTGTTTAGAATTGAGATAGGATTGAGATAGGATTGAGATGGGATTGAGTAAAGCCATATGTGGTGAGTATTACTCTCATTGTGTCATTGTGATCAATCTAATGAGATTGACATTATTGTCATTCATTTCTTTTGTCATGAAAGGAATCATTGCACTGAATTGGATCCATAAGTGGATTCCTTACTGACTGTTATTGATCATTGAGTCTGGCACTACCTAGCGATTGTATTAGAACTCCCAGTGAGTTCAATGAATAATGAATGACTAATCCTGCTGCAGCAGATGGTATTGGGGGTGTTCCGGAGCTCCGTGGTGATGCTAGTGTCCCTGGCCCGGACACTGGTAAGTCCCACTTATTTATATATCCGATCATACCTTTGGGTAGTGATTGAAGCCTCCCTTTGAGGGGAGATGGTAAATGAATAAATCCCGATCATATCTTAGGATATTGATTGAAGCCTTCCTTTTAGGGAAGATGGTAATGAATTGAATGAAATACAATTTAAGAATGCTATGGTAGTTGCAAATTGGTACACGTATACTGACTGTTACTGTCTATTACTGTCATTGTCTATTATGGTCATTGTAGAATTGTCTAGATTACTCTAGCATTGAAATTGTCATTATTGCAATATGGATGTATTGATATACTTTATTGCAAGAATTGTTTATACATTGTTGAACCGTCGTGTTCATTAGTGTTGTTGATGGCATTACAGGCCAGGTTGCCCCTGCCGGCGCTGCAGCGCCCCCGGCGCCAGCGGAGGAGACCGCTCCGGTTCCTCCAGGAGGATTGATAGAGTGGAATCGGCGGGATACCATTTGACTTGGTATTCGAGTGCGATTGGAATATTTTGATAAATATTTTGAGAAAGGTTTTGATAACTGTTATAAATTCGTTTTGGGAATGTAATTAACATTTGGACTGTAATTAATGGTTGTCTGCATAATAATTTTGTATATGCAGCATTTTGGCAAATGTATATTGAAAGCAATACATGTATAAAGACTTTCTTTTTGTATACATGTAAATGATGAATTGTTGATGTCAAATATATATTGTTTTCCGCAAAAGTTTTATATTTGACAGGTTCTTGTGATTGATATCCCTTGTGGATCTCGTTTTAACTTCGGTTAATTCGGGGTTTACGGGAGTAAGTATGATGATCACGGCTCGGCTCGGGCCCGGGTCGTGACAGATAATTTTAAAACACAGCTTCAAATCCCTGTCAGTGAGGGTTTACGTGGGAGAGATGGGGCATGAATTTTTATTTTTTTATTTTTTTTCATCACAGTGTTTAGGCACTGTTTGACCCCCTCTATTTGGACGATATGGATTGATACTTGTATGTGTGCCACATGAACTATTGGGAAATGATGAACATATAAGTGCAAGCTCGTGGCTTTTATAATTTTTCTTTTCTTTTTTGAATGGTCATATGAAGCACGTAGAGTTAAAAGAAACTTCTCTCTCTGGATTTATGAAATGGGAGAGTTTATTCCTCCATTTATATTTTGTAATTAAGTGGGGCCCATGTATCTATCATAAACTTTGGAGGGTAATTTAAAGTTGAATCTGCATATAAATAATACATATGTGATAAGAATTCTAGTTAGAAATTCTTCTAGCCATAAAATAAAGAATTTGTGGAGACAAGGAATTCAAAATTCTCAGGTAGGAATTCAGGCCATGAATGAAACAAAAAATTTACAGAGACACGGAATTTAAAATTCTCAAGTAGGAATTCAGGCTATGAATGAAAAAAGGAATTTAGAATTTCAGAATTTGGCAGCATTTCAAATATTAGTATTTGAAATTTCAGACAACCACCAGACATGAATTCTATAAATTCTAGTAAAGAAATGAGCCCTAAGACCTTTGGTTAGAAGATCCTGATCAGACGCTGTGATGGGTCTCATGACACTGCCTAAAAGCTTGCAAATTTTTTTTATAATTAGTATCTTGTATATATTTACTACCATTTTGAAAAATCAACCAAGGATCTTGATCAAGTTATATGGTGGGACTCGTGGCCCAACTAAGGGCCTAACTTTTTTTTTATTATTATTTAGACCGCTGTGATTAAGTTACCCAAAAGACTTTTGCCTCTTTTTTTCCATTATATGAGATGGAATCGTTAACTACACTAATCTCTCAGCTCATAGGATTCAATCCTGATGTCTTGCATGTGCTGCCTACTCTTTTGTCCTCCACTGGGGTATATGCCACTTGAGCTATCCACTTAGCTACCCACGTTCTTAACTCACGGCTTCTTTGGCATCTTCACTCTTCCATATGACTGGAACTGCGGCTGTTAATTCAACAAATAAAACTTCTTTAGGGAGGCTTCATTATTTTCACAAATGTTATTAAAATATTGTAAAAATGTTATTTTTTTTTTTTTATGGAATCATACTCATAAAGTTAGCTTTCAAAATCAGTAATCAATTATTTTGATGAATGAAGTTGGTATTCATCGCATTAGATTCTCTACTCATGTTCTAAGTGGTGAGGCCCAAATGAATGTTAGGATTTTCCATTGGACCCAATTTAGTTGAGCCCACAATCCTTTGAGAGTAAGATGGGTTGAGTGTGGAGACATTCCCGTAATACCGAGATTGTCCTAGTTCGGTAATAGTATCAGCTAGGTATGTCTTCGTCTTAGTTTGGTGCATCTCGGCAATAGTGCCGGATTGTGTGATCTTGGCTCAATGTTGCTCGACAATAGCGCTAGGATTCGTTTATGCCATGACCTTGGTATCATCTTCAATTCGGTTCGATTAACCGATATGAGTGATGAGCGTACGTCCACGTTACAGAACGTATTGACATATAAGAATAAACATCGGATAAAGGTAATGGGTTATCCTTATCCGGTGATTACGTCTATAATCCCTGAAAGATCGGGATAGAGTCCGAATAATACTCTATCATCGAAAAATCAGGACGAGGATCATGGGACTCTCAACCTATATATACAGGGAGCTAATTCAGAAGAGGTACGCATATACGCACTGATACGTATTCCAAGCATTGACCTTCTCTCTGTTCATTCCCCTTTGATCAGTGACTGCACTAACTTAGCTATCGATCGAAGTGCTTTTGGCTGAGTGCAGTCAGGGTTTCTGACCTTTGCTTCTCTCATTCCCTTTCAGATTTCAGGCATTCGATTCTTTCCAAAAAGAAATTTATATCTATCAAAATAAGTCCATAAGAATTTAGGCACTTACAGGTTGCAATTGTTTCGGTCCACTAGCGAGGGTCACTTCCAACTATTCCACATCAAAGAACTCTGCCTAAGGCAAATTACTAAATTTTGCCCAATGCAATGGTGAGGATAGGAATGTTGTGAATTTTGCAAGGCCGTGGAAGTAGTCACTTTCTTTAGAGCCCGTTTGGCAATTTTACCATAAAATAAAGATAAAGTAAAACATCAAATTAAGAGGGAATAAAATATAAGTAAGTTATGATGGTATTTTGCTTTTAATTATTTTGTTGTAATCTTTTTAACTTTTTTTGTATAGAAAATGCTTGGATACTCTATTACTAATTAATGAATAAAAAGTCCTGTGAAACTCGGAAGCTCTGATAAATTCGGAACAACTGAAATGGTTCAGCTGCACTATTAACAGGATTAATAAAGCCACTGAGTAAAATTGATACATCAAATTGCATTAACACACCCTGACCCACATGCCCACTGAATAAATAATCACAAAACCCAATACATCAATTACAAGCCCGCACACATATATCAGCATCTTCACTCATCATCGATCATTTAATGAAACACTTGTTCACTCATCGTCCCACTCTCCTGGTTCCCTTAATTTAAGCATAAACATGAAATTAGAACATAAAAACATGTTTGATGAATATTGCAGGTCAAAGGAAGAAAGAAATGGATGTAGTGTGCATTTCAATTTCTTTCTTTCTACCATACCAACATGTAAATCAGCAAGGCCCAACAATCCATTGCACACATGCAAACTTTTGTAGTTCAATCTCTTTGACACGACTTTACAGTATAAGAGCTACAAGCGATTAAAGGATGTTTCCCGTGTTTTTCTTCTTCCTATCATTTAGGGAGCACCTGCTCTCTCAATTCTCAAAGCACTATTTCTAGCACATCCAGCTCCACCCTTCTCAGAAAACTGCCACCACTCTCTCCAACATCCCTCGTATCATCTCCACCTTCGCATGATTACCTATTTATGCGCATCATTAAAGATAGTGATCTCACTGTACTTAACTTTACACTAGTCCCCTCCAATTCTATGGTTGTCATTTATATGACTGGCTTATATATTCATGGTTGCCCACCAGAAAATTACAGCCTATAGATAATAAAATATAAAATAAACATCACAGTACAAAAGTGCATCGATGCGTGATGATGAATGCACCCAAACATGTGTACCTCTTCAATGTACCCAACGAGAGCCAGGGAGTAGCACTTGGAAGGATCCTCTTCTCCTTTTTCTCCTTGAGTTCTGAGAGAGTCGAGTACTCTTTTCTCCTTGAGTTAGTTGAGAGAGAGAGAGAGAGAGAGAGAGAGAGAGAGAGAGGTGTAGATGTGAAGAGATAGAAATGAGAGCAGTTTCGTTTGGATGGGTTGTTGATGTAAAGAAAGGGTACCGAAGGAGGAGACGGATCCGCGTGGGGAAAGCATATTAACGTCCGTTAATTTGAAATCTTTCAGTCTGTTTAGATGTTTTTAAGAGAGATTTTGGCAACCTCTAGGGGTGTGGATAAGACCCACGGTTCCTCTATCTTTCGGAGTTAGAGGCTTTGGTATCGACCATTAATTTTTTCTTCTTAAAAAATCGAAGGTTGAGCCTACTAATGCTACCACCTTAAGGCCACATGAGTGTTTATCCGGCTACCCTTTGAGCCCGTAGTGATTACAAGGATTGAGCATGCCCATAACTAATAAGATTTGGCATCGCACGTAATTGGCACCAAAGTAGAAGGATTTTGCGTGGAAAAGCATATTAACGGCCAACTCCAGTCCTGTGGGGCATTTTTTTTTTTTCTCTAATTACTTCTAATTTTCTTTTCTAGCTTAGATTGATTGGTCATGTTGGAAAATGTGCAAGTTTTGCTGTAAAAACTCAACAGGAGCGCCTGTTTGAATTTGGAGGGATTCATGGTAGAGGATTTTACAATTTTTTTTTTTTTTAAGAGGCGTACGTAGTATAGAGGTGAAGAGTGAGGGTTGGAAGGATTAGATGGAGGTTCTTCCTTTTTTTTTTTTTTTTTGTTAATAGCTGCCTCTATTCTATTTTCTTTCAATTTGAAAATGGATTCTCCTCCATGAAGGGATGTTTTAATTTGTATTCTCCTTTGAATAAAAGGAAGAGATGGGTAATTTTATTTTTTCAGAGGATAATTTAAATTTTTAAAAAAAGGGAAAACAAGGGTTCGAATGATCATTTCTTCTCTTTTCATGTAATTATTGTACATTGGTTTCTTCCAATTTATGTAAATTTAGACACCTCTGAGGTAGCATTTTGTAAGTGCAGTAATACATCCTTTAATTTCTTACATCATTAAACCCAACGATCTGTGTAACTAATTAATCAGATCGAACTCAATTCATTTGATGAGAATCTGGCCTTACGAAGCTATGTAAGCATCCTTGTGGTTAAGTTGGTGGTGTAAAGAGAGTAAAGAACTTTAAGCTGTTTACACTGATGCGATCATTAATTCTACTACAAAATGCCAACACTAGATAGAGATCCATCAACTACCAAATGATCGAGCGTAATCTGTCGAGATGCATCTACATTTATTATTTCAAGTCACTTTGACCAGTAAATCTTGCACTGTCTAGGCTCTAGAGCAACAGGCCATCTTATAAGTTGATGGCCCTTCATTTCCCTCTAATTCCTCAAGAGTTGTAAAAATTAAAAGCGAAAAAACAAGTTATTGAATACATCTGAACTACTACAAGTTTATCTTTCATTATTTTTAATTTTGCAAGCAGCTCATGCATGGATGTTTAGAATCTATAATCTGACCCATTGTCCAAGGGTTCCAATCCATGGGCATCACATCAGATTATCTACATATAATTTTTATCAATCAAGCAAAATTTGAATTGAACCTAATGCGATCATCATTAAACCTGGATTACAGATGTTGAAAGTAGCTTTCCAGAAGCATTAATAAAACACAACACCACATAAGTGTGACTCACTTCTTTGCCACCCAGGTCTAGGGTGAGGCCTTCCAGTGGGTGGGGGTAAGTTGCTCCATTAATGTTGGTGGATCTCAACTATCAGATGCAGTTGTATATATATTAAAAACCCAGCTCAATTTGGCAACCAGTCTAAAGAACAATACACATAACCTATTAATTAAAACACAACCTGTTAGTCATGTTTCCTCTGATTGTTACTGTCTCATAGGCAATTACAATTACTTTTGCCAGAATTGATTTATAACTTATCTTTTTTACATTCACATGTGTAATTATAGCACCAATCAGAAATGCAATCAATAATTGAAATCTTTTGAACACTTCAGTTAATATCTTTTCACAAAAATCAATTGTTTGCAACAATGCATTTATGTAAGCATATGTCTTCGGATCTATTATCAACTTCAAATAAATTAGCTCATGACTGGAACCTTTTTAATGCTCGTCGAAATTGCAGATATACATATAATATTATTTTCTTGATCCAATTTATTATTACCAATTTCTATAAAAACTTCATAAAATATACAACTTATTATAAATGTGTGCATTATACAAATTTGCTACCATAGGGGGAATTACTAAATTTTGTGAAAAAAAATGAAAATGTACCTTAAACTCACCCAATGTATCTTAAACTCACGCTTCTCATCAACCATTTCAATATTCCTTCACTTGCTTTGACAGTGCCTAGCATTTTATTCAATTTATAACTTATTTTAAATTTCTTAATTAACATGAGTTATTGTTTATTATTTAAACAATTATCACATATGTAGTACTCTTCACAAATACCATATAAATTAACTTAATTATCACCTATGCATAAGGCATGTCCGGCCCAAACTCGACTCGGGTGGTAAGCAACTAACATAAGCTTGGCCTGATTTCTAATCCTTCTTAAAATCCCTCCCTCCTCTCTCTCCTCTACCTCTCTTCTCTCATATCTCCCTCTTCTCCTTTCTCTCCCTTCTCTAATATTTCTCTAAGATATAGGTTATCTGTAATGAAGGCAGAGATTTAAATGGGGTCAATCCGGTCCAGCTAAAACACCTAAAAACACACCACTATCTAATTTAGAATATATTTATTTATCCATGTTGCTCATGGACAGTGATATGTTATTTTTAGAGCCTACAAGTGTACAAGAGCCTCTCAACAAATCAATAAATTAGATAAGAGACGTAGAAGGAGGAGACAAGCAAGGGGCGAACAAAGTAAATAGAATTGTAGATGAGAGCGAAGAGGGAGGGGAAGGGTTAGAAACCAAGTGCATCTTGTATTCGTTATTTGCATCCCGAGTCGGGTTTGGGCCGAACATGGGCTTATGGTGTTGGGTACCAAACATATATTAAATTATACTTTATTTGAAGAGCACTGCAAAGGTAATAATTATTTGAATAATAAATATTAACTCAAGTTAATTGAGAAATTTAAAATAAATTATAAATTGAATAAAATGCTTAGCATGGTCAAAACATTAGGACCTAATCAGTCAATTAAATTAGATAAACAAATTTGACTTTCTAAGTCCTAAGTCCTTTTAATCTGGTTAAAATTTATCAGATTTCCACTATGGATTTAACACTACGAATTAGAAGGTTAAGTCGTCGATTTTCTTAGACTGAGAACATTATAATAATTGATTTACCTTTTTGAAATATGAAAACTTGCATGTCCTTTAAATGCACTATATAAGTAAATAAATATTTTAATAGTTTATCAGAATGGTGAATTTAAGGTACATTTTAATGATTTCCTACAAAATTTAGTACTTTCCCTTTTATAGCAAATTTGTATAAAGCACACATTTATAATAAATTGTGTATTTAATTAAGTTTTTATAGAAATATGTAAGAATAAATTGGATCAAGAAAATATTATATGTATATCTGTTTTTACCACAAGCATTAAAAAGGTTTCATGCATGAGCAAATTTATTTGAAGTTGATAATAGATCCCGAGACATATGCTTACATAAATGTTGCAAACAATTGATTTTTGTGAAAAGATATTAATTGAAGTGTTCAAAAGATTTTAATTATCAATTGCATTTACGATCAGTGCTGCCATTATTCATGTGGATATCAAAATACAAGTTACAAAAATCTAGTAAAAGTAATTGCATATGAGTTAGTCAATATAAGAGAAAACATGACTAACAAGTTGCATTTTAATTTATGGATTATGTATAATGTTCTTCAAAATGGTCGCCAAATTGAACCTAGTTTTAAATACATTTACAACTACATGTGAAAGTTGAGATCCACCAACCTTAAATGGAGAAAATGACCCCCAACCACTGGAAGGCTTAGCTGTTGATGTACTTGCATATCAGAGCGATTGTCTGATCAAAAAGTCTACTTGGCCTGACTTTTGGGACCGGTCCATGGATCGGTCCCAAAAGTCAGGCCAAGTAGCAGGGCTGTTGTCTGATATCACCTGTAGTTGAATACCAGGAGTATCTGCAAATGTTAAAGCATACAGTATGCTATAGGAAATGATATGTTCAATTTTTTTAAAACACTCTCATGATTTTTGAAATAAATAAATAATTATAATATTGGAAAAAGTGAAAAAGAATGATCAACTCCATCCAAATGAAGAGATCTCCCCCATCATAACTGTTTTTCTTTATCAATACCATTAAATCAAACTTTCTCCCTATCATTTATATTGTGCGGGGACATCACACTTCTTGTTATGGAAACTCGTCATTGGACCAAACTATTGAAGATAGTGTAATTAGCTTTCTCATCTAACGTTATTACGTGCACCGATCGATTAATCAATATATTGATCTAGATCTAAGGCACTATTTGGCAAATTTTATTTGTATGTAATAGATCTATATAAAACAGAAATCTATAGAGAATAGACATTTTCCAAATAGACCGTTTAGTAGTAGTACAAATAAACGATTAGAATTAGACTTTATAATCCGATGATTCACCTTTTTTTTTTTCCACGAGTTTCTCTAGAACCACAATAAATCAAGCATTGAAATTTATCCCCAAGTCTTATTTAGCTTCCCAAAGAGGATCAAAGGTTTAGATCTTATTTAAAAATTCAATAGAAGTCCAAGCATGCAAGTTTAAAGGTATGTAGTTTTCTTACAAATATTTTGAGATCCTTCTTAAATCTATGGCTCATATAAGATATATTGGATGTTTTTATCTTCTAAAGAGAGGCAGTGATTCAGATCATGCAATTGTTTGGCCAAACTACTAATGCAGTTTAGTCAACTAGAGTACATCCAAATACACCACCACATTGCTGAAAATTGAAATTACTAAGGTTTTGTTTGGGAAGTTTTTATTTCTTTTTTCTTTTTTTGAACCTCTTATTAGCTTAAAACTTTTTCAAAACGCATATAGGGCGTTTGGAAATCATTTTGGCAGCTCCAGTTCAATCCGCAAAAAGAGGAATTGTATTTGTTTTTAAAAGGAGGAAAACTGGGAAGAACGGACAGATGCCTACTGTACCTTGGATGGTACTTTTTCCATCCAGAGTCCTGCTACCTGTCCCGAATTCGGGACAGGTAGACTTTTCGTTCCATCAACGTTGTTTTCTTCTCCTTTTTTCTTTTTTCTTTTTTTCAAATATGGGACAATGAATGATGATCCAACCCATCCGAGACATTAATAATGGAAAACACGGCCCACATACCAAATTTCATCTGTTGATCTGGCTCGGATCTCAAGATATGTGAGACAAACCGATTAACCACACATCTATTTTTTTGGACTTTTTTGGCCCCAAAATCACAATCCAGATGGTCAATCTTCTTTGAAATACTGAAAACGCCTATGCATATAAATTTTAGCTTCAGATTTGATCTATAGCTACCAAAACTGAAGAAACATCTTACGACTGTTGCATTTCAAATGTGACAACATCACAGTAGAATAAATGGACATTGCATAGTCCTTTTTTTTTTTTTTTTACTTTTTTCATTAATTCTAGCCCACTAAACAACCATCCAAACCGTTGGATAGTTTTAGTATTGTAAGAACTAATATGTGATCAAATTTGAACCGTTAATTTATCACGGATATCGAGATATTTATAAAAAAGCTTGGCCTATTTGATCTAATTTTCTGAAATTTGTGGGTCCCTAATTTAATATCTGATCCGTCCACTCTCTTAAAAATACTTAGGCCATCCATGGGGTAAAACATCAGCCTCTAATTCCTTTTGGATGTGGAGAAATTTAAGAAAAATAATTTATGATTGAATTTATACGCTCTGTAGTTTCAAGAAGGATTAGTGTTTTTGACTGAGCTGAAGAGGAAGAGAAAGCAGAAGACTCTCGAATGTAAGAATGAAATTTTAAGCCTTTATAGTTTCTATCTATGCGCCTCTTATTCAGATTAGGAGATTTCATTCTATATATTTGTGTTCTGATGCAAATCATGCTGATGAAAGTTTCGAAATCGATGATTAATTTATTCTCAATTATTTATTCATTGATCCAATCAAATATATTTCTAAGTTTTGATTTTTAAGAGACGGCTATTCATAAGTTGTTATGGATTCATACTTATATTTGCATAGTTTCCTATTATACTGACTTGTAGCTATATTTGCGTACTTTCCTGTTACATACACAAGCAGAACGCTCCGAGCCAGGGTTAATTCCCGCATAAATTAATTTAGAAGTTAAAATTAATATGTGAATTGAATAATAATAAATACAAAACGCTGGGACTGGCTGGACAGGTGAATGAGAATGGATAAATCAATTGCTCTCTTTGAAGCTTACCCAAATGCATATCAACAAGGTAGTGACAAACCTAGAAATTTTCCTTGACCATACCATTTTAAAAAAGGGTTTATCAAAAAATTTCAATTTGAAGATTTTTAATTGCAACATCCACTGAATGTTCCACAATTTCATCACAGGTAAAATCGAAGAAGTAAATTTGAGTGAGTTTCATATGTGAGTCCTAGGAAGGGCCATTAGCTTCTCATGGATGGGCATTAGGTGACATAGCTCTTAATTGAGGAGGCCATATATATATTTATTTATTTATTTCTGGGGAGCAATATACAGTGCCAGGATAAAAACGCCCTTCTTAGTTTGGCCCATCAGGATGCATGATGATCATGAAAGTTTATTAAATGAAAAGATCCATATGAGGCATACCTACATACAAAATCTCGAGGCCATAAGATCATCCTAACCTTTTGATCCATGACCCTGAAATTTAATGATTTAGAGGCATCATTTTATTATGATTTCGATCCATCAGGATGATCATGAAGTTGAAATCAGTTGTTGACTTAGTAATTTTTGATCCAGAGCAATAATGTAAAGTAGACAATGTACGTTTTCCAGTTTCACAATGTTGGTAGGAAGAGATTCCCACATATGTTTCTTTCGTTCGTTTCTTGTGACTACTTATCAAAGTAGAAATCAGGCTGGGGCTCTGCTTCTTGGATGTGATTTGTTTGGATGCTGAACCTTTTATCTCTCTCTTTTTTATAATGTTGGTTCCAACATAGTCTTCGTTTGTTCTTAATGCAGCAACTTAGGTGTTCAAAGGAGTTGAGGGGAGTTGTTTGTTTCCACACGGTACAAATTGGGGGCATCTCACGCCCATCTTCTTCCAGCAAACCATCTCCCTCTCGCTCATCTCCACCCAGCAAGCCATCTCCAAGGAATGACTGAAGCAGAGTGGAGGATCAACCATCACCAGGTACATGCAAACAGAGTGACTGATAATTAGATTTACGGTAAACTGTGTGCATGGCAATTGAAATCGGAGGATGTTTTACCCAAAATAAACAAAGAAAAAAAATCATAGAGATTGGAGGAGAGATTCATAAGCCTTTTTCTAACGGTTTTTGCAATTTGAATCTCCACAAAACCTCAGTCCAGATAAATGAATTTTTTTACATTTCGTCTAATGGGAACAAATCCTTAAATTAGACTCAAATTTCTTTATCATTGCATTCGTTTTGAATCTCTCAACAGTTCCCATACAGAGAATGTCATATTGACTTGGCCAATACTGCCAAAGCCAGATGGACCGGTGTCACTGTTGTTGCGGCGTTGACATTTAGTTCCCGAAGAGTATTGTTTTGTCTTATGCATTTAGCTCTCTCAGCATTTACATTACTCACCACTGATTGCTAACTCGTCATAAGTTCGGAGATGGATTGATGATCTTCATTTACATCCACATAACTCTTTCCTTATGAAGGCTGATAGGGGTGTAACGGTTCGGTTAACCGGTTATTTTGGGAAAACCGTTAACCGAACCGTAACCGCGGTTTTCTGTATTTAAAAACCGTAACCGTAACCGTGCAGACAAAAACCGTAGAAAACCGAACCGCGGTTAACCGTATAAGATGGTTCGGTTACGGTTAATAACCGTGGAAAATTTTGAATATGAATTTCTCAATTTGCATCTTCTTTTTCGGTTTTAATATACAATAACTTCTTAAGTCCAATCAATTTTGCGATTTTTACTTATATATTGCGAAATTTTCATTTAGTTTGGTACGGTTAACCGTGTGCGGTTAACCAAACCGCATTTTACGGTTCGGTTCGGTTAACCGCAGTGAATTTTTATGGAAAACCGTAACCGAACCGAACCATGCGGTTCATTAACCGTAACCGTAACCGAACCGTGGAATACGGTTATTAACCGCGGTTCGGTTAGACGGTTTCTCGGTTTTTTTTTACACCCCTAAAGGCTCATATGAGGACATGGATTGATGATCTTCATTAGTTTGGGTGGTTTCTTTCTAAATATTCAAATGAAATTCATATGAAGAATCTTTAATGTTTTCCTTTCTTCAAATTCCACCCACTGTAACTTGTCACCATGAATACTGAAGACTTAAAGTAAAATATTTGACTTTAATGGTAGGATGATGTATTGATGAAATTGGGCATGTCCTGTTCATGTGCAGCATGCATGCAAGGCACAAGCCCCTTTGTCATGCCGGATTTGATAATGTCTTAATTAGTATTGAAACCCATATTTTTTTTCTGATGCAGAAATAATAGATGGGGCTTTCTTCGGGGTGTTAAAGCCTCAGGTGCACCGCCACCTAGAAAGGTTATAGTCAATTAAATACCATATTCTCATCAGTCTTCTTCATGATTTTTTTCCTGGGGTTGTTTGAATTTGAGGTTTTTTTTCTTTGGTTTTTTCTTTCTCTGTTTATGTGGAATGGGCTCATATGAAACTTCTTTAAAAAAATCCACCATTGTAAGTAATGGAAGGGTTACAGGTAAAATGGTTAAGGTGCGTTCTTCTTCTTCATATTCTTCTTATTTTTCACTTTGTCAATTTTTCACCATTGTAACAGAAGGGCTACATATAAAATGACTTAAGGTACGTTCATTTCTTCTTCGTTTTCTTTTTTGACTTTGTCATTTTTTCATATAATTTAAAGCTACTTTCTTTGCCAATCGATTGGCCAATAATAATTTTTAATTTCATCTATATATATCTTGAAGTTGGCCCCCAATTTCCTTGGGTGCCTTTTTTCATCGTATTTGTTTTTTTATTTTTTTTTTATTTTTCCTTAAACATGTAAGTTTGTATCTGCAAATTGAAGAATAGAGGACTGTATAATTTCACATATTGTATCAGTTTTTTTAGGAGGCAAGTGAATTCCAGGCTAAAAAAATATCCTAATTTAGAGTCATTATATTGAATCTATGATTCTATTTGGTATGAGTTGAGGCATAGATATTACTAAATAATGTGATTTAAACAATAATGGTCGAGGCACTTTTTTTTAACACCTATTACTTCAGGCATTGAACTTCCAACTGATATTCATGCACTGCCATCGGTGCTTTTTTTTTTTGTGTTATATTATTTTCTTTATTTTATTTGCTCTTTTACCCTTTGTGTTTTAAATGCAAGTCTATAAAATATACAAGTCTAAGTACATGGACAGCCAAGTTTTGAATTCATTTTGTTATCTTAATACTATGAATCTAACAAAAATGATTGTGAGGTTACCAAAGCTCCACGAATCAATTGGAGGCATTTCTTTATTAGTTGAGTTTTTTTGTGTGCAATGAATGGATCTTATATCCTGGGCATTGCCATAAACCAGATTGCATCACAATTTACAATAATATGAGGTTACCAAAGTTCCACAAATCAATTGGAGGCATTTCTTTATCAGTTAAGTTTTACTATATGCAAATGCATTGCCATAAACCAAATTGCATCACAATTTACAATGCTCTGGTGATTCAAATGGTTTATTTGGTGGACCCTTTTGCGGATGGCCAACTTTAGCTTTCATTGTTTAGGAAGCACACAAATTGGTCAATTATCTGATCAAGAACTTGTCTGATTCAAAGATGACCTTCACCAATTTTGTTTCACCGTCCATCCATTTCTGGGCGTCTAATTATACATTTAAAATTGTTTGAGCAATGAGAACATTTCACTTGTAATGCCATATGTTTGTTGAATTGTACGCTTTCTTGAAACGTGCAATATCTTGAATTTAATTGATGTGTGTTTGTTGAATGAGACTCCCTTTACGTTTGATAATTGGCTTAAAACAATCATCAAAACCATCTATGGTTCAAAATGTGTGGTTTAATTAAAACCATCCACACGATGTCTCTAACAGACTGAGCCCAAGCTTGGTATTGATATGTTTGTAGGAAAATGGACGCATTTATTTTTCCTTCTTTGAATGGTATTATTTTTTCTTTTTGCTTCCATCCTGAATTTTCTCTATTTTAGTGGGGACTTTCAATCCATGCATTTTTTCAATTTAAAAATATTTTATAAGTGTGATATTACAAGATTCTCATTATTATTTTTTACGAAAATTTCTTTCTTTTACTATAAAATCTTAAGATCTTTTTTCCACTTTTTTTCTTCTAAAAATTCTTTAAAATAATAATAGTGGATTCTTTTTTTATAGTTTTAATTATTATAATAATTTACGATACCTTTATTTTGGCCCGAGCTCAACAAGGACGTTTGTTGCTAGTATACGTACAAAAGCAGTATACATACAAAAGCAAAGTTTGAAGCTTTCAAAAAATGTTGTAGGTAGGGTTGCAATCTTATTCCACTAAAATATTTTATACGTCAGGTGATCAGATCACAGCCCAAAACTCTACCCACCTGATGTAATTTCCACTTTCTATACTACCGCCAAAAGCATAAACTTAAAAATAAATACATAATACTCCATCTTTCCAACTAACCCAAAGCGGCAAAACATTTGCATTTTAATGGCAACTGGACCATTTTCTTTTATAAGTTTCTCACAGGTCAGATCACATGCGTCACGAACGGGAGAAAAGACACTCTCTATCAGAACTGGAGGTGGCTGCCACGCGATTGTTCGTTACCCAAGTGAGGAGAACTTCATCTATCTCTCTCTCTCTGTCTCTCTCTCTCTCTCTCTCAAGTGCATGAAATGAGATAGTTAAAAATTTACTCTCGTTTTTTTTAAAGATTCAATGTGAGATTGATGTTGGAGAAGCTTCGAGGGAAGAGGCTGGTGTTTGTGGGGGATTCTTTGAATCGAAATCAATGGGAATCGATGGTTTGTCTTCTGCAATCAGTGATTCCTCCGGGGAAGAAGAGCATGAACCCGGTCGGGTCTCTTTCAATTTTCCGGGCTGAGGTAGAAACCGGCCTTTTCCATGAATTTTTTTTTATAACAGTAATTTTTATTACTCCAAAGAGAAGAACACCAAAAAAGGCTAAACCAAAAAAAAAAAAAAAATGCCAAAAACATTTTAAAAATAAACAGAAGCTATATATCAAAGGTAAGAGAAGAAAGAAAAATTGTCACAATTTTATGAAGAGTTAGGAGTGTTTGAATGCGGATAAAACAGGAAGTAAACAAAAGTAGGAAAACTTTCTCCAGTACAAATTTAATGTACTTTTTAAGATTTTATGCAGCCCCATTTTCTTCACCTTTTTCCAAATTATATAGAATAAAATCAGCCCCTTTCTTAAAGAAAAATATAAGAAAAAAAAAAAACAATTTGAAGCATTGTTTAATATGTCTGCCCACATAGCGGTATTAGTAGTTTCGATGCGGTGAGATGAGTTAGATGGCTCGCTGCTATAACAATCATGGAAGAGATGAGGGATGGAATGATGTCACGAGACAAATAAGTGTGTGTTGTATCTACTCCATTAGAACATCTCAAACCCTTCATTTATAACCCTAAGTTAAAAAATTTAGAATATTATCATTTTTCTTTAAATATAAGTCAATAGTGAGTAATGGTTGGATGTGTGTCAAATTTAAGCTTGTGGCAATTTATAGATAACGCATGTAAGAGGGATGACTTGATCGATCATAGGTGGGTCAACTCACTTACTCACACCACCATCGCACCATAATTAGTTCATTGTAACAATTCAAAACAATAAATGTATGCACCATAAACGGATGTGTTCATTACATGGTGATAAGAATCAGGACTATGGGTGGCTAATAGAGGCACGAGACTGATAGTTCAAGACCATGATTTGGATATCACCACTTATATATGGTTGAAGCAAACGAAAACTATTACTTTTAGGGGTTTCATATGTAACTAAAGGCTAAAATCAAGTTACAAGTGATTCCATGCTAAACAGCTTACACCTGATTTAATACGTGCAAGCTCTGCCTCCACCTTTGATTGATCTAACTTTCTAGTATTTGTTCATTTCAATTAGAATATGTACAATTGGGTTGATCATGTCTAAAATAAATGGTAATAACTATACCCATGAATATTTAATGCCATATAGCTTGCGTTTAGAGTGTAATTGAACACAATTCTCTCTCACATGAACGAACAAGTTTGATTAAGCAAACATGAGCCTCGCATGAGTCATGTTAGTTTGATTACCTTTTGTCACCATCATACAGATGCATGGCACATAAAAATCTACTGCAACCAAAATCATATATATATAGGATTGATCGTGCGAGTTACACACAATTTAAGTAATCAATCTGATAGTGCATATAACTCTGATTAGAATAAATTATTCTTTATTGATATTTCATAGTGAGACTGTGATTTTTGTGGTTTGGATTTCAAATGTGAAGGCCCACAAATTGATTTCTAACAATGTGCGTAGAGAATGCTGAGACTGTGCTTAAAACTTGTCATTCTTCATGAACAAAATTTTCTTGTGTGTATATACACCAAAACACTTAGGTGAAAAATACTTAAATTTCTTTGTCGATATGCATGTGAAGGAATACCAAGCTACAGTGAAGTTCTATTGGGCGTCATTTTTAGTGCAATCGAACTCAGACAATCCGTCTATGCACAGCATATTCAACCAAATTGTAATGGCAGATTCAGTCACTAAACACGCAGAGAATTGGAAGGGCGTAGATTTCTTGATCTTCAATACGTATGAATGGTGGATGAACCATCTCAAGATGAAAGCACTGTGAGTATCAGATTGGCTCGTAAGGCCATGTCCGTTCACATGGAATTTAATACATAGAAATTCATATTACAATGAGTTCCAAAAAATGCTAATTAAAGATGTGGGGGGTGAAAAATACAAGGTGAAGATGTAGATGTGATCTTTAACTTATCTAAGATTTATACTACTAAGGTGATGGCTGGTATTCATTGACATCTCACCTTAATTTATTTTAGATGTGATCTTCGGCTATGCTTCTTTGAGTTTATCCACTTTTGGAATTACAATTCCTATGTATTTAATTGCTCGCAAACAAACGATCCCAAATTCTAATTTGATTTCGATTTGGTCATAATGGGATTTTGACTTCCATCTATTTTCCTTTTTATGGGGTTGAAGACGTGGAGCGTTTGATGATGGGGCAACGGATTATGATGAGATCGGTATATGAGAGGGACTCTAGAACATGGGCTCAGTGGATAGAGGAAAATGTTGATCCGAAACGCATAATGGTGTTTTTCAACGGCATGTCTCCAAATATCACAGTAGGCATAATTCTTCATGCTCATTTTGTTGTTGAGAATCTCAACCCTCTTTTCCTTGGTTTTGATTCCTCCTCCTTTTTCCTCCCTCGTTTTTCTGTTGAGTTGGGAAGGGGGAAAAAGAGTTTAAGCATTTTGAACCTATTAGTTTTACGGTGTCGAATTCTTAGCATTTCTAATTAATGACTTTCTATTTGAAGGATTAAAGATTAAAATTCACATAGGGTCATCAATAACCTCATCTTTTTTTTATATATAGAATGAGTACCCACCAATCACTCTAATAAATAAAATTTTAAGAAAGTGATGGCCCTATCTACATATTTATCTTAGACCTTTTAGGCCTCACCTAATGAACAATCCATCCCATTTACTGTAAAATCCTCTCCGTTTTTTTATTTGCTGCTCTGCTACTAGTCACCCTCTCAACCCTAGTCCCCAACAATCGGACAGATATAAGAGACTCTGTAAAAGGAAAGGATTAGAGTTGATTGTTGTCTCTAATTCTAAATTTTATCTGTATTTCATTTGTGAAAGCTTTTAAGGCTACCTCGTTATATCCATTTCTGTATTGCAATAGCCACTGGGACCCATTCCGCTGGGCATATTATGTGACATTGTTATCCTTTTGTTAGCGAAATCATTGTATTTAAATTCCATGAAATGAAGTACTGCGTTCTGTGATTCCATTCAAAAATGAATATTCAGTCCAACAATTGTTAAATTAAGTATCAATTGTTTCAATAGATGAATTTTCTCTTACGGGAGTCCGTAAGGTAAATCTCATCTCTGCCCTTAATGCAGAGGAGGCCCTCCTTCATTAAAGGTGGACTCGCGTAGGAGAAAATCGCATGTATTAAATACTAAAAACAAGCTTCAAACGCATGAATACCAATTACTTATGCTTCGAAAATATGGCAATAGTATCACAATAATCTTCTTCCGAAATTGCAACTGTTGTAGGAGCCCAGGTTGGAACAACCCTGATGGGATCAAGTGTGCAATGGAGACAACCCCAGTACTGAACATGTCAATGCCATTGGATGTTGGCACTGACTGGCAAATGTTTGCCATTGCTGCAAATGTGACTCGGTCCATTAAGGTCCCCATCTACTTCCTCAACATCACAACCCTTTCTGAGTACAGAAAGCATGCCCATGCATCTGTCTACACTATCAGGCAAGGCAAGATGCTTACGCCAGAGCAGAAGGCAGACCCCCTGACTTACGCTGACTGCATACATTGGTGTCCTCCAGGTCTGCCTGAAACATGGAACGAGTTACTCTATGCTCGCATCGCCTCCCATTGGTAGAACTGCTACTACTACACATGCAACAGATTTTTTACAACATTTTGCTTTTTGTGTATTACTAACTCTCTTTTTTTTTTTTTTTTTTTTTTTTCTGTCAATGTTGTTGACTTAAATTTGATTTCACTCTTCTTTTTTTTCCTTTTTTTTTTTTCCTGCTTTTCAGTTTAACTTGCAAGCTTGAAGCTTGTTCCAACATGTAACAAGCATCCCTGCAGATTGTACAATGAAATGTAAAATTCAGAAGAATAAAGCATACCAGAAGAATAAAGCATACCACAAGAGACAGGTGCATGTAAAGAAGCTTGCACCTTGTTTCTCTCTCACTAATTGATCTGTGTTTGCATAAAAGCATTGTTCTAGAATGCCAAAACTCATACTTGCCCCCCGTCTGAGTTGAGTAAATCAGCTGAGTCAGAACTGATTACAACCTATGATGCCCAAATACGGCACGGATATGGAAAGGAAGCGCTATAGACATGGCAATGACACAAATTTTACATGTAAAAAGTGAAGTATCGAATACGATATGACACGATATGTTGCCCATTTTGAAGTATCTGTGCATCATAGATTATAACTTACTGGACTTCAGCATGTCACGATAAACTGGTGCAACATTTCCCACTGACCTATCCCTTTTTGTTCGACAGAGGTTGCCTACCTGGAATTTTACCTGACTAGAACCATGAAATATGGAAAGTGTCGCTGAGTCATGTCAAGTTTCATAATATTAATTGGTCAATATAGCTGTTAGTGAGTAAGGGTTAGCATTTGGAAAAGCTGGCGCAGCCCATTTATGAGTGGGTTTCAGGCACACTTGGGTCACAGATCAGGTTTGGGTTTAAGAACATTTTTAAATTCTTTTCGGCCTGGACCAACCTGGATTCTACCTGATCTGCCCATTTCTGAATTGTTTATGAATTTTTAAATTTCTTCTCAGGATGAGTAAGTTCGATATTGGGCCTAAGATGGGTGCTTTAATCAAGTTCAATGCTCTACTAAACATTTGATGTTTAGTTAGAAAGACCATGAGTTAGAACGACCACACTCAAGTACTCTGAAAGACAAATCATTGCCCAGCCCATTTTATCTTGGATTGGGCTAGTGCATAACAGGCTTTCAGCATTTTGGACCATTTCATTAGTGCAGTACTTTGTGATGAGATAAATGTTAATAACTTTGATGCAATCCAAATATTGGAGAAATAGAAGGGGAGCCCATGAGGAAACCACAATTAAGGGCAACCCTTAATATGGGTGTGTTCCAGCGCAAGTCAAAAAATAGTTGAGTAATTGGGTTCATTGCCCTCTTGTTTCTGGCCTTTTTCCCATTATTTAATGTCCAGTCAGTAAGACTTCCTCTAATTTAGTTCCTACTAATAAGTCTTCTGTACGAGTAATGCAAAAGAGTCATTTGGTAAGAGTTGTTGATAGCACTTCGTAGTTTTCAGTTAGGATCATGTCAAACGATCCATTCTGTAAAGGGAGTTATACCTTGATAGTGTCAAAGTGGTTGATCCATTCTATAGAGAGAGTAATAATACCTTCACTCAAACAGCCTTTTAAGTGGTCAATCCATTTTGCAAAGGGAGTTAAGTACCTTATTCAAACCACCAAAGGTCTTTGCAAAGAAGTGTATATGGCCCGCAATGATTTTTTTTTTTTTTTTTTTTTTTTTTTTTTTTTTTGAACATTGGGGTTTTCCTCTCCTCTTTTTTTTGCGATGGTTACCCTCACCCTCCCCTCCCTCCTCCAAAACCACACACCGCCACCACTCTCATGTTGCGAAGTCATGAGATAACTCATGCAGAAGAAGACCTAAGTGAGATATTAAAAGCTCCTCATGCATCAAAAACTTGATCCGCAAACGTCAAACAGACTTCAATGCTAACATTTGAAGATGCATGCATTATGACAAACAGACTTCAAGCTAACATTTGAAGATGCATGAGTTCTGACTAAAATCTTTGACAGGGAATATGGAAAAGAGCATATCAATATCTAAGGACTTGATTAGAGTGTATCGTAATACAGTAGTAGCATCATATTTGCACATATAAATATCAACTCAATTTATCCCCTTTCAGATTGAGAATGAGAGAAACACTTCCCACAACTTTTTGTTCCCTACATGGTATCGGATCCACAGTTAGTCTATTACAACTCTGCAAGTGGCCCACCTAAGCAACGATATGCAGTTTTTTCAGGCCATCATCAACCATCTAAATATTAACTCAGCCTCAATCGCTACTGGATCAGCTGGCAACATACAGCCACCAACCCATCATGCTCACACCCCCTGCAACATTTCTTATGACCAAAATAAACCCTCTTGAACAGAAGGGCTTACTTAAACTAATCTTAAACAAGCAAACCATCTCTTGGGAGATGCTTCCATTCCAGTTAACATATTAGTTCTTTCATTGTGTATTGGCTTTTGTAGTTGTTCCTCTTATTCCCCAATCAAGGTAACTTAATCATGGAAAGGAACAAACAAAAAAAAAATAAAAAGCATCTGATGTGAGAAAACCACTAAGGTAGACGCAAGACTCAATACAGCACAACTTAATACACTTTCTACAAAACAGATCTTTCAATTTCTATCAATACAACTTATACAAATGGGCACATGCTGTTACACGTTTGCACCCGGCAGACCACACGTTAGACCACACAGCACATTTCACACTACCACATACATTAGGTACTCTCACTCAAAACTCGCTATGCACTACACTTTCTTTACTACACACACTACACTACATTTGTCACTTGCACATCACTCACCACACCAAGACTGCACTCTCTACTCTAGGCACTCACTACACACTACAGTCAGGCACTCTTCTCTTGCACTTCACCCACCGCACACTATTTGCTGCACAATACCAATGTGGCAAGCACATTTTCATATCCTTAGAGGGAACCATGTCAGTGAAGGGCATGGCTAGGAAGTGGCCACATGGCACTTTTGCTTGCCACTCATTAAGGGGGTTGAAAGAGGTGGTCATCCAAGGTCAGTTTGGTGAGGCTTCTAGAGTATGTGATATGGGCATGTTATTGAGATGATGGAGAAGCATATGTTGCTTCTATAACATGGTGGAAACAAGGGGGACAAACAATTATGCTTTGACAGTGCCGTCCAACATCTGATCCAGATTCTTTAATCATCATCCGATATATATAGTATCACCAAATAAATTCTTATCAGCTTTTTAACTTCAAAAGATAATGTAGTTTTTACGCATATTGCTGATATGGTCTCCAACTCAGTCAGAAGTCAGAACTGACACTCAGATAGATGCCAGTATGAATAAGACAACACACTACACACAATATACATATCTGATTAAGAGCTAGAAAATCTACATAGATGTTTTACAATTTGCTTACGACATACAGGAGTCTAGAGGTTTAAGAGCATTCAGATTAAATGATTGAAACTAAAAACCCAACACATTATGAATACAGGTTCAAGCACTCGAGCAAAAGAAATAGGCTATAATGAATAGGTTAAATAAAAATGATCACTAACCTCCAATGAAGGAGAAATCACAGTTACATGGCGAAAGCAAAATTTCACAGAACAAAAATGTCTAGGAAGTACCTTTGGAAGGAAAATCTTTAAAGAACTTCAATGCAAACACTACAATTTCTGAGTAGCACCCACAGTTGGAAAAGCTACAGGTCCCACTGTCCCTTGGTAGACAGTCAGTATTTCAGGAACAAGGTCTTGATATTTGATCAGAGTCTTCTCCAAGAATTGCTTCTCACACATATTCAACATCCAAAAGAGACCAGGCTCCTCCTTAATCAGACCCTTCTTAATCAGAATTCGTAGCAATAAACATCTAGGAATAGTCCTCTTCTCCAAACTATACAATAGAAGATTTGGGCATTTCACAAGTATTGATGGCTTCCAACCCATCTCACATTGAAGAAATTCCACCACTTTCACAATCTTCTCCTCCGATACCAACATACACTTTGGCTGCACTTTGAATGCTGAAAGGAACTCTTCTTTAGACCATCCCAAGCGCTCAAAAACCTTCATCTTCCTATCCCAATTCGATTTCTTCATCCCAGACATAACCCGGATTGCAAAGGTAAAATTCACGCTTAACGGGTTGAAATCCATTTCCTTAACAAATGCCACAATCTCGCCAAACCGTTCCACGCCCAACAACACTGTTCTGGGGTGGGTCACAATCAATTTGGCAATGTTCGAATCCGGTACACCATGACTGCGAATGATTGAGATGTTGGGTGCTATTTTCTCCTCCAGATTAGACTGGAAAAGACGAGAGGAGCGTCTCAGAGTAGCCGCGACATTCTCATCCGTGTGAACAACACTTCTTAGGAAATCAAAGGAAGGGATGATTTGCTTGTTCACACTAGCTTGAAGGAGTGACGGGCTTGAGGAGATGATCTTTGTGAGGTCGGGACCCGAAACTCCATATCTCTTGAAAACGTCAATCTTTGGTGAGAGGGTTTTGTGGGGATCGCTTAAGAGCAACGAGGGGAACTTGGTGACCATTTTGGTGATTTGGGTGTCAGTAAATCCATGGTTTCTTAATAGTTCGATTACAGAGTTGGGGTTTTCTGGGGTTTTGAGATTGAGCTTCTTAGAAACTGAAAGAGCTGATTCTGGTGACAACCCACATGAGTTAATGAGGTAAGAGAGCGTGAATGAGTGCGGTTTTGTGATTGTGGGGTTTGAAATAGAAGATATGAATTTGAAAGATGATGATAGGTTTTGAAGAAGAAAACGAGCATTAGATTTTTCTCTGCTTTCTGCAATCATACATTTGAGAGTTCTTCTACTGGAAATCAAATGCAACATCTTATGGAAAAAGTTAAAAGGATTCAAAGGGGTTATTGATGGATAGAAGATGAAACTTACAAGCTGCTCTGGGGCACTGATTCCTCGGCGGTTTGGTGAGAGGCAGGAAGGGAACCCTAGAAGACTTGGTTTGGACCTGTCACAGCGTCACCGGCTTTGTTGCGACTTTAATAACCAGATGAATGATAGGGATCCTGTGATCCAATTGTGTCTTGACTAAATCGGATTTGGACCTTTTTTTTATTCCGATTACTTTTAATTATGATTTGGGTTGGATTTGGGTGTACTCATTAATGTTGGGTTACACCCACACCTGATCAAGCAGATTTCGAATTCCTAATTACAAGTGCCCTGTGACCCTGACAGGCTGACCTTTAGAGTAGTGCTCATAAATTTTTTGGACGAACAGGCCTTAAATATCATAAGGGATATTCAAGGCATACTATAAGGTTTGTCCAAAATTCTGTCCAAAAAATTTGTCTAAGTAGACTTTTTGATTCCTTTATGCCCTACATTCTAAGGCAGGGTTAAAAAGCAGAATTTTGTGCACTATCCTACAGATATGGGACCAAATTAAAGACAAAATTTTCATTTTTCATTTTAAATATCTACCCATGTAAGAGTAAAAAGGGTCTTAGAACACTTGTACAATCAACTTGCCAATTAATGAAGAGCTGCCCCTTGGCCTCTCTACTCTTTGAGTACGTGAGTTATTATTACTTCACATGTGTGAATTGTACTCTTCACGTGCAATTTCCATCGCCTTCCACATCATATTTGTATGTTCCTATCACCTCGCTGGTGTGAGTCTCTCACTGTACAAAATGGGTTTTAAAAAAAAACATGCCAAATATTAAATTTGGGTACAAATATGGATTCCATAACCTCTAACTAGATTTATACCCAAAATTACTTATTCCAATGGGCTTACACCCTACTTTGTAGCATGCCGAGAATTAAGAATCGAGCCCACACTCCAGGCTTGTTTAGCAACTCTACCCTTCGAGTCAAGTAAGGTAAAGCCCCAATTTCTATAAAAAAAAAATCTCACCAAAACACTTTGATTCAAATTTCCCACCATGTTAATAATAAAAAAAAAAAAAAGAGTCAAAAATAACCTCATTTCTCCACTAAAAGACAAAAAAACTATACTTTTCAATAAAAAAAAAGAAAAGTAAAAAAAATTCCATCACAGACAACTAAAAATAAAATACTATCATAACTCACTTATATTTTATTATTTCCTCAAAATAATATTTACTCAACTCAACTCCATTAGTAAAGTCCCCAAACAGGCTTAAAGTCATGCCTGGTTAAGCCTGAGTGATTTTTTGGGCCAATACGTATTGAATATATCAGGGCAATGTTGATCCGTTTAGTTAGACTCTATGTAAGACCATGTCCATGTATGCATGGGCCTCATTTATTAGCTCGATAGCAAAACATCCTAAGTCCACCTAAAGCTTTGTGGCCCAACTACAGGCACGTACATTGTGGTCTGAAGAATATAACAAAGAGTCCTACTATATTGAAATTTGGTCGAACCTGGCCCTACCTTTCGGGTTCGTTCACTGGATTGGGCCAAATAAAAAAATGGGCTGCCTTTACAGTTTGTTCCGGCCCATGAATGTCCATGTCCTGTATGCCTGGGGCTCGATAGCAAAGCACCCTAATTCCACTAATGCTTAATAGCCCAACTACAGGCACATTGTGGTCTGAAGAATATGACAAAGGGTCCTACCACATTGCAAATGGGTTAAACCCAGCCCCACCTTTCATGGCCGTTGACTGGACTGGGCCAAATAAATAAATGTGCAGCCTTGCACAAGCTTCAGCCCAGTTCATCCCGGCCCATGACCATCCATAATTTTTTTTAGCATCAACCAACTTGCCTCTTAATTTATGAAAAGTTCAAACACAGATTAAATTAGAGCCAATGTAAGTTAAAAAAACCAGGTCTCAATAAAAAAAAATTGTGAATGAATGGTTTAATATAAAATACTTAAAAATAGTGATATTACCTTATTAAACTAAATCAGCTTGATGCATAGTAAGGAACTAGAGGATGGGAGATACTTGTTGCATCATATCCAATATACTTCATGTATAACTTGTTGCATCATATCCAATATACTTCATGTATAAAATCTATATCCTTGAAATACAAGGGCATGTCCCTACCGAGACATCCGGCATTTGGGCATCATAGCCCTGTCATTGATCCAATAGAGGGATGGAAAACAAATAAATAAGTGCATGAATGACTTGAATTCAGTGCTTTTTTTTTTTTAAGAGCAGTCTCATATCAATTCCTATTAGGTAAAACACAAACTAAGCAACGAATACACAATTACAATACCTGTGTTCAGACATTTCTTCTATGTTCATGTCTTTTGTAATTGTAAATGTATGTAGTGCTTTACCTTAACGCTCAAATATGCTAATACATATGCAATAATATACAGTGTTACAATGGTAGCTAGTGTATTCACCGAATACTAAAAGTAGAAATATACTTCTAATGAATGGGGCTATGTATCATTTTACCAAGTAAATTGAGAAGGGTTCACACCCAGAGTAGATTCTTGCTTGCATATATTATTAATTGAGTATATAAATTTGGCATCATTTGGAATTACTGGATGGTATGTATTAGTTATTGTTGCGAGGATACTCATACAATGCTGAATAAACCATAACAACAAATGGGCAGTATCTAACACATCATCCGCTACCTTCCATCCTTTAGAAAGTCAAAATGAAAGCACAGAGATGAAATGGAAAGAGCTTGCTCCGGTAGCACAAAGAGAAACAAGGTCCTTGACTTGTCCTGTGCAATCAGAGAATTCTGCAATCCACGGATTTCTATTTACACGGAAGAGAGGAGACATCCATTCCTACAAGAGGAAATTGAAATCCTCTCTCTTGACAAAAATCATTTCAATTTTATTCTTTTTCTGCAAGGAAACTATGTTACACCAAACAACAGAGCGGTGGGCTGCACCAAAAATCAGAATGATTTTCCTCCCAGCCACAGAATCATCTCATCACAACAAATGCACCCTCACAGCTGTCATAGAAGGCAAACTCAGAATCAGAAGATAAATTGGGGGTGGGGAGGAGTGAATAGCAAAATACAGTTTATTTCTAAATCAATTCAACAATGGACATTCAGTCCAATAATTGTTAAATGAAGTGTCAATTGTTTCAATAATCCTTATACAACAACTGGACCACTTTCCTAAAGTTGAATAATTTAATTGAGTTTTGGGTAGGCCCAACTCACCTTGTTTTCAAAATTCCTCTTGTTAAATGCCCCCAAAAGTTGCTAATAATCTAGTTTTATCACCAACAGTCATCCACATTAACAAATCGATCAAGAAACTAGATAACCTAATAGTGGTCTCCACAATCATATCACATGCCTCTTTCTCAACATTGGTGGTGAAAGGTGATATCATCAGAGAATTTCAATTTCGTTTGGTATTTTTCTAGGGACATTATCAAGAAAACACTAGCAAAACTAAAATAACTTGAGAATCAAAATGTTATCAAACTAGATTAAAATGCAAAATATAATTTAAAATGCATAGATATTGATGCATCCCTCAAAAGTATTGCAATAATATCACAATAATCTCCTCATTACCAGGTTGCAACTGATGCAGGTTGGAATAGCCCGGATGGGATCAAGTCCGCAATGGAGACATCAGACAACTACAGTGCTCAACATGTCATTGCCATTAGAGGTGGGCACTGGGCACTGATTGGCAGGACTCCACCATCACCTCCAATGTAACCCGTTACCCGCGGTCCTTGGAGTCAGTCCCCTGTCTACTTCGTCAACATCACAACCCTTTCTGAATACAGGAAGGAAGCCCATGTATCTGTCTACATGATCCAGCAAGGCAAGATACTAATGCCCCATCAGAAAGCTCACTGACTTGTGCCGACTGCATCCATTGGTGCTTTACAGGTCTACCTGATACATGGAACGAGTTACTCTATGCTCGCATGACCTCACAGTGGTAGAACTGCTACCACTAGTCTACTTCACACATGTAACAGTTTTTTACAGCATTTTACTTAGTGTATATTGTATTTTCTCTTCCATCAATATTACTGACTTGAATTGGATTTTCTTTTTGTGTGTGTGTGTGTGTGCGTTCACTTTACAAATTTGAAGCTTGTTCCAATCTGTAACATGCATTGCATATTTGCATCCCCTCAAGTTGAATAACGAAATGTAAAAGGCAGAATAGCCCTGGGATATCGGCATGTCTCTATCTCACATTAGTTGATCTTTGTATAAGAAGCATCTTTTTAGAATCCAAACTCAGATTTCCCTCTTTCGGACTCCCCATGTCTTGTGTTCAAAACCCAGCCCAGGTTTGCCCGTGTGCATTTGTGGGGCTCAGCGAGCACCACCTCAGGGGAATAGTCATGTTGAGTCAAAGTCCTCAGAGAGAGAGAGAGAGAGAGAGAGAGAGAGAGCTGAGTAGGGCTGAGGACAACTTGCTGGAACCCCCTTTTTTTTTTTTTTTTTTTATTGGTAACGGTAAAATATAAAATATTAAAGACTAAAGAAAGGTACAATAAAGATGGAAAGAAAAAACATGCGTAGGTATTAGAGCTAAATACCAACACAAAACAATAAATTACAAAGGAGCAAGCAAAGTTACCTCTCTTTCTACCCCCAGCTTAGCCAAAGCATCCGCCATGCCATTCCTCGACCGAAGCACATGATAAAACTCAACATTCAAAGATGAAGACCAAGTCTTGATTTCATTGAAAAGAAATTAAAATTTCCATGGACCCTTCTCCAAACAAGACATCCAAGAAATTGCATTTAAGGAATCGCTTTCCACTACTATGTTATGAAAATTATTTGAGACATAGATCCAATATAGCTAACACTTCCGCTTCATTAGAATATTTGATGCCTATATACTTTGAGAACATAAACAATACCGCTCCCTTGTACCCCCCAACTGTCAATGCAAGCTGACTAGAGTAGGGCTGAGGACAACTTGCTGGAACCCCACATGTCAATGCAAGCTGACTCAGCTGAGTATTGTTGAGTTACATAGCATTGGTATTTTGGTTGGTTAACATGGCTGTTAATGGGTTGGGTCAGCATTTTGAAAAAGCTCGTCCCAGCCCATTTATGAATGGGGTTTGGCTCGTTTGGGTCACAGGTAAAGGTTTGCATTTGAGAATAAGGCTGTTTTTCAATTAGGTTGGGCCTGAGCCCTAGACTGATCCGGATTCAACCTGGTCCGCCATTTTTTAATTGTTTATGAATTTTATAAATTTGTCATTGGGATGAGTAGCTTTGATATTGGGCTAAGATATGTGATGAAGTGAAGTTTGATGAGTTTGTTTCTGGATGATGGGTGTAGGGCTTGAAATGTTGGTCATTTAGTTAGAAGAATCAGGCTCGAGCATTCTGTGAGCCAATCAACAGTCAGCACCCAATCCATTTAATCATGGGTTGGGTTGGGTTGGGTTGGGTGTGGGCTTGAGTTTATTACTCGTTAATCAAACGGGTCAGTTGAAGCACCGTCTCTATACACCCTGAAACCACCAAGATGGTTTTGTCCCATCGGTATTAAGTTGTACGTTTTGAACGAATAGATCATGAAGATAATGAATATAAGAGGTAGTTGCTGCTTTCACTAATGCGTCCAATGCCAGCGGCCAGTAGTGATAAGTGTTTGGGGCAGTGAAGGCGGACAAAGAGTGTCCAACCTATTCTGATTCCAAATTTCACACCATCCTGATCTTGCAGTGGAATGGAAGCCATCAGTCCAATGAAATATATAAAAATATGTGATTCAATAGATTCAATTGCAACCCAGTTTGATTACAAGCATTCCTAAAATTCATGGAGAGAAAATTTCCAAAACCCACTATCGTTCCCGTCCTCCATTATTATGAATGAACTCTCCAAATGCCAATCCAGGAGCATTTCAAACTCAATAATTTAGAGAATTTTAACAATAAAAAAAAGGCACTTTTACCTTCTAGAGTTGTCCCCATCAAATGGGTTTTCAACTGACGCAATCTGACAGGTGTTGGGAAATTTTTATGGCCTAAATTCCGATCGGAAATACTTGCAACTAAATAGATCCTAGCTACTAAACAGATCCTAGGTCAATGGAGGTAGTTTCTTGTCTAGTGCATAACAAGCTTTTCAGCATTTTGGACCATTTCATTAAGATTTCTTCTTAGTTGACACTAATTAAGGGTCCTACATGGCAGTCATGTAAAAAGAGTCTCAATTGGTAAGGTCAATGAGAACACTACTTAAAGTGTTTCACAATGATAGGGTACAAAAAATAAGTGAAGGTCTTAATAAAGGGGTTTTTATAAAAATAAAAAATTGCCCAAGTGGTCCATCCATATTGTAAAGGGAGTTGCAATCTCTCCTGGGGTTAAGCCATGAGATCACTCGTGCACAAGAAGACCAAGTGGGATGTTGAGGGATCCGACTTAATCCACAGACTTCAAACAGACCTCTATGCTGAAGTTGAAGGCGCATGCTATGTGATTAAAATACTTGACATGGAATATGGATGAGAGCATATCAAGATGAAAAGACTTGATTAGAGTTTATCTCAATACAGCTGTACATCAATAAATATCCACTAAAGTTTTCTCCTCCTCTCACATTGAGAATGAGAGAAACACTTCCAACCTTGTTTGATTTTCCTACATGTTACCAGACCCACATTTAGTCGGTTACAACTCTGCAAGTGACACACCCAAGCAAGGATATTCTCTTGTTTGGCCATCATTTACCATCTGACTATCAACTCAGCATCAGTTCCAATCAAATGAGCCTACAACACAAGACCATCGAACCCATTCCTCCACCACACCAACCCCATTACCCACACTCACTGCAACATTTCTCAGCCCTCTTAAACAGCACTGCTACCAGAACCAACCACAACCAAGCAACCCATCTCTCAGGATATCTTTGCAGTCCAGTTAACATATTGGTCCTTTTATGGTGCTTTAGTTTTGTAGTTGTTCCTTGTATTCTGGAGCGAAGGTAAGTTAATCATAAAAAGTAACAAATTATAATATAAAAAAAGTATCTGGTCTAATAATCTCTCTCCAAACATGGTTTATATTCTTCAATTATTATATGTATATCACTGTATACATTATTAGCTTTTTTTTTTCCAATAGAATGTTGTATATCTATGCATCACTGATATGATCCCAAAATCAGTAAAAAAAAAAAAAATACACAGAAATAGATGCTAGTGAGTAGCTTGCTCCTTCCTTAAAAAATACACATATCCGATTAGAAGCAAGCTGATATATGCATCTCCACGGATATTTTAGAAGTTGCTTTCAACATGCATGAATCTAGAGTTATAAGGGCGTACAAATCAAACAACTGAAATTAAAAACCCAACACACTACGGACAGAGGTCAATGGGATAAAACAGAAATTATCTAAAACCTCCAGTGAACTAGAAATTGCAACTGCTTGGCGAAAGCAAAATTTCATGGAACAAAAATGTCAAGGAAGTACCTATGCGGAAAAATCTTTAAAGAATGGCAATGGGAACACTACAATTTCTGAGCAGCACCCACAGAAGCAAACCCTACCAATCCCGCCTTCCCTTGGTACGTTCTCAATATTTCAGGAACGATGTCTTGATACTTGATTCGAGTCCTCTCCAAAAATTGCTTCTTGCTTAACTTCAACATCCAAAAAGGGATTTGTTCCTCCTTAATCAAACCCTTTGTAATCAGAGTTCTTAGCAAGAAACATCTAGGAATTGTCCTCTTCTCCAAGCTATACAGTAGAAGAGTTGGACATTTCGAAAGTGCCACTGGATTCCAACCCATTTCGTTTCAAAAGAAGTCCGCCAGTTGCTTGATCTTCTTCTCCGAAATCAGCATACACTGTGGTTGCAATTTGAATGCGGAAAGACACTCTTCTTCCGACCATCCCAAGCCCTGATAAACCTTCATTTTCCTTTCCCAGTTCAATTTCTTCAGCGCAGACATGATACGGATTGCAAATGTGAATTTCGGGGTTGACGGGTTGAAGCCCATTTTCTTAACAAATGCAACAATCTCCCTAAACCGTTCCACGCCCAACAACACTGTTCTGGGGTGGGTCATCATCAAATTCACAATGTTTGAATCAGGTACGCCTTGACTGCGTATAATTGCAATGTTGGGTCCTATTGCCTTCTCAAGATTAGATTGGAGAACGCGTGATGAGCGTCTCACGATATTAACTATGTTCTTGTCCGTCTTAACGAGGCTTCTTAGGAAATCAAATGAGGGGATGATTTCAGTGTTCACACCAGCTTGGAAGAGTGATGGGTTTGAAGATATAACCTTTATAAGGTCAGTGCCCGAGATTCCATACCTCTTCAAAACGTTGATCATGCGCAAGAGCGTTTTTTTGGGATTACTCGAGAGAATCGATGGGGCCTTGGTGACTAGTTTGTTGATTTGGGTATTGGTAAAACCATGGTTTCTTAATAGTTCGATTACAGAGTCTGGATTTTTGGGGGTTTTGAGATTCAGCTTCTTAGAAGCCGAAAGAGCTGATTCTGGTGACAGCCCACATGAGTTCACAAGGTAAGAGACCGTGAATGAGTGTGGTTTTGTGACTGTGGGGTTCGAAATAGAATATTTGAGTCTGAGAGATGATACGTTTTGAAGAAGAAAACGAGCAGAAAATTTTTCTCTGCTTTCTGCAATCATACATTGGAGAATTCTTCTTATGTTAATCAAATGCAACATTTGATAGAAAAAGTATTAAAAGGAGTATTGGTGGATAGAAGATGAAACTTACAAGCTGCGGTTTTGTTGTGGAAATAACCCTAGGAAACTTGGTTTGGAACTGCCACGGTTGCTTGTTTGGAAGATAAACGTGACTAGGAGTCTAGGAGCCTTTTCCATTTGAATTGACCCACCCGATGACTGATAGGGATTAATTAGTTGTGGACCCTACTTTTCATCCGATTACAATTATGAGTTTGGATCAGATTATTAAAGTTGGGTTAGACCCGAACCTGATTAAGTGCGGGTCTATTTAGATAATTCACCTGTAAAGTAAATTAAAAAATGATGGGTCGTTTAGTCACCGGGAAGAGGCAGCAGCTCTCATATGAAAATATATATATATATATATATATATATCTAAAAAAAATATATCTTTGGTCTTCAAATTAAAAAAGGTTCTCATTTAGTTGGTCAGGGTTCAAATCCTAAATAGAAATATCAATAGGACGGTTCCGGCTTAGGTCCAAAGTGGACCTAGAACCGGAAGTGTTTAATGAGAAGATGGAACTAAAACCGATTATGTTATGGGACATGTCCGGTACGTGTCTAGGTAGAGAATTATATCCGAAAAGAAACTTAATTTTTATGACAGATTTTCGAAATTTGAGATTGTATATAAGGTGGAATCAGATCCATACCTGTTTACGTCATGAGTCCAAAAAATGACCTAAGCTGAAGCCATTTACTTATTAGGGCCTAAATAAGGGGCCCAAACTAAGTTTTAGCAGGACAGAACCCTTGAGGAATCAAATAAATCAGGGACCCATTTTACATCCTTAATCATTGGCGTGTTATCTTTGCTCACCAAAGGGCATTCTCACCGCACCAAGGGTCTACTTCCCTCACCCGAGGGCTCCATCAACTCAGTCAAAGGGTGAGGCTAGAGACTTGCTTAAAGAGCCAATAAAAAGAGAGGAGCCTTCTCAAAATGTATAAAAAATCTTGCATCCTACTAGAAGGTAAAAGGATTCCTTTTTCGTCAAACAAAAGCTAGAAGGAGTCACTTCACATATCACATGTCACAAAATGACAAAAAGTCAATAAGGTAGATTCTAAAATTCTTGAGAAGACTCATCCTTTTCTCCAATTTCTTAGGGCATGTTTAGTAACAAGTAAGGAATTTATAGATATGATAATTCTTCACTACCACTTGAATAAAGACTCCTAGCCGGGGATTTGTATAGTCGAGGGTTTCACATTAATATAAGTGTTTACTGATGCACATAGCTGAGAAAAATAGTGTTCGGTATGCAAATCCACTTAAGTGAGGATTTTCAAATCTTATGGCGGGGAGTCAGATATGAAAATCCTAACATGTGAATATTATGCTCGTCCAAATCCTCATGAATTTACAATCGCAAAATATAGATTTACCACAGCTTTAGGGAAACCAAAAATCTTTTCCCTAAACATTTGGTTTCCAAATGTGACCTTAAACTGGGTTCCCTTTACAAGTGGAATACCAAAACAATTCAATCAATCAATCAAGTGGATTTTCAAATCTACTTCTTCTTCGGTAGAGGAGTTAATTTTTAAAATCACCATTAGAGTTGCGGAGTGGGCTTTGACGAGAAAAGAGTTTTATAACTTCTCTCTTAATGATGTTATTGTTGACTGAGAAGCTTGCATTGGGTGCGGACAAACAAAGGAGAGGATGTCAATTCTTTGGTCTCCTCCCCCACTTGATTTGCTTAAGTTCAATGTCGATGGTGCGGCGGGAGGTAAACCAGGCCCAGTTGGGGGTGTTCTTTGTAATAGCAATAGTGAGGTTCTTTTTATGTTTTCAAAGAATGTTGACGTCTGTGATTCTAATGAAGCGGAGGTGCTAGCTAGTTTAGAAGCTCTCCGTTGCTTTGAGAGATATTTTTACTGTGCCCTTATTGTGGAGAATGACTCTTCTAATGCAATTGCTTGGGTGTATAATAGAAATATCAACTATTGGAAACTTCAATTCCTTTTTAATGAAATCTGGGTGTTGTCGATATCTTTTGCCGTGGTCTTCCGTCACGAATTACGATCGGCCAACTATCTTGCTGATGCTTTGACTAAACAAGGGGTTGAGAGGGTGTTTATTTGGGAGGGTGTGATTATGTAATTTGTGTTAGACGGGGTACAATCCTTTTTGTACCTCCCTTTTTTCTCTTTTTTGTATTTTCTTTCTCTTTCAATGAAATTTTTTGTTACCGTTTAAAAAAAAAAAATCAATATGCGAATCCAAATATGAAATTGGTTTTTTCATTATGTAAGACAACTAGCATGAAAGGCCCTATAATTGCAGGGTCAAATACCACGAGAGTTACAAACGCGCATTAGAATATAAACCATACCTTGATTACAGATGGGCAGGCTTGTAAAATAAGAGAATAAAGATACCCATGCAAGTCTTTCGTGTTTAATATGACGAAAAGAGTTAGGTTTGAGTGAAAATAGGAGGGTTGTTTCATTTCAAAGGGAGAAGTAGATGAAACGTTTCAAATGAATCAGTTAGAAGAGGTAGTTTTTTTTTTTTTTACTTTTTATTCATTTTTATTTCAATCTTGAGAGATTTTATCTAGGTCCCACTCCCATATGCTTACGTGGCCTATGGTGGATCCATATAAACTAAAAAATGCATCTCAACTTCACCAACCACTTTCTAGCATTCAAGAGAAAGAATATGAAAATCCTATCTATAAGTCACCCACGTCTCATCCATTTATTAAATTAATCAGAAACCCCGAACCCATGCCCATGCAGGTTAACCCGATCCGACCCACTTTTACTCGCATATCCTACATCCTTCTAGTGAATTAATCTACTTAATGAGCTTAATCAATGACCACCTTCCCTCCAAAGTGGTTGGTAGTGATTTTATCATCCAATCTAGTGATAGCTCGATCAATGACCACCTTCCATGCAAAGTGGTTGGTAGTGATTTTAACATTCAATTTAGTGACAGCTCAATTAATGACAATCAATGATGCACCTCCCCTCCAAAGGAGGACGTATGTGAGGCTTTCTTACCATAAGAAAATGGTACTTAAAATAGTTATAGATGAGGTTTTTTTTTTTTTTTGCATACATTTCTCGAGATCACGAAGATTCAAGATTGTGATGCCAAACATATTGATCCTTATCTTTAGTATATAGAATATTCAGCTATTTGAATCATATTTTAGGGGTAAAAAGTGCAAATTAAAACTTTTTATTCATGGGTTTAATTGAATTTATAAATTCTATGAAGTTTACGAGATATGAAGTTACATATACTATGGTCTGCCTATGGAAAATGAGTGATTCATATCATTAATTTGGACCCACAAAAGTAGGTTAAAACATAAAAGAAAGAAAGAAAGCTTTGTTGATGGATTTTGAACCCATATTAGGCCACAAATTATATAGACCTAGGCACATTACATTAAGTACCCAAACAAGCAGGGAGATAATTAAATGACGGCAAACAAAATTAACTTATCTGGGTGGGCCCAGCGTGGAGTTCCATATGATAAAAGACGGTCCAAGCTTTAATTCATAGGATCACCATCCAATGATATCCTACGTGCATTCTTTGAATCTTGACAATGAGAATTTCCACTGTAGGTAAAGAGGATTTATGTACGTGAAAGCGTGGAGAAATAATGTATTAGTGGAGTTTAGTGGTAGAGTTTAGTGGAGTTATATTTAAGGTAAGTACCCACACAATCACATAAGTACCTCACTCGTTGACGAGCGACCAAGCCCCGGCGAGATGACTGGAGCGACGCGCACGATCGAGCTCAACGGTGCCAGGTACTGTTTCTGCAACCTCCTCTCTTCCTTATCGGGTTTGGATGGAGGGGGGGACCGAAATCCAAGTGGTGGTGGTCTGGGATTGATGATGAGTCTAGGGTTTTTGGATATCTCTCCGGCAACCGGAACCTATCTCCAATACCAAATTGGTGCAGCCCTCACTATCTATGATTGGAAAACAGACCACTCTCCCAAAATCCAAATGATGGCTTCCAGCCCCAAGCACACTTATAACTATAAAACACATCAAAACTGAAGAAGAGTGAGTCCGGTAAATCTTTGATTCACTTGAATAAGCATGATCAACTACAATGAAGGACTCAACCATATGAAGAATATTGTTTCTTAGCTAACTTATAAGGATCTGATGGCAAGCTGCCGCTTTTTCTCAGCTTATTTTTTTTTTTCCAAAGACGGTTCCTCCGGAATTTTGGAGGATGTTCAAAATGGTGGATAACTTCATTGGGGAAGCTCTGCAGATTCTTGGACAGCGACTCTCAAGTAAGGATCTTCATTTTGTGCTTCCTTTCTTCATTCTTTTTAGGGTTAGGTGAAACGTTAGGGCTTTTTTTTTAAACCTCATTCAAGTTGATTATATAGAAACAAAGGGAGGTGCAGAAGAGATAGAAATGGTTTATAAGATGGGTTGGTGATTTAAAGGGATTCATTGTAAAGAAATAGGGGAGGGGGTTTTAGGGATTGGAAGGGATGATGCAGATGAGAGGGGCCTTTTATGCATGGAGATAAGTTTGATTGGTTCTGGGATGTGAGTCAATAGGGATGGTTTTGAGATAGGTGTGAATGACTGGATTTGAAGAGTGTAGGGTTTGGTTCAGCTGATATTGATTGATGTTTTTTTTTTTTTTTTTTTTGCGCTTTGGACCAAGGAGATGAGATTAATGATGGGTTAGGTTTTGCCATCTGTGAAAGGTGAAACCCCTCTTCCTCTTGAATTCTCCTGACCCCCCTTCATCAATCCAATCCCTATCATTGGCCGAGACATCATCATGAAATATCAGTTGTTCATCCTAAAATTACGTGGCAAGGATTCAAATCTAAGCACCTTCCTTGATTGAGATTTGGAGCAATTAAAAAAGAATGGGCTCGAGTATGAACATATATATGACTGTCATTCACTTTTAGTTCAATTTACACTTATATGCTATTATGAGGTTTTTTCTTTATCATTTGAACATCCTTACAAGTTCTAACTTTGAATTCATTGATTTCATAATTTATATATTCATTCATTTTTTTATTTTTTATTCTAAATGGTAGATATAGAACTGTTACAAGATTGGGTGCTATAGGAAAAAGGTACTTATACCCCCCCTGGATTGGATGGGAGGGGAGATATTTACACTTCCGGTGTGATACTCCATTATTATAGATAGTTATAAATTCTAGAAATTTTTTAAAATATTTTTGTGTTTTTGGATATATGTAATTGCACTAAATGTTTTTTATTTTTTCTCAGATAATGAAGGAAGATGTGATAAAGAATTATCTCGAAACGTAAAAGGTCAAAACAAAAAAAGACCAAAGAGAAATAGTCCCAGCAAGGGAGATTGATAGGGAAATGGTCTCGAGGGGCTTCAGGTAATTTCTAGTTTATGTGTATAAATTCGGTATAAAAAGTACTGCGTGCATATTTCAACATGTACATGCATGCATGTCTATATAAATATATGAGTATATTTACATCAAAATATACATACATGCATGTATTTATATTTCAACATGTACAACCTCTTCTTTTCCTTATTCTCTCTTATGGATTTTTTTTTTCTTTGTTGGGTTGGTATGGAGGGGGACCGAAATTGAAGTGGCTGTGGCCTGGGATTGATGATGGGGCTATGGTTTTGGATTAACGGGGGAGCAGGCAAGAGATTTTGGAGGGGTTGGATTCGGTTGGAGTTTATGAGATAGTGGCTGGGGTTTAGAGCATGGTTACTTGATTTATAGTTTGATGAGTTCACATTCAGATTTTGGAGGGGTTGGATTCGGTTGGAGTGTTTGAGACAGTGGCTGGGATTTAGAATAGTTACTTGATTTGGAGTTTGATGAGTTCACATTCAAATATGCAGTTCTTAGTTTGATAATTAATCAAATTCAAAAATTCAAGAGGGTAGGCTCATTTAGTTTGTCTTTCAGTTCAATTAATTTGAAGTTCGAGTCTGACAGGTTCGATGCAATGATTCGAATTTGTAATTCCATGCATTTGGCAGTGGATCATAGGTTTAATATAACGTGCATAGACAGAAATATTCAGATGAGGACCATCCTCACATATCTTTTATGTGGTCCATCCTATTTTCCTGTCCACCTGGTTCACTTATCATGAAGTTATCCCCTTCACAGACACATTACTCCCTTTAAATTGCGATACGCCCAAATTTGTAGCTCATACAACCATTATTTCTTGTTAGATTAAAATCCAAAAAGGCACTGAGACTTCCAAAATCATTAAAATTGAGTGTTTTGGGTTTTAGATGAAGGCCTCAATGATGAACTGATAGGGAGGAGCACCAAATATTCTCTATGACATGCAAAAATGACATGGATTCGCAAGAAATATATTACATGGTCAAATGTCATCCTTTGAGCCATACACAAATGTCCAATCCATAGCTCACTAAATAAAGGCTTCCCCTGGACCTGCACTAGTTAAAAGTAATTTGCTTGCTTGGTGAGATGGTGGACATTGGACTTTGTGGAGTGGCCCAACGGTCTTGCCAAACTCAAGATAGCTTGATCGATTCACCATGTAAAAGATAGGCCTAATCGAACATTTTGGTTATTCAATCAAAGGCGAGAATTTCTACATGTCCCATGCTTTTATATTGATTGGATGTTTAGTAATATTTGATAAGACTGATTTTTAATAGATAACTAATTTAATATGCCCTTCTTTCTGTGGTGGGGCTACTAAGACACCATCTAATCTAAGTGAAATGTATTCCAAGGGTGCATGGTAATTCAGTATTACCCTCTCACTTTTTATTGTCAGTACCCCCATTAATGTTAAACTGCAACAAACCTTATCCTCTTTATTATACCTTGCCACATTCCACCGAATCGCAAAATTTTAAACCTCCGAATACAACGAATTGAATCCCGAATAATTCGAAATGAACTATTTGGAATTCGAGACGCAATCCAATGAATTGGGTAACTATGGTTTGGAGTGGATGAGGGATTGATTGGAAGGGATACTCTTGAAATATTTGTTGTCCATCCTAAAATTATGTGGCAACGATTCAAATCTAAGTACCCGGTTTCTTAATTGAAAATTTGGACCAATTAAATAAGAATGGACTCGACCATGAACACACATGGTCATATGGTCATTATAAATAAACAGTATTATGCGTGTTCAATTTCGAGAGTATACATTATACTGCTTTTTATAGTTAATGCTAAACACGGTTAAGTTTGTCACATGTTATTGAGTTAAAGAAAATGTTCACTTGCTATCATCATGCATGTTACATTAAAACATTCTTAAGTTTCTTGCTCTCTCAAACCTATTAGCTATGAAGCAATGTTTAAATCCACATATTGCCTAGTATTTTGGCTCAATGTTTAAGAATATTTGTGTAGTCTAGTCAATTATTCATTCTATAAATGTTTTGATGTAGTTTGAATTTAAACTATTAATTAAACTTTTGAATGTTTGATGACTTCTATGTTGGTGGAAATTTATACCTTATTATAAATGCAGGTGGCAGAAAAGGATGAAGACTGAATATCAAGTGTTATAATTATTCTTGATTTTTTAAAGGTAGTCAATGTTGTAGTGTTCTACTTTATGGCTTAAAATGGATTGTATTTTATGGTTTATTATTTATATGAATTTCTCACTTAGGACTTCCAACATGAATGAAACAATCGAGAATGTTTTGATTTAATAATCATAATAAAATCTATGATGTTTGTAGGCATAATTTTGGAATTCTTGCGGAGAAATAGGGTCTCTTCAACTAACTATTTATATATATGAAAGGGACTGTTTCCAATTGAGAAATTGAGAAATCAGCCCCCAATTGATTTTGACTATAGATTTTGAGTTGACCCTCTTCACATGAAGAGTCACTCTTCCTCCCTCTTCTCTTCCTTAACGAATTTATTTGGAATCTTTGAATCCGCCCGAAACTGTTTTTGAGCTTCTTTACCTTCCACTTTAAAAGCCATTCTCAATGCTCTGCATGTTTCCCTCGCCGTATTGATAGCTTCTCTCAAACTCACATACAAGGCTTCATTCTCATGTGCCCTTTTAACTCCAGCGACCGTTTTCTCTAGCAACGACTCCTCTTCCCTTCCCAATTAAAGGTACCATCAATCTCTCTTCCACTCTCCACATTTATCCCACCCTCTACGTTTTAGATTAATAATGAGTTTAGATATAGTTCTTTCTCTCTCTTTCTGCCTTCCTCTCAAGATTAATTGTTTTCTCAACATTTCAGATTAGCTGATTTATAAGAATTTTGAGAATGGAAAGAAATTATTTTGGTTTTTTTTTCTATGTGAACGTGTGTACTACCTCTGACCTACTTCGATGTCTATATATCTGCTTTTGCATGATGTTGAGGACTTGCACTTTCTTTGCATCATGTTGTTGAATAGGTTGAATCTCTTTGAGATCATATAATCTATAAGGATTAGATTATATGAACTTCTTTTGTTTTTCTTTCATTCTATTTGTAATTGTTTTAAAGTTTCTTTCTCTCTCTTTTCCACCAATGCTTCCATGGAGTCTGGAATCGGCCATGTCGAAGAAGAAAATCAATAAGAAGAGAGTGGGTGCCATTTCCATGGAAATCTCCACAAATACGAATCTTCCTCAGGTACTCTTTGTTTTTTTTATTGTCTTCTCTTTTAATTGAAGTTTGTAGTCTTGACTTCGACCTAAGGAACCAAGTGCTAGGAAATGCAGTTTCATTGAATTTGTTGGATGTTTCCCATTGAAATTATTGTCACTCTGTGAAATTTTCTCTCGACTTCATGATATCTTTGGTGGGCTTTGTACAAACAAGCCCTTGATTTGGTTTCAGATAACATTGTCGATTGTTTGGATGGGAAAGATGAGACTACCAAGTTTGGGTACTGATTTGGGGGATTTTCGCGAAACCCAACAGCCAATGGTGTGTTTGTTCGGTTGGAAGAATTTGGGTTACTCTGGAACTGGATTTACCCATTCAAATGGTGCTATAGATAAGATTTATAACATTGAAACTTATGAGCAAATCCCTCTTATACGATCTTATATGCAGAAAACAAGTTAGTGAGGCCCCTCTTATAAAATCCCATTTGTGAAAAATACGCTTGTGGGCTTAAGTATGATTTAAGCAAAACTTGGTCCGACAATTAATTTTTAGTGTTGCTTCATGGAACATTAAAATTTTATTAGTGGGTCCCTCTTTTAAAATTCTAATGCCAAGAAAACATTGGTAAGGTTTAAATTTGATTGAAGTGAAACTTTGCCCCACAATGAATTCAAGACAATGAATTTTCTGGTGGTGATTTCATAGGCTTAATTATATGTATCTCTTATCTTTCATATGAATCAGTTAAAATTTAAATTTTTCTTGATTTTATGCCTTTTTCTAATATATATCTCTCTTTCATATAGAATCAATTAAAATTAAAAAATTTCTAGATTCTCTCAAATTAGCTATCGTAATGGACTCTTCCTATCCTAATTGCAATAAAAAAAAAAAAAAAAAAAAACACATGCATATCTAAATTTTAATATATTTTTATTTTGGTCTAACTACTATGAATCACAACATAATGGCATCATTGTGTTGTTTTATTGTAGATTCATGCTTCCTTTTGATCTTACATGCATATCTTTTGTTTTTTTTTTTTATATATTGTTATTTTTATATTTTCGGATTTATGTTATTTAAAAAAAAAAAACATTATCACTTATGGAAAACTCATGAAACAACTTGAAAATAGCTTCATATTGTTAGATCTATGTTTCTCATAGATGAAATCAACACATTTTGAATTTTTATTGCTTTTTCTCTATTTTTTATTTTCGGATTTATTTATTTTTTTGAAAAAAAAAAAATGTGAATATTCATGGACAACCCATGAAACCACTTGGAAATTGCTTGTAAATGATAGATCTATGTTTCCCATAGATCAATCCATCACATTTTGAATTTTTATTGCTTTTTCTCTATTTTTTATTTTCGGATTTATTTTATTTTTTGAAAAAAAAAAATGTGAATATTCATGGACAACCCATGAAACCACTTGGAAATTGCTTGTAAATGATAGATCTATGTTTCCCATAGATCAATCCATCACATTTTGAATTTTTATTGCTTTTTCTCTATTTTTTATTTTCGGATTTATTTATTTTTTGAAAAAAAAAATGTGAATATTCATGGACAACCCATGAAACCACTTGGAAATTGCTTGTAAATGATAGATCTATGTTTCCCATAGATCAATCCATCACATTTTGAATGTTTATTGATTTTTATTTATTTTTTTATTTTTCGGATTTATTTATTTTTTTAATAAAAATAATTTTTAATATTTGAATACCAATCAAATGTCTTGAAAATGGTTCCTATATTTGGTGATATAAGTTTCCTCTAACATGTTTCTTTGTTTTTTTTAATTTTTAACATACTAGTATACTACTTGTTTATATTTATAGGCAGAGCCAGGTATTAAATTTCGGTCCATCTGTCTGCCATTTGATAAGTGAAAATGCCTCGTGATGTTGATCCCGCATGGAGCTTTGGTGAGGCAGTTGAGAATAATAGGTTGAAAATCAAATGCAAGTTCTGTGGAAGAGTGACCCATGGGGGCATTACAAGATTCAAACACCACTTGGGCCACATATCTGGCAATGTTGCTGGCTGTACCGAAGTACCGAGGGAAGTAAGGGAACAAATGAAAGCTTTGGTTGGCCAAAACAAAGCTAGAAAAGTAGAGATAAAAGAAAAGAGGCGGCAAGATGTTGATGCTGCCCGTTATGATGTATTTGGGGATGAATATTTTGATGAGGAGGAAGATGCACAGATGGAGGCTGCACGCCAAGAGTCTTTGATGAGTCAACAAGAAGAATATGAACGTCGTGCATTTGCTGGAAGCAAATATTATGATGCAGGGGGCTCATCATCTGCTGTGCCAAGCAGGGGCAAGGGCTTTGCGGGGTCCATACGTAGGGCATTTAGCACCCGGGAACGGGATGCTGATGTAGAAATTATCTCTACAAGAAGAGCAGTTCCTCCCCCTGTTGATCCTCTAGCACATAGAAAAGAGGGAGCTAAACAACCAAAAATATCAAGTGTTATGAAAGGGGTAATGAAGGCTGCAAGAGATAGATTGGCCAAAGCTACAGCAAAATGGCTAATTCACAAGAACATACCACCTACAGCAATAGATTCCCCATACTTCCAGACTATTCTTGATGTTGCCGCCGAAGCTGGGCGGGGTATACAGGCGCCCTCCGTATATGATGTGGGCACTAAATATCTTGAAGAAGAATTTAAAGAAATAAAGGCTTGGGTGGAAAAATTTAGACCCATGTGGCAACAAAATGGTGTTACCATCATGTGTGACGGGTGGACCAGCGGCACCCAAACACAATTAATAAACTTTTTGGTGTATTCAGTCGCTGGGACCGTCTTTGTGAAGTCCATTGATGCATCTGAACATAGACGGACAGCCGCATATATATATACTCTTATGGATAAAGTTGTAGAGAGTGTGGGAGAGGAGTATATTGTACAGATTGTTACAGATAATGGCGCCAATTTCAAGGCAGCAGGTTTGAAATTAATGGAGAAGAGGACCCATTTATTCTGGACCCCATGTGCAGCACACTGCGTAGATCTCATCTTGGAAGAGATTGGAAGGAAGACAAAAGTGTCTTCATTGATCAAGGCATGCAGAGGAATTACAAGATTTATATATGATCATTCATAGGTGTTAAGCTTGATGAAAAGATATACAAATAACCATGCCTTGCTGCGTCCAGGATTAACAAGGTTTGCAACCCATTTTCTGGCTATGGAAAGCCTTGTAAAGTTTAGAACGGAGCTCATTCAGATGTTTGCATCAGAAGAATGGCTTCGTTCGAAATGGGGCAATGCAACCCATGGTCCGGAGTTTGAAGTCCCAAACCTGATGAGGGACAATAAATTTTGGAAGAAAGTGAAGAAGATATTAAAGGTTTTTGAGCCTTTAGTTAAAGTGTTGCGGCTTGTAGATGGTGATGACAAGCCGACAATGGGCTTTATATATGAAGCAATGGATCGGGCAAAGCAATCCATCATGGAAAAATGTTAGATATCACGAAAAATATATAAAGATTATTGACGCCCGTTGGAACGATCAGTTGCACCATCCATTGCATGCCGCAGGTAATTAATATATATCTTTGAATTTGATACTTTTTTGTTTTCCTAACTAATGTATTTATTATCTTGCTTGCTCACAGTACATTCTACATATTTATAATGTAGGTTATTTTTTGAATCCCGAATTCTATTACCGCAATGTCGAACAACACACCGAAGCAATAGATACGGACTTGCGGGTAGGATTACGGGAGGTGTTGAAGAAATTGTTAGGTCGAGATGATCAAGTTGAGGCCATTCAAGAGGTGAGTGGGTGGTTACTTAAGAGAATTTAATTATGTTGTAGGGGTTTACTGACTTGTATCTAATTTTCACATTGTAGATATCTATCTATACACAAAGGAGAGGAACCTTTGCTGACCCTCTTGTGATACGATCGATTGGAAAGATGTCACCTGGTATGACTATGAACAAAAGACATATCCACATTGCAGATATCTTGTGATACGATCTAATTTTCTTTATTTATTTTTTGCATTTCAGCTGATTGGTGGATGAATTATGGGGAGAGTGCTCCACATCTAAGGAGTGCGGCTATTCGCATCCTTAGTCAAACTACAACATCTTCCAACTGTGAAAGAAATTGGAGCACTTTCTCTTTGATCCACACGAAGGTCAGGAATCGGCTTACCATGCAGAAACTCAACAAGCTTGTGTATTGTCATTACAATCTGAAGTTGAAACACAGAATTAGGGAGAGAAGGGTAAGGGATAGTCCTGATTATTGTCCCATTAATTTGGATCACATATTTAGAGAGGACGATCCCTTACTCCCATGGTTAGCCGAGATAGAGGATCCACTGCTAGATTCAGATCCGGGGTTTCAGGAAACGGTTCAAGAGTTGATAGGTGAGGACATGGGTGAGGCACCTGCAGCTACAGAAGGTCAGCCACCTCAGGGAGAAGGTACCAGTAGTAGGACTAGGAGGAGTGGGAAAGAACCTGCTTCTGAGAAAGCTAGTTCTACCACAGTCTCTTCAAGTAGCCATGGTGGAGGAGATGGAGGAGGAGACAGTGGGACAGGTGGTACTAGTGAATACTATCAACATGATGAAGACGATGACATTCCTGTAGAGGAAGTACATGAGTTACCTCCATCTGGAAGATTTGATCCAAGCCGTGGTTATCAACGGCGCCGAAGAGATTCACCACCTGGGGCTGGAGGTAGTACTCAGCAAGGAAATATGGGTGGAGATTTTGGAGGACAACAAGCGGCATCATGGACTGATTCATGGAACCCTAGTTACGGTGGACAAGGACCCTCACACTCACAGTATTTTGACTTTTTTCCATATGGTCAAGTACAACAAGGAGAAGAACAGTCTTCAACTTCGGGGTCCTACTCATATGGTGACTATGGTGAAACACAATATGGTAGATATCCACCTGGACCACCTCCACCTCCTCCAAGTTCCTATGATGTGGGTGCGGCTGGCTTCTTTGGATTTGTGGATCCCAATACTCATCAATATCAAATTCAATATGGTGCCAATACAAATGATAACACTGATGGGAATGAGGATAACCATAGCCCCTTGAATCTTGGTAGACATTCCTTTTGGTGGTGATCAAGGTATTTCTAATTCCTATTTCTTTCACTAACTCTCTACTCTCTTTTGTCATTTCTAAATTGGTGTGGAATGTTGATTGTTGATCACTTTATAGTTCATTCACTTGATTGAATTTAAACCTTGAATGCTGAAGGTAGTGAAGTATTGATATTTGATTGTTCAATGTTCAGTTGTTCACTAATGAGTAATGAGTATTGAGTAATGAGTAATGACCTAACTCTTAAGAATTTCTTATGCCTTTATTTCATGTTCTAATTTTTTTTAATGAGCTTTTCATTACTTTTAAGTTAACATGACTAAGAAACATGAATACATGTGAAAAAACTAATCATTACTATTATTTTCTATTTATACAGCGATACAGGACCTCATATATTGAGGGCACCGATACGCCCCCTTTTCTTACTTACTTTTGCAAAAGAACCACATTTTCTTTCATTTTACAATTTTCTGGATTTTCTGGAATTTTTTCAGATTTTTTTGGCGATTTTTTAAAATCGCACCGCTACGCCGATACGTATCCCCGATACGCTACGTATCGCCCGCTTCGTATCGGTTTGGCGGCGGGCCGCTACGCCCGCCGATACCGATATTTTCATCTATGTTGCTATGGGACTATTTTTAATCGCCAATTGATTCTGACCACTCAACTTTCAATTTTCGAAACCGATTTCAATTGAAATTAGACATTTGATTACCATTTAACTGAATGGACAGTTAATAAATGGTTTTATCAACTTTCAATTTTCGAAACTGATTTCAATTGATATCAGTCATTTGATTACCATTTAACTAAATGGGCAGTTAATAAATGGTTTTACATCTCTATGCATTTAATTATTTTTAATTAGTTTTGTAGGTACTAAATGATTTTAAATCTCTATTGACTGGTTTCCCAAAAAAGAAAATCTCTATTGATTAGGCAATTAATAAATGGTTTTAAATCTCTACATTTTATATTCATGTCTTCCACTACCCCACTACTTTCTTCTTCCCTACATTACAAACCATGTGACCATTCTTCTTCTTCTTTCCTACTAGTGTAACTAATTTTATTGTTTCTCACACCTGTTAGTAAACTAAACATGTATGCAAAGGTGGTGCGACTAGAAAAAAAAAAAAAAAAAACCACTTGTGAGATCTACCTTCAGGTTAGTAAAATTTGGAAATGCGATTGAGTTATGCTCTTATTTGAATATTGTTGGTGTAGTTCTAATTTTTATTAGATGAAAGTTGGGTTTAGGGTCTTTTTATCTATATTTTGATGGATTAAAGATTGCTTCGCTATTTCAATATTTGTTTTTATTGTATTTTAAAAAAAATTTCTTTGTACAAAGAAATGTCATATTTTAAATTTATTATAAATCATATAATGTTAATGTATATTTCTTATATAATGAATTTTATTACTCGTGCTTAGCACGGGGCATGTTTTGCTAGTTCTTGTATATGAAGCGAACTGAATCTAATTGAAAAATCAGACTAAATTCGTTCAATTGATTTTGACAGTTGCATTTTCTATTGACCCTCTTAATACCCTCTCCCCCACGCCCCCCTCTCTTTTTTTTTTTTTATAACTGTCCCATTCTCCTGTCAAACACATAACGCAACCTTTACTCACCAGTCAATCGTCTCCTCTTCCCTATCTCCTCCTGTTGCAATAGTCTCCTTTTCCCCAACGCCTCCCGCCTGCAATGTAGAGGTAACTATTCTCTCTCAACCCCTATACATGAAATATGGATTGAGACTTCTCAACTTACCCCTTCATTGCATCTTGATCTCAATCCAAAATCCCCATGTATAACGAGTTCAAGGTAGCATTCTACTACTCTATACTCCCCTTTATAATTAATTATTATTATTATTATTATTATTATTATTATTATTATTTTGGATTTGAGCTTTAGGTATTTGGGTCCTACATGTGATCTTTGTGGGTGTTTTATTTTGTTTTATAGAGACCTGTGAGAGAGGAAACTCTACTTTTCTCCTTGGTCTGCATCATCGACCAAATCCAAATCGTTGGTGAAATCTGATAGCAGGGGCCACAATGGTTTAAATTGTGAGTATTCTTCCCAAAACTCTATAATGTCATTAGGTTTTCTAGCTACAAAGATTGTTGAAAATTACTGATTTTGAAGATTGGTATTGCTATATCCTCTTTTAGATTTACATTTTCTTTGTTGTTAGGACTAATGAATTGGTGTTTTCTATCTAGATTTGAAGTTTATCAGTGATGATGGAGAGTCACCAGGTGTGACTGAAAAATCCATCTATTCTGTAATTTCTTTGTAAGAGATCGCTCATGGTTTTGTTTTTTTCCCAAATTTGTTCAGTAATTCTACAGTAAAATGCCATTTGTTTTGTTATAAGGTGCACATTTTTCAACCATTGCAGAAATGAATATCATGCATTTGTTGAAACATACACTTTATTCAACTGTTGCGGAAATAAATGCCTTGTGTTTGTTAGAATGTAAGCTTTCTAGAGTGATTCTTGAATTTGAATGCCTTGTGTTTGTTGAATTGTAAGCTTTTTTGAGTGATTCTTGAATTTTGAATTCCATGTGTTTGTTGAATGAGACTCATTCTGTAACAGTTCATGTTCAATCAATTCAATGAAAAAAAAAAGGCTTTAGTTAGAAAAGCGATTGGTCCATCCACTTGCACTATAAAGTTATGGATTACATTTGAAACATGTTTGTAGTGATCGTTTATTTATTTTTAATTTTTTTTTTTTTTGGAACAATGCATGTGGTTGTTTTTTTATAAAGAAAACTCTTTTTTTTTTTTGGATGTTGAAAACATTTGGCAGTATTTCTTTGTTTCTATCTTTCTATTCTTGATAGAATTGGTGTTTTTCATTCTCCCAGTAGATTTGTGATTGTCTTTCGGAGTCCTTGATCCGTCAATCAAAGAAAATGCTTGCCTGTATATTAGATTAACCAACCTATTATTCTGATTGTTCTATGAATGTTGTCAAAAATAAACAAATTCTAAGCTGGATATTAGATTATTGCTAAAATAAGTTTAGCATGGATTGTCAATGATCATTGAAGGCATTGCAGGAACTTTGGTAGATTTTTTTGGTTTCATTTTTGGATTAGCTGTAGGTTACCCAAATTTACAAATTTGCTTTGGGAGAGGGCTTGCCTCTTGGGAAATCAGAGCAAGCATTTTACTTAGAGTGAGTTGTACAATCATCTCTAGGTTTTATAGAGCTCATGAGCTAATATTCTTTTAAATGGAATATGAACAACGCAACGAAGCTGTATATATGTATGAAGTATTGGAATGTAGTTGTTGCCATTGGATTGTGTTAAATCAATTTTGATTGCTATTCAATTTGGAAGGCCCTTTGGGTTACTAAATTATTGAATTCCTAAACTGTAGGAGATTTTAATGATCAAACTCAAATGGATATGTGGCAATGCATTTAGTGGGACACGCTATTAGAGGCTGAGGGGAACAATTATCATAGGTGAAATTTGGAGTTCCTTTAGTGAGATTAATAATGTCCTCTATGTAGCCACTATGAGTTATGACAAAGGCACCCTTCTGTTGCTATCATATACAATGCCAATTTTTGTGTAACTGTGTACATTGTGCCATGCTTTTAATTATGATAAGTCTATGATAAACGAATCAAAGGTGAAATTTGGAGTTTCTTTAGTAAGATTAATAATGTCCTCTATGTAGCCACTATGAGTAATGACAGAGGCACCGTTTCGTTGCTATCATATACAAAGCCAGTTTTTGTGTGACTCTGTACATCGTGCCATGCTTTTGATTATGATAAGTCTATGATAAAAAGGAGGAGAAGAGGGATTAAAAAGCTGTTTGAGATTGGATTATTTTGTTGGAGATACAAAAATGGGATGATGTATTCATCTAAAATCTTTGAGATACCAACAATATATCCAGTTAGATTCTTCACTAATCTAAAAGGTTACATTAGTATGTAACAAAAGCTTTCTTCATTAACATATATTTTTTGTTTTTACGTTTATTCACATGTAAAGTTCTGCACTCTTCGATATACTGTAGTGGAAACTTGATTTGTCCTAATTCATGTAATGTTGTCAACACAGACATTGACTCTATCAACTAGATCTTTTTCTGCTTCTTTTTTTATTTATTTTTTATTTTTTATGTTAACTTCCGTTATGATCTACTCACTTATCTCAAATAGGCTATCATCAAATTTAGGTGTTGCAGCTTGATGTTTCTTTATCAAACTGCAGAGTTAATAAATAAACCCTTTCTTTCTTGACTAGGGATACATTCTAGATCATGATTTCCTATTTGAGGCATTTTAATTGGAAATATTATGTTATTTTTTAATTTTTTAATAATTTTTTTAATATTTTCTTTTATAAATGATATGTCCTGTGCCAAGCAAGGGTGCTTTTCGTTAGCCCGTGCAAAGCTCACCTGCCATTCACGATCCAAACCCTCGAGTGTGATTTTCTTTATTTAAAAGCATTAAACTTGTGGGTTTCTCTATATTTAAATTTGATTTATGCTAAATTTAGTTTTGTAGATTCAGACCGAAACAGATTAAAAACCTTCCCACTATTAGTATTGAGTTCCCTTGAAAAATCATGCCCTTTCTAACAATTATAATATATTAAAGCGGAGGGTTTTGAAGTTAATTTTGACTATAACTTCTGATTTTGACTGAAAGTTATACTCATGTTCTACAATCAACTCACTTTTTCCTCCCAGCTCCACATGTAATTGTAACCACTTAAATCTTCTTCGTACTTTTCATTCTTTGTAACTTCATTTCTATTCCAAATCCTATTATGCTATTTTCTGTCGAACCCACTTCTCCTAGCCCATTTATATTCTAAGGACTCTTGAATTGAGAAAATAGGTACTCATAATTTTTTGTTCTTTTATTCTCTTTTTAAAATCTTATGCTCTAGCTAAATCAATTTGATGTCAGTAAATGTTTGAAAATGATTTTATGTGATCTGATTTTTTCTTAATGGATCATAGAATATATTTTTCAGTTATTGGTGAACACGCCTTAAACAGATTTGATTGGCGTTGTCAAATCCATATAACGGATCCCACTTAGTGGGAAAAGGCTTAGTTTGGTGAACACGCCCATGCTGAGCACGGTGTCCCCCTTGCAAAATGATCAAATTAAAATACCGATCATAATGATATAGATGATGTCTATTCTTTTTCTTTGTCTCATACATTTATTTTGAAGATTTGAAGTTGACATAGATGAACGGCTCAATTTTTCGGTCGGGGTTTGGCTCAGCATTATTCAATCTAACTAGGAACATGACTGTTTTAGAAGAATATGCCATCATACATGGAATTGAGGTTAGTTAACTTTAGCCATTGTAATTGTAGTGGTGTTCAAAATTTGTTCTTTTGCATTTAGTTTCTTTTTAATAGTCATGGGAATTTGCTTGCCAATATACTAAGATATAAGAAATCTATTATGCTGGACGGAGCACTTGACTCGCCAACCAAGTTTAAACGTTTTTTTGGTAATCTGATGTTGCGGGCCTTAGGTGGTTAGAAGATACTAATGATGCATTCATTAATATAAGGGTCCTTAATTTAATTGTAGTTGATGAAATGCTTGAAAGAAGTATTCATTAATATAGCACATTCCTCAATTGTCCCCGGAACCCATATTGATAAGTTGGCTATATCAAAGACTACATTATTCGATCAAATACATTAAAATAATGCAACAAAGGCCTTCTATGTATAGTCATCAAACCTATAGTGTGAAAGTTCAATAGATATTATCAAAACAAACATCTTCCGTTGTGATCTCAAAGAAATCATTTGTCAAAGGATCCATGGGAAATTAAATAGAGAAATCATGACCTCCTGACAATGTATCGATAGTTGAAACATAAATAGATAAATAAATCTAAAGACCTAAAGAACAGATCCATTTATTTTACACCAAAATGGTAAAAAAAATTAAAAAAAATAGAAACTTCCCTACACCCTAACAAAAAATAAAAATAAATAACAATTTATAAATTTGAAAATTACTGAGAAATAAAAAAGAAAAATTTGGTTTGAATTCCAAAATAATATTATAATAAATATAAAAAGAATGTGAACATCAAAAGAAACATTGAAATACATCAAATCCATAAAGAGAATATACAAATTTCTTTCAAGCATTTCATCAACTACAATTAAATTAAGGACCCTTATATTAATGAATGCATCATTAGCATCTCCTAACCACCTAAGGCCTACAATATCAATATTCGGATTATAAAAAAAAAGGTTTAAACTTGGTTGGCGTGTCAAGTGCTCTCTCCAGCATAATAGATTTCTTATATCTTATTACATTGGCAAGCAAATTCCCATGACCTTTAAAAAGATACTAAATGCAAAAGAAATTTTTTTGAACACAACTACAATTACAATGGCTAAAGTTAACTAACCTCAATTCCATGTATAATGGCACATTCTTCTAAAACAGTCATGTTCCTAGTTAGATTGAATAATGCTTTGAGCCAAACCCCGGCCGGAAAATTGAGTCGTCCATCCATGTCAACTTCAAACCTGCAAAATAAATGTATGAGATGAAGAAGAAGAATAGACATCATCTATATCATTATGATCGGTATTTTAATTTGATCATTTTGCAAGCGAAGCTCAGGGTTATAACTACTAACTACAAGAAAACAAATCATAAAGAAGTTGAAGAGGGGGCACAATAACCCTTGCTCAGCATGGGCGTATTCACCAATAACTGAAAAATATATTCTATGATCCATTAAAAAAAATCAGATCACATAAAATCATTTTCAAGCATTTACTGGCATCAAGGTTTAGATAGAGCATAAGATTTTAAAAAGAGAATAAAAGATTACATTATAACAGGTTCATCTAAATGAAACTGTTTTCATCTAAATATAAGTGGTTACAATTACAACTCCTCATCCTTGAAATGCAACTGCATTTCTTCTCAATGAAACTGTTTTCATCTAAATGAAGTTTTTAAACAATGAATACATCCTTACATTATAACAGGTTCAATCAATCTGGATAGTTGGCATGTATCCTAAAATTTAGGGTGGACCTCAAACACGTCAGCTCATGTCTTAACTAAAAGCATTAACATTTATTCTTGCCATATAATAGGAAATGAAATGAATGTACTTGAATTTAGCAATGACCATGCGCAACTGGGCTACATTTATTTGGTTTCCCATTCTACTGTGCACAAAACTCACACCAAAGCAGAGACTTCTGATATTGGACCCATATTGATCCTGGGGTGACCATACATATTGCCTCTATAGTAGTGATCTGCAAATTGGTGGGATCCCCATTGTCACCAAATGAGGATGGATAAAATAGTTTTAATAGCAGCCCATAGCTGCCTATCAGAGATTTTGGTTTAATATCTGAATACTTGGGATGGACCAAAATTCTCTCTCAATGTGATCAATTAAATGAAAAACTCTGAAAACTTAAGCAGGCAAATACAGATTTTCTCTCTCCTCTCCTTTCATTCACTACAACCTCTTTTCCGGAAGCCTATTAATCTCCATCTCCATGCACATTCTCTCTCTAGGAGTGGAACCTGCAACTAGAGATGACCATCTTTTTCATAAGAATTGATTACGGTTAATTGGAGACATGACCCATAGGGGTGCACATGGGCGGTTCAGATCGGTTTAGAGGGAAAACCATCAACCAAACCAAACTGTCGGTTTTCTATTTTTCCAAAACTGAATTGAACCGCCCATGTGTTGTAATCGAACCGAAGCGGTTCGGCTCGGTTCGATTACGATTTATTTTTTTATTTTTTTTTCACAAAAAAAATTACAGTTCAAACTTGGTCCATCAAATGGAATGAGGAGAGGTTGTAATGAACACTAAATATATTTCATAATTTGTTTCAACCTTAGGAATGAGGAGAGGCTATAACGAACACTAAAATATATTTCACAATTCGTTTCAACCAAGGAAGAATACATCAAACAATGAATGAAACCTTTTTGTCCATAATTTGGTCGCGTGGACCAAGCCAGGTTTGGCCAACTTTTCAGGTCAATGAGCTGAAGAAGTTCAAATCTTTCGGCAACATAGACGAACAAAATAGTCAGGCACGTTCCAATTTTGCGGTGATATTTGATTTTTTGTGCAGACTTAATGATTCATGTGTATGATAATATTATTTAAACATCGCAAGGGTGCTGGAAGTATAAGTGAGCCAAACAGGCCTCTGGAGAAAATCTGTACAACGGATCCAGGCAAGAGAGAAAAGTGCAGTGCCTAAATTCCATGTATTTGCTAATCCATTACATGCTTTATCTTCCTTCTCCAATTCATCTAGGTCTTTAATGGTCTTTAAATGTAAGTGCCCGGGAACGAGATTTTGTTGGACACCCAAATCCATCTTTAAAATTTGACTCAGTGGCCAGTGCTCCACTCAATCAGGAACCCAGAGAATTAATTGATACCACCAACCCATGTACGCTACTACAAGGTCATTATTATTTCTATGTTTAAGATCTATCTTGTGCCACCTCTCTCTCTACTGTATTCTGACATTCATGTTATCTACATTACATACATGCAAGACTAGTAGGCAGAGAATCAACGGCTAGTAGAAGAAAATAATAGGTCACAGACTCCAGACAGAGAAATGTAGATAATTCACAATTCCAGAGTACTATACGGGCTTAGACAAAAGAGAGAAAAAAATTAGGTGGGCCCAGTGCTTAGATAGTCGAAAATTATTTGATGCTGATTTAATCTCATTAGAGAGGATTTTTTTCTACCCTCAAATGAATGTGGGGTCCATTTTTCGATAGTAAAATTTTTCAACGTATTGGAAAATTTTGCTGACGAAGAATAGCAGGTCACATAATGACTTTAGAAAGGTTTAGACATAGGTTAGGGCTGTCCGTATTGGTGATTGCCTAGTGATTTTTTTTTTTTTTATAAGAAAAATAGCAGCCATATCACATGTTTAAAACCCTCTAATATGGGGATATTGGAGGCTAATAATTTCAAAGGTATTGGTTTTCCCTTTTGACCTGAACCGCAAACTTTACCCATAAATGTTATTCCCCAAAAATTATAGATTCCCTATTTAAACGGTGAAATCAGGCCCATGAAATTTCATTTTAGCTTGTAGAATTCTCAAATTCCCAATTTCCAAAAATGCTGCATTGTAATACTTATTCTTGAAACCATGTGGCGAGAAAGCAGTGGGGTCCCAACAGGAATTCTTGCACACGGACAGGTAGGGTTGTAAATGGGTCGGTTCTGGTCCGGGTCTGGAACCGTTAAAGAAAAGGTGGAACCGGATCCGGACTCGGAGCCGTTTCGGAACCTGTCTCTTGGCTCCGGAACCGGAACCAGAACCATATATGAGATGGGTCTGGATCCGGATCCGGGCCTAGGTAGAGAATCATACTAAAAAAAAACATGATTTTTATGATAGATTTTCAAAAATTGAGGTAATATGTCGGGTCTCAGGTCCACAAGTCTGAACCAAGGTGGAATCGGACCTAGACCCATTTACTCATCGGGGCCTAAATAAGGACACAAATCCGATTTTTAACGGGTCGGAACCTTCGGGTAATCGGATACTCATTTACATCCCTACGGACAGGCCTTAGTTCTTTAAAAACCCAAAGTGAAAATATATGAAATAGAGATGTTTCAAATTAAATGTGACCGATTGATGAGTAGCAATAAGCACCGGGGGTTCCAAGTGTGAATGCGAATAGGTTAGATGGATAACTCCAAGGGGTTGGCCAAACAGTCACGTCTCACGACCACGGTTCCCCTTTCTTCTGGAGTTAGAGGTCCTGGTATCGATTCTCGGTTCTCCCCTCTTCGGGAACCAAAGGTTGAGTCCACTGGTGATACCATCTGGGGGCCACAGGGGTTTTATCCGACTTTTCTTTAGGCCCGGAGCGGTTAGTCCGGTCCCAAAGATTGGGAATCTTCCGTTAGAAAATAAAATAAAATAAATAGATGGATGATAAGAGGGTTTGGTGGGCCCCACGAAGTGTGAAACACTAATTTCATACTAATAACACATGTGCCTTAGATTTAGGTGGCAGTTTAAAATTTTTATCCATCCCAATAACGAAAGTAATTCTCCAACATGCATGCATCAGACCATCCTACATTTCATGTTCAGAAAGGGTAGACAAAAAGGTCAACAGACCTTGGATTGACTTTTACCTAAAAAACCCCATCCAAATAGTGACCTAGATTCTCAATGATCTGTTGCTATGGCCCATCCAAGTCCACACAAATTACAACACCTTCATCATAGTACGAAAACAGAAGGGAATTTCCCTATACACCCGCCCTGTTTAATATTGACACCCACCCAACCCAATGCCTATGAATGACCTCATCTGACATGAGGGAATAGGAGAGCACAGTGATAGAGAATCTGGAACGTTTTTTTTTGGATGGTGTGTTAAATGGTAGGATTTGGTGTACTTCAAGTGCATTTAATTGGATGGAAGCATCTTGCCAGATTTTATGAGATACGGAATTGATTGTGGTAATTGATGGGTGTGGTTAATGGTGATTTGATTTGATGTGGGGAGTATGGGGATTGGGTAGTTGTGAAGAGAGGGTTTTTGGATTGGAGCAGGAATTGGAAGGGGAAGGTGTGAAATTAGTGAGATGTAGGTAGGATAGAGGTGCCATGGAGTCTGCTAATTTTTCAAAATTTGGGTGTTTTTTGGTAACGGATGTGGTTGGCTAGTGCATGGGGGAAAAATGCAAAGTCGGGTGTGTTCATCTGTTTGACAAGTGATTGAGGTTTAATATTGTAAGTTGTAACCCTGTAAACATTGGGAGTTTAAAATGATGGGCATAAATTATTAGGATTTATTGGCTCATTTGTTGGTGCTAGTGCTACAGTAATGAAAGTTGTAAATGCACGTTGATTCAAGTTAGAGGGCTGATGCTAGCAGACTTGGTTTTAATTGCACATATAGAAATCATATGGGTCAGTCTTTGTCTTTGCCAATCACTACATGTTTTTTTGCCTTCTATGACCCTCCCTCATTGGCTTGGCCCCGCTTCGAACCTTTGGCCTCAAGCCCCAGGTTTATCCTCACAAAGCCCCAGGTTTACCCTCACAAAGACTACTTGCAAGGGTGGGAGTGAAACTCATGGCATTAGGGAGGAAACCTAAGGCTCAAACCAACTTAGCCATCACCTTGACGGCATCATTCTAAGATAATATTTAAATTCAAGCGCTTCCAAGTGGGGGTACAAATATGATATTTGGATGTCAATTATTATCATTATTAAAGCCTTATCTATTTGGAGTACAAATATGATATTTAATCGAATTAATGTCTAAGTTTTGCATTCCATTGTGACATCACTCTCTATTTCATTGACATCAATGTTCAGGTTGGTCTCCTCTTCTCATAGTTAGTTTTACAGACTTGATAACACTTGATTATCTAGATACACCCTACATAAATTGATTTCTAATATTATTCTTTTTTTATAGAATAATGTGACTAATATACTTCATTTTATCTTATGGATCCACACTAATGTTTTGTCTCCATTTCAATCACTATGCTTTTTATAATATTTTCCATCAATCCCTTTAGCCTTTTCTCATATTTGCAATCAAACAAGAAAATCTTCCGAAATACCTAAGTAGAGGTGACTAGCTAATAGGGATGGCCAATTGATCAGGTTAAATCTTCTTAACACTTGCTCATAACAAATCTACCTTCATCCATGAGTGATGTGTGCATTATGCAATAATTGGTACCAAGGTGTACCATATCTTTCCTCCCAAACCTAATATCAATTTAATCAATAGAATACGCACTTTATTTATCATGTAATCCGAAACCAAGTAGGAACCACAATCTGAAATAAAGCATTGCTTAAATGTCCTTTTAAGACCAAAAAACACAAGCATGGCATTTCTTTTGACCGTTGATAATACAAAAATATAAAAAGATGCACACCAATGTTGATGGGTATAGAGCCCACATCTGACACTGCAGTCAAATCTATTTGTCTTATCTACTCATTGGTGTGATGGATTGGCAACAGTAAAAAAATAGCAGGCACCCTATTGATTTTTAGATGACGTTTACATCCAGCCTATTACGTAGCATAGCCATGGGAGTGGGTGCAAATATTAACACCCGAGCCCTGCTACATGGACAGAATTCTGGACATACAGCCCCCTAGGGGCTGTTGGATCCCAGGAGATGTCCAGAATTCTGGACATAATTCTGGACATGTAGACTTTTTGATTAACACCCAAACAAAAAGAAAGAGTTAAAAGAGTTAGGTGGGACGTGGAAATGTACGTGTACGAGTATGTAGATGTCTTTAATGCCTATACGTTCTAGTCTCAGCTCTGTTTACTTTTACACTCACTTCCAAGTTCTAACTCCTCAGTTCGGAAAAAAACAGAAAACTAGAAAAGCAAAGAAAAGCAGTAAAAGCTTTTTCTTGAACCTGGACTTTCCAGAAATCAGTGTTTCAGGCCTGAAGGTCCTGAACCATGCCATCACAGGGATTGGACGTATGAACTGCAGTCCTCCCTCTCCCTCTCCCTCTAAGCTCTCTGCATTAGGACCTGTTGTACCGAAAGCAAAGAAAAGCAGCTCTCTGCATTAGGACCTGTTGTACCGAAAGCAAAGAAAAGCAGTAAAAGCTTTTTCATGAACCTGGACTTTTCAGAAACCAGTGTTTCAAGCCTGAAGGTCCTGAAACATGCCATCACTGGGATTAGACGTATGAACTGAGTCTCTGTCCTCACTCCTCCCGCTTTCCCCCTCTCTCACTCTCAGCTCTGTGCATTGGGACCTGTTTTACCCAAAGCAAAGAAAAGCAATAAAAGCTTTTTCTTGAACCTCTACTTTCCAGAAATCTGTGTTTCACGCCTGAAGGTCCTGAAAGATGCCATCACTGGGATTGTACGTATGAACTGAGTCTCAGTCCCCACTCCTCCCGCTCCCTAAGCTCTATGCATTGGGACCTGTTGTACCCGAACAAAGCAAAGAAAAGCAGTAAAAGCTTTTTCTTGAACCTTACTTTCCAGAAATCAGTGTTTCACGCTTGAAGGTACTGAAACATGCCATCACTGGGATTGGACGTATGAACTGAGTCTCCGTCCTCCCTCTCCCTCTCTCTAAGCTCTGTGCATTGGGACCTGTTGTACCCATCAGAGTTCAAACCATCACCTGTTGTTCTACCTTTTCGATAAGTAAATATTTTTTTAATAAAAATGCACTTCAATATTGATAAAATAAAGTTTAGACTCTTTTCTACTCTTTTCTAAATTTCTTTCATTTTATGTTCTTTATTACGGACATCACCGAGTGAACACCAACCTTTTTTTTTTAGCATGTGTGTCCCATGATCAATCTAATTTCATCACTTTCGCAAACCTGAATCTGACTTTTATTCAACCACTATTCACCAAAGTAATCCTCTCTTAGCATTATTATGTACTGATTTATTAAATAGGATTGATATATTAACAAAGGGCGTAACACTACATGAAATAACTTTATGAGAAAATCTCAAAGTTATCTTTAATATTGTATTTTCTAACTAAGTAAGAATGGGCCGTACTAAGCCCGCGTTCAAATGGACTAAATACACAACTCCTTCTGAATTGCACATGTTCACCGCCTTTCAGTTATATCCAAATTTATCGGACTATTGAATCGACTGTGTACCGATTTAAATGGATAATTAACTATTAAACTTTTGAGTCCAGATGGAGTTGATAGAAATCACAATTAGAATTGATTTTTTACAAAGAGGTAGGTCCCATGGAGATCTTGAAATTTTCCTATTCCAATCTCCATGTGGATCCCTAAGTGGGCTCCACCACATATTTGAAGTTACCTTATCCTAAGCTTTAGGATATATATATATATATATCTATATATATATTGGCATTATTGACAACCAGCTTCCATTGCATGCATTATTTTCTTGGAAAGGCATTATTGATCAACCTGTTGTATTGTGTGTTAGACCACCTATGCCAGTAGTTCCAGACTCAGAGATGACTAATGGTTCTTTGTGCAATACTCTATCAAAGTGTGTCCAAAATTACTGTTTGCTATCAATATAACTTGGAAAATGTCAGAAGAAGTGAAAACAAATACACTATTAAAAAAAGAAAACTAATATAATAACAATAAAAAAATATTTATAAAGCACCATCTTTCAGATTTTAATAATCTTTTAAAACCATAACAACATGATTTAGAAAAACCAACAATAAATATCCCACGGATATTTTGAGATATCACAGGAGACATTTGCGACATTGGGAAAAGGAACGTAATTGGTGAAGACATGCAGAAAGAACACTTATTTTATATTTCTACATGCGATATTATAGTTGGTTACGTCAAGTTGATCGGATCACAGTTCTGTTTTTTCTTAATCTGATTACCAGCCAGGGGCTTTAAAAGTGGACAGTGTTTAAAATGATTAAAAAAGAAAAAAAAAATTCTGACACATTTGCTGCAATAAGATGCCTTCACTAGAATAGTCATATAATTATTATTTTACATTGACAGTGAAAACGTAAGCAGTATCGAAAAATAGATTGGTGAGAGCATTCATGGAGATTGAGATTGAGAGCTCCAGTCAGTGAGAATGAGACAGCTTCGATTCAATACCTTTGAAAATGAGAAGAGAGAGAGGCAGAGTATACGGTGTAAAATCCGGGATCTGTATCTCGGTCTATTGTCTGGTTTTGTGTTCAATGAAAGTCGTATTTTAGCAACAGAAAAACAGAGAATAGGCTTTAATTAATATTTAATAGGTGCTGTGGTGTGGAGATTTTAATATTCCTCAACCAAATACTGTACTGTACAAAAGAAGCTCATAATGCTACAACTATAAGACAGGAGATTCAATGCCCAACAACAGAGAACAACAGCTGGCGGATTTTCTTTTATGTATTGACAGAAGGCTGCTTGCAACCTACTAGGCTACCTACTACTGCTTGCGATTTACATATTAATTGATACGTGGGGCCCACAGTCTTTAAAGATAGTACAAAGTGGTCGTACGATGATCGTGCGAATTGAATGATGTTATAGTCCTGTTTATTCCGTTGACTTGACAAGAAATAATGGGGAAGGAGTGGAAAACTCCACTCTCAATGCCCTTTTACAAGTCTTTTTTTATTTCTCTTTCCAGTTTCATACATGTACGTAGCTTATACACTGGATGACTGGTCTTTTGGTGCTCTACAGCATAGCTCACCTATAGAAAATCTAATCCGCTCAAATTAATTGGCTCTCTCTTATATCAGCATTAAAAGAATTTTATTGTAATGGGAGATTTATCCACAGTCAGATTGATCAATTGATCAAATCTTAGAAAAAAATGTGCCAATTGTCTCATTGGGCACAAAAGAAATTTTACTCGACTTTAGCCCACTTCTATAATGATTACTTATAAAAATGTTGACAGAATTTTAATAAAAAATAAGTGTGGTCAATCTAATAATGGGATTAGTCCTAATTAAAAACTTATAATCATTTAACATGTCTGTGTCGACTGTAAGCTCAAAAAGAAAATCATAATTATTTAATTGTCTTTTGACTGGTTTTGGAAAAAAAAGGGAAAAGAATATTCAAATCATTTGGAAAGTGTGGAATGTGATCCACAAATCCTAATCCTTTCCTCTTTACCCTTCAAAACTGAAATTTTCATATACCATCTAAATCTAGAGCTAGAACGTACTCAAGACTTATCTTATTTATAGTCTATCCATCAATACAATCCCGAATTCCCGACAACTTAATTGATCTAATTATTCATCAACTTTTCTGGACGTTTTCTTCTAAAGACCCAAGAAATTGAATCTAATGAAGTTCTACACTCATTGTGCAGTTTCTGATTGAGAAAATCCTAATTTATTACTAATTATTATCTTTTCATTTTAAAACATGGAAATAGAGAGTTGGCATAGAGACATGGGGTAAATTTTTTTGAAGGGTACTATTATTTCACTTAAAATTGTTGTCCGCGTCGGTTTCAATTGGCCATCTTGACTACATGGTGCTGTCAGTGCCAATGTACAGCCTAAACCATACCCCCACCTAAACCCTAACCCATTTCTGTGTACCCTACTAAGTACCAACCTTTCACTCCCTGGACCCTGCCATTTCATCTGCGCTGGGAATGAATCACCATTGCATACGATCTTCAAATTAGTGTTGCGTGGGCCCACGTCAAGATTTGAAAAGTTTTGAAATTTTTTCCTCTTTTTTTTTTTTACATAAGAAAAAAGTTTAAAATTTCTTTAAAATCATCCCAAGTGAAAAATGTATCGTGTCCCAGCATCTTTGCCTGCAGTGGAAAATCTCATGGCGTACTGTCTTGAAATTACTTGGTACTGGGCCCTACTGTTTATGAGGATTCAAAATTTAACACTATAAAAAAAATATTTTTTAGACAAACACCTACATACCTTTGTAGAGGTTGTTTGGTTGAAAGCATTTACGTTTACACACCTTCATATTTGGTTGAGGTCATTTACGCATCACGCGTGAAATTTTAATGTGAAAAAAAATGAGCGATTTTCGTACTCAGATTTGCAACCTTATATATACGTTCGAAACCCTCTTCTCCCATTCATCATCCTAGCACGCTGCTGCTTAAGAACTCTAGGTATGGCCCTTCTCTCTATCTCTCTCATTTTGGTCATCTGATTATTTTTTGGAACATGCTTCTTATTTGATCAAGAACCCTTAGTAACCATCCCACCTCTCCACCTCTCCTCTCTCATTATCATTACCAATTCTTGATAGCAACTTTGAGCTTTTCTTCTTCATATTTGATCTCTGTTTGTTTGTTTGTTTGTCTATTAACTTTATTTTATTTTATTTTATTTTTGTGATGGGTTTTAGGTGTTTTTTGCATTGACCTTTTAGAAAACCTGATCATAGGTTCAGAGATTGCATGATTTCAAAAGAGGGTGGAATTGCTTATTAGTGATCAGAAGATTACGTTTTTATTTAGTTATCAGAATATTGCATTTGTTCTGCTTAGAAAAATCTAGTGAATGATTAACACGGATTGAATGGTTTTGAAGAGTTGCTAAGTGATAAATATATAAATGGTCAGGAACAAAATTATTTTTGTCGAATAGACGGTTGTGGGACCCACTGGTTGATCCAATCACAGATCTGGTCCGTCCATCGGGTCGGACATAGTGGGGCGACATTAGGGGATGTGGACTCATGTGAGGTGGACCCCGTTTGGTCCAGCATCCAAAGACCAAAAGTGGCATAACGGTAATGAAGAAGAAAGAGATGTTTCCATTTTTTGGAGACTGTGGGGCCCAGGTGGGTCACCAATGGTAATCTGAATCATAAATCTTGTAGAGGGGGCCTAGGCGACCTTGATGGTGGAGTCTGATCAGAAGTTTGATCAGTGGAGCCCACGATGACAGCAAATCTAATATCACAGGCGAAAAACTTGGTCTCAGTTTGGGACGTGTTCTGTTACAGGAACGATGTCAAAATGAGAAAAAGAGATAAGTAGGCCTAGTGGTCTGTTAAAGTGTGTCCATAACTTTTGTACATAAGTGGTCTGTTAGTGGGAATTCTATTACATTGTTTGCCCTTTACCCAAATTTTTTTTTTATAGTCTGTAAAGGCACGATGCAGCAGGGTAAATCCACTCTTCTGTAGATTTTGGTTCCTGCATTGAATTAGGCTAATGATAATTAATTTCATGAAGTTTAACATAATTAGAAAGACTTTTTATTTAGTTTTATTTTGGTTCCTGCATTGAATTAGGCTAATGATAATTATTTTTCTTGAACGCCTAGTGAGATATTTAATCTTCGGCATGCGAAGTTGATGAATGTTATTGAAATAACATTTGGCTTATAGAAGAAAAGGTTTCGAATTTTGACATGTATGCCTCGCAATTATTCTATTAAGACACAAGTGAATATTGTAAATGCATGCGCCGTGTTACACAACTTTACCACGTTGAGAAATCCCAGTACTGATATATTATATAATCGTCAACGACGGGAAATAATGAGCATTGATGTTGACAATAACGATGATCGTGAAGGCGAAAACAGTAAATGAAGAGTCTGAAAGCCAATTTGCACATCCTTTACGGGATACGATAGTATTAGAGATGTGGAATGCTCATGTTTATAGAAGAGCTCGATGAATTAATATGTAGAGATTTGTCTCTATTTTTTTTGTAGCAAAAACATATTAATTTTTTGAAGTGAAAAAAGGATATTTTTGGGAACTTATATTTTGTAAAGAGGCAATGATGTATCTTGTTTGAAATGTGCTACTTTTATTTATTTGTAGTTGATTTACATTGTTTTATATTTTACGTAGCTCGTAGTTGAATACGATAGACCTATTTAATTTAAAAATAATGAATCACATCTATTTAAACTTTCAACAATCTATTAGTTCCCATGGTGGGTAGAACAATCTATGTAAGATACCAAATGCTATAGGCATTTTTAGTTGTTTCAACTTCTAAATATAAATATAAAATTTTTTTCCATGCATTTACATGTGTTTGAAACAAACATAGTATAATGACATACTTCAATCATGTGAAAATGATGCTATTTATCAAACATTATAAATAGAAATATATGTAAAAAATATACATATTCACCATTTATATATTTAATATTTACATTTGTAATTTGATGCATAAATGCCATAGAACCCCGTAGCACCTAAAATTTGTTTACAACCCCTACACGGAGAAAGAGAGAGAGTGTGGATGCGTGTAAGAGGCAATGGGGTTCATGATTTGGGAATTTCTTGAGAAGGATAAGATTTTGGTCCATGTGGGTTGACGGGTTTTGTTTCGTTGGGTTTGGTTAAAAAGATTTCATCACACAAAATTAAAAATAAATTAATTTAAATATATTGCTAAGATACGAATGGATAGGATTTTCTGGTGGATCTGGATGAAAGGACTGATTGTGGGGGCGCTGAGCCATATTTATTGATTGTGGGCGCCATGATAAAGACAATCCAAAGGTCAAAGGTGTCAATCAGGTTCATGTCGCAATTGTCGTTCGTCATAGTCAAAGTTGTCGTTTCTGACTCAACCTTGTCAGTTTGTACTTTTGGCTGAGAGTGATGTTATATATATATATATATATTTGTTTTCTTTTTTAATCTTAGGGTTGTCAGTAAATTTGATTCACATAATCTTTTACAAAGAAGAAAAAAAAACATCCTACGCCCTCATCTTCCTCTCATTCTCATATGAGCTGTTTTACCTCGCTAAAGGGCTCCCTCATTTCATGGGGGGTGAATCCGGAGGGGATGAAAAGACTTATATGATAATACTCTGAAATATTAAATTTGATCTTAATTTTATATCTTTAATCCAGTCGTTCGTGGCCTACGACTTTAATGACTTTATTTGAACAAGTGTCAAAACTCGAGATTAGTTACCATAAAGGAGGCCCTCTTTGTGTACGGTTTAAATTAGTTGTTTGGTAGGCCCAATAATAGTTCTCTTATAAGCATTGCGAAAACTAATTCCGACTTGAATATTCTCCTTTAATAAAAGCTTTAACCAGAGTATCTCCAACTAACATATTCTTTTATCTCATAAAATTTAGTGTGATTTATTTGAATCTTTTATATGTGGGCCTCATTGAAAACTGCTATGAGCTTGGAAGATTAATATTAGATTATGTGAGAATTTTTAAGTGGGTCCAACTCTAATTGAGTGAAATTTTTAATGAAATCATGGTCATGTATTATGTAATGAGTCTATGATGGGGGTGAACGTAATTCACTTAGTAAGACTGAAAATGAGAGTAATGCATATGGCACTGAGTCATTGGAGAGCTCAGTGGAGCTGCATTATACTATGGTCAGAACGCTGCACCATGGCCCGTAGGGGAATCCTTGAGAGGAGCCGGAGGAGAATCCTTGAGATAGATATCATGCATTGGACCTTTGAAAAAAAAAAAAAAATGATTAACGATAATCATTTTAAACAAATTAAAATGAAAGGCAAATAATTCGTTTTTGTTACCTTTCCAATTCACAATCATTCCTTGTGTTTCATCATATTAATTGCTACTACTAACATATAAAGAATTTAATTAAATTATCAGCTAAAAATAGCAACCAAACAGCACAGTAGCAGCAACTATCTCTCTGTATCCCATCCAAACTCTGCCCCCACCTTTTTCCTCACATCACTCCCAAGCACTCACACGGGACCCACTTCATACCAGCCACACAATCGTCAATTGAAACAGAACCTGCAACAGCACATCTTCTCATCACTTCAGCCCACTTGCTAAACTTAAGCCCCACCAACTGAACTTTCTCTCTCAGTCAGACATCACCTTTACCCTACAAGCAACCACCAACCGAACACCTTCCTACTTGATCTGTTCAAATCTTTCAACACATGTTCTTCTGTTTGTTTGTACTATACGCTTACCTACAGGTATGCCAATACTCTTCACCAACAAACCTGTCTATCCACCTACATTTTCGCCCACCGTCCATCACCAACTTTTCCCACTCACAACTTGCATCAATCGTCCCCATCTTTCCTCATCAACCCTTTGTTTCTTCGTCGATCCTCAGCCATCTTCGCCATCTTCACAAACCATCTTCCAGGGCCCACTTTCTCAAACTCAACAACGAGCCTCGCCAAGTCGTCCTAGCCACCTTCCCCTTACATGTAACCAAACTCACTACAGTAGCCTTGGGCCGGATCCGAACGTAGCCACACCATTCCAAATCAAGCCCTGGTCAGACTCCATATCTCGATCCTCCTACCCAGACTCCATATCTCACAATGCCCATCCTTGTCATAACTTGCAGCAACCACCTCAGCCACCTTCCATCACCATCAAAGAAAATAGAAGAAGGGGAAAGAGGGAGGGAAGAGAAGTGCTTAGGATCCACCTTGCGACCGGTGAAGGAAGAAGGATTGCTTTGTGTGGAAGAGCATTCTGGGAATTTTCTTAAAAAATAAAGGTAAAGTGGCCGGACAGTGGGATGTTTTAACCGGATGTCCTCTTTTGAAAGAACAGTGATAAACTTAATGCCAATTTTGAAATGTGTTTTTAGTTTTGTCCTGTTTTGAAATGTCCAATAAACCTAAGCTCCATTTTGAAATTTGCCCTTTGAGAATGTTTGGATGTTCAGCAAGATGCATTTGATTGAATTACTAGTAGAGGGTATAAATTGGAACCAAATCGGTTACATACCTGTACCATTGGCATTACTAGTACCGAAGCCAGTAGTTATGTTTTTTCCAAATAGCATGTAAAAGTTTCAAAACAGATGGGTTTAATACAAAGTCTTAAATAACCACCTAGTATCATGATTTGCATTCGGATATTGAGGGTTTAAAACTGCACAACTACACTGGAGTCACGGCCTTTTCTCCTAAAGTGGTGAAACCTGAATAAAACAAACGCTTCCTTTCTTTTAACCTTCTTGTATTGGCCTCTCTCCTCCATATTCTTCCGGTTTTGGCTTCATCAGTTCACTGTCAAGTATTAGCACAAGTTTACACTTTTTTCATTTTTATTTTTCCTCCTATGGGAGGGTTCTTTGGGCTACACTAATCTCTTCGCTCCCAGATTTCTGTAGTCCCGTTGTAGCACTAGTGGACTCAACTTTGAATTCGCGAACGTTATCCTTATTTTCATTATTACCTTTTGGACTCACATTTTATTAATTGAGCAAATAGTTTTATACGGCTTTGAACAATCTGTAGGGCATTCCTCTACATTAAGATGATTTCTGTCTTACAATCTGTCATTAATTTGTCATGGCTAATGTAAATTATGAAATTGATTATTAATTTTTTTTTTAATGAATTACAGAGATGAAGTTATTACAGGGACTGTGGTAGAGGAAAAGGTATATTTACCTTTCTTTAATTTATATTATTTGCAAATTGTTCATTGTGGTGCAAATAACCATTTTATTTAAAGAAAACTTTCTTTATGAAAAATCCTTGATGATTTTTTAAAATTTTATACACCCATCTTATTTTGATCTGATTGCATCTCTTTGTAAAGAAACGGGGGCTCTAATATCTTTGCGTTGATTGACCCACATCATAACTTCAGCAGTGATGTTACATTATAGGCGAGGTGGATGGTACTGGAAGTGGATTCCATTTTTTTTTTTTCTAAATGGAAATCTTAAAAAAAATAATGACAAAATTCAAATCCAAAAATGAGATTGAATCCTTATTTGTAAGTAAATTTAAATTCTAAAAAGTGCCTCCAGTGATTAAGTCTTCATTATTCTATTTGAGAAGAGAAAAAACGAAGAAGAAGAAAAAATTAAGAGGCTATTTTGTTAAATGAAAAACAATTTTTCAATTTGATCACTAATATCTGTAAGGTAAAAAATACTATTTCACTATCAATAATAAATTCTCTTATAAGTCTCTTAAGTTATTAAAATAGAAAATCTCATATTTGTAATGAAAAACCATTTCCAGAGCTTACACTTTATTTTTATCATCTTATATTTCACAATCTTCCACCACCTACTATCTCAATCTTCCACCTTCTGCTTTATTGCATTCTTTTACTCTTCTATTCTTGTCTTATACTCCACTGTTTCTTCTCTCCTTGTCATATACTACTCATCTTCAATCGATTGAAGAACGAGCATGTTAAAATTCAAAAATTTATGAAAACAATATATGAAAATTATCAAGTATATTATAAATATAGTATCCTATTTTTTTCACCGAAAAAAAAAGGCCTTCTAAGAGGTAAGATTCTTCAAGCCTTTTATACATCTTAATAACTTTCTGAGAATAAGGATCACATTCCTTATCTTCACGCATTTTTTACAGATTGTATAGAAGGCTTATTTTTTTCGGTGGAGAAAGGCGGACACTGTATTTATAATAAGCTTGATTGTTTTCATAGATTGTTTCCATAGATTTTTGAGTTTTGACATGTTTTTTCTTAAATCGAATGTAGATGACTAGTATTATAACGCAAAGAGAGAAGAGGCAGTAGAGTATAAGGCAAGAATAAAAGAGTAGAAAAATATAATAGAGCAAAAGGTAGAACATTGAGATAATAGAAGGTGGAAGATTGCGGAGTATAAGATAATAAAAATAAAGCGAAAGCTTTGGAAACGCTTTTTTATTATAAGTATGAGGTTTTTTAGTTTGGTAACTTCGAAGACTTGTAACATAATCTATTATCGGTAGTGGAATAGTATTTTTCACCTTACAATGATGTTAGTTATACAACTATGAAATGATTTTTCATTCAACAAAACGAACTCTTTGTCTTCTTGGGTTTCTCTTCTCCAATAGAATGATAAAGATTTAATTACCGGAGGTATTTTGAAAATTTTAAATTTACTTGCAAATTAGGGTTCGTTCTTCTTTTTGAATTTGAATTTTATCATTTAGTTTTTAATTAATTTTGTTAAAAAAAAATCCACTTTGGTACCATCCACTTCGTCTATGATGTAATCACTGCTGAAGTTACGGTCAATCTATCTGTACCGCGTGCGAGGTCCGGTAAATGTAACATCATTGCTGAGAGAAGATATACAGATGAGATTTGGGTGGATCAAAGGTCCAAAGCCATTGGACCTATATTATCCAGCATTTAATGAACTGCATTCCAACCACGTGCATTCAACATTATTGCTGTATGGGACTGGTTGGGGGCAGTGAGTCAAAAGTAGGGAATAGGAATCCAATGAGCTCGATCAGGCAGCAGATTCACCACTGAGCCGTGCTACTTGTCCCGATTTTTGGCCCTGGGAGCCGTGCCACGTCCCGGGACAAAAGTCCCGGGACAAGTAGACTTTCACTTCACCACTAGTCTCTCTGTAAGTGATGAATAGCGGTTGCTTCCATTTCCACAACCATCTCCTTCTGTGTGGTGAATTGCAAAAGCTGCATTTTCTATTGTCCGTGAACTTTCTATTGAGAAATAGAGGATGACATTCCCTGTAGCTTATGTAGCATATCTGAGATTACCATAGTGACAGTCCTTGTTGCCAAGCCAAGTAACATCAGCTAGGCTTTAACAACTACCATATTGACAGTCCTTGCTGCCAAGCCAAGTAATACCAGCTCGGCGTTAAAAACTTGAACATGTTCCTTGTAAACAGGATGGTATGGAAAATGACACTTGGTGAAAGATCTACCTCTAAGTGCTCTCTTTGTCAGCAATATGTTATGAGTATGCGATTCCAACTGGTGCAAGGATATGGATGAGTCCACTTTCTCATCCAATATCAACAAACCCATCAAATCCTATATAGATTAGTAAAATATTTATTTGGTTAGTCCCACTCAGATAGTACATTCCTCGGATTTATTCAAATCCTATATAGATTAGTAAAATATTTATTTGGTTAGTCCCACTCAGATAGTACATTCCTCGGATTTATTCAGTTTCATAAAACTTGTGTTGGGTCACACATGAGTGAAAGAGCTTGATGTTTTTGGGTCATAAGATCTGAATAGTGGGCCCCTTAGAAGCTTCTTTTGTGTTATATTCATAAGATTGAACTTTATTTGCATTTTGCGTGAGCCCCCAAATGGATGGTCCTCTCGGAAAATTAGAATTGTGACATGGTACCTTAAAGCACTGTATGTTTTGTTTGCTTTTTTTTTTTTTTTTTGGTTTTGAAAGAAGAAATATTGTGTGCTGAGGTGGCGCCCTCTACACCCTCCCTCCCAATTACTTTAATATATATAATTAATATATTAAAGATCAAATCTCTTCAAGAATGTCCACCCTGTTCAAAGGGGGATGAAATGTCTATTTTTGTGTGAAAACAAGTTTTAGAGTCCTCGAAATTAAATTTCTTTTTAGCCCTTAGACAACATTAGCACCATAACTTTGTATGGCAGCTCGCATAATACCTTGCTGCAAGTCATACCTAATGTACCATTAGTTGACAAGGCCCAGTTTTTGTTACCTCTCAAAATCCAGCCCACGGTCCAAAAACTGTAGTCCAAGTCAAGCCCAATGCTGGCTGGAACAGGGTAGGGGTGGAGCTGACCAGACTCATAAGCACCTCTAACTCCAGCCGGAAAAAAAAAAAAACAGTCAAAAGTGTAGCAATTCTTTTATCCACCTTTCTACCCAAGCATGTAATTTTGAATTTGCATGCATGAAACACTAATCATCTTACAACTTTGGAACTTTGATATTCCAATTAGATGAGACCCTTCTAGTTCTTTTCTTCTTCCTATTAAGAGTTTACATATAATCTCTTAAATGAGATGAGAATTCATGAGCCAGCCCAAATACTATCATCACCTCCAGAGCATTCTTGCTGGTGAAACATCCAGATATTCTAATAATAGTTGAGTGTTATCATCTCATAATTTCTCAATGAAAAACTGGGAAGCTAAACAATATTTTCACCCACTCTCTCCAATAGTCAAAGGGACTATCTCATAAATTTGTCATGGCTAATGTAAATTATGAAATTGATTATTAATTTGTTTTATGAATTACAGAGATGAAGTTATTACAGGGACTATGTGGTATAGGAAAAGGTATATTTAAAATTCCTTTCTTTAATTTATATTATTTGCAAATTGTTTCATTGTGGAGCAAATAATCATTGTATTTATAGAAAACTTTCTTTTGAAAAATCCCTTATGATCTTTTGAAATTTTATACACCATCTCATTTTGATCCGATTGCATCTCTTTGCATAGATATGGGGGCGCTAATATCTATACAGTATGATCTCATCCACATGGGATCAAATTTCTTAATACAGTATTGGAGTTGGTTGGTACGATACGTGAGAATCAATTTGCATTTTATGTGGCCATGCACAAAACTGCTTTGATATGTTATTATTTTGGGACATTTATTAGAAAATTTTTATTAAATTGGGTAACAACTTAGGATTCCAAATTTTTTTAACGACAGCTAAATACCTCTAATATTTCATTTCCCTTTTACCCTTGTTCAGTTGATGTGAAGAAACACTAATATAAACGTTCTTCAACCTCGAAATGTTTTGTCCACGTTGACAAATCCTATTAATTCCTATTCCCTACGGTTGACTCAGACTGCCCCCAACCAGTCTTGATACAGCAATAATCTCGAATTCACGTGGTTGGAAAGCACTTCATTAAAGTCCGGGTTATGGAGGTCCCAATGGTTTTGCTCATCACATGACCGAACTTCAATGCTAGAGAAAGCACTTCATCCACAGTTAGTATGGATATCTACGTCCCTCTAAATTTCATGCAGCAGTAATATATCTTGAGTAATGAATCCAAAGCATGCGTTACGATCATCATCGACAGTTTGAAATCTCATTGGTCAAAAACTTTTTCATAATATAATTGAAATCAATATATTTTTGAGCTTTGTAAATATGCGAGTCTATTCTTTTTTTTCTTTTGTAAAGAGAATTCACTAAAAAAAATTAATGACATTATTCAAAATTTAAAAATAGGAATGAATCCTAATATACAAGTCAATTTAAATCCTTAAAGGTGCCTCCAGTAATTAAATCTTTATCATTCTACTTGAGAAGAGAAAACGGAGATGAAAAAAAAACTAAGAGCCTGGTTGAACGAATAACCATGAGTATTCCATTCATAATTGGATTATTAACATTTACTGCAAGGTGGAAAATAATACAGATAATGGATACCGTCTTAACAAACTGAGATATCTCTTAAACTTGTCAATCAAACTGAAAAAGGGTTAGCAGAGATTTTACTTTATTTTTATTACATATATTCCTCCATGCATTCCTCCACTGCATGTCTTCTCTCCTTGTCCTATACTCCTTATCTTCTCTTAAATTGAAGAATAGTATGTCAAAAGTATGTCAAAATTCAAAAATATATGGTGAGCATGTATTATTTTTTTCTTGTGTTATCCTCAATAAACTAATATTCTGTAGCTTATATTATTTATTATTTTTTAAGAAGCAAACTATGAAAACCATGAAGCCTTATTTCTCAATACCCGGTGTCCTAGATTTCTTCGTGGGAGAATCTTACCTCTTTCTAGAAGGCTTGTTTTTTCTATGGAGAATCTTGTACAAAGGATGGTGTCCACCAAGAGTTTACTATTGAGGATCTCCCAAAAAAAAAAAGAGGGGACAATGTAATTTAGTAATGTAATTTAGTTAAGCTACAATGTAGGAAAGTGATCATCATTGGATTTGAGGAACTTAATGTCTACAGTTTGGGAAAGCTTGATTACCAATTTAAATCGGCAAAATTAGCAAAAAAGAATCCATGAAACATATTAGTATCTTTTTAAAAAGACTAGCAAAATGCCCTTGTGCTTAGCAATGAAACTTATAAAACATGTTGATGGAGTAGTGCTAAAAATTATGTGTGGTCAATTTAACAATGGATCTAGTCCTAAATGCTAATGAATGAATCATGTTACACGGCCAATTTAACCATGGGTTTAGTTCCGATTGGAGTGAGTTTTTTTTCAAAGCTAACATAAGAAGTTATAGTTATTCTTAATGATATGGATTTTAAATATGAACTATTTTAATGAGTTTCTGAATTACAAGGATAGACACAAACATTAAATATTTATACTCTGTAGAAGGATTGGGGGACGAGTATATTGCTTTATAGTTGTTACTAACTGACAGAAAAACATTGTTTTTCAATAGTTTACAATATTTTGGATTTTTCCAACACTGTATGCGTTAACATTTGCAGATATGATTTGATTTCTAAAGAAGGTTTAATGGTATCTAGCAGGAGTTTGGGCATTCAATTGCTGAAGCTAGTATCGGAGAATCGCTCCGATATTTGAAGCAATCAACAGCGAGCACTAGCACCAGCCAGCCTACGGTATTATTATTTGAATGACTTGAGCTTAAAGCATAACTCAATCAAAATTAATCGTACCCATCCAATATAGCCAGCCTATGGTATTATTATTTGAATGACTTTAGCTTAAAATATAACTCAATCAAAATTAATCGTACCCATCCAATATAAGTCACATAAACTAAAAGGAAAAAAAAAAATTGAAAATACTCTGATACAAGAGTGATTCTTTTGCTAGCTACGGTTAGATTCATCATCATGTGGTCATAACTTGAGAACTTAGTTATTTGTTTCCGCTTCAGCCGTTGATCAGAATATGTTTTTATTTTTTTTTCAGATTATCGAAGATGACATCCAAGATGGCGATTCTTTTGTCGCTTACGTTTATCCAAGTGAATATAAATAACTAGTCGTTAATAAGTTATTAGAAATACTTGCTAATTATTTGTAATAAATAATAAAACACAATTAGCTAAAATAATACTTAAAGTGAATTGGATATTTCTTTAGTAATACGTCTTAATCGTCGATTTTCCTATAAAAGAAGAAGTTAAGGCGAATTGGGTATTTCTTTAGTAATACGTTTTAGTTGTCGATTTTCCTATAAGAGAAGAAGTTAAAATAGATTATAACATTTCTACACAAGTAAGAAAATTATATTTTCTATACTAACATATTTTGATGTATGCTATGATTTTGGTTAAAAATTACTTGAATCCGGATTGATTAAGAATCTGAAGAAGGGGATCTGCGTGTGTAATTTCACGACGTTTGAGTTATTCTTTTCTGATTTTATCTAATTTCCTCACATGTGTAGGAATTTCTTATTTCCGTAGGCATGTAAGGAAATTAGATGAAATTAGAAAAGAGTAACTCAAACGCAGTGAAATTGCGCTTGCTGATCGTCTTTTTCAGATTATTAATAAATCTATATTCGAGTAATTTTTAACTAATAGCATGTATCAAAATATGTTAGTATAGAAAATATAATTTTCTTACTTGTGTGAAAATGTTATAATCTATTTAAATTTCTTTTCTTATAGGAAAATCAACGATTAAGACGTATTAGTAAAGAGATACCCAATTCGCTTTAACTTCTTTTCTTATAGGAAAATTGACGATTAAGACGTATTACTAAAGAAATACCTAAGTCGCTTTAAGTATTATTTTAGCTAATTGTGTTTTATTATTTATTATAAATTATTAGCTAAATGTATTTATGTGTTTATAATAAATTGTTAACGACTAGTTATTTATTTTTATTAACAAGGGTATCGATACATTTGAATACGATATACGATTTTGCAACGAGGCGAATGAGTACTTACAATATCTTATTACGGGAAAGATGCTTAGAGTGGGTGAGTATTTAGAGGGAGACGGAAGATATATCTGTGACGTATATATTTTATATATAAGGGGTTGAATACAATGTTGCAGGTATAATTATTTTTAAAACACTAAAATTGAATAAATAATTTACTATTCATTGAATAAATAATTTACTATTCAATTGCAATAAATTATTTATTATTATTGTTATTATTCCCACTTCTATGAGGTGATGTTGAAAGAAGGCTATGCCTGGTACTATGAATATTATGATCCTGACCGTACGTATTTAATTTATTTCTAGTATTCAAAATCTATTTTATTTTCAAAGTCTATAACTGTTGTTGTTTGGTTTGTTGTTAAAATTGTTTTAGTGGGAAGAAAATGCAAAGAAGAAAGAGGACTGTGGCCATCAACAAGTTTTAACCCAATTAGTGCTAGGTTACTTTCGAATTATTTGCTTTAAAATATGTGAACAATATTTTAAGAAAAGCTTAGATTTTATATTTGAACTAAAACATGTGAGTTCTGAGTGTTGAATTCTTAATAATTATTTATGTAGTGCTATTATCTGCAGCTAAACAAGAAGCTAAATTAGAATTAGAATGTCGAAAAGAAGGGAAGGTTGATAAGGGTGGTTCAAGCTCCAGGTCTCAATAGGAATTCGGTAGTGGCTCTGGCTTTGGTGGAGGAGCTGAAGATGGTGGATATGGCGGTCGTCGCATGTAGATTTTGTTAGATTGTATGTCCTCAATTCAGTGGATGATCCGATTAAATTGATTTCTAAATTCATGCTTTATTCATAAGATGGATGGCACTTAATCCATGTTATTTTATTTTATTATTTGATGGTGTATAATGAATTCAAAATGACATGATGGTTCATGAGATGAACTGGAGCTCACAAGTATATTAGATGTGATTCGAGGAGGAGCTGAAGATGGTGGATATGGCGGTCGTCGCTCTTAGATTTTGTTAGATTGTAAGGCCTCAATTCAGTGGATGAGCAAACTCAAGTTTTTACAATACATTTACTTTGAGACACCAATGAGTGAGGCCAGTTGTAGTCAACACTTCGGTATTTTGGGTACATGGTTGTAGAATCGTGAGAACATATAATTATTAAGATGGAATTTATCTTCTAATAAGTATATCCCCTTGTGGTAATTAATGAATTTGTAATTGGTAAGTGTGCACCCATCTCAATTAGGGCCGGCTCTACTATGAAGCAAGGAAAGCTCTTGCTTTAGGCCCCAAAAAGTATGGCACAAAAAATGCAAAACCTAAGGCCCCATAATAGCAAGTGGTATCTTTTCAAATTTCAAAACAACAACCGACATCCTTTTATTCTTTTTTTCTAAAAATAAGGCCCATGATAACTTTTTCTTGAGAAGATACAATTAAGATCTTCATAATTTCCTCTTGCCCAACCAATTCTCCATATCACCTCTTCGGGCCTACTCTCTATATATGTTTTGCCTCTCTCTGTTCACTTTTAAAAGGTTTGACCAATGCTTGAAGCTTTCGCTCCCGAGAGAGTTGTGATTTAATTGCTAATAGCAAACCATAAGGCCGCATAATAGGAACTACAATCTTTTGAAATTCCAAAAAAAAAATTGACTTAATTAGCAACATCACGAAAATCAAGAAAAATATATTTTAAATGAAATTTTTATAATAATATTAAAAAAAATAAAAAAGGCCTTATTTAAGATTTTTGCTTTAGGCCTTAAATTGTCTTGAGTCGGCCCTGATCACAGTTGAGAGTTAATTTGATGGTACTGATGATCACTATAATTAATTGAGTCACAAGGATAATAAGATATGGATCTAATTTGGTTGAACATATTTAATCCAGTTGATCCATAAATATAATTGATAGAGGGGCCTATTTGTAGTAATTGAAAAGGTTATGGTCTTATTGTAATTTATTTTAAATGCTGAAGTTCAATTGCATTTATATAATGAAATTATTTGAAATTAACTGTGGGTTCAGAGTTCACATGAGATGTGGGGTCTACATTTCCAGTTGGAGTCAGATTTTAGAAAATCTCTAGTGGTCCCCATGCTAGCTTCAAGAAGAGATTGTTTTTAATCCTATTGGAGCTCTTAAACGAAAGAGGTGTATGGCACTTTACTCATAATAGAAGTGAGACTTCTAACTATGGTTGAAGAGGAGGGTTTACCCAAACCTATAAATAAGAGGGAGAGGGGATGTCCAAAGCATTCCCACGCCCAAGGTTGGACGTCTCTCCCTCTCTCTCCTCTTTTCTCCTTTAGTTCCCTTTTTGAGTCTAGGGTTTGCTTCTTCTTGGAGATCCTATAATTCTCCTTGAGAAGATCTACGATAGAAGGGTCATAGAGTGAAAGATCAAGAGGTGTTTGGAGATCCCTTTGGTTTTTGCGAAAGAGTTTCTCAACAAGCCATGTGTCAGATGTGATTGCTGTCTATGCAAGTGGAGGAGAGGACCAGTTTTTATTTTTGTTGCTTTCTGTGCAAGTGTGATTGCTTTTATGGCATGTTTCTAGTTCTTTCCAAATCTAATCCAAACATAGCAGTTACCAAAATTAGTTAAATCAATTTAATATTTTGGAAAGAGTTTTAATAATAAAATTAGTGTTAGTGGACCCATGAGATGGACCCACTGATAATACTGTTCTTAGTAACTGGATTTTTCTTAATTTTAAATTTAGACTTGGAACTAGTCATTGGTCATATCATGAGATGATTTGATATTCTTAATTATATGTGGGCCCTTAGACATAAAAGAAAATCCTCAATTTTAAAATATTAAGTGGGAGTGGAGCATTTAAATTGAGAAATTTCCATAATTTTCCACCGTAGGTCCATTGTAAGGCAAGTAGGTGCCTCGCGCCATTAGGAGAGTGGTCATTCCCCACGGACGACATTTATTTGGGGGGTTACTAGATATGGAACTCCTTAGGATAGCGTGGGTGGGACAGGATGGGGGTCCACTCCCCAAGGAGGCGCTACTTGATAAGTCCACAAATTTGTAGCTTTAACTTATCATTTTATGTGACTTTGTGGACTTAATAAGGGAATTTGCATTTAATTTCAAAGAATTTAATGATTTCATGCATTTGGGGCTATTTTCGGAAATATGGTCAAATTCTATCAAAATTCATTACATTTCATGAATTTATTGAAATTAGGGTTTTTCATCTCATTCATCTCCCCAAAACTAGTTTTTTCTGCTTTACTAATGCATACCGACTAATTTTGATATCATGTGCTATTTTTGGTGCGTTGTGTATTTTTTGTGTATTAAGTAGGCATGTAGGGTCTCGAGTCTCATGCATAGTCCATTTAAATTCCTCACACTTGATTATTATTATTGAGATTATTTGATTTTAATTGTGTTGAAGAAATCAAAGTGGGCACCGCATTGGCGAAATTTGAGAAAGATTAAGGGTGAGACACCCTTCATGGTGGGCCCACATATCTTGGCATCTTGGTGGAGTTGGAAAGCTTGAAAGTTCTCAAAGAGGAAAGAAGAAACTCAAATTTAGAAAGATGGTGTTGACTTACTAAATTTGGAAACAAGAATCGAGAAAGAGAGAAAATTAGAAAGTTTGGCAGAGCAGTTGACTAGTCTAAGTTGCAAGTAAGGAAGCATATCAAATATGGAAAGAGAAGCAAAGAAACAAAGAAGGAAAGAACCTAGGCATGCCTTGGATGTCCAACATCGGTCCCACGCACCCCATTGCATGCCAAACATAAAAGTTCTCTTAATTGCATAGTTATTTTTGGATTTTTTTGGGGCAACAAATTGAAATGGCCATAACTTTCAACTCTAGTGTCAGATTGGTGTAATCTACCCATCGTTGAAAAGCTCTTTTCGATTAGATATCCGTGGAGCTTAAGATTACATAAATCGTAGCTATATTGAGGGAGATATGACGTCGAGAAGTTGGCTGTTATAAATCTCTTCGGAAATTCCAAAAAAGTTTTCAAAATTGGCAACATGAAAGACTTTGGGAAGTTCAATTTGGCAAGATTTGGAGCCCAAGAGACTACACTTAGTAACAAATCCTCTCCAATTCAAAGCCAAGAATCGAAGTCATAGAAGGAAATAATTCCTTGTAAGTCTTCCTTCAAAGAAAGTGGCACAAGCATGCTCTCTCTCTCTCTCTCTCTCCTCTTCCCTTTTCTTCTTTCCCCTCTTTTAGTTCTAGTTCTCCATATTTTTTTACTTTGGGTAGCTTTGGGCCTTGTCCAAGCAATTCTTGTAGGAGAAGATTGTAAAGATGCAATTTTTAATGACAAATCAAGAAGTATTCTTTGCAATGGTGGGTTAATTCTATGATTGGGGCTATGGATGAAGATTAGTGTTTGTCTTTTTATTTGTTTGGTAATTCTAACTTAGTTACATTTTTATGTGCTTAAGGATTAGTAGATTTGTCTTCATGCCCCAGGCAATCTTTCATTCTTAATTTCTGAAAATAAAAATTAATTTTTGACTATCCATGCTTAGGTTTGATAGGCCATATTTATCACTTAGATCTATTTGATGGTTTACTTTTGATGGGTAGTGCTTAATTATTTTTATTCTTTTATGAGGTGAAGGAAGTCTTGGGTTTTGGATTTTATAATTAAAAATGGGATTTAAAGTTAGATTTTCCAAGTCAAAAATATTAATTTGTCTTTGGTTTGAAGTAAAAATTGGAACAAGTTAGGGTTACTTGATAAATAATTGGTGGATGCTTATTGGATTCTTATGCTTTAATTACTTTTATTAATTGGTAGCTTTTATCTTTCTAAATTGGTTGCTTGCTATTATTTCTAAATTTATTCAAAACTTTCCTTAATTGCTTATTAATTATTTTTCTTAATCTAAATGTTTTTTAAATTAGCTCCCTGTGGGTTCGACCCGTTCTTGCCAATGTCTAATCAAGCCAGTCGTGCACTTACGATAAAATTAGTATCTTAAAATATAACATCAAGTGTTTTTGCGAGTCGCTGGGGAGCGAATTCAATACAAGAATCTTTTAGTTATGATTTCTTGCATTATTTGTGCATATCATAGCATATTTTTGTAGTTAGTTGCATTCACATCTTGCATTAGGTTTACTGTTTTTTTTTTTTTTTTTTAATGATAGTGGTTACTATCTTTTTTTTTTTTTTTTTGCTGATTTTTAATTAATTTTCAGACTGATTATAAGTGGTTACAAAAAACACAAGTTTCAACACTAATTTTTTGATAGATTTGGCTTGGTTTTTGCCCAAAAGTTCGTGCTTTGAAAACCAGTCAGACGGACTCCTTTTGACTTCAAACTTTTCTAGATTGTAATGATATATAGATTTTGAACCCTTAGAATTTTAGAAACAAATAGTTACTGGAAGTCAGACTTTTAGTGCCGTGAACATGGCTAGTTAGTCAGATAGATCCTGCAAATCAACAGAAAACTGGTTCAAGTAGTCAACTTCATAATAGCATAACTTTTTTATTTTTCTATATCATTTTTAGTCTTTGATTTTTTTGTTTGATTCTTGAATATTAGGAGATTAAATTTCAGTCATTATTTTCAGGTTTTGATTAATCCAAGTGGGTTGTATAGATCTGTAAACTTGGGCCTGTGCAACAGGTCTCAATACTTGACAACAAGGTGTCCATTTAACTTAGGACTGCATTAGGAGTTTTAGAATTGCTTCTTTCATTAAAATTGGTTTAGTATAGAGTTTTAAAATTTAGATTAGGTTGATTTTTCAATTTAGGAATTTTATTGACAATTGTTAGCTATTTTTAGTAGTTTATTTAGATCTAGTACTTTAATTGTTTCTCTGAGGTAATATTCTAAGCTTGAAGGACTCTAAAAGAAAGGAAATCACAGGAATTGAAGCAACGAAGTTGCTCTCAAAATTTCTTAAAAAAATTGAAAACAGGGGTTAAGCTTTGTACAAGATAAGGTTCGCGTGATCTCGCTGTAAGAAACTCTCAACTTGACCCACGAACCATATTATCTGCAAGTGGGGTTAGTTGATTTACATTTTTGAAAAAAGTGTGATTGCTTGATTGACACACCATTTAATTGGACACATACTTAGTTAAGGGCAATCAACCATAGAAAGATAAGAACCGGATTTCATCACCAGATTCTTGCCCACTAGGTTTAACCATACCCTACATAGGCACTAAACTATAATTAAAATCAAGTAGGAATGAGACCCTAAGAACTCGAGCTCATTAGGACGAAGACCACTAAAGGTCGCACAAATTGCGCTCTTTGACCAAAAGTTAATTTAAGAAAAACCTTGTCCAAAATATGGAGACAACTAGACTATTTGTGGCAAGAGTCCTTCAAACGGGTTCATGAAGTAATCCTATCCTTACCTGGGGGTTGATCTATCAACTAAGGTTTCATAACACCGGATTAGAGGCCTAGTTCATGTACTCTTCAATGAGTTAGGAGCTGTCTAGTTAATTAGGTGAACCCATTGCATTTTTTGAGTGCCTTAATCTTTGCTTGATTGCTTGTGCATCATTTTAGGCTACGGTTGTCACGTCCCCCAAAATAAGAATTGGGAAAAACGTGAAAAATTAAATATCAAATTCAAATTATTGTATTTAATACAACATAAGTTTCCAAAAGTGGACCCACATAAAATCTCAACCCATGGTGAGTCAAAATAAATTTCATTAAATGCAGCCGAAGCTTTATTCAATTGGTATCAAATGCTCATAAATGAGATCCAGCATAAAATCAAATAAAACAATAATAGTTAAAGTTGCAGAATAAATTAAACAATTTAATAAAAAAAGTCTAATCATGGAAAAAAAGTTCATCTAAGCATTCTAAGATGACGTTTACTCTCATGTAGGCTCAGACGGCTCCAAAGCCATCTCCAGCATTACACTCGAGTTCGTCAGTTGGCTCCAATGTTTGAAACGTTTGACCATCCTCCGTCTCCTCGGTAATGTAGGGTTCGGTACCTATGCACCAATATTATAAAAGTGAATAGCAAGTACATAATCATAATTCGAAATTAAATACGACAATGAGAGAAATATAGACAAGTGTGATCATATAGAAGTAATTACAATGACAATGACAAGAAAGAATATATAACATAATCCAAATAAAGCAAAATGAGCAATATTATTCACACGAAGAGAAGTGTCCCCGTTTTGAGTGGTTAGCCCTAAATAAATTGGAAAAGCCCGTCCATAACGTCGGTGGTCATAAACCAATCAAATAAAAAATACAGGATAACCTGTTTACATTCATAGCAGATTATAAGTGATCCGGTTACATCGGTGATTAACCGTCCATATATTGATCTGCAGTCGTCCATAAATGATCTACATAAATATAAACATATAAGCGTAATTGACCCGAACAATAAAGTTCCGACACAAAAGTCCTAAGTCAAAGTAAAGTGCTGACCATTCCACATTCCATATCATAATCAAATCGTTATACAAAATTTACCAAGCCACTTTATAGTCCATAACACAATAAGGTATGCATCTAAAGGAATAGACATCCTAAACCAACATATATATATATGTATGCGAAGGTTAAGACATAGATACGAATCGATCCTAAAGTCAAACATAAGGTCTCGTATCCAACAACCATATGAATCTCTAATAAATAAAAGATCATCGCATCCCTTCTCCATCAATGGTGCATAGACCCGATTAAGGGATTTCCAATAGAGATGGGTTGAACTCGAATCCATTAGGATTTCTCCGAGGTTATACAAAGTATTAAACCCTATGTTAGTAATATACCGTGTGCCTGGATGGTATTTACTTGGTCTAAAGATCTAATAATAAAGTACAAAAATATAATTTTAACACATTAAAACTAAAGATATCATTTAATATTAATTTGCAAATAATAATAATCTTGGTTTATAATTCTAGAAAACTCGAGGACCCATACAAAATATTTTCCACATTCTTAATAAGCCAAAAGGGTCCAAATTGAGTTCATTAAAGTTACAATGGATTTTTTCCTAAATTCTAAAATGTAAAGGGGCCATGTGTTAAAACAAAAAGGCATGTAATACATCTAATGTGATGTCACCACCTAATTTCTCTCATCCCTATGGTAACCCACATTACCATCTTTATCTCTTCCATTTCCACACACGTCACCTCCCATTATCCTTTTTCACTTAACCACACACATCATCACCCTCTTCCTTTTCTTCTCATCATAGAACGAGTTTTGTAATGGAGTCCAGCGTCCCGGTCTCTGTGCACTTCGGATAGCGGCCTACTGATCAAAAGGCCCACAATCAGGCCCCATCAACATAGTCGCCCAAGACCCCTCTACAAGATGTAGGGATCTGATTTGCATTTGGTGGCCCACATGGGCCCCACAGTCCCAAAAAGGGAATTTCCCCCTTTTTTTCCATGTCGTCAGTCACCTTTGGGTCATTGGATGGTGGACCAAATAGGGCCCACCTCACATGGGTCCGCCATCCCTATGGTCGCTCGTGGGTCCACTACCGGATCTTCGATCTTGATCAATCATCAATGGGGTCCACCTGGGCCCCACAACTAATACACAATACCTAGGAACTGTGACAGATCTGGTCCTCTTTGGGTTATTAGTAATGCTAAAAAAATAAGAAAATCCATGTGATGATCTCCAATCTCCAATCTCATCACAAAAACAATTAATATCATCAAATGGGCATCAAAGGATTTCTATATGCACCAAATTGGAATCAACGAGAAACACATGTATTAAATTACAAATTATGTTTAGGTACTCGCCTTTTTACCGGGGTTGAAGAAAAATACATAGATCCTAACCAATATCCAAACCGAGATTCCCACAGCGATCGAGAATAATCCTATTACCGATCTGACAAAGAATATGGGAAAGAAGTACTCAGATGAACAGATCTATGGTACTCTCTTATCCAAATCTATCATTGGAAAGAAAAAGGAGATAACCCTATAATATAGATCTATTCCTAATGGTTTGAGGAGAGGGTTAACTGAGATAAGAAAATTGGGCGAAGAATGATGGTATCTTCCGATCTGGATTCTGATGGCCGGATCCTAAATCTGCAATGGCTTAAAAAGTTGAAAGAGGAAGAAAACGAAAAGTAACGGGTGAAGTTGCAGACGAAAGTAGGGAGAGATAAGAATGTGTAGTTCCTAAGGAATTAGGTTAAGAGAATATTCTCTAGGCTTGAGTGACTGGGTCAAACTGCGTGTCAGGTCATCTATCCGTTAAACCAACTCACCGATCCACACATCTAATCTAACGTGTGCCCCACTTAATCCTACCCACTTAAATTACTAAAATACATTTAATTAAGATAATAGTAATATTCTAATTAAAATATAATAAAATATTATAAGTGGGACCGGGATCTTACAACGGTTGCATTAGGTTGAACCCAGTGTATGCGATCAAAGAAAAATCAATCAAAAAAGCTTTGGGTACGTGAAAAAGGACGTTTAAATCGATTAGAGCTAGATCTACCCTTGATAGTAGTAGGACCATCTTCCATTTTTGAAGAGATTTTTCAAACAATGGCGGAAGAGCCCCAAGCTGTTACCCTGAAGGATTATATGTACCCCACCCAAACATCATGCATCACCCTACCTGCTACAAATGCTACATTTGAGTTGAAATCTGGTTTGATCTAGATGCTCCCCGTATTTTGTGGGTTCGACGAGGAGAACCCATACCAACACGTTAGGGAATTCGAGGACATTTGGGACCATGAAATACAATCACATGACCGAAGAATCCCTTAAACTTAGGCTGTTCCCATTCTCTCTAAAGGAAAAGGCTAAACCAAGGCTTTATGCCTTACAGGCAGATTCTATAACCACGTGGGCCGCGTTAGTTGATGCTTTTTATAAAAAGTTATATTTCAAACAAAAAACAACCTCTATTAGACAGGCCCTAAACAATTTTTATCAATTGGAAGGGGAGACCATGTACAATTACATGGAGCGGTTCAAAGATTTGTTAATCCAATGTCCCACCACGGTTTTGAAAAGATTCGATTAGTTCAAATTTTATCTAAGGGGATGGATTACCCTATCGAAACCATGGTGGAATCTAAGGGGGGGTGCGCGGGCATTCATAGAATTGAACCAAAGTTAGAAGCAGAGGCCAAGTTGGTCACAGTGATGAGACGGTTAGAAGCTAGAACTTAATCAAGGAATTGAAAGGCCTACTCCAGACACATTGGAGTCCCTAAAATACAGTCAAGCTGTTGGGGGTAGTGTTGAGTCACCAATTGGGGTCAAAGAGAGAGTATTGAGGAAGTGAGTGCATTGTATCATAATGCCCGATTTCAGAATAGGCAGAGGTACGACCCTTATTCAAACACCTATAATCTGGGTTGGAAGGATAACCCAAATTTCTCTTGGTCTAAGGGTCCGCATCAGGTTGGCCCATCTCAACCCACGCCACCTCTTGGGTTCCAGAAGCCAATTATGCAAGATTTCACCCCCAGTCCTAAAAAATCAGCGGATAGATTCTCTTGAGGAAACCTTGAAACTGTCAGCTCACAATACCCTTCAGTTCCAGCAAAGCACTATTCAGAGTTTGAATGCTAACACACAATCATTTGCAAAATTGGAATACACGGTGAGCTAGCTGGCTAATCCATTGAGTGCCAGAGGCAAGGGATCATTTCCTAGTCAACTTGAAGCCAACCCCAAGGTCCAAATCCATAAAGGTCAATTTGAAATTCATGACATAAAGGGGAAGGGCCATCAGTAGGTGACACGACCAGGATTAGGGATGTAAATGGGTCCCTGATTCTCTGATTCCTTGCGGATTTTGTCCCGTTAAAACCTAGTTTGGGCCCCTTATTTAGGCCCCGATACTTAAATGGGTCCTAGTCCATGTCATCCTTTTGGACTTAGCTATATTCATCAATATACACCAATATCAATGTGAAACCCTCAACTATACAAATCCCCAGCGAGGATTCCTTGTTCTAATGGTAGTGAAGAATAATCATATCTGTGAATTCCTGACCTGTTACTAAACATGCCCTAAGAAATCGCAGAAAAGGATGCGTCTTCTCAAGAATTTTAGAATTTACCTTATTGACTTTTTGCCATTTTGTGACATGTGAAGTAACTTCTTCTAGCTTTTGTTTGATGAAAAGGGAATCCTTTTGTCTTTTAGTAGGATGTAAGATTGACTTTTTACTTAAATAAAAAGGCGACTTTTGATATTTTATACATTTTGAGCAGGCTCCTATTCTTTTATTGACTCTTAAAGCGAGTCTCTAGGCCCACCCTCCGGGTGAGTGGAGCCATCGGGTGAGGGAAAGTAGACCCCTGGTGAGGTCAGAATGCCCTCTGGTGAGCAAAGGTGACACGCCCAGGATTAGAGATGTAAATGGGTCCCCGATTCTCTAATTCTTTGGGGGTTCTGTCCCGTTAAAACCTAATTTGGGCCCTTTATTTAGGCCCCGATAAATAAATGGGTCCTTGTCCATGTCATTTTTTTGGACTCGTGATGTAAATAAGTTTGGATCCGGTTCCACCTTGGTCCCAACCTATGGACATGGGACTAACATACCTTCTCAATTTTCGAGAATCTCTCATAAAAATTTGCCTTTTTTTCCATATAATTTTCTACCTAGACCCGGATTGGACTTGTCCCATATATGAACCGGTTCCAATTTCATCTTCTCATTAAACGGTTCCAGTTCTAGGTCTCCTTTGGACTAAAGCCAGAACTGACCTATTTACATTCCTACTTAGGATCTTTTTTTTAAAGAATTTAATCGGAAAAAACACTTAATGCGCACGTGTTACGCAATCAAACACTTTAGCAAGTGGTGCACCAATTAAAGCAATTAAGCCCAATTTTCATTTTTTTTTTTACCTATTTGGCACATCATCGGCGCCGACCTTATTTGCACTGCATAAGGTCGATGCCGACCCTATTTACACTGCATAAGGTCGGTGCCGATCCTGTTCACGAATTCTATTAGGGCTCGAAATCCTATTTCTTCTCTCTCCCAGACTACCGCCAAGACCGACCTTGGACAAGTGCTCCTGTGTGGTTGTTGCCATTTCTACTTACACTAGGCTTCAAACTTCCTCCTCTACTTCATCTCTTTGCTTCCGATTGGTTTTTCTATCATCTATTTTTTTTATCTTGACTGCAGATGTATTTATCTCCTTCCATTTTTTAGTCTTTCTCTAAGTTTTTGTATTTTCCTTTCTTTTGGTTCTCCTGCCATCCCGCATACGATATCGAAGTGCATGGTACATGGGCTTCAACGTCGTTGTTGGATTTATAGATTATTCGTTTGAATGGACTATGGTTTGTAGGATTCTGAATTTGGGGTTTTGAAGTTGAGGGTCATCTGTGTTACTATGCATTTGGGTGACTCTTAAATTGAAACTTGGAAACATGCCATCAAGTCTTTCCCATGATTCGCATGGAAAAGCTCGAAGCTTGATAAAAATAGTATCCCATGTAATGCAACTTATGAAATGAGAAAAGCCCCCAAGGCACATCAGAACTGATAACAATGCATTCTCCTCAAGAAATATTCCAATTGTATTAAATTTGGGTACATCTAAAAGAACCACAATGGCCAATGTAGGATAAGGATTCAAAGCTTTTTGGATAGTTTTAGAGTAAGTTTGAGAGAAAATGAAAGCAAAATCTCCAACAATTGAGAAAATTCAGAACCAAAGTTCCTCAAGATACACTTTACAAGCCAAACGCTAAACCTTTCCATTGCCACACTCCATATTTTATTCGTTCCATGATCTCTGCAACAAAAGGATTTGAACATGGGAAGGGGTTGGTTTCACACGCTATTAGGAAAGGTAGACTGCAAACTGTAGAAGGGTCTCTACCCCATCAGTTGTATGCTGATCAACGGCTGGATGAATGATCGTGATAGTGGCAAATCCCTTAGTGTTTGTGTACTTTTCGGTCCCTCCCATGAAGGCTACTTGTGATTCAGAAGATGTGGTGTGATGGACCTTGAAGAAGCTAATGCTGTCAACGTAATGGCCACTCTCAACATGACTGTAAACACTACGGCCTGGCTGGTCCCATCTTCTGAACTTGCCACATAGAAGCCTTGCGCATTTCCCACCACCGGTGACCCCAACTCATTGTCAATCACCGTCATTGTCCCAAACGACAGCTGCTGAAGTGAAGTCCCCTAACGGAGCTGACCGGAGGTGAGAAATGGAAGCCCGCTACCGCCATTGACACTGCTGCCAGTGTTCTGAGGCAAGGTGTTTGATGTGGGACCACCGAGGACGGTGAGGAAGGGAAGGTGGTTGTTGTTTATTATGCCATTGTTGGTGTTTGTGAGGGGGCCACCATTTTTGGCAGGGATGACTGTACCATTGGGTTTATCAAAGGCAATTTGGTTGACCGCTGGATTCGATACAATTCCAGTCACAGCCTTGGCTGACGGGTCTGATCCACCAAGCACATCGTGCATGAAGAAGGACAAGGCGTGGTGGGGGTCAGGATTTCCCACAGTGGCCCCATTAACACCTGCTTGTGTGGCGGCATTAGCTGCCATTGGAGTGATGGCACCGGTGGTTGGTGATACAAGTGGACTAGCCACAGTTGGTGCAGGAGTCAAAGCATCATCTACTGCTAGAACCACAGAATCAACAACAGGTGATATAGCTGGATTGGAGGACTCGGGTGCAATGATAGAAGCGGCTACTGGTGGGAGAGCCTCATCGAGGATTCGAGCAGAGGTGGAATGTGTGACAACAATGGCTAAACCCTGACTTAGAATCTTTCTCAGAGAATGCCTGAAAAAAGTTACAAATTTTGGTAAAAAAAAATAAGAAACCTGCGTCGGTGATGACCTTATATTACACTGCTAAGGTCATCACCGACCTTGACTTAGAATTTTTTTTTCCGAAAATGCCTAAAAAAATTTACAACTTTTGGTAAAAAAAAATAGGAAACTTGCGTCGGTGATCACCTTATTTTACACAGCTAAGGTTATCACCGACCCTAACTTAGAATTTTTTTTAGAAAAATTACAACTATTAGTGTAAATAAGGTCGATGTCGACCTTATACAGTGTAAATAAGGTCGGCGCCGATGATGTGCCAAATAGGTAAAAAAAAAAAAAAAAAAAAAAAAAATTGGACTCAATTGCTCTAATTGGTGAACCATTTGCTAAAATGTTTGATTGCGTAACACGTGCGCATTAAGTATTTTTTTTTCGGTTAAATCCTCTTTTTTTATTTGAAAGACATATATTTTTTAAAAGATTTTTTTTGAAAGATTTTTTCTGCCGCCTCTTCCCAATAACAAAGTGACCCATCATTTGAATTTCCTTTCAGGTGAATTATCCAAATAGGCCGTCGCTTGATCAGGTTTGGGTCTAACCCAACTTTAATAATTTGATCCAAACTCATAAGATGGGATGAAAAAACAGGGTCTACAGCTAATTCATCCCTATCATTCATCTGGTGGGCCAATTCAAATGAAAAGGCTCCTAGTCACGTTTATCTTCCAGACGAGCAACCGTGGCAGTTCCAAACCAAGTTTTCTAGGGTTCTTGCCTCAACAAAACCGCAGCTTGTAAGTTTCATTTTCTATCCACCAATACTCCTTTTAATACTTTTTCTATCAAATGTTGCATTTGATTTACATACGAAGAATTCTCCAATGTATGATTGCAGAAAGCAGAGAAAAAATTTCTGCTCGTTTTCTTCTTCAAAACGTATCATATCTCACATTCATATATTCTATTTCGAACCCCACAGTCACAAAACCACACTCATTCACGGTTGTCACCAGAATCAGCTATTTCAGCTTCTAAGAAGCTGAATCTCAAAACCCCCAAAAATCCAGACTCTGTAATCGAACTATTAAGAAACCATGGTTTTACCGATACCCAAATCACCAAACTAGTCACCAAGGCCCCATCGATTCTCTTAAGTAATCCCAAAAAAAGCTCTTGCGCAAGATCAACGTTTTGAAGAGGTATGGAATCTCGGGCACTGACCTTACAAAGTTTATATCTTCAAACCCATCACTCTTCCAAGCTGGTGACACTGAAACCATCCCCTCATTTGATTTCCTAAGAAGCCTCGTTAAGACGGACGAGAACATAGTTACTATTGTGAGACGCGCATCACGCATTCACCAATCTAATCTTGAGAAGACAATAGGACCCAACATTGCGATTATACGCAGTCACGGCGACCTGATTCAAACATTGTGAATTTGATGATGACCCACCCCAGAACAGTGTTGTTGGGCGTGGAACGGCTTGGCGAGATTGGGGCATTTGTTAAGGAAATGGATTTCAACCCGTTAAGCGTGAATTTTACCTTTGCAATCCAGGTTATGTCTGGGATGAAGAAGTCAAATTGGGAAAGGAAGATGAAGGTTTTTGAGCGCTTGGGATGGTCTGAAGAAGACTTCCTTTCAGCATTCAAAGTGCAGCCAAAGTGTATGTTGGTATCAGAGGAGAAGATTGTGAAGCCATCAATACTTGCGAAATGCCCGAATCTTCTGTTGTATAGTTTGGAGAAGAGGACTATTCCTAGATGTTTATTGCTACGAATTCTGATTAAGAAGGGTCTGATTAAGGAGGAGCCTGGTCTCTTTTGGATGTTGAATATATGTGAGAAGCAATTCTTGGAGAAGACTCTGATCAAGTATCAGACCTTGTTCCTGAAATACTGACTGTATACCAAGGGACGGTGGGACCTGTAGCTTTTCCAACTGTGGGTGCTACTCTGAAATTGTAGTGTTTGCATTGAAGTTCTTTAAAGATTTTCCTTCCAATGGTACTTCCTAGACATTTTTGTTCTGTGAAATTTTGCTTTCGCCAAGTAATTGTGATTTCTACTTCATTGGAGGTTAGTGATAATTTTTATTGAACTTATTCATTATAGCCTATTTCTTTTGCTCAAGTGCTTGAACCTGTATTCATAATGTGTTGGGTTTTTAGTTTCAATCATTTAATATGAATGCTCTTAAACCTCTAGACTCCTGTATGTTGGAAGCAACTTTTAGAACATCTGTGTATATTTTCTAGCTCTAGTTTGTTGTCTTATTCATACTGGCATCTATCTGAGTGTCAGTTCTGACTGAGTTGGAGACCATATCAGCAATATGCGTACAAACTACATTATAGTTTTGAAGTTAAAAAGCTGATAATAATTTATTCCGTGATACTATATATATCGGATGATAATTAAAGAATCTAGATCAGATGTTGGACAGCACTGTCAAAGCATAGTTGTTTGTCCCCCTTGTTTCCACCATGTTCAGAAGCAACATATGCTTCTCCACCATCTCAATAACATGCCCATATCACATACTCTAGAAGCCTCACCAAACTGACCTTGGATGACTGCCTCATACAACCCCCTTAATGAGTGGCAAGCAAAAATGCCACGTGGCCACCTCCTAGCCATGCCCTTCAGTCCTTCACTGACATGGTTCCCTCTGAGGATATGTAAATGTGCTTGCCACATTGGTATTGTGCAGCAAATAGAGTGCGGTGGGTGAAGAGTGCCTGAGTGTAGTGTGTAGTGAGTGCCTCGAGTAGAGAGTGCAAGTCATGGTGTGGTGTGTGTTGTGCAAGTGACAAATGTAGTGTTGTGTGTGTAGTAAGGAAAGTGTAGTGCATAGCGAGTTTTGAGTGAGAGTACCTAATGTATGTGGTAGTGTGAAATGTGCTGTGTGGTCTAACGTGCATGCCTGGTGCAAACGTGTAACAGCATGTGCCCATTTGTATAAGTTATATTGATAGAAATTGAAAGATCTGTTTTGTAGAAAGTGTATTAAGTTGTGTTGTATTGAGTCTTGGGTCTACCTTAGTGGTTTTCTCACATCAGATGCTTTTAATTTTTTTCGTTTGTTCCTTTCCATGATTTAGTTACCTTGATTGGGGAATAAGAGGAACAACTACAAAAGCCAATACACAATGAAAGAACCAATATGTTAACTGGAATGGAAGCATCTCCCAAGAGATGGTTTTCTTGTTTAAGGTTAGTTTAAGTAAGCCCTTCTGTTCGAGAGGGTTTATTTTGATCATAAGAAATGTTGCAGGGGGTGTGAGCATGATGGGTTGGTGGCCGTATGTTGCCAGCTGATCCAGTAGCGATTGAGGCTGAGTTAATATTGAGATGGTTGATGATGGCCTGAAAAAACTGCATATTGTTGCTTAGGTGGGCCACTTGCAGAGTTGTAATAGACTAACTGTGGCTCCGATACCATGTAGGGAACAAAAAGTTGTGGGGAAAGGGGATAAATTGAGTTGATATTTATATGTGCAAATGTGATTCTACTAATGTATTAAGATACACTCTAATAAAGTCCTTAGATCTTGATATGCTCTTTTCGACCCCGTCAAAGATTTTAGTCATAGCGCATTCATCTTCAAATGTTCGCATTGAAGTCTGTTCGAAGTTTGCGGATCAAGTTTTTGATGCATGAGGAGCTTTTAATATCTCACTTTGGTCTTCTTGTGTATGAGTTATCTCATGACTTCGCAACATGAGAGTGGTGGCGGTGTGTGGTTTTGGAGGAGGGATGGGAGGATAACCATCACAAAATAAGAGGAAGAAGAAAACCCCAATGTTCAAAAGAAAAGAAAAGAAAAGAAACAATCATTGCGGGCCATATACACTTCTTTGCAAAGACCTTTGGTCGTTTGAATAAGGTACTTAACTCCCTTTGCAAAATGGATTGACCACTTAAAAGGTTGTTTGAGTGAAGGTATTACTCTCTCTACAGAATGGATCAACCACATTGACACTTATCAAGGTATGACTCCGTTCACAGAATGGATCGTTTATCATGATCGTAACTGAAACCTACGAAAGTGCTATCAACAACTCTTACCAATTGACTCTTTTGCATTACTCGTACATAAGACTTATTAGTAGGAACTAAATTAGAGGAAGTCTTGCTGACTGGACATTAAATAATGGGAAAAGGCCTGAAACAAGAGGGCAATGAACCCAAATACTCTAACTATTTTTTGACTTGCGCTGGAACACAGCCATATTAAGGGTTGCCCTTAATTATGGTTTCCTCATGGGCTCCCCTTCTTTTTCTCCAATATTTGGATTGCATCAAAGTTATTAACATTTATCTCATCACAAAGTACTGCACTAATGAAATGGTCCATAATGCTGAAAGCCTGTTATGCACTAGCCCAATCCATGATAAATGGGCTGGGTAATGATTTGTCTTTTAGAGTACTTGAGTGTGGTCCTTCTAACTCATGGTCTTTCTAACTAAACATCAAATGTTTAGTAGAGCATCGAACTTGATTAAAGCACCTATCTTAGGCCCAATATCAAACTTACTCATCCTGAGTAGAAATTTAAAAATTCACAAACAATTCAGAAATGGGCAGATCAGGTAGAATCCGTGTTGGTCCAGGCCGAAAATAATTTAAATATGTTCTTAAAGCCAAACCTGATCTTTGACCCAAGTGTGCCTGAAACCCACTCATAAATGGGCTGGGCCAGCTTTTCCAAATGCTAACCCTTACTCATTAACAGCTATATTGACCAATTAATATTATGAAACTTGACATGACTCAGCAACAGTTTCCATATTTCATGGTTCAAGTCAGGTAAAATTCCAGGTAGGCAACCGCTGTCGAACAACAAAAAGGGTTAGGTCAGTGGGAAATGTTGAACACAGTTGCATCAGCTTACCTTTACATGATGAAGTCTCGCAAGTTGTAATCTATGATAGACGGATACTTTAAAATGAGCAACGTATCGTGTCATATCGTATTTGATACTTTGCTTTTTACATATAAAATCTGTGTCCTTGCCATTTCTATGGCACGTCGCTGCCGTATCCGTGCTGTATTTGGGCATCATAGGTTGTAATCAGTTCTGACTCAGCCGAGTTATTGAACTCAGACAGGGGAAAGTACGAGTTTTGGCATTCTAGAACAATGCTTTTATACAAACACAGATCAAGTAGTGTGAGAGAGAAACAAGGTGCAAGCTTCTTTACATGCACCTGTCTCTTGTGGTATGCTTTATTCTTCTGAATTTTACATTTCATTGTACAATTTGCAGGGATGCTTATTACATGTTGGAACAAGCTTCATGCTTGCAAGTTAAACTGAAAAACAGAAAAAGGAAAAAGAGAAATCCAATTCAAGTAAACAACATTGACAGAAAAAGAAAAAAAAGAGTTTGTAATACACAAAAAGTAAAATGTTGTAAAAATACTGTTGCATATGTAGTAGTAGCTGTTCTACCAATGGGAGGCGATGCGAGCATAGAGTAACTCGTTCCATGTATCAGGCAGACCTGGAAGACACCAATGTATGCAGTCAGCGTAAGTCAAGGGGTCTGCCTTCTGCTCTGGCGTAAGCATCTTGCCTTGCCTGATAGTGTAGACAGATGCATGGGCATCCTTTCTGTACTCAGAAAGGGTTGTGATGTTGAGGAAGTAGATGGGGACCTTCATGGACCGAGTCACATTTGCAGCAATGGCAAACATTTGCCAGTCAGTGCCAACATCCAATGGCATTGACATGTTCAGCACTGGAGTTGTCTCCTTTGCACACTTGATCCCATCAGGGTTGTTCCAACCTGAGCTCCTACAACAGTTGCAATTTCGGAAGAAGATTATTGTGATACTATTGCAATTTTTTCCAAGCATAAGTAATTGGTATCCATGCATTTGAAGTATGTTTTTAATATTTAATACATGCTGTTTTCTCCTACGGGAGTCCACCCATGAGATACCCATGAGATTTCACGTATGGTTTACCTTACGGACTCCCGTAGGAGAAAATTCATCTATCGAAACGTTTGATACTTAATTTAACAATTGTTGGACTGAATTATATTCATTTTTGAGTGGAATCACAGAACAGAGTACTTCATTTCTTGGAATTTAAATTCAAAGATTTCACTAACAAAAGGAAAACAATGTCACATAATATGCCCAGCGGAATGGGTCCCAGTGGCTATTGCAATACAGAAATGGATATAACGAGGTAGCCTTAAAAAATCTCACAGATGAAATACAGATAAAATTTAGAATTAGAGAAAACCATCAACTCTAATCCTTTCCTTTTACTGAGTCTCTTATATCCGTCCGATTGTTGGGGACTTGGGTTGAGAGGGTGACTGGTAGCAGAGCAGCAAATAAAAAAAAAAAGAAGATTTTACAGTAAATGGGGGTTCTATCCATGGATTGTTCATAAGGTGAGGCCTAAAAGGTCTAAGGTAAATATGTAGATAGGACCATCACTGTCTCAAAATTTTATTTATTAGAGTGATTGGTGGGTACTCATTCTATAAAGAAAGAGGTTATTGATGACCCTATGTGAATTTTATTCTTTAATCCTTCAAATAGAAAGTCATTTATTAGAGAATGCTAAGAATTCGACACCGAAAAACTGATATAGGTTCAAAATGTTCAAACTCTTTTTTCCCCTTCCAACGCAAATCGCCCGGGACACAGGAAAAAAAAAAGGAGGAGGAATCAAAACCAAGGAAAAGAGGGTTGAGATTCTCTACATCAAAATGAGCATGAAGAATTATGCCTGCTGCTAGTTCTTACCTGAGGTGATTTGGAGACATGCTGTTGAAAAACACCATTGTGTGTTTCGGATCAACATTTTCTTCTATCCACTCAGCCCATGTTCTCAAGACCCTCTCATATACTATTGGCCGGTCGATCTCATCATAATCCGTTGCCCCATCATCAAACGATCCACGTCTTCAACCCCATAAAAGGGAAAATAGATGAAAGTCAAAATCCCATTATGACCAAATCCAAATCAAATTAGAATTTGGGATCGTTTCTTTGCATGTAATTAAATACATAGGAATTGTAATTCCAAAAGTGGATATACCCAAAGAAGCATAGGCGAAGATCTAGAGACGGGCATCAAATAATCTTGCTTTAATGAAAAATAAATTAAGGTGAGATGTAAATGAATACCAGCCAGCCATCATCTCAGTAGTATAAATCTTAGTACAGTGAAGATCACACCTATATGATCTCCACCTTGTATTTTTCACTTCCACCTCTTTAACATGAATTCTTATGTATTCAATTCCACGTGAAAGGACATGCCCTTACGAGCCAATCTGATACTCACAGTGCTTTCATCTTGAGATGGTTCATCCACCATACATATGTATTGAAGATCAAGAAATCTACGCCCTTCCAATTCTCTGCGTGTTTAGTGACTGAATCTGCCATTACAATTCGGTTTAATATGCTGTGCATAGACGGATTGTCTGAGTTCGATTGCACTATAAATGGCGCCCAATAGAACTCCACTGTAGCTTGGTATTCCTTCACATGCATATCGACAGAGAATGTGTAAGTATTTTTCACCTAAGAGTTTATATCGACAAAGAAATGTAAGTATTTTTCACCTAAGAGTTTTGGTGTATGCACCCACAAGGAAATTTTGTTCATAAAGAATGACAAGTCTCAAGCATAGTCTCAGCATTCTCTAGGCACATTGTGTTATAAATCAATATGTGGGGCTTCACATTTGAAATCCAAACCACAAAAATCACAGTCTCACTATGAAATATCATTAAATAATAATTTACTCTAATTAGAGTTATAAGCAACATCAGATTGATAACTTAAATTATGTGTAATTCGCACGATCAGTCCTATATATGACTTTGGATGCAGTGAGTTTTTATGTGTCATCTGTAAGATGGTGACAAAAGGTAATCAAACTAACATGACCCATGGGAGGCCCATTTTTGCGTAATCAAACTTGTTCATGTCAAGAGAGAGAGAATTTGTATAATTGCACTCTAAAGCAAGCTATTTGCCATTAAATGTTCATGGGTATAATTATTACCATTTATTTTGGACATGATCAACCCAATTGTACATATCATTCTAATTGAAGTGAACAGATACTAGAAAGTTAGATCAATCAAAGGTGGAGCTTGCAAGTATTAAATCGGGTGTAAGCTGTTTAGCATGGAATCACTTGTAACTTGATTTTAGCCTTTAGTTACATATGAAACCCCTAAAAATATTAGTTTTCGTTTACTTCAACCATATAAAGTGGTGATATTCAAATCATGGTCTTAAACCATCAGTCTCGTACCTCTATCAGCCACCCATAGTCCTGATTATAATCACCATGTAATGAACACATCCGTTTATGGTGCATACATTTATTGTTTTGAATTGGTACAATGAGCTAATTATGGTGCGATGGTGGTGTGAGTAAGTGAGTTGACCCACCTATGATCGATCAAGTCATCCCTCTTGCATGCATTATCCATAAATTGCCATAAGCTCAAATTTGACATTCACCCAGCCATTACTCACTGTTGACTTATATTTAAAGAAAAATTGACATGTTCTAAAATTTTTAACTTAGGGTTATAAATGAAGGGTTTAAGATGTTCTAATGGAGTAGATACATCACACACATATTTGTCTTATGATATCATTCCATCCCTCATCTCCTTCATGATTGTCATTGCTATAGGCGAGCCATCTAACGTTTATCTCACCGCATCAAAATTACTAATATCACTGTGTGGGCCGATATATTAAACAATGCTTCAAATTCTTTTTTTTTTTTCCTTAAATTTTTCATTAAGAAAAGGGGCTGATATTATTTTATATTTGGAAAAAGGTGGAGAAAAGGGGGCTGCAGAAAATCTTAAACAGTGCATTAAATTTGTACGGGAGAAAGTTTTCTACTTTTGTTTACTTCCTGTTTTATCCGCATCCAAACACTCCCAACTCTTAATAAAATTGTGACAATTTTTCCTTCTTCTCTTACCTTTGATATATAGCTTCTGTTTATTTTTAAAATGTTTTTGGCATTTTTTTTTTTGGCTTAGCCTTTTATGGTGTTCTTCTCTTTGGAGTAATAAAAATTACTGTTATAAAAAAAATCATGGAAAAGGCCGGGTTCTACCTCAGCCCGGAAAATTGAAAGAGACCCGACCCGGTTCATGCTCTTCTTCCCCGGAGGAATCACTGATTGCAGAAGACAAACCATCGATTCCCATTGATTTCGATTCAAAGAATCCCCCACAAACATCAGCCTCTTCCCTCGAAGCTTCTCCAACATCAATCTCGCATTGAATCTTAAAAAAAAAAAAACACGAGTAAATTTTGAACTTTCAAATTTCATGCACTTAGAGAGAGAGAGAGAGAGAGAGAGAGAGAGAGAGAGAGAGAGAGAGATGAAGTCTTCCTCACTTGGGTAACGAGCAATCGCGTGGCTGCCACCTCCAGTTCTGATAGAGAGTGTCTTTTCTCCCGTTCGTGACGCATGTGACCTGGCGTGTGAGAAACTCACATTCCTCTTCTTTGTAGAGAGGATGCGTTACATTGTCTAGCACCCATTTGCCTGTGAAGATATCACAGTCCCTCACATTCACAGCTTCTTCTTCTACTACTTGTTCTTCTTGGGTTTGCCTAAAATTCTCATCCTCATCTTGGGTTTGTTTGTCTGTTGAAGTAGATGAGATGGGTGGGTTGGGAAGGCTGATTTCTTGAATTGGTTTAGTGGGTGGGAGCTGTTGTTGGATTTCTTGGGGTCTAACCACACTGAAGGGGAAACGGGTGATCGATCTGATGTCTTCTCCATAGATGAAGATGATGATGAAGAAGATGGAGAAGACAACGAGTGAGATGGAGATGTTGTTGGTCTTGCGAGTGACGTTAGCGGGCTTCATTTCAGCTGGTGTTTGTGGCAGTGGAGAGAAGAAGATGGTAGGAAATGATGGATACGAGAGAAAGCGAGAGAGAGGAAGAAAAAGAGGGGGAAATATGAGATAACAAGGCTACTACGTCATGAATTTGGTGAGATGGGTCTATCTACGACTCTCCTAAATCCTCTTTTAACTACTTCCGAAATCAATATGGCAAAGAAACAAATGGAGAGAGAGAGAGAGGCAATTGGATCGTCCTCTTTTCCCTTTTTCTTTTTTTTTTTTTTTTTTTTTTTTTTTTTTTTCCTGCACAGGAGTTATGGGAAGGGTGGGCTACCATTAGTTGTTGGTCTGCTAAAAAAACGTAATCATTAGATGTTGTTAGCTATACAATCTAATATGCACGTGGAAAATATAAAAAGACCAGATTTCCATAAAGATATATTGCCTGGATCTCTCTTGATATCATACATAATCTCTTTTTTTCGCTCTAATCATTGTCTAGTTTATAGAGTTCATTAGTGCCACAACTCGCTCTTCTTAAGTGTATAAGTGTCTGTGGTTCATTGGATTAGATTTGTCATAATATTTTCTACAAGTTTTCCATCATATTTGAATAAATAAATGTGTGGATAAAGAGGATAATTAATTTTTACTAAAGAGGTAAAAAATGACAATAGAACATTGCATAAACGTAAGAAGCAGACCTTAGATGGTTTGATCGTAAGATCCCTACAGGACCATGGCTCTGATACTATGTGAAAAATTTTAAAAGGCTACGTGCGTTTCCATAAAGTTGCACCATATCACTCATCTGCTAAAATGGCTCAATTTACACAACCTAGCAATAAAACTCAACCTTCAAAATCTCTAACCTAATAATCTGTTACACCTTATAACAAAGCAGGTGTAACTTTGAGAGAAATTCTTGTCCTGTAGTTAACAAATTGGGAGACACTGTTTGAGTCATTTTGATTGGTATATGGGCTCTACTGATTAATTTATCTGGCTAGAGTCAAAAGAAATATCCCAGAACCAACTTTGATGATCCGAAATCTTCAACTACATAATAAAATAGGTTGAGTGCATCCTTTAGATTTCATATGGGAAAAGAAACTTAAGATGGTTGGGTTACTGCAGTTGGTAATAGCTGGAAAAGTCTCCCTATTTCTTGATTGGACAATATAACTCCTCGAGAGAAAGAAAACTCGGTGTGCATTTTTTTCCTACTTCTAAAATGATTGCTGTATCAAACCATATGCTTTTTTTATTGTCACATGATATAAGTGCATTATAGGTATAAGCATCCAGTGAGCCAATCAAATTGGGCTCATGGGCCCAGTTCTGGATGGTTTAAATGGAATATTTAAACCCATTGCCAGGTCTAAAACTCAAGCAAGTTTAATAAGAGGGTTGTACCTGGGTTTCATTTTAAAGAATGAAACCCTGACTCAGCCTTCTTAAGGACTATCCATCGCCATAGTTTATAAAAAAACCCGGAGACACAGCTTGGAATGTTATCAAGCCCACTATCCAACCTGAAAAATCCTATTATTGATCAGTCTGGATCTGATCCAAACCTGACTCATGCACATCCCTATTGATATCAATGAGTTGGGCTTGGGCAGACCTCTACCTGGCCTGCAAACAAATCTCCAATATTGGTCATCTTGAACAGAGTATATATGTCAAGAAATTTTAAACTGAAAGATCATGCCACTAGTGACTAGTTCAATTTTAGTTCAACTCCATTTTTATCTAACTTCTCCTTTTCTTCAAACTTTCTGTGATCGCCTTTTAATTTATTTGAGTTCGTTGTTTGCCCACAAAGTTTTCTTTCACTAGCATTAAGCTCACAAATAGAAAATCTTGTCAAAACAAACCAAATGTAAAAAAAAACGTGGGCACCAAAAACACTGACTATACAAAATAATAAAAAAAGCTCACATATTTGTGTTTTTCGCTCTGAAGGGCGAAGGCTCTTGAAGAAGGTAAGTTCAAACAAATCATTATTTTGTACAATTAGTACCATCTGACAAGCATTGGAACCGAGTTGATAAATAATTTGGTACTGTTTGATTAATTACTTCTGTCCATATAACAACTTGGTAGGTGCTTTTCCTTTTGGTTGAGGCAGTTGAATCACATAAATAAATTAGCTGGAGTTGCTTAACAAACCATTTCATGTTGGACCCACATCTCAAAAAGAGATTAAGAGATTAAGATGCATCTTAATGTTGAGATGTCATGGGCCTTGGCCTCAACTTCTCCATTCATTCATTTCATTAGACTTCAAAGCAATGATTAAAAGAACCTACTTCCCTTGCATGCTTTACTTGCACTTTCAGTTTTTAACTATCTTCCTTCTGTACTATTATTTCTCTTCCTAGCTTTTCAAGGCCTATCCACTCATGTTTCGTTTTCTCCAACTACTTCTAACTAATCCGAACACAGATAGTATTTTTAACTGCACCTTAATGGCTAACCAAGCTGATTTCTGTGGCATCGAAACAGTAGTTTATTAGCTATTGGCTATCTGTTGCCTAAAAAAGGAGGAGAGAGGTTTGTAGACCCCACTTGCTAAAGGGACCAAACCATTTTCACAAGGGGACCATGAAGTACAATAAGTACCTATCATTTTAGGGTTTGGGCTTTTGGCATTATCATTGTTTCAGACGAAGGGAGTTTGCAGTCTTTCTTTGGTGGCCCTCATCTTCTCCCATGAAAGTACTCTTTTTGGGATACAGAGCTTGTTAATTATTATTCAGTGAATGATACTAACCATACATTGTGATGGTTCTGAACCATCCAATTAGTTAATTTCTTTTATCTCTTAGATGACCCATATCCAAGAGATAGACAATAAAAATAAAAATAGAATTAATAGTTGCACGTCATATGTTGGAAAGTTTCCACATTCAACATCGTCCAAGTAATGAGTTTGATATGGCTTCATATACATGTTTGAGCCTTCCACCTACAAGTTTAAACTTTTGGATTGGTACAGTGAAGAGTCGTTTAATGGGATGGACTGTGGTTTGTGGTTTCTTGTGCTGAAAATGACTCTTATTTAGTAATTTTGCATCACAAAAAGTGAGAATAATATATTTTAAATATCATTTAGAATTCTCGCTTTGGATGATCATTAGAAGTTCAAATTAGTGTCCAGAAAGCCACATATAATCGAACAGTTGGAAACAACAATTTTTAAATATGGCCGTCCATGGATCCACTTGTCTAACTCGGCAAGACTTGATTCAACCTAAACTTCAAGTTCTAATTCAAAAATCTGAAATTTTCTATCCTATATATTATATCTACATAGTTTTCATTTGTAGTACAATTTGACTAAAAGACTGAGTGGATGGAATTCTTGAGTTGGACAAGACTTGATGAACTCTCGAATCTGAAATGAGTTGTTGAGTTCTTAGAAAATGATGTCTGGTATAATTTCCCCAGTTGATGAAACTGGGCTGGCAGCCTGGCCCTCAGTCTTCCCTGTAGCTTCACAAGTGGGAGAAGTAAATACTAAGGAAGGTTTTTAAAGGAAACAAGAAGTCCCCACATTGACCACTCGCTCCCTTTCCAGTCTAATTATGCAAAATGGAGAGATGATCCCTTTGTGTCCAAGCTAAGATAAAAAGGCAACATAAAGTAAAGCCTGGAATAGATGTACTTCAACAGAGAACAACCACCACCAAGTGCAGAAACTGTAAAAAAACTGAGAAAAAGTATATTTTTTCCAGTGTCTTCTGGAGTTTGGAGTGGGGTAACATCATAGCTGTTCTTGGTGGGGTTGAAGCATGTAATCTTTCTGCCACTGCACAAGGTTCTATTGGCCTTGAACCCCAACAAAATCTGTAGTTTTCTCATCCCCATTTTGTTCATGTGGGACCCCTGTGTTGATCCATTACATTGATATGATAATGAGTACTACTCTAGTTGAGACAGTCCTATATCAGTCTCCCAAATTTGAATGTTTTACAGGTCAATTTGTAGCTTATTCATATATAAAGGTCGCTATGAAGGCTAAGAACGGTCTGTCAGGCCCTTGGCTGGCCTGCCCCACTTTTAACTAAGAAAAAAGGACATGGACATATTGACTGGATATTTTGTACTCAGAGGCCCAAAATGCATGGGACTTCAGACTCCGTTGTGGGTTGCTTCTTTATATCCTTGATTTTTTTTATTTTTTTTTCAGGTGTTGCTCATGATTTTTATTAATTATGTGCATTGTTAATCTATGATTATGGCCTAGGATCCCTTCACCCCCATAAATGATGTGGCTTTACTAACATTAGATGGACATGATCAGCCGCAAGTTGCCCAAGTGTTAGTTTGAGGTACTTCTAATCATCTCCTAAATTTCTTTATTAAGGAAATAGATCAAATGATACCTTAAGAAGCTTACATTGGTCTCAAACTGATGAAAGATAAAATAAAATCTGGGGTAGAAAAGGAATTAATTATGGGTTGAAGAAAATTAGAGCATCAGGTGTGTTATTGGAAGGTTCAATATATGGCCTTCAGTCATGGATTTTCGTTCTTCCTCAATGAGTTTTTTGTATTAAGTTTCCTCAGCTAATCATTCAAAAAAACATATGAGAGAGAGAGAGAGAGAGAGAGAGAGAGAGAGAGAGAATCAATTTACTCGCCAAAATTCTAGAGAATCAAGTTACCAAATGTTTTAAGGCCCTATGTTTTATGTGATAAATTTCTAGGGATCTTATATTTTTGCAAGTGGTTAAAAATGAAGAATCAAAGATAAATGAAAAAAATGACCATCAAATGACTTCCTTTAAAGGAGATTAAATTAAGGAAAGATTGCAAATTAATAGCCAGGACCATCTATGACCCCAGTAACTCAAATATTGGGAAAGTCAAGGTCCTATCTATATTCATTACCACTTCATATTCTTTCATCCTTTTCATCCTTACCTCTTCCATAGTCATTTATGTAGCTCATTCGACCATAAAACCATATCTATTCAATTTCTATGTATTATATGCAAGCAAACGGGCTCTTAAAAATTGGTTCAAATAAACAATCTCGATTTAGTTGAGTAGGAACTATTATATACTGCAATTTGACTCGTAAAAAAACCACTTACCTTTTAGTTAAATTATGTGAAGAGCATGGTTGTACCGGCAAATTGCTAAATGTGGGAACTTTTTAGAAACTTCCTAATTAGTAAAATCGGAGAAAAATACGACCAAGTCTAAAACTTCAAAATGTTATTGCTTTCATTCTTAAAACTCAAAAATTTTAATTTTCAAAAAAAAAAAAAATCTTAAAAAAATGGAAAAGTTATTCGTAAAATTCCTTATGTTTTCAAGATTTACACCATGTGGGGATTTTCCTAATCATGGTAAATGTACCAGCTGATCATGTCTTGGCTCCGATAGTTGTACCAACTAGGCATATGTTGAGCTTCGCAATAGTGCCATCACAGTATCGAGACCATGCCAGATTGGGTAAGGGTACTAGCTGAGCGTGAATTGATCTCGGCCCCGTATATCTCGACAGTGGTGCCAGATCGTATACTGAGGTCATCCTAATCTCGGTAAGAGTACCAGCTGGATATACCTTGATCTCGGCTTTATGTAGCTCGGCAGCAGTGTCGAAGTACGTCCTTATAGAGGTCAGACCTGATCTCAGTAAAGTGCCAGACATCAGAACAGCCACATTGCAGAACGTACTAATAGATATGATGAGCGCCAGATAGGGGTAAAGGATTACCCTTATTTGACAAGAGATTGAGGTACAGTCCGATGGGACAGTACCTCCACCTACCCCCACTCAAGTTATGATCCGATGGGACTTCACGTCCAAGAGTCAACTCTCGACTTATATAAATACAAAGAGGTATGCTTTCAGACATATACATACACTGAGACACACACAAACTCTCTTCCTCTCTTCTTCTTCCTATTTCCTCCATCATTTGTTGAGTTGTTGAACTAATTTAGGCATCGGAGGGCTTTGTGCTGACAGTAGCCAGGGTCTTTGATCCTTCGTTTCTCCTCCTCTTTCAGGTTTTCAGGTGGCTAATACTTCCCAAGAAGTTTAATATTCATCTAATCTAGTTCATATCATTTTAGGCACTTACAATTGGCGCTGTTTGTGGGAAGCGATTCGAAAACGCCATGCCCAAATGAGGGTTCTTGTATTTAATATACTTTAATTCATTTGCTATGGTCGTTCTTGTATTTAATTTTAAACCATTGTGCTAAGACAATCAAATCACAAATGGACCGGGGCAGCCTCGGCCCGTTTTGCTTCAGTTTGGCTTTAGGCTGAGTAAGCATAGATGAAACTTGGGGACTCAGCTACAGTTGGAAGGTCGATAACCCAAGCAACTTGGGGCTAGTCTGATCAAGTGCACTGTTCGACTTATTCGCCTCGCCCAACTTGATGCCCCGAGCCAAGTCAACTAGGCCATGTCAAGGCGAGCCAGAACAAGCTTTCAAACTATGGTCTAAACCCCTAGCATCTGGGGTTCACCCAGCCAATGAAGCATGGTTGGGAATATGGTTGTAAATGGGTCGGTTCTGGTCCGGGTCCATCGTGGACCCGGAATCGTTTAGGAGAAGGTGGAACTGGATTCGGACCCAGAACTGTTTCGGAACCGGTTTCTTGGCTCCGGAACTGAAACCAGGACCATATATGAGACGGGTCTAGATTCGGGTCCCGATATAGGTAGAGAATCATATTAAAAAAATATGATTTTTAGGAAAGATTTTAAAAAATCGAGGTAATATGTTGGGTCTTGGTCCACGGGTCCAAACCAAGGTGGAACAGGACCCGGACCCATTTACTTAACGGGGACTACATAAGGACCCAGACTCGGTTTTTAACGGGTTGGAACTTCCGGATAATCGAAGAATCAGGTACCATTTACATCCCTAGTTGGATAGTAATCGATACTTCGATTGTAATTGATAATATTAAGTGTGGATATTGATCAAGATGTAGTCCTTAATTTTTCACTTCTTGCGCCTGACTTTGCACTACTACAGTCTGGGATTCCTAGTTTGTACAAGTTGGCCACCAATTTCATTGATTGGAAAGTGTTGATACAATGGTCTGCCAACATCAATGGGCCATGGGGAGAAAATCTTCCAAATTGGTTCACTCCCCACCATCGAGTAATTGGCATTTTGTTTCTATTGGATTACAGATGCTCTACATTCATTGTCTTCTTCTGGTCATGAATAGATTGATGGGTTGGGACTCTAAACCATATGGAAGATTTTATATATGTAAGATTATTTAATTATATTTGTGCCATATGGGCTATTAAGCGCAGCCAGCCCATTTATCTATCCACCTAAAATACTGGCTATATCCAGCCCATTGGCTTAACGGTCAGGCCAGTTCAGCCCTTTTGCCAAATTTAAGCTCATTACAGTACATACATAGGCCCAGATTCAGCTTCTTAATTATTTGACTAGAGGTTCAAGACCATCCAAAGACAAAGGACAAAACAACCGGGGCCCACTGGCCTGTCTTAGGGGTATCATGGGCTTGGCCATGTTGGGGTTGGATTCATTGGACCTTATGTTTTGGGCGCAAACCTAATATCTGACCCATTTAATATTTGGTCCGGCCTTGGATTAAATTATAGGAAGCTTGAAGCCCAGCCCAGATTAAACAAGTTGTGCTTGTAGTTTAGCAACTGATTTGCTTGGATACTTCATAGAAAGCTCAACTTGGCCCGACCTGATTGACTAAATAGATGGCCTGGTTCCTGGCATGTTTCAGGTGAGCCAGGCACTTACGGCCCGTGTCATGACTGGGCCAGACACTGTCGTGTGTTTCTAAAGTCGGGCTGGTACTGAATATGTTCCAGCCGGCCTGACCCAGCACATGAAAACCCTTACCTGGTCTCTATGCCATTATATATATGATGATGCCAACTGCTTCAAATTTTTGGGGAATAGTTGAGAACATGGTTTAAAATTGTGGTTTCGGTTGCGGTATCTGTCGGGCTGAAAAACCGATATAATATCAGTATCGGTTGCGGTTATCGATCGGTCCGTTGCGGTTGTTGCGGTGTGAATTTTTTTTTTAATCCAAAAAATTCGCAAAAATATCCAAACAATCTAGAATATTAGAAAATGTTGGAAAACTATGTTTTTTTTCCATTAATAACAACAATAAGTCAAAATATCGGTCACCTTAAGTAATGAGTCTTGTATATGTTGCAGTTCGCTGTCTTCTCCAGTATTTTATATAATGCAACTATTATTTTGGCTCGTGATCAATTTATTAGTGTAAAATATAAGAAAATAAAGATAACATATAAATTATCATTTAATACTAACTCAATAATCAAATAAGTTGTGAAATTCAAGTTCATAAAGATAACATATTAAAATCTAAAAAATAATAGTGAGATAGATAAAAGTGTGTAGATCTAGCATGAAAGTGTGTAGATTTATCATCTAAGTGAAGAACACAACACAAGTGACAAGCCAATGATCTTTTCATTCATTTCTATGCTTTATTTAAAAATAAAAAATAAAAAACACATAATAGTAAAAATAAGGGAGTTAAGTTGATTTTCTCTTACCAAATAAAATGATTTCTTTAAGAAATAGTATTGGAATTTGGAAATATGTAAGAATGAGCTATGAAAATATGGATGCTCTAAGGAGATGAGGGGAGATGAGAAGAAGATGGGGGAATAAGAAAAAAGTTATATATAAAAAAAAAAACTGGACTTTTTACTATTACTCCATCTTGTCCGATATTTTGATATTTTGATAATATCGGCTGAGATGATGGTAAAACCGATATTCTGATCATCTCGGCCTATATTTACCGCTATTTTGGCGATATTTTGTCTGTCTTGATATCGCGGCAAAATAGCATACCGGTATGGACCGATACCGGTTCATATCGGCCGATATGAACCAATATTGGCCCATTTTTTAATCCATGGTTGAGAATCAATTGCATCTCAAATAAACCTCTTGTATAGCACTGATTAAATATTTAAATTCTATAGCCATCAAGGCGGTGGCTCAGCTGATTTGAGCCTTGGATTTGCTCCCCAAGGTCTCGAGTTCCACTCTCACACCTTGCGTTATCCGGGTATTATGTGTGCGACCGCATGTGTATGTTGTATGTACCCTTGGAGAATAGTCCTTGTCACAATCGGGTAATAGTATAAGTGCAACTTGGTCCGGGTAGGTTGTTTTCCATCACTTAAAATCTGATCCAAATTCTAGAGGGCCTAACCTCAACCACATACCCAAACTCAACTTGACCCAAATGGCAACTTTCAGAAAAACCAATCAAGTTTAACTTAACCCAAACCTATCTTCAGTTCAACCTGAATGCAATTTATAAAGTCAGTCCTCATATAAAATACTGAACTTAACAAACCCCCAACATGAGCTTGGGTCCGTCTTGGGATTTGGGTCAGGCCCGAACCAAATTGCACTCCTATTGGCAGTGACTTTGGCCAGTCAGCGAAAAATCAGTTGCACAGGCCTAATCTTCTTCCACAATTTTTTTTTTAACCCCTGAAAAAGATTTTTAATGGAATATTTGCAGAAAAATTACTTCGTTTTTGCATTTTTTTTTCGCACGGAACAGCCGCACCAAAGATAGGATTTACTATAGCATGGAAAATAGGTTTGTTCATGGGCTGGGCTAAGGCATATCCAAGTTCGGCCTAGCCAAGCTTGAACAAGCCGTAAAAGTTAGGCCTGAGCCTGTCCATTTAATTAATCCGGGTAGGGCCGAGTAAGGCTATTTATCACTTTGTGGGTATTTGTGCACTAATTAAATCAAATTACATGCATTTCTTACATGGGTTGGGCCAGGCTATGGGCCTTTTATCACTTAATCTAAGCCCGGCCCAATTACTAATTGGGCCGTAATTACATATCCAAGCCCGCCCTAAAGAGGGCTAAGCCCGGATCGGACTCTGGCTGGCCCGGGCCATGAACACCCCAAATGGAAATCTGTCTCCATTTATTTACTTCATTTTTTACGCTTATCCTTACCAAAAAATTAGCCCCACCAAAGGTATAGAATTTGCAGTGGGTAACTCTTTTCTGCGGGTGTGAGAGTTCAAAAGTCTTCTTCCTAATCTATAAACGTCTGTCTCGTGTTTGGTGCTCACTAGAAAATGGAAGGATAATCCGTAGGAAAATCGCTTTAGTTGGAGATAAAAATACACGTTTTACGAATGGTCATATGTTCCTGCGTTATCCCATAGAAAAATGGGTGGCCACTATTAGGGTAGGTGTAAGTGTAATAATTGACCTAATTTGCTTAGACGGTTGAGAATCATCCGACTAACCAAAATAAACTGATTGGCCAACCTGGATTATCCAAATCTACTAGTACAAAGATTTTGCAATAATGTTTCACATTCATTACATTAGATTAGAAAGAGAAGATTGATTGATAAATGGCCGGGGTCTTGCAGCTGAGGAAAAAGATTTTGTTATTGTCTAACAAGGAAGGGACAAAACCCGTGTGACTGATATGCATTTGGATTTCATCACCACCTACTTACCAACGTTTTTGCTACAACTTGGTAATAATGGAGTTTTATGCATGTTTATATCCGAGCCACCTTATTGATCTGAGGATGATTCAATAAAATTTTATTTTAGTTCAACCTTAGTACTCTTATAATATTATGCATGTTTACATCGGAGCGACATTCACCATTGAATTGAAAATATGCTTCTTCGAAAGGTCTTTCGAAATGCATTTGTATGACTTCATCTCAATTGATCACCCTATCGATAGACCTAATGCAATCACTTAATTTTATTACTGCCTAGACTAGTGTTTAGTATGGGATGATTATAGGTGGGACTCATGATACAAAATCGTAGAAAGGGTTTTTTCTCCGGAAAGCAAACATCAATTTTGAAGTTTTTGCACATGAGGATAACAATTTTGTTCCAACAACACTTTAATTCCTAATATACCTTGGAATAGAAATGTATAAAAATAATTTATTATTGAACTTGCTCCACTTTTAAAAAGTTTTTGGCGCCTTTCAAGCAAGGAACCAAATCTGGATTGAGGGTTTCTTGATACATAATAGAGAAGAATAAAAATAATTGGGGGAATCAGAGTGTGGATGGAAAATTAGAATTGATGGGAAACACATGGTTTTCTTTCTGATCCATGTAAACCAAATTGCAGTTAAGAAGTGAACTTGACAATTAGATGTTGATGATGAAGTGACATGTCAGCCGAGCAGAAATCCTGTTTCCAATTGGAGAAAAAGAGTGCCCAATCAGAATAAAAGGGATTCTGTATCTTCTGCTTTGAAGAAACTCAAACATACTGGGTGTGTGTGTAGCTGTGATACATGTATCACAAGACCAGATACAAAAACCCACCTCATGCGGGGCCCACCTAAAGATGCCTGACAAGTGACAACCAAGAAAATCATAGATAGATAGGCAAAATTAAAGAGCCCTGCTAACATGTTTGATTTGTCCGTTGGATCGTCGGTGGGTCCCGGGTTCTGTCCAGAACCCGGGACAGGTAGCATTTTTGAAAATTAAATGTTTGATCTTCGTCGGTGGGTGGAGGGATTTCAATTTTCAATCCCATCAAATGATCCTAAGTTTAGGTCCCATTTCTTTCCTAGAAACTCAAAAGATGTGTATTTTAAATAGCTAAAATTAAAAAAAAAAAAATATCCATAAATGGCCGTAAAATGATTATATGCTCGACGAAAGTGAATGAATTAGTAGGAGATGAAAAATAACCAACTAATGGTTATAGCCATGTATTCATTTCCCACCTTGCCTAATTTCCTGTTAAGAAGAGATTGGATGATAACCATTTATATTTACTCACATTAAAATTTTCAAGTGTTAACCACTTTTGAATATACATATCTTCAAAATAATTACTTGCATGCAAACAAACTAGTTCTTAGTTTTTTTTTTTTTATTTACAGTAATTTGGCAATGATATAAGTCCATCAAATGATTTTAACTAAAAGCTGAATGCCTTCAGCTACTCCAAAAGTTTTTGTTGTTTTAATTCAATGGATTATAACGGCAGAATCAAATATCAAATTGAAAAATGATCATTTCACTAGAATAAGGCTTCTTCCAAGGGATTAAATTTAATTGTATGTGGAAAGCCATTTTGTGATCTCCTCTCCATTTCAACACTTGTCAAAGGCCCACAAGTGGTGGCGGATCTAGGATTTTCATTGGACTGAGATGGATCCAAACAAGTAGTTAGATTTTGTAGGCAAATCCAGAATTTTTACTTGTTCACATGGGCTTTTAAGGCGGACTCTAAGATTTCCTGCGAGTTTTAGATGCGGACCCATATAAATGAACGGAATAGATTTCACCAAAATCCCACAATCATATCCGGTATAGGTTTTTTTTTAGCCACTCTTTCTGAAGAACGATAGACATTTGTGAAGATGATCTCTAGCTGCAAAACTCGACGCCGTTAGATGTCCCGTCAACATCGTGAAGCTGGGACCGTCAACAACCATACGTCAACGTCTCCGTTAGTTTTAACTCTTCGGAGTTTTTCCGCGCGCGTTATCGCTCCAACATTTTTTTATTTTTCCCTCGCTACCGACTTTTCCTCTTCTCTCTCTGCTTTCTACATTGACTGGAAACAGGGAAGTGATCAGATGTGTCTCAACTTTCCACACATCATTTTCTGCAATTCCATGTCTTTCTTTCCTTCAGATAAGCACGAGAACAAACAGCTAATGTGGTTTCGACCCGTGGACGATGGAGAGATGGCCCACCTTTTTATTTATTTTTGTTTTATCATGATCAAGTGAGTGCTACTGTTCTGTTGCTACTAAGCCCTGTCATGAGGGGCCAGAAGTTCTTGGGGTTTTTCAAGAAGAGAAGGCAGAGAAGTTGGGTGTTACAAGCTACAGCGATCAAACTGTTGGGTTGGTTTCGTACAAGTTGGGCAACTTTTGTTTTGAACCAATCAATCGTTATACATACAATGTGATTTTGTCTTGAATCAATCAATTGTTAAAGACATGCAATGTGATTTTGTGTGCTCATGCCACGTGCTTTAGGCCACCCGCCCCACCATGAATGAATCATGTACGATCACAGGCAACCTAAATTGCCAGAGATGAATGATAAGATGAGCTGCTTTAAGTAAATTAAATATTTTTTACGGAACCTGATTACCAATCCATCCAAACCTAGCAATCAATAAGGAATCCTTTTATAGTCACTAATCCTAAGGATTGACACATATCTTAAAAGACTGAACCGTTGGATCGAGGGTTGAATATTTTTTTGAATATAAATCAATTAAATTTGTGGGCCATGGATGAAGGGATTAGGGCCATGTGTTTGGGGTCAAATTTGATACTTGCGGTGGTCTCACGTAGATTTTTCAATCCCCCTAGTCCCATATCCAATCGGGCCCCACAAAAAATTTCTAATATAATATGTGAGAACTAGTTCTTACCTAAATATCACCGTATACATATAAAGCAAGAAAGAAGGAAAAATATTATGTTTTAATGTGGGAAAAACAAATAATAATTAAATACCTAGGATTCTTGTGAAAATAAAAGGTAGGTAACGAGGCTAATTGAATAACTTATTTGATTATTATTATAAGATACTATCATATATAAATATTATTTGTAGATCCAATATTATAGATACATATATTATTGATAGGTCAGGCCCAAATGACTCAGTCCACAACGACGGGTCAGGCCCAAACCATGATGACGGGTCAAGTCCAAGAGATTCAGTTCACGATGTTGGGTCAGGTCTGAATGACCCGGGTCCGTGTCGAGCCCAGGTCCAGATCCACTCGTCATGGGTAGGGTCCGGGTCCGAATCCACGAAGTACGAAGTCAGAGCATCGTTACCTTTAACCTGTTTTTACCAAGTCTTGCGGAGGAGATCTTATCTGCCTCGTCACTTGAGGGCGGTTCGGAGACTCCGCCAAAAAGTAGCGTCCGTTGCTGAAGAGTCGTCCCCATCTGTTAGGGGACGACTATAAAACACAGAACCCCTCTAGCACTGAGGGGCAAGCTATTGGCAACCAACCTTTATCATCATCTTCCTGTATTCTCTGTAATCGCTACACATTTGAGAAATAAAATCTTCACCTTAAAGTAGACGTAGGTCACACTGACCGAACCACTATAAACCCTCTCTCTCATTCTATTTCTCTATATTAATATTAATTATTCTATACTTGACCGGTGGTGCCCGAAATCCATTTTTGGCATCATCAGTTTGGCGCCGTCTGTGGGAAATCGTCAAAATCCCCGCTTCATAACACTTCATTTTCGAAAGCTATGGTGACCACTACCAGATCGACGAGGCGACAAGAAAACAATTATAGGCGAGAGGAAGAGGACAATCCTCCACCAAATAATCCTCCTCCAAATACTACCGCTCCAGATCCCACTCCTCAACAGATGTTGGCAACAATGCAGCAGTTGGTAGCCCAAAACCAGCAGATCCTGCAGCTCATGCTCGCGGGGCAGGGAGGAGCAACGCAAGGAGGGCCTCGCCAGGGAGCTCCTCGCAGGGGAGCGCCTCGCCCGGGTGACCATCAGCATGGCGCCCAGGGCCTGGGCGCCCATCATCATGTCGCCCAAGGCCTGGGCGCCCATCCACCGGGCCCTAGCTTGGGCGCCCATCCACCGGGCACCGGCGCCCAAGGAGCTCCTCGTAACCCCCCTCTCGGAGTGCTGTTGGTCGATCCTCAAGGTCGCACCCATCACAGAGTCCCTCTACCCCAAGGTGGAGCTCATGTTGGAGGACCCCCACCTCCAGGTGGAGCGAATCATGGCGGTCTTCCACCTCCTCCCTCTGTTTCTAATGGGGAGGAACCTCATTTCCAAGAGGAGGAAGATGAAAATCAAAGCATAGAAGTGGGGAGTCACTTCTACGATCGGTCTAGAGAAGCCCCCAATCACTGGGAAGAAAAAATCAAAGAAATGCAGAATTAACTGGGCGATGTCTTCAACGCCATAAGAGCTCAGGCACCAGAGACGGTAGATTATCTAGTCGGGCGAACGGATACACCGTTCAAGCCTGACGTGGTGAACTACCCACTCCCTCAAAAATTCAAGATGCCATCCGTAGAGACCTTCGATGGAAGGAAGGATCCGTTGGACCACTTAGAGACGTACAAAAGCAAAATGCAACTGCATAATATCCCTGACGAGATAATGTGCAGGGCGTTCCCAACCACATTGAAGGGCTCTGCTCGGCAATGGTTTGCCAACCTCGCCCCAGCCTCCATCGCCACCTTTGGAGAGTTGAGCAAGTCATTCGTCTCTCACTTCATCGGAGGGCGCCGCCACCAAAAGCCTGCCACACACCTGCTCAGCATAAAGCAGGACAAAAATGAGAGCCTCATGAGCTACCTCACTCGTTTTAACGAGGAGGTACTTCAGGTCGAAGAACCCGATGACAAGGTGTCCATGACAGCCTTTCTGGGAGGCCTTCGCTCATCAAGCTTCCTCTTCTCGGTGATGAAGCGCCCGCCAAAGAGCATGCCAGAACTAATTGCAAAAGCTCAAAAATATATGAATGCTGAGGAAATCAACAGGTCCAGGCGAGGTGAATCATCTCGTGGATCGCCAAAAGCTTGACCTGCTCCTCTGCACTGTTTTTAAACAGGCAGTCTATCTCCAGCTTAGCGGCTCTCTCACGGGTCGCCAAAAGCTTGGCCTCTGCACTGTTTTTAAACAGGCAGTCTATCTCCAGCTTAGCGGCTCTCTCGCGGGTCGCCAAAAAAGCTTGGCCTACCTCTGCACTGTTCTCAAACAGGCAGCCTATCTCCAGCTTAGCGGTTCTCTCGCGGGTCGCCAAAAAGCTTGGCCTACCTCTGCACTGTTCTCAAACAAGCAGCCTATCTCCAGTTTAGCGGCTCTTTCATTGGGGGCCAAAAGCATAGTTTCAAGAGGATCTTGAAACTCAGGTCATCTGCAACCCAAGGGACTACATTAAATTAGCGTACCCAATTGTTTGGCCGCCCAAATGAGCCAACCCAGCATCCACAGAACAACCACACCCCTTAGCTCGCCCAAAGTGGGGCCTCTTGATGCCCGCACGCCAAGGCCAGCCTCCTCCATAACGCCCAAAGTTCCTAAGGCAGCCCCAGCTCGCCCAGGTCACTTCTAGGTCGCCCTTGCAGTCCCTGCTGCTATCTCCTCAGGCTTGAAGCCAGGGGCGTCCAGCTCGGTTGCTATTGCTTCTCCACGCGCAAGCGCCTCAGCTCGGTCGCTGCTGTTTCATCTCGGCTGTAGCTTCACTCATCTCGGCACTCTCGCCTCAGGCATCTCGGCCTCGGCTGCTTCTGCAGTCTCCATCTCGGCCGATGCTTCAGCCATCTCGGCCTCGGCCTTTGCTGCCTCTACGTCGAGCGCCGAGGGCGCCCAGCTCGGCCAATGCTACCCCTCCCTGGCGCCCAGCTCGGCTGATGTCTTCTCCACGCCCAGCGCCAGGGGCGCCCAGTTCGGCTGCTGCCTCTCCCAAGGGCGCCCAGCTCGGCTGATATCTTCTCCACGCCCAGCGCCAGGAGCGCCTAGCTCGGCTGATGCTACCTTGCCCTTAGCGCCCGGAGCCGCTCCCATGCCAGGGTCGCCCAAGCCAGGGGCGCCCATGCCAGGGCGCCCACTGCCCGACACTACTGCTCCCTGGCCGGGCGCCCAGGCCAGCACTATGCCAGGGCGCCCGCCGCCTCTGCTGCCTCCTGCGGTCCACCTTGAAATCTGTCACCTGCTGCAACCCGGAATCTGAGAGCAAGATATGTCCAAAGCTAGGAGGACTCTTCCGGATAAAAAAAAAAAAAAAAAGGACAGATACAAAAGGCAAACAAAAATCAAATCTGATACTTACAAAACCCTAGGTCTAACCTCTTCACATCTCGAGCGGACCAGGTTGCTGGATTTGTTTTTTTTAGAAGTCCGGGATTTTCATCATGTGATGATGGATGGTATCCTTTATACCAAAATTTGGTCCGAAGGCGCTGCCCCCTGGGCCACCGCGAGCTGACTGGTCAGCTCGACCACCGCCGGGGGACACCCCCGGACCCCCTCTGCGAAGAGCATATTATATCGAAGTGGCAGTATGTTTTTGTGAGTTGTATGAGATACTAACTTGCAGGTAATAATGTCCTCTCCATATGACCCACGATTTTTATTTTCTTTTATTTGGTTATTGGTTTATTTATGGCTAAGTGTAAAGGGCATCATGGTTTCCTTGGTTTCCCGTGAAAGGGCAAGGCACGGTGAATTTCCCTATAGCCTTTTTATTTCCATGTTTAGATTACCATGTAAGTCTCATTCTTGAGGCATAGGAATTTATGTAATTTTTCAATAATTTGTAAATTCTGGTGATGTCCAAGACGAAGAAAGAAAGTGAAGTAGAGAAGAGATTCCTAAGCTACAAAGACTCTACTGTATAAATCAAGAGGGGAAAGAGTCTGAGCATAAAGCAATGGATAGAGTTCGAGAACGCCAGGACTCCTCTAAAAAAAAAAACTTGATATTTGAAAATGTCTTGCTTTCAAAACTTCCTTTGGCGCGAGACATTGAGGGGCAAATGATGGGTCAGGCCCAAATGACTCAGTCCACAACGACGGGTCAGGCCCAAACCATGATGACGGGTCAAGTCCAAGAGATTTAGTTCACGATGTTGGGTCAGGTCTGAATGACCCAGGTCCGTGTCGAGCCCAGGTCCAGATCCACTCGTCATGGGTAGGGTCCGGGTCCGAATCCACGAAATACGAAGTCAGAGTGTCGTTACTTTTAACCTGCTTTTACCAAGTCTTGCGGAGGAGATCTTATCTGCCTCGTCACTTGAGGGCGGTTCGGAGACTCCGCCAAAAAGTAGCGTCCGTTGCTGAAGAGTCGTCCCCATCTGTTAGGGGACGACTATAAAACACAGAACCCCTCTAGCACTGAGGGGCAAGCTATTGGCAACCAACATTTATCATTATCTTCCTGTATTCTCTGCAATCGCTACACATTTGAGAAATAAAATCTTCACCTTAAAGTGGACGTAGGTCACACTGACCGAACCACTATAAACCCTCTCTCTCATTCTATTTCTCTATATTAATATTAATTATTCTATACTTGACCGGTGGTGCCCGAAATCCATTTTTGGCATCATCAATTATATTAAACACACATGATCTCTTGAGCAATGTAGTCCATTTTTTTTTATTTTGAGCAAAAGCCAGCAACTTACCAATCAATAGGGATGGAGAGATGAAAATCTTTAACACTGTGATATAGGAAATATATAAATATAAATATATATATATATATATATATAAAAGCCAAATTGGTCATCATATGTGTAAATATCGACTCAAGATGGGGTTGTTAGGACGGAGATGGGATCATAGGTGGGCTCCACATGGATCGAAGTAGCTCCCTTGATTATTTACATATGCACACATGTTACACATGGATTAAAACTGATCTATGCAGTCAAATTTCTCTCGGAAAAATCCATTGGCCAATTGGGAATCATGATCTTCTTGTAGCCTTATTTATCACGATATAACAAGTTTTATTTTCTACCGTACGTACTTATGCGCCTGTAAATGCTACTATGTCTCTATCCAATAGAGCTACAGCCTGAGATTATTTCTGATTTTTGGTATGGGAACAAATAGATGCCTCACTTGGACTGGTAGTCTGGTTTTAGTACAATAATCTCAATTTTAAAAAAAGCTTTTGGGTTCAACAATTAGACAGCCGTCAGATTAAAAGATGATTGAGTGGGGCCTATTACATCCTTGAATAATCATTATCATCACCCCTTCGTCATAGTCATTAAAGCCTTATCCTGTTGTATCCTCTAGATAATTTAAAATCTAATATCTTACTAGGCAACTTCATAATTGCTTCCAGTAGTAAAACCCCCATAGAACACGATCATGCCTGACGTTCTTCTCATGTTCTTCGATTACATTTGGATGAACTAAGAAAAAGAAATCAGAGAGAAGTTGAAACATTAAGAAATCATCATAAGAGCCGCGTTCTTTTTATTTTTATTTTTTTTTTCCTTCTTTGGGTTATAAAGAGCCGTGTTCTTGATTACCTTTGGAGACACTAAAAAGAGAAAAAAACAGTTTAGAAAGAGTTAAAACATTAACAAATCATCATATGAAACATGTGGTTAAGACTAAGAAAATGGAACAATCTGATTGTAGTTGGTTTGTTACTTACCTTTCAACAACAAAATAAGGCATCTATCATGTGCATTCAGCTCTGTAGGACTAAAATAAGGAAAGCAGTTTGGCCATACATTCACAAGCATTCATTTTAAAATGCTTTCACAAATTTGGTCCATGATACAAGAGATAGGCTATTATTGATGAATGTATTTCCATATCTCATGAATAGACTTTCATGACTAAATGAGGCTATTGAGATTTTTCATATGGCCTGTCCATATTAAGGTGTCAGTTCTGACGGAAGGTGTTCTGATTTTTTTTATTACAGCTTTAAAAGATTATGAAAGATAGGATTAGAAGTAATGAAAATTTGATGATGGGCAAGCACTGTTACTTAAAAATACCAGAAGAAATAAGTGTTTTGACATTGAAGATAAGAGGAGAGGGTACTTGATCCGATTTGGGCAACCAGATCAGAGGCCAAGGACCGAACTTTGGATTGAGTGCAGCCTAATAAGAGTTACAGACCCTTAACTTGATTAGAAGCCTGGCCTGCTTGGGCTTCTGCCGGCCCTCAGAGGCTAAGATGATATCTGATGGGACCATTTTTTTCATACATATGCTCAACATCAATATTACATAATTGATGGTATTTGTTACACCCCGACCCGAATTAATCGTAATTAAGGCTAATTAATTGTGATTAATGCTAATTAAGCATGGATAATTGGATTAACTAAGGTTAATGACCCAAGAGAGATAAATCAATCTCAAATGACACATTAAGCCTAATGAAATGGATTTGAAAGAAATAGAATGAGTTAAAATGAGTTTAGACTCAAACATGATAAACTAAGGACTTTTTCGTAAATACAGGTTTTCGCGTATTTCGTCAAATACGGAAATTCTTGATACCAACGTGTGTATCTCGAAGAGTACGTCAACTTTAATAATAAACGCGATTCCATTTGACATCAAATGGGCCAAGTGAGGAGTCATTTGACTCAAAATGAAAATAGAGTAAATGAAAGGGGGTTTTGATGTGAAGTGGCTTATATTAGAGTGAAATAGGGGAAAGGAGCTCATTCTCATTCCATTGCAAAGGAGAAACCCTAGAGCTCTCCATTTTTCCTTTCTCTTCCATTCCCCTTGTGAGAGAGTGAGCTAGGAGGGATTCAAGTGGTGTTTGGGGGAAAGCATTCCCAACTTCATCTTCCTCCTCAAGTAGTTTTCCTCCATTATTGAAGTATAGAGCTTGGGGAGAAAGCTTGGGAACCCATTTCTTTGGAGCTACAAGTAAGTAAAGGATCCCTCTTGTGATTTCCAAGTTCTCTTAGTGATTAAGTAGTGGTTTTTAGCACCAATGACTCATGGGAGTCCATTTGGTTGTTTTATGACTTAGAGTTTGAAGTTTGGGGGTTTAATCTCAAGCCAAACTAATTGAAGGAGGGTTTTGGCTAATAGCTTTCAAAAAGGCAAGTATAAACCTTGCTTGTGATTAATATTAATCATTGTAATTGTTCATGGTAATTGTTCATAGATTTGTCATGGATTATATGCATTTTCCATTGATTTTTGGGTTTAAATTGAATGTTTAATGAGGTGATTAAGGAATGATTAGAAATGTGATTATGAATGAATGTGAATGGATGATGCATGAGGGGGAACAGGAGGTTCCATTTTACCATGCAGGTTGTAGAATGTGATTAAGAAAAGAGAGTAGAAGAAGGATCAGAAGTGTTGAAACTCGAAAAATGAGTTTCTGGGTGCTGGCGGCTAGCCGCCAGGCTAACCGCCATGCTAACCGCCAGAAATCCGCAAATTAGTCAGCCTCTGGAAAGCTGACCGCGAGCTGACCGCCGTTTCGCGGGTTAGCCGAAATGGAAATTTCGCGGTTAGCCGAAATGGACATTTCGGCTAGCCGCCAAGTAACCGCCAAGCTGACCGCAACTGAGTCGGGATTTGCATAGCTTCTGGAAAGCTAACCGAACTCGGTTCGGCTAGCCGCCAACTATACCGCGGCTAACCGCCAACTGGACCGCGGCTAACCGCCAGAATACTGTTAGGGCATTAACGGTGAGAAAATTTTGGCTAATCGATCGGACCTAACGGTCCGACCGGTGAATTTTGGGTTTTAGATTTTTACGAAAATTTGGAGTATGACTCTTAAAGATAAATGCATTTCTGATTAGTTTTGAAGACTAATCGTGGTTGGACTAAATCATTGAGGATTAATGATATTTTAAGAAAGTTCCTTGAGTGAACTATAACTTGACAATTGCCTAAGCTCCATGGGTGTTAATTAAGGGGACTTGAAATGCACATATTAAATATACAAATGTGATGTCCATCAAGAATAACACGTGCATTTGGAAACCAATGATTACACCCGAATGGTTGTTTAGAACTGAGATAGGATTGAATTAGGATTGAGTAAAACCATGTATGGTTAATATTACTCTCATTGTGTTATTGTGATCAATCTAGTGAGATTGATATCATTGTTATTCCTTTCCTTTGTCATGAAAGGAATCATTAAGTAATTGGATCCATAAAAAGGATTTCTCACTGACTGTTATTGATCATTGAGTCTGGCACTACCTAGCGATTGTATTAGAACTCCAAGTGAGTTCAATGAATAATGAATGACTAATCCTGCTGCAGCAGATGGTATTGGGGGTGTTCCGGAGCTCCGTGGTGATGCTAGTGTCCCTGGCCCGGGCACTGGTAAGTCCCACTTATATTTGATCATACCTTCGGGTAGTGATTGAAGCCTCCCTTTGAGGGGAGATGGTAAATGAATAAAATCCCGATCATATCTTAGGATATTGATTGAAGCCTTCCTTTTAGGGAAGATGGTAATGAATTGAATGAAATACAATTTAAGAATGCTATGGTAGTTGTCAATTTGTACAGGTATACTGACTGATACTGACTGTCATTGTTCATTATTGCTACTGTAGGATTGTCTAGATTTATCTAGTGTTGAACTGTTATTAATGCAAATGAATGTGTTAATACTTTATTGCAAGAATTGTTTATACATTGTTGAACCGTCGTGTTCATTAGTGTTATTGATGGCATTACAGGCTAGGTTGCCCCTGCCGGCACTGCAGCGCCCCCGGCGCCAGCGGAGGAGACCGCTCCGGTTCCTCCAGGAGGATTGATAGAATGGAACCGGCGGGATACCATCTGATGTGGTATCCGAGTGCGATCGAGCTTTTGATAAACGTTTTGGGATGATGTTTTGAGAAAATGTTCGTATATTCATTTTGGAAATGTAATTAACATTTGGGAATGTAATTAATGATTTGGAAATGTAATCAATGGTTAGCTGCATAGTATTTTGTATATGCAGCATTTGTTAAATGTATATGGAAAACGATACGTATATAAGGACTTTCTTTTGATACATGTAAAGGTTAACTTATTATTGTCAAATATATATTGTTTCCGCAAAAGTTTTATATTTAGCAGGTTCTTGTGATTGATATCCCTTGTGGATCTCGTTTTAACTTCGGTTAATTCGGGGTTTACGGGAGTAAGTATGATTATCACGGCTCGGCTCGGGCCCGGGTCGTGACAGTATTGCATTTCGTCGAGTATGTCTGACTGTCTGTGGAACATGGATTCCATGTAACACCTGAACTTTTCCAATTAAGGTTAAATTCTTGTTTTGAAAATCATGTGAAACACCCCATCATAAGAATTACACTCGTCACCATCATTATTATCAAAACTTTGTACCAACTAAAAAATTATGTTGTGTTCAACTACAACTTCTAAATAGTGAGAATATAAGTGAAACTAGAATTCCACTAAATGATATGGAACACCAAATTAGTAGAATTCTTATCATTTCTCTCTTCCAAGGTCCAACTCTCCCCCACTAAACAAAAGAAAATTTCAGCCTTTACATCTCCGGAACATATAAACTAACTAGCTCTAAAATTCAAACAAACCAACTACTTAATTAAAAACCAAACAAACCAATTACTATACATAACGTACTAAGAGGAATCAGGACTTAGGAGTGCATCAAACAAAATGTCACAGTGGCTCCTGAAAGTGATGGTCCAACGCCGTAGACGTGTACATTACATGAAAGGATAGCGTGCAAGGTTCATCAAATGAGAGGAAGCCCCATATGGAGACATGATCTTTTCTCTACTACTGGCACTGCCCTCTCTACTCTACCCATGTCAAGTTTTCTTTCTTTTTCTAATTCAGCGTCTGTTCTTCCGCATTGTTTTTTTTTTTTTTTTTGGGCTTGGGCCACACCACATGCAATTCGTATTTAGTTTGGGCGAAGGTTAATATCCGGCTTGGACCACTGAGTTAGCACAACAGCTAACATGGATCATTTTAGCAATGAAGGTCTACCAAAATATTTTCCATGCATGTTCCTTAGCTAGAAGTTTGACACATGCATGGTTCTTAATTTTGTGGTGGATCCCATTTGTAACATTTGCAATAGGTTGAGATTGCGAATGGTATTGCTTTGTGTGGGTTAAAGAAAAGAGAGAGTTGACCTTTATTTTTGAAATAAGTATAAGTTTTAAAATATTAAAAAGTTTGTTTTAGAGTCTCCTTTCATCATCTAATGTTAAGGATGGTCCCACATGGATGCCAACCTGCCCCATTTTTCACATAAGATAAAACAAACTCACAATGACAAGTGCAATAGAATTACAAAAATTTCTTACGAAAACGATTCTTTACTCTTCATTCACCGAAAAGGTATCAAAGCATACAATGGAAAAGTTAACGATCCCTTGTAGAGATGTCCACGATATCACTTTGGACTCTTCATCCTTCACTCCATTTGATGTTTGAAAAATATTTTTCTTTCCAAACGTAGGAAAGTTCTAAGCACGTCATTGGTTTCATCTGCATAGAACAGACCGTAGAAGACATTAAAATGTAGAGCTTTTGTTTTCTCTAATTGCCACTTCTTCCAAACAAGAAAGATATATAAGAAAAAAAAAATCTAGAAATCTCGTTTTCTTTGCTTTTCCACTTCTTCTAACCAAGAAGATTAAAGAGGAAGCAAACTTGTAGGAAATTGCAAGTGGACGACATTTTTTTACTCTTAACAGTGACCCCACCTTGATAAAGGAAAGGCTTCAATCAATTCAACCCTCAACACTGTCTTATAGACCGTTGAATGGTATAAAGATAATAAAAAAAAACAACACCACCACTTTCAAAATGGGCAAATTGTAAACCGTTCAAATCTTATCATCATCATTATCATTATAGTCGTGTTATGGAGATAATGGTTGATATGAGTTTAATTAATCCACTCCAAGAACTTTGAATTTCCTTATAAATTTCCATCTGTGATCAATGGTCATGATGGCTCTTATTCCATATATATATGGTGGAGAAATAAAGTATGTGGTTGCACACGAAAGCATGTCTCTGCAATAATTGGTGACTAGCTAATCTAATAATGTTTATTTAAGTCAATACTCTGTCACATCTATAATTAGAGGACCAGTTCCAAACAAACGTTAATCCTACGTGGACGGTTGAAAAAAACTCCCGCTGCTGATGTTAGGACAATAGAGAATCAACGAGTCAGGATCGGTGGAGGTTCTCTGCAATTGTCTCCAGCAGGTGTTGACAGGTTTGACCGGCCGAAGATGCGGGTCTTTGATAGTTATCCAACTAAAATTAGATGGAGTAAACTTACAAGTTTGTAACTCTTAAATTTAAATAGACATGATATAAATAGTGTAATTATGGCTATTTAATTTAAATAGATAAGAGAGAAACAGTGTCACTAAATTGAAATTTTTATTTTAAGATAGATCGGAATGAACAAGACTTTAATGATAATGATGGCTATTCAATAAGATGCCCTGAAATGTTAATTCCAATCTCTAATATATGATTTGTCATCATACCATATATATTCTTTTGTGCATATATAAAAATATCATGCGTCCTATCGTCTAAAATTTCTTTTCACCTACGAGCCATTCCACAGTGGACAGTGCAAGGTTTTTAGTCTTTTCACTCAATGCAAGGGTGATCCTTTGAATTCAAGACGCTTTTTAAAAACCATAAAACGAAAACACATTTGAAAAAGAGGTAATGAGAAGAGTCTATTGTGATCCATATATATATATATATATATATATATATATAGTAATGGAGCTTGATAGATCATGAATTTCCATACATTCTATGCAAATAGATATTCCTTAGGCTTGTTTCTTTATAATAGAATCTTATCTAGAGAATTTTGAAATTCTTCAAAAATTGTCCTCTTGAGGTGGGATTCGAAACTCTTATCTTGGATGGAGTATTTGAAATTCAAGCATAATGCAAAGAGATTAGAATTCATGAAATTTCAAAAGGTCATTTGAAAGTATTTTTTAGATGGTTGGATTTAAAAATTTTATAATAAAAAAATAAAATATTTTCATATATTAAGGGACGGACCACCACATCATGTCTAAAAAAAACAAAGACCTCAATACCTCAAACTCTATTTGAAAATTCTCCTTTTCAACTTAGGAGATGGAAGCAAATGAACATGACTTTCCTTAAATTGATGGTGATTGTGCATCTTCACATTTTCTTCAACAATTTAACCATCTCTACTTAGAATTGCATTTATAAAAAAATCTTATAAATTCCAAAGCCCTCATTAGCTACAAATTCTCCAATTAGTCCTCTCTTTATTAAGGAGAGGCTCTAATGACTGATCTCACTGCCAGCGCTGGGTCAGCATCAGGCAGCGAAGTGGATAAACGTCAGAGGGTTTTTGGAAAGGGCGATGGGGTGGCAAATCTTGATCGAACACGTAGCGAGGAATTGAGACGTATGTGTACAGTGGTCCCGAGTCTCTTTATGGGAAAACGGACGCGATGAAATGGCGTCGTACGAACCCGATCACCTTGCTCGCTCTGCCCACCCTATAAATATGACACCCACTCCCACGTCCCTCTTCCCCTATCTGATATGTGTGTGTCTTCCATTCCATTCCTCTATACTTTCGCACATTGATCAACTTTCTCTCTCCTTCTACTTTCTCCTCTTTCCAATCCTCCTCCTCCTCCTCTTCTTCTTCTTCTTCTTCATTATTAGAAAAGAAGAATCATGTGTGGAATTCTAGCAGTCTTGGGGTGCACTGATGACTCACAAGCAAAGCGCGTTCGAGTGCTTGAACTCTCGCGCAGGCAATTAATCCTCTCTTCTTCCTCTTCATTTACTTGGTTTCAACTTATTATTATTATTTTTTTTCCATCCTTTCATCATCTATATATGACCGTTTCGATCATGATCAGTGAGATCTGATCGTCTATTGTTTGGGGCCCACTTCTGATTGGCAAACGCAGCTGAGTGGTTAAGAGTCCGGATCTCTATACGGAACAAGTTCTTTGCGGATTTCTTTTTTGCTTTTCTAATAATAGAGCGGTGGGGATATTTTGTGGGGTGATCGAATCCCAGCCGTTGAAAGGGGGTTCGTTTAGAGAAACGGATTCGACGGACGTTGCGGGGTGTCTGTTTTGAACTCAGGATGCTCTGTTTCTCGCAAATTCTCTTCGTGGCCTCTACGCAAATTGTAGGGCCCACCGTGAGATTGATTCCATATAAAAATGTGCACTCTTTTTCAATAATGTTTAATGATGTCCTTTTATGTAATTAATTTAACCGCTACTTTTAGAGCCAAATTTGGTGAAATCTCGCTCGTGAGGTGGAGAGATTTTTAACAACTGAGCTTCACTCAATAGCTTAATGCCCTGGAGTGGACACTGTCTGTTATAAATCCATTGACTTTTTCTTTCATCATTATTATTCATTTAATGGTTTTACATGAGATGGTTAATGGAGTCAATTGGCTAGAAACTTTTGGAGCCCATTTTAGCAAACTCGTTGGACTGATGATGGGGGATATTGATGTTATGGTATGTATATTTTTCTGGGTGTCAACTATTCATGGTCTGATATGGATAGAAAGAATACACGGTTTAGGATCTTGATCGTCCATGTGGATGAGTCCCACTTACATACTGAAGTGGATGGATAATTCTCAACCCCCTTTTTGTAGAGGGATCTATATGGCCAGAAAATTTTCAAAAGGAAGTGATTTTAGATGGGTTTGAAGTTGAGAACCTTTTGGATATCTTTGGGGCCTAAATTGGATATCTTTATAAGTTAAAATTTTGCTTGTTTTTGCTGCGGTGGGCCTCGGAGGAGTGATCATGTAAAGCCATTTAGTATCACTTTCATAATTCAATCATAGTCACTGATCTTTTCTCTCTGCACTCCAAGACATCTTGTCTTATCATCTAGAAAGATACCTTGATTGTGGTCCTATGATGTTAAAACTGTTTCAATGATACATGGGACACTTGTCAGCTACTTATCTTTGCATATCCTTATCATAGTTTTTAAACTCATCGAGTCTTTACAAAAAATAAAAAATAAAAAAATCATCGAGTTGACTCAAGGCTCAGTTGAGTAGCCCGAGTTGACTCGCTTAACTGTATTTTAGTCTAGTCAAAATCATATGCTGATTGAAGGAAGATGTTCTCCTACGTGCCTCAGGAAAATATATCGATGCCACTTATCACGGCCCCAATCCTGGAACTACGTCTCTTACTTGGGGATGATCCTCCTCCTTTTTTTTTTTTTTTTTTAGAATATAGGGTTTCTGTGCCCTGTGACCAGAATAATTCTTATAGGTTCAGGAGAGAAAGCCGGATCTTATGGTCCAGTATATAATATAATTTCGAACGTACAACTTTCGAATGCAAACCGTGATCCTAGGCCAACTAAATTATCCTTGGAGTTTTGGGGATGGTCGTGATGGGTGTTGTGTGTAGAAAAAAAAATGATTTTGCTGATTAAATATGATAATTAAGGGGTTTTACCTTTACTACCAGTGAGGCATGATTCAGCGTCCCAGTTGACTCAGTGAGTCTGATGGACTCAGATGAACATCAATTAGAGTTTGGTTTTTGGGGTTTTGGACTAAGCTCCTGATAGGTTGGACAAGGTTTAATATGGCTGCAAAAACCCCATGGAGTGGCATGAATATGACAATTAAAACAACTGCTTGTCTGTGATGTAGTGAATTATTTACCAAGACTTAGTCTTGTCAGTAGTTGACTCAGTGAGTCGGAGAGTCAAGATTGACTCAGTTGTACATCAAGTCAATTTCACTTTTCAGGTTTTGTATTCAGCCCTGAGGATAGAGATGGGGTTAAGGCTTTGATGATGATGACAATAAATTAGATCCAATTTTATACGGAGATTATCTCACATTCCGCGCTGATTTGATATCGTATCCAATCAAAATGAATGGTGGAGATCACTTCCATTTTAAGTGTAACCCAGTCCCTGACCAGGGGAAAAATAGGAAATTTGAATGCAATTAAGAGTTGAGGGAAACTTAATAGAGGATTTGAATTCCATTTATGTGGAAATATGCCAATAATTCAGAAATTCATTTATCATGGCAGATTGAAGCACCGTGGGCCTGACTGGAGTGGGATCTATCAACATGGGGAAAACTTTTTGGCCCATCAACGGCTGGCGGTCATCGATCCTGCATCTGGTGATCAGCCTCTCTTTAATGAAGACAAGTCCATAGTAGTAACAGTATGTCATACAAACTGCTCTTAAACCATTTTCCATATTCTCATTGAAGAAACTTTTAAGTCACTAATTGTATAGTAATTTGAAACATTAGGTGTATAAAACCCAGACTGGGCACAAATGTGAAAGTCAGTGGGCCATCCTCTGTTTACAGTGGAGCCCTTTCTGATGGATCTGGTCCCACTTTCAATGGACCCATAAAATCTGGATGCCTTGGTCAATGGATCATACTGGCCTCCTTGGGACTGGGTTTTGGACATATCTTTTAGGTCCTTGGATGGATGCCTGTTCTAATTGTCAAGCCCATTTAATAAGAAGCCCATAGAAGAGGCACCTATTTGAAAGCCTATAAGTGGTTGATCATCCCCATCCCATTTAGACTTGCTAGGCATCTTTTTTTATTTATAATATTAACAGGCTTCACAAAAATAAATGGCTGATATAAAAAAAAGATAATTATCCATAACTACTTGAATTATTAATGGTCATAGCTAGGCGTAATTTTGAAAGGGCTGGATTTTGGAATGGGCTGGGGTTTTCACATTGAGGCCTTTTGGACCCATCCATGCTTTTAATGTTAGGCATGAATATCATTGGGCAGTTCTTGGGCTGACCTAGTCCTGGCCCAAGCAAAGCCTAGCTGTTTAGGCCCTATCCATGTCACAATCTTCCTGGGAAGTGGCACTTTGATGTTGGTCATGTACCTGTTTGTGTCCCTCAACAGAATTTGAGGTGTAAATCCAGTATGTATCTGATTCCTGACACTCCGTATTCTGTATTCTGTTACTATATTGATTGAAATAATAGTTGTGTTTGAACAGGTGAATGGAGAGATTTACAACCATGAAAAGCTCAGGCAGCAATTGTCCAATCACAAATTCCGAACTGGCAGCGATTGTGAAGTTATTGCTCATCTGGTGAGTTCTGTTCCAAAGATTTCATGGATTTATAGGCTTCTATTCTTCTTGCTTCCCACACTAGCTGTTCAAAAGAATTAGAATGAGAAATTCAAATTTTTCATAGTCTAGTGTCACAATTAGACCCAGCTATTGAAAAGACTTAAAACATGTTTTCTAGATTTTATATTCAACAGTAAGGTCCTATTTGGTGGCAGAGAAGAAAAGCTTATTATTATTTGAAGCGGCCTTTCCAACTTTCCCTTACTTTTGTCACTGTCTAGGAATATGTTTTCCTCGATAGAAATAGTCCTTGTTGCATTGAAACAAGGACTAAATGATAGTATGAGGAACAATTCAATTAGTTTTCGTTTTGAGTTGTGAAATTTCAGCTTTGTTCCTCAACATTTGGTCCGGTGTAATTAACCTTGAAACTATTTGTTCTCTGGTTTTACTTGTGATAGTATGAGGAATATGGAGAAGATTTTGTGGACATGTTGGATGGTATCTTCTCGTTTGTGTTGCTGAATACACGGGACAATAGCTTTATCGTCGCTCGAGATCCTATTGGGATCACATCCCTGTATATTGGATGGGGATTAGATGGTAAGATGTCATGAACATTTTGCTAGTGATCAAATCCATTACATTATGCTATAACTATGTTCTTCCATAATTGAGTTGATCTCTGAAGTCTCCACTCATTTATGCCCTGAACTATTTTCCTCTGTAGGCTCTGTTTGGATTTCATCAGAAATGAAAGGACTTAATGATGATTGTGAACATTTTGAGTGCTTTCCGCCTGGTCACCTATACTCCAGTAAAGAAGGTATAGTTTATTGCCATGAATTTATTGGGGAGATTAATTGTGTGTGTGGCTGTGTTTTAAGTGAAATGGATATGGGTTTTGTTTGAAATGCATGCAGGTGGCTTTAGGAGATGGTACAACCCCCCATGGTTTTCGGAGGTGGTCCCATCGACTCCATATGATCCATTGGTTTTAAGAAAGGCTTTTGAAGAAGTGAGATTCCAAATCATACTAATTTACAGCACATATCCAGAAACATTTGAAGTACTGCTTGCTTAAATATTCACATTTGCTATTTCAAATCTTCTAGAGCTAATCAGAACCACAAAAACCATAAACATTCATGCAATCAATCTAGTAGAACTTCTAACTTACAGGAGGACCATTAAGCAATTCGTGAATCTCATTAGTCAGACTCAGCGACTTTCATTTCATTGGATGTCAAATTACTTTCCACCTGTGAAACCTACAAACTATTACCTTTTTTTTTTCTTCAGCATGGAGGCACTATTTTGCGTCCCAATTGCTATTCTAACTGTGACAATTATCAACTGCTTGTTGCTTCTGTGATTCATTTCATTATAGTTTCTATTAATTTGGGCTTGCCTGATTTGATGGCTTAAGAGAGAGGTGAATGATAGCTGTAAATCATCTCACAAGCTATTAATATAGCTTTTATTTCTTGCTTGTCATTTCTCAGCAGTGCGATTCGTAGATTTCTTTGTAATAGCTGTAGCAGATATTGATTCATCTTTCAAACTTTGCAGGCTGTGATTAAGAGGTTGATGACCGATGTGCCTTTTGGAGTTTTGTTATCTGGAGGCCTTGATTCATCGTTAGTTGCTTCAGTTACAGCACGTCACTTGGCTGGGTCCAAGGCTGCAAAGCAATGGGGAACACAGCTCCATTCATTTTGTGTTGGCCTTGAGGTTTGAGAATGTTTCTTTTTCTGAACCATCCTCATAATTCTAGAATTTTAAAAAGGCAAGTACTTCAATACTCTTTCCTTTTCTCCCCTCAGGGTTCGCCTGATTTGAAGGCTGCCAAGGAGGTTGCAGATTATCTTGGAACCGTGCACCATGAGTTTCACTTTACAGTGCAGGTATTTTCCACCAGGGTTGTCTAAAAGTTGGCAAAAAAAAAAGAAAAGTACTTGTGTCTGCTCTCTTAGAAATAAGAAATGTAAATTTGAGTGTGTTTTGTGTTTGGCAGGATGGTATCGACGCCATTGAGGATGTTATCTACCACATTGAAACATATGATGTTACTACAATCAGGGCAAGCACACCCATGTTTCTTATGTCCCGGAAGATTAAATCATTAGGAGTAAAAATGGTACTTTCAGGTGAAGGGTCTGATGAAGTATTTGGAGGGTATTTGTACTTTCACAAGGCACCTAACAAGGAAGAGTTCCACCGTGAAACATGTCATAAGGTATAGTTGTCATTTTAATTCACTTGGGTTACAACAATTACACCGTGTCTTGTTTTGTGCTTGGGTGTACTTTCATTTCAAACATATTCTCTGTCGTAATGCCTAAATGCCTGAATTTTTCTTTTTGAAAGCGGGACAACTGCAATTTCCATTGTAATATTTTTTAGTTTAGGTTAAACCTCTAAAAATTGTATTTTATTGAGATTTTTTTTTTTTTTTTTGAAATCCTTAAAAGTAGAATGATACATTTTGCATTCCAAATGTTCTAGTTGTTTGCGAAAACATCCAAATAATCAAATGCCTGTTGCTTTCAATGATTCATATTATTTTAATTTTTGTTAATTTAGAGTTGGGGTCAAATTGGTGGCTTAAGATAGGTGAATGATATCTGTGAATTGTCTTATAGATCAAGGCACTCCACCAGTATGATTGCTTAAGAGCTAATAAATCAACCTCAGCATGGGGTCTTGAAGCTAGAATTCCATTTTTAGACAAAGCATTTATAAATGTCGCAATGGACATCGACCCTCAATGGAAGATGGTAAGTTAAGATTATCTTAGAAAAATCATCAATTGATGCAATCATAATTCTTTATTTGTACATACTGAAATTTATAAGCTTCTTGATGCATTGCCGTACTTAAATAATTTGAACCAGATAAAACCTGATCTTGGACATATTGAGAAGTGGGTGTTGAGGAAAGCTTTTGATGATGAAGAAAATCCTTATCTTCCAAAGGTACAGTCATTTTATCTTCATCAATCTCTACTCATCATCTAATAATCCCTGCGTAAACTGTCAAACTATAGAGTACTCTGTTCTGCATGCTGATTTTACATTTTTTTCCTCTCTATTCTACAGCACATTCTTTATAGGCAGAAGGAGCAGTTCAGTGATGGTGTAGGGTACAATTGGATTGATGGACTAAAGGCACATGCAGCAGAGCATGTACTCTCTTTATCCCTCTCTATCTCTATTATCAATTTGTTTATCTACCTATCTATCTAATTGCAATGAGCCAATGACCTCATTCTAGGTGACCGATAAAATGATGCTTAACGCGCGATACATCTTCCCGCATAATACACCCAACACCAAAGAAGCATACTACTACCGAACAATCTTTGAAAGGTTCTTCCCACAGGTGAGTTGCATAAAAAAATACTCACTGTTGTGATACCATTTTTTCCCCTGCATTTATCATATTAGTTTCACTCCTCTGGGTTAGTACTGAAAAGTTTTTAAGATGATAACACTATACTTTTTACATACAGAACTCTGCAAGACTAACAGTCCCTGGAGGACCAAGTGTGGCTTGCAGTACAGCCAAGGCGATAGAGTGGGACTCGGCATGGTCAAACAATCTTGACCCTTCAGGCAGGGCTGCGTTGGGTGTCCATGAGTCGGCCTACGATACTCTGCCTACCATTGCTGTTGGAGGCGTCTTGCCTAAGATTATTAACAATAAGCCAAATATGGTAGAGGTGTGTGCTCCAGGTCTCACAATCAGGAGCTAGTGTTTTCACATTGCATAGGTTGTTTCAAATCGTCGACTATAAGAAGTTTCTGGCATGTGTAGGATGCTAAAGTCCTTGTAAATGTGGCATTAGAGGCCATAATGTTACTTATAGTCAGTAACTCTCTGTGTATTTGAACCTAATTAGTCTAAACATGAATGATAATTGGCAGCTTGCATATAAGATTCTACGCATTTTTTAATTCGATCAGGTTATACATGAATCGACACTGGATTCCAGGATTCGTTTCTTACAAGTATGCATAAAACAATTGATTCCATGTATCGGGCACTCCGGGCAAACACCAATGTATGCAATCAGCATACTTTTTGGGGTTTAATTTTTGCTCATCATCGAGTACCTTCCCTTGAATTTCAGTATAGACTGATGTGTGGGCATCTTTCCGGTGCTCTGAGATCTGTGTTATGTTGATGAAAGTCACAGGGACCTTCATTCGATCAACTATGCTTGACACAACTTTCATTATCCTTAGATCAGAACCACTTCCCCAGTATCCTTTTTCCAGGACTGGTATTGTTTCATTATAGCATCTGATCCCCTTTCTATTGTGCCAATCTGCGCTTCTGCATTGAAAGCAATTGTAGAACAACTTGAGTCATCATCTCTATCAGTTTTTTTCACTCTACTAAATTAGTAGATCAGAAGAACTGCAACTGAACCGGGCTGGCCCAGAGGGATGGATTTAGGTCGAGGCCGGTCTTGGCTTTTGGGGCCGAGTAGTTAATTGTGGCAACAGCATAAAAGGCCCCACAAAGTTACCTGCTGTGTCTTGACTTACATGGTTGGTTGTATTTGACCAATGAGCTGGGTTGTTTTTCAGCTCAAATAAGTCCCTGCACGTAAATAGGTTGGAGCAGCCCGACCCAATTGCAGGTGCTAAATGGTTAGCAGAAATCACTTCAGATAACAAGCAGACCTCATGTGCGTAGGGGACATGGTAGTGAAGAAGACCCTTGTCTTGTTAGGATCAATTGTTGAATCAACCCAGTTGGCCCATGTCTTTAGACCGATCCTATAAGCAATCGGTGCATCTAGTTCCTCAAATCCTTCCTCTCCATTAGTGAATGAACCCCACCTGCGCTTAATCAAACAATGTATATACAAGATCTGCACTTTCACATCATTACAATAATATTAACCTGAATCAGGTAACCTTTGATTGACTTTATATGCAAAAAAGCAACAACATAGTTCATAGTTCTGCAATGTTTCTGTTTTGGATTACTCTTTACTGTTTTTAGTTTCTTAAGGAAATTTAACGTGGATAAGTCTTATCCTGATTAAGTAGATTTTGAATTTCTTGATGAAAGCTAGACTAGATAGCTACTTCATACATGTCCTGTGTTGTTTCATAGGAATGCTGTTCTGCAAGGTTCTATAATCAGTAAGTGCCCTGGGTTCTTATAGACTTATTATGGCATGTTTGTGTAACACTTTCCAAAGAAAATCTTCCCTTTTCGGCGTTATGGCACAGCAGCTTTCTTGAGGAAAGGTCACGAATAGCACAGAGCATGAGGGTTCTGTTAGTCGGCTAAATGTTCAGGCCCATTAACAAAATATACAACACTTTTGTGTTAAACATATCAATTTTGGTTGGGCCTTTAGGTAGACAAGTCCAGAACTGGTCCTTTTAGCTATTAGGCGAGAAAATCAGATCTGGGCTTAGGTGAAAGGTAATAAATTCAGTCTACAGAAAAATCAGATCTGGGCTTTTGTAAAAAGAAATAAACTCAATTTATAGCAGGTGTCCACATTGAAGTCACTAAATATAGGAAAGGTATAATTTTCAAGTTTCTGAAATGGTTTAAATGGGGATCATGAAATGTGCATAAGACATTTGTGCTGGTACTTACAGTGACTTGATCCTAAGACCACTCATCCACCAGACATATGTATTGAAGACCAGGATATCCACTCCCTTCCAATTCTTTGCATGCTTGAGGATAGAATCTACTCTCAGTATTCTCTTATTTGGGTCTCCTATTATATGGAGATCTGAGTTTGACTGTACAAGAAATGGTGCCCAGTAGAACTCAATGGAAGCATTGTACTCCTGCAGGTACACAAAGTCATTAGTTTGGTATATTTAACTTTTACTTGGAGGGTTCTTTACATAAAAAATGAAAAAAACTTCCACTTGTAGGGTGGGTGCCATCCTTTCAATCCTCTCGCACACACTACCATAAATGAATCGACATAAGTCCAAAATTTACACTGCTCTAACATTATTAACCGTTTGAATTTCATCATGAAAACATTTCATGGTGCATGACTGCTGAATTTCTAAGGACTCAAAAGTCAAGACTAAGGGTTAGGATATTCGATTGGCCTGATAACTTGTATCCCCCCATATAAATCCAAACCTCTCCATCCCCAGCCTCCCTTGATTGTCATGAACCTGAGTGGGCCTTACTGAGATAGATTGATTGGGCTAATCCAAACATAGAAATGGGCAGTAGGCTTGTTATCATTCTAAAAGATGCTCTGCCCCAATTTCTGAATGGGCTGGACCTGCCTGACTTTCCAGCACAATAACAAAGAGGTCAGCTTGGGGGTCACTCCAAGAAAATTGGATCAGGCCTTTGGCCATAAGCGGTCCAATTAGCGGCTAACTGAAAACAGGCCTGGAAACAAAATCCAAGTTCAGGCAAGGCCATAGTGATTAGTACCTTGGCTTTGAAAACTGAGAGGGCCCGACCACGTCGCATGGATTTCTGCTCTGCCGGTATATAAGATTCAACAAGGCACACAAATGATTGCCATTGCCCTCTCTGTAGCGAGTCTCCCACAAACATTAACCTCTTTCCCCTAAGTTTTTCCAGGGCTGCTTCTGGATCAAACCTGGAGTAGTTGAATTTGTTATTAAAATATCCTGAAGCACATGTTCAGTTACACATATATTAATCACATTATCAGTAGTGTTCAGTCTTAGGATGAGACCAGCTCTTATTTTAGTAAAACTCGAAAGCGTGTCACTAGATGGGGTGACATTCATTTTGAACTGATTGAATTAGCAATAAGTGGGTCCCATGGTAGAGTTCTAATGTTGTTATATACATCCCACTCAAGGGAAGAGTGTGGGAGACACTCAGGGTATCCGGACTTGTTAATAGAACTCAAGACTTGGACCCAGTTGGCTTGACTAAATTAGTCTTTGAATGATTCATCCAAAGACCCCTTACTGTTACAACTCAGTCAATATGTGTTTTGACTCTTTCAAGAATCTGTTGACTCTTGATGAAGCTGAAAACTGAAAGGGTCGGTTCCATGGTGTATCTGGACTTTGGCTTGATTATTAATCAGTAGATATACTAGACCCAGACCTTTTGATTTAATTGGGCCTGGCCCAGATTATTTAGCCATAATAAAAGTATTAGTAAATATACTGTTATATGATATTATAATAATACTTGATGTACATAAATAGGTTTAACGTACTCAATAAATGGGTATTTTTGTGTGATCCAAACCAGAACTGATTATTAATTAGGACCAGAAATGATGCATAACCTGATTTTCTAGGTTGGTCTGTCGCTTTCCAGGTTATGGGGCCATCAACAACCTACTCACCTAGAGATGGAAAGTTCATGTCTACAGACACCGACTCACCTAGAGCCAATCAAGTCACCCAGTTTTAACCCAAAAAAAAAAAAAAAAAAGAGTCATCCAGTTGACTCAACTTGGTGAAAATTTGAATCAATTAGAGTTTCAAGTTTTTCAGTTCTGTCTTACATATACTATATTATTTTATGAATTCCGAAGTTGACCGGTAATGGGTCTGGTCAGGTTGGCCCTTACAGGTATGGTGCACATCCCTAATGCAAAACAAAAAGTCTCCATGTCCCGGGACAAATCGCAGCTGGGGATCCAACGGTCCCCAGGACCATTCGGTCCATGTCCCGGGAAAAAAGCCCGGGACATGTAGCATTGCATTCATTAATCAGATAAAGGTCAACCCAAGCCCTGAAATCCCAGGTTGGCTGGTCAAAGTACCAGGTTCAGGTCAGTTTGGTGAATTAAATAACATGTAGTATGGACTCAACCTGAACCAACCTGCACATTAATTTGGTTACAACCCGAACCAGAAGTATCGGGTCAGGTTCGAGTCGGGTTGGCGGGTCTGTACGAGAATTGCCCATAGTTAAATTGGGAAAAAAAAAAGAGAGGAAGAATTAAAGGAAATTCAATACAACCTGGGCAAATCACATTCATCTGGCTGCCATTCCCAGTTCAAGTAATCAGAATCAGGTCTTCCATTTTTCCCACAAGATACTTGTAAGTCCACATAGGGGCATGTTTCATCTGTATATGTGGGCTTAATAGAAGCGTTGTACACCCACGTCCCCTTCATGACATTGCACTTCTCAGGATCAAACTTAATCCTTCTGCTTCCCCCAACACCTCCATCGCCTCCCTCGCCTTTGAAACCACAGGAACAAGTTCATTTCAAATCAATATCACAACATACTATAATAATAGCACCAGAGCTACCAAAATGATAAAAGAGAATATTTACCAGACAATTCATCTTGTTTAAAACAAGCTCCAAGTGTAAATACAGTTGCACTTCTAAGAAGGCCGACGTCTTCGGTGTACAAAACTCCGGCGAAGGCAAAGGCGCAGACGATGACGGCAACTATGGAGAGGGGGGCTTTGGCTCTTGATGGTTTCATTGTCTTTGTTGGACCAGAATAGCATTCCCCTTTGACAAAAGAAGGTGAGAGGAGATAGTTTTTCTAGTGTTGGGGTGGTGGTGCAACAGAATCATAAGAACTAGAATAGGTGCAGTGGGGTATTTTGTCTGTTGAGTAGGAGTAAAGCTTAAGTCATGTGTGTGAGGTGGTAATCAATGGAGTTGGGGAAGGTTAGAGGATGGTGGCATGCCAACATCTTGATTACCTGTAAGATGATATAATTTGCCTGATTAGACAAGTAATAGGAATTTAACTGAATTGGGTTATGTTGGTTAGGATGGATAATCAGAGGGATTAAGCAGTGTTCTTGGGCATTGAATGGGTTGAGGTGGAGGGGACCATGGTTTGGTGATCCATAGCATCAGGTTAATTGTCCTTCTCCAATGGGATGATCCTAATGCTTCAATTGATGGGTCCAGAAAATAGGTAACTTAGAAAGAAGAATAAACCTCCCATTTGAGGGAGAGAATCTTTTGATTTTGAATATTTTACTATTTTTGTGCAATCCTAGGCCCCATTGGAGTTTTGGGAGGTTGACAATTGACAGAACTCTAGTGAGAGGACCTATTTACTTTTTCACAGCATCGATTGTCTCTCTTTCCCAATGGGATGATCCTAATACTTCCATTAGTAGTTGGTCTTGAAATTAGATGACTTAGAAAACAGAGTAAAACCCATGACTGAGAGTAAATTAGGAGATGGAAAATAGGGTTTTAAAAAAACTTACTATTTTAGGGTCAATATTTACATTTCTTTTCAGTAAAAAATATGAACGTTCCCAACATAAGCATCCACTTTTTCACACGGTGGCCTTTATTAGGTATAGCTAGGACTGTCCAATCATGGTGACCTTTCAACCTGATTGAAACTTGAGTTGGGATCCTTGTGGCAGCTATTACAGGGAGAGCATGTAACACTTTTCTCTAACTTTACTGTGGGGTCCATAGAGAGGTCATCCTGACCTTTCAAGATGAAATGCATCCCATCCAACCAATTATCCTTAAGTTTTAGATTAAAAGGAGTGGATCCCGCCGTTCGATTGAGAACCTAATGAAATGTAGCATCAATGTTGATGTGATTTAAATCACATTTCCATCGTGATGCTCAATCGGAATGTAAGATCGATTCCTTTTGATCTCAAAGATTCATCTATGAGCCTCACAATGGAGTTCCAAAAAAGTGTTACTCAATTACCATGTAATACTTCCACCCTCAACCCAACTAGATGATATGGACTCTTAAAACTGACCCCATCTATACTTATAGAATGTTTGAGTTGATATAGAATTAGGATTGTAAATGGGTTGGTTTCGGTCCGGATCTATGGTGGACCTGGAACCGGAATCGAAATCCGAATCGAAACCGTTAAGGAAAAGATGGAACCGGATTTGGACTAGGAACCGTTTCGAAACCGTTTTCTTGGCTCCGGAACCGGAACTAGAACCATATATAGGATGGGTCTGGATCCGGGTCCAAGTTCAGGTAGAGAATGATATTAAAAAAATATAGTTTTTAGGAGAATTTTTAAAAAATTGAGGTAAAATATCGGATCTCGGGTCCACGAGTCTGAACCAAGGTGGAACCGGACCTGAACCCATTTACTTATCGGGGCCTAAATTAGGACCCATACCCAATTTTTAACGGATAGGAACCTTCAGGTAATAGGAGAATTGAGTACCCATTTACATCCTTATATAGAACTGACAAAAAAAAAAATCCAATTAATCTAACCCAATCCTCATCTGGAAAGAGAGACCAAAAATAAATTTAAGCACAAATCAAGGCTATTATGAAGTGTGGACCTCATGCGCTAACGAGGGCTCTTATTCTCTTCCATGCATATGCTTGTTTAAGGATCTATTTAGGTAGATGGCCACACCAAAAACATTAATTCAGCATGCTTCCTTGTACATATGTTATCTAATGTGGGACCTAGAAGATGAATGGTAACAACCTGCACTTGTCCAATGAATAAATCTAATTATGACATGACCCCACTCTTAATTAACGAAATGGGAATCATCAATCATGGCACAAGCTTAGCATGGAAATTTTAAAGGCCTGTGCAATGATTGGCATCTCTAGCATTCATGTCCTTCAAGACTTTTGAGAGAGAGAGAACACAGGGTTTGTTGAAATGTCTTCTCTCTTCTAGGGTCCAATTGGATGGTGCATGGCCAACCTTTCAACAGAGAAGATCAAATCGGCCATGGTCCTCATTTCTCTGGTCAGATTGCCCCTTGCCATCAAATACTCGGCCTTGCTGTGAGGGGTTTGCTTTGTATTGAATTTCTAAAAAATTTAAGCAATATTCTCAGTATCCACATTGAGATAGTGGAGATCTACAAATGGATATCAAATATTTTTTCACGGTATGGATCATGCGTGCATTTGGTGTGAAATGTTTTCATTGAGAAAATGGCAAAAAAGAATTTTCTTTTGCAGCAGCTGCATAAATACATCCTTGGTAGAAAATGCATATTTTCTTAGATGGGAATCCTGCGAGAAATTGTGGTGAATTTTGAATGAATGCCTTTAGTTAGGGGAAAGGGGCCTCCACTATGTAGACAATGAAGATTTAAAATCCGCACCATCCCCTGTGTAGACTCCTGTCTATCAAAATTCTGTCTTAGTCATCATCTTAATAAATCAAAACATAGAAAAGAAAAGGTCTGAGGTATAACTCTATATACACATAGAGAGAGAACCACTTGCACAGTTAGAAAATCACTTGCATATGCATCAAAGAGGACCTAGAGATTAGACATTGGGCAATTGGGTGAGAGCGAGTGTACCTAGAGATCAGACATCAGCCATTGGGCAATTGGATGAGAACGAGTATACCTAGAGATCAGACAGCAGACATTGGGCAATTGGGTGAGAACGAGACACTCAGCCACTGAGCCATCCTTTAATCCTCAATACACATTTGTTAAAACCTTCTAATTATCTTAAGAATTGAAAAATGAAAAACAGATTGAAACAAAATAAACGTCCGGAAAAAGAAAAAAAAAAGTATTAAACTGTGCATTTGTATTTATATGTATGCGTTTAAAGTTTTTTTTTTTTTCATTTTCCAACACCACTGAACTGCGTCATGAAGGTGGGCATGAAGGCAAAATAAATGTGTGATAGATATATTTTATTATAATGAGATCTAAAAATCCAGTGGCCTATTAGCTCAGTTGGTTAGAGCGTCGTGCTGATAACGCGAAGGTCGCAGGTTCGAGACCTGCATGGGCCAAAATGAATATAAATTTCGATCTTTTTATTACCATTATTAATACTTTTTTAAGTAAAAATGCAACCGTTAAATTTTATTTCATTTTATTTTTATTTTATTTCATGAAAGACAAATAGGCCTTTTAAGTTTTGAAACCTAATACCACAAGGGAAAAGTTAAAAAAGGATCTAAACCAAAGGTGAACAGAAAACATGCCTTGAGAATGACATTGAGAGCGCACATGAGCAGGAGATCACTTTGCTGAATCCAGGCAACTTAGCTGTGAGTAGAGTAGAACCAACATGTTCTTCTTTGGGCCCATGACATGTCCCTCTATGTTTCTGTTGATTAGCAGAACCTATGATAATAAGAAAAAAAAAAAAAAAGGGCATGAGAATCAATCTTGCTCAATACCCAAATCCAAGTACAAGGGCTATTCCATGAGTAAGAATAAGATGGTGTTCTTATTTAAGTTCTCACCCTCTCCCGCCTTTTGAACTCAATATTAAAAATGTCTGTCATTGACATAACATTGTCAATTTTGAACTCAATTTTGCTTGTCATTTAGTTTTATTGCCAATTATTCTTTCATAATTCCCTTTTCCCAAACTTTCATCATCTTAGGATCAAATATGGAAGATTTTTTAATCTAGAATCTGTTAGAAGTAGTAGATGATGTGGATTTTTGAAATGTGAACCTCATACTTGAGATTTGTAGGGGCACTACAATTCAATCGAATCAAGTATGGCTGCATTGTAGTTCTAATGTCCACCTTTCAAAAATCCAAACCGTACACAAACCCTAACACCTTGTTAACACCGTGCAAGTTTTCAAGTTAAGCAGTTGTATTTTTGAAAGATGATCCACACACATGGGAACAGGAGTGGTGCTCTTCCCCACTAGCCAAGCGCGCAAGAGCAGGCCCACGCCTGGGTCTGGCAACACTCCCTTGGGGCATCTGAGCCATGGATCATTTTCAGCCCACATAATCTTCGTGGAAGATGGAAGAGATCGAGTCCCTTCAGCAGGTGGGCCTTATAAACTTTCAAGAATCACTTTATTTCCATAATTTCACCGTGAGTTTCATCTTATCTTATCTGATAAGGATAACAAACTAATATCACTAATATCCTAACAAATCCTAGGAATCCTAACAAACAAGGATACGGTTTCTTCAATTCACTTCCAATGGGGACCCCTGACCAACCACCCAAATTGTGTTTCATATCTCAACCGTGTCACCTACAATTATGAAGTGAAACTGGATCTAGGTGTCTGCTGTGTAAACAAACCTCCCTTTAACTGATTGCCTGAATGATCCGATCCGTCCAGGCTGCAGACCTTATTTCAAGCCTGATTAATAATCAGGTCCCGATTTAGGTCCATGGCTTCAGACCTGATTAACAGCCGATTTAGGCCCTGATCCAGCAAGGTCCCTAATCCCTTCAACAGTGGCCCACAAGTTTAATGGCTTCATATTAAAAAAAATATTCAACCATCGATCCAATGGTTCAATCCATTTGGATGTGTGCCAATCCTTGGGAGTAGTGACTATCGGGGGTTTCCCATTAGTTGCTAGGTTTGGATGGGTTGCTAGTTGGGCCCCGCAAAAAAAGTGTCATATAATAGGTGAGAATTAGTTCTCACTTGAATATTTCCCTTTTTAATATATGTCCATGGATTTGAAACCATGCTTGGATCCAATATGAGTGTGACATGACCCAACCAATTTACATCCCTAGGTGGACCAATACAGAAGAACATCTGCAGCATGATCTGACAATAGCAAGCATTGTCACAAGTGTCATTCTCAGAAATTTCTCCTCAGGATAATTTGGTGGAATTCTTATTTTTTGGGTGTTTTCTAAGATTTAAATTGGAAAATTTTCCGAGGGAAAATAATTTACAATATTTATTGAAAATATATAGGAAAAAGTACTAGAAATACAGGTTGTTCCTACATTTTCTGTAATATTGGAAGGAACCACTTGAAGTACATAACTTCTCAGGGGATTCCAGCAATGAGATTTTTTTGCACTGAACCGAGTGAGCTTTCTTTTGATGATGATAAAATTCAGATGGATGGGAACAAAATATACAATAGAGAAAAGGAAAATGAAAACATGCATATATTTGTTGTTATATGTAATTCTTTTAAGGTTTTTTTTTTTTTTGTTGTTGTTGTTGTTGTTGTTGTGAATAGCATTTTATATATTCTCTTAAATATAAATTTTCAAATTTAGAGTATGTAATATGATCCTATACATGAGGGTACATCATACATGTATGTCTGAAGTTTATTTTGTGAAAAAGTATTTTACATTATTTTTAAATAATTCTTCATTAAACTAAGCATATTAATTATGGTCTCTACAAAGTTTCTTTTTCTTGAATTTAATTTTTGAAAAAAAATCTTCCTTGCAATTATGTTGAAGATTTTTAATAAAATAGACATATACAGGTCATGTATATAGTAGAGTCTTATTCAAAGTTTTGAGTACTATGACTCTGGAGTTTGAACAAGCTTTCTTGATGTGTCCGCTTACCTAACCGTACATCTAAAGATTTAAGATTGCTAGATCAAGGAAATTGGTATATGTTCCTACCAGGTGGAGACAGGGATGGGACCTTGACTTTTATAGGAATTCAATTACTAAATTGGATATTCATTTTCCATTTCTTTTTGATTTATTTTCCATCGAAGGAGAGATTTATTTGACAGTCAATCTGGGATATTAAATTTTGTTTTTCCAATTTTAACCACTTTAAGAAATACAATTCTTTGAATTCCTGAGAATTTAATTAAATGAAACTAACAGGCTCAAATATACTGTCAAATAAACTGAGAATTTCTTTACATCATCCATTTAGAAGGGGCCCACCAGATGTCTCTGAAGGGTAGGAACCATTTGTACAGAATGAGATGGTTACAAAGGAAAACAACTGCAAGGAAACATTAATGCCATTTGTATAAGGACATAGCAACCAATTACTTGTAATTTAGCACCAAGAATTAACAGTAGTAGATAATACAAATGAACTCATTCTCATCATATAAATATATTCTCAATGAGAATTGCATTTTCCATGGCCCTTTCAAAGATTTCACCCAAGACATTAGGTGAGTCACTCTCCACATTGTCTGATAATGTTGGTATAAAGCATGATAAGAGACGAAGAGCTTCCAATACGGACATGACTTTTGCTTCAGTTGCACCTTCTGGTCCTACATTAGGAAATGAGAAAAGTCAAATTGAATGCTAGCTCTAGCTGAGTTCATGCAGCAATATGCCATTATCTCTAGCACAATTTCTTGAGAAAATGTAACTGCAGCATTTTTTTTTTTTTTTCTTTGCTGAATCGCTTTTTTCACTCCTTTTATTTTAGTAATAACCATAAACACAGAAGTATTATTACATGGGTATTCCAAACATTTTCCACCATCTGAGAACCCATCCTGCTTGCACAAATAATACAAGTACCTGAGGTGGTCTTTGGCATAGGAAATTCAGATAATAAATTGATCACAATGGAAGGGCGATGAGATAAAAAGATGGCAATAAAGAACCAAAAGCAGAGAGCTGTGCCAAATCTGGCATGAGATGTGTGTATCACTTTCACTAGACTTGGTCAAAGAATAAAGAGTGCCCATAAAATGTAAATAATCAAGGCTAGCTGAGTCTAGTCATGAAGCAAATACTTCCATAGCATGGTTATTAAAACAAGTGCCTCATTGTTTTTCAGAATGGGATCTACCATGATTGATATCCCCGACAATCCACTCAACGTGAATACAACCTGATAGTGATAAAATTTCTGTTCGGAAATCTTTAAAATAATGGGGCATTTGATCTCCAAAAATACTAGTAAAGCAGAGTTTCTTCACCTGATGAAATATGAGTAACCTGACAATCCTCAATTCACCTGCAGATCATCACTACCCGAAAGATCCAGATTCTATCAGTAGTGCAATAATTCACATTATTCAAACTGCATGAATGAGAAGGGAGGATTTGATTCTCAACTACCTTTACTCAGCCAGACAAATTAAATTGAGCTAGTGCTAAATAATAAATTTCTTATCCGAGACCTCTTCAGAGCTCATGTTCAAAAACAGAATATTCATGGAGATTTTGTGCAAATTCTAGAACTATTTCCACAGCTTGAGGATGCTAGATGTGATGATTCTGCAACAGCAGATAAATGATTAATTCATCTTCAACTGGTGTGTATGATCCTTAATTCTAATCCTTTGATCAAATACTGAAATCGTGAATATTCATGACAAAGGAGTTTCAATGTGTTTTTTTATTTTTTTATTTTTTTTCACAATGTGTAAGCTGATTTTACTTCTTTTAATCTTGCCCTTGATGTGCTACCCTTGTGGCAATGGGATTAAGACCTACCACATGTTTTAACCGATGCCCCTGCCCTATTTAAGAGGGATGTCTTACCATTGTGCCAAGCACTGCTGGAGAACTGAATTTTTCTTCAGGAACTTCAACTTTTCCTCTCAAAGATTTAGAGAACTGAAAACTTATTATGCAATGAACCCTGATCGCATTAGGGAAATTTTAAGTAACTGAAACTTTCAACACAAACTTAAACAACACCCAGCAGTTTGCTTGTCCATATACAATGTCTAGCCAGACAATTATAAGATGTATAATAAAGACTATGAGATATGAGAAATAGCCTACAGGCAATTAGTTTGATGTAATCACCAAATGATCTTAGAAAGAACTTGGTCCCACATCCAAATCAGGTTTAAGCTTCGCTCCTGCCAAGGTTGCTCCTAAAATTCAGGTGGAGAGAACAAGGCCGCTGAGATGAAACCATATAAGGAGAGTTCTACCACCACTTCATCTTTTACACCTGTTTATTTTTCGGCATTGTTATGGACTTTCCTCTGCTGGATAATGTAGTCTCTCACAATTCATCCCAAACCTGACTGGATAAAATTACTGAAATCATGTGAAATGGCTGAGTGTTCCATATAATTGATGAGATGGGAGGGACATGAACATTGACAGAAGCCCTTCACCAATAAAAACTATGGGTATAATTGATTTCGATCATGAAGATGATTAAATATTTTTTATTAAATAATTGGAAGTAGAATTAGCACCCAATTTTAACACTGTCATCATGGATAATTCACATCAGAACATATAATTAATCTCAGGAAATGCCACAAATAACTCCAGTAAATGTAAAGACTTTATTTTGCAGAAAAATATGCACATAGCTGCAAACCTAAAGTTTACAAAACTGCAAAAACTTGAAATTTAGAATAGCATACATTTAATAGTCTCCTATTTTCCCTTCCTCTTCAACTCAGTCAAAAACTGTGAGCTTCTGATACTCCTCCCCGGCAACTGCCGCTTCCATCACCCCCTCTGGGTTCACCACCCCATCCTTGTCTAGAAAAATAGTCAATAGATTCTTTGAAAACCCACTAACCAGCGCCACACCTTTCTCTCTCCCTGCCACCGGAGTTGCCCTTGAGTCCCTCAAATTCCAAAACACAATCTCCGGGACCGATGACCCGTAACCCTTCTCCTTGTACTTCCTCTGGATCACCTCATAATCTGTCTCCCAAGAATTTGCTGACGCCTGATCAAACTCCATATCACTGAAAACAAACACCCTCTTCACCATTTTCTCCTCCTCCAATTTTGTAGCAACAGCAACATCAAGAATCCGATCAAACACCTTCTGGAAATCGGTGTTCATTCCCCATTCCATCCCTTTGATAAACTCAACCTTCTCCTGCAATGTCTCCCCCTCAATTATATGCAGCTGCGGGTTTGCACTGAATGTGATAACATTCCCTCTCCATGGTTCTTCGCTCAGCTCGGAAGTTAAGAGCCCGAGCGCCAAACAGACGTCCATAGGCGTCCCAAACATGCTCCCAGAGACATCACAGACTGAGAGACTGTTCCTCAATTTCCCCTTCCTGGAGAAATCCTCAACCATTCTCTTCCATTGCAACTCAGAGACCTCGTCAATGCCAGTTTCCATGTCATCGCCTCGAAATGAGAGGATCTCATGTGGAAGCAGGGCTCCCGCAGCGATCTTCGCCTTCCCCTCTTTTACTTTAGCAAGAAACTCTGAAAATCTTTTTGGGTCATGCTTCATAAAGAGTTTCTTGTATGTTTTCATGGCGACCGAGGCCACCCGTTCGTAAGGAAGCTCACCCCACCTGTTCTCGCTAATGTACACCTCTGGCAATTCAAGGGACTTGCGCAGAGGAACGAGAATCTCCTTCCTCAGCCTGTCCCGGACTCTGTAGGAGTAATGCGCCTCCTCGATTTCAGAGTAAGAGGGGTCCGATTCACGGGGAAAAACCCGCTTGGCGATGCTCTCGCAGAGCAGAGTAGAGCGGTCGAAGGACAAATCCAGCGACGGGCACCACTTGGCGGCGAGCCCAATCTTCCTAAATTCGCCGGAATTCAAGAACCCAATATCCAATTTCAGCGATTCGGCGAAGAAATCAGAGATCTTGTCATGGAGTAACCTGTAATTCGAGTCGGAATTGAATTTTTCCACGACCCTCCTCGCCATCTCCGCCGTCCGATTCTTCCTCGATTCCCTTGCCTTCTCCTTCTCGACCTTCGCCCGCTCCTTCTCTGCTAAAACCCGTTCTTCCTGCGACCCGTTACGGATCGGTTTCTGTTTGGATGACTTTCGGCGCTGGTATCGGTATCGGCTTCTCCCTTTCGTGTTCCTCCACTGCTGTTTTTCGATTTCCCGGGCATCTGGGCCGGCGAGTTGACGGAAGAGGATCTCAAGGAGATCCTTCATGTAGCCGAATTCGGCAAACCACCTCACATTCAAAGCCAGGGTTTTAGGGTGGTTTTGGTGGAGCCAGAAAACCGCCGTGTAGAAGCCTTCCTTGTCGGACTTCCCGGTGCCTCTGACGCCTCTGAGATGACAGATGAGCTTGAGGGTGGTGAGAGGGTCACTGGCCCAAGAAAGCCGGAGCAGCTCTGTCACCATCCCCGGCGGGGTGTCCGGCACGACGTGGAAGAAGAAGTCCAGACAGGGGTTTCCCGTCGAGAGGAAGGTCGGAGAGAAGTTTTCCGTGAAGCCCATCGGCAGCTGTCGTGTCGAAGATTGGCGGTTGAAGTGGGCGATCATTGCATCTATGAAAGGTTTGGTGGAGTCGGATGGCGGTTTTACGGTGGGGGTGGCATGGTGGTTTTTGGAAGGTGGTGTGGTGAGGAGGTGGATTTCCGGGGGGCCGACAAGGGTAGGAGCCATTGGGGTGTGGTAGTTTGGATTTCTGATGGTGTTTGGACTGGAGAAATTACAATTTTCCAATATCCAGTAGCTGTAGGGAGGAGTTTGAAGGATTTGGATTTCCCTTTGATCTATTTATAAAGGATGAGTTCCTTGGGATGCAAGTATGGAAATTTGAAATTATGATTTTTTCCCTCTAGTCTAGGGTTGGAACTCTGATTGCTCAAAAGAGCGATTGAACTCTTCAATTATAGTTTAATTGTCCAAATTCCCAAAAGAGGAGGTGTTACTTGGGCTGCAAGGACGTGAAGTGGAGAATTTCATTCTCTATATAACTAGAGGAATTCTGAGATAAGAATTCAAGTCTTATTAAAGATGTCTCCGTCACGCATAGTTGTTAATAACGTTTCAGATTTTATTTCGCTTTGGCCTGTCAAAATGAAAAGTTTTGACCGATTCGTGATTTCGGAGAAACTTTTCGGAATTACATTTCAAAAAAAATATAATATACTATATACACATATATAAATAAAAAATTAGAAAAAGTAATAAATATAGGTTTAATCCATTATAGTAATTGTTTTGAAATTATATTTTGTAAAAATATAAGAAATACAAAATATATCTGTGTAAAAAAGTTTTTTAAAAATTAATTATGTAAAATTTCATTTTGGCCGAAAAGTCACATTTTAGCCGAAATCGGCCAAAATCTTGAATTTCGGCCGAAATTGACAGAAATTCAAATCAAAAAGTTTTGATCGAAATTTCGTTTCGGCCACTTTATCGAAACAAAAAATTTCGGTTGAAACGAAACGAAATTAATAATTATGCTGTCACGTCAGTACTGTGAATTTTTAAATTTTATTTATTTACTCATTTTTAATATTGCCATTAGTTCCAAGTGTAAATATAACATTAACCATTTATTTGTGTGGGATTGCAACAGCCTAGTTTCTAAAAATCTTGATTGAATTAATTACAGTCGGATTTAGGGTGGAAACCAGGGAATCATTCACCATCCAACAGATGACTATTTGATAGTATTGATGAATTTTTGTACATGAATTTGCATTGAATTATCATAATTCAAATGCAGAATAAAAAAAAAAAAAAGATTTTGAATAGAATACTTGGGCACTATATGGGGGTATTTCCTGACCAGGAAGATCCAAAACTCTCTTCAACCGTATCTAGTTTCGGGCCTGACCTGTGATCGTAGCCCTAGAAACTTATCTCCCAAGGAAGTGGTAAAATGATGATAAAAGTCAAGATTAGGGTCTAACATTACTTGCAAATTTGAGTCCAATTTTATCACCTCCAGACATGAAACTTTATATAGAATAATTGCATTACTTGTTGTGTATCGAAAGGAAAGCCTCCTGTTCAAGTCCTTGGATCCTATGACGATCTTTCCAGCTCATGCGTGCACTGTTCACTGCACATCAACACCCCTAACGCGGAATGCGGGGCAATTTCGCACCGCAGGCCCAGTAGTCCTTACACGTGCCCATCTTGACTAGCCAACAATTTCATTTTATTTTTTTTTTTTCTCATAATGCCTAATCTTTTGGGCCAGATTAATCCCTACGGGCCAAGAGAGAAAGCCGGATAAAATTTTCCTGTAGTAGTGCAGTCTCGAACCCACAACCTTTGCATGCAAACTATAGTTTTAGGCCAACTAAACTACCCCTAAGGATTTGTGTAAATGAGGGTTGATATTTATCACGATTGTGCCCCCTATATTTGGTTGGGTTAATTTCATATGTGATGTGTCAATGAGTGTATTAAAATGGTGTGAAAATGTGCCCAAAACTTTTACATCTCACATTGTGTGAAAGGTTTCACATGGCAATGTTACCACGTGCTGCTACAATCATAGTTGTTAAATTTGTTTTGTCCCGGTTGAAATTTTCAAGAATTTTCGATTTGATCTGCACACAGAAATGAAACAGCGCTGCGGGCTAACTTTTCCAACTAATTCGATCAATTTTGGAAATTTCGGAAAAAATGGTTTAAAAAAGGACTTGTTGCAATTCTTTTTCTAGAACACCCCAACCCTGCCTAAGCCCTTTTTGGAACAAAAATAAAGGAATGAATAAGAGGAAGAAGAATTTCACTTAAAATAAATTCTCTAATCAAATTCTACTTAAACAAAATTCATAATTAATTCTCCCCATGTATATATATATATATTTTTTTTTAAATTTATATTTTTTTCCCAAAAAGTTCAACTGAAATTATCGAATCGGCCGAAGATTTTCATTTGGAGGCCAAACCGAAACGGCATTTAAAATGAAATTCATAATTATGGCTACAATGCAAGTTTACCTTGCCGGTTTTTTTTTATTATTATTATTTTATGGGCGCCAAAATGAAGATCCGAACCCTTAGATGTCTTTAAAAAGCGTAGCAAGGCTATCGAGTAAAATTTTAGCCTTTGATTCATCATGTATTTTATGAAAACTATTAAAAAAACCCAAGCCATTACATTTGCAAAATTGGACTTCTACCGGCCCCTTTTCTATTTGGAAGAGTAAAAACCTATGATGCCCAGATACGGGTACGGATACGGGATACGGGAACGAACATCCGATACGTCAACTTCAAAATTTTAGGATACGGATACGGGTACGGCATTCCTAGAAATATATAAATATAAATATTTGGTTAGGGGTTTATTTTAGGTGGAATGCTTATTTTATCTCAATTTAGAGCTCAAATATTACAAGGCTCACTATTTGTTTCAAATTTTCAATGAGGTGGGCCTCACAATACAATATCTCAGCATAGAAAAAGAGAAATTGGCCAAAATGAAAAATCTGTTGCAATATTGGGCGAAAAATAATGCAAGCCGTATCCTAAAATTGGCCCCTCGTATCCAAGCCGTATCTTGCCGTATCCCGTACCGATATCCGTATCGAACCGTATCGGTACGGGTACCACAAGTAATTTGCAGTATCCGTGTATCATAGGTAAAAACAATTACGGGTCAAATTTCAAATTTTGATTCATCATAAATATTGGGAACTTTAATAAAGAAAATAGTTAACCGTTGGATGAAAATGACCCTTTTCCAACATGGTTTTGGTGATTCATCGTAGATTTTGAGAAATTGCCAAAAAAAAAAAAAAAACACTCTATATTATTAAATCTGGCTTTTTTAGTTTTGTGGGCCCCCAAATCACAATCCAAATTGTTTTGTCCTCTTTGAAAGGCTAAAATTAGCATGGAGGTCAAATGTCATATCTGGACTTATAATAGATCTTGAGAAGTTCAAGAAAAATGGTGAACTGTTGGCTCCATTAAGATTCACATTTGAAAATGGCAAACAATGAAAGTTACAATTTCCATTTGACTCAATTAAATATGAATAGGGGTATTCATTCATGGACCAGGCCAACCTGAGCCTGAGACTGACCTAGCCTGCTTTTGGCCTGAGCTTGGGCCTTCGGTGTTAGTACTCATGTTGGGCACGGATTTTCTTATTTGCTTTCTTTTATTTTAGTTTGAGGAAACTACGGAAAAAACCTCAATAAGACCCCATACGTCCGATAAGGATCTAGTAGGACGTTGGACACGAAAGGAGTACTCTTGCTGCTTTTCAGTTTTTTTTTTTTTGTTTGGTTTTGCGATATAGTCGATATTGACCTTATATTCGTATTCAGTAACTAAGGCAGTTACAGGTTGGAGGAAATTTGATTGATAAATTGGTCAATATCGACCATTATGACTAAGTTGTTATGGTCGATATCGACCATTTCTACTTTCTTGGTGATGGTCTCCTTGCTCGAATACTTGAGTAGCTCCTTCACGAGCACCAGATCACCGGTCACCGTCGCGGCAAACAGCGCCATTCCAATTCCAGAGATCCCCCAAAATCCCATTCCAATTCCAGAGATCTCCCAAAGTACCAAAACCTCCTCTCAGGCATATCTCGTCGGAATTCGAAGCCCAGTCCGACAGAGACAGAAAAACCGACTGAAAATGAGGGCTTGCAAGCCACACCATTGGAAGGTACCCACATCAGTATCACTCAATCAAACTCATCAACACCAAACACCCTTAAAAAAAAAAAAGAAAAAAAAAAAAAAAAAGAAAAAAAAGAAAAAACTAACCTCCCGTGTAGGATCCTACACTTGGAAACAATGTTGTGGAAGATCTCGAAGCGCGGATTGTAGATGAGAGACATGGCATCTCCTCTAAGTCCGCGCACCGAATGTTTGACGAAATGCATTTCGAAGAAATTGTACAGAAAAACGAGAAAAGCACCAGAATCCCCAAAACATAGCTGGATACGGGGATCATCAAAGTCGCTTGCAACAACAAATCAGATACCGAAACAGACGCATTTGAATGGGATTTTGGGAACTCCATTTCCGCGGAATTTGATAAATCTGACATGTAGAAACTCAACCAGAGAGAGCTGCTCAAGTATTTGGGAAATGTGAGCATCGCGAAGAAGAATTAAGGTTAGATGTGCCACAGAACTGGTCGATATCGACCATTTCATTAAACAAATAAAAATAAATAAAATGAGCCCAGGGGACCTCTCCGGTCTCCAACACTAAATCCTGGGTCATCAACGATCCATGGGGGTCCTTAGGGGCTTTTTCCGGTAGTTTTCTTTTTTAGTTTTGTAGGGCTCGATACATAGCTAACTTAAATATTTTCCATTTTTTTTTCGAAAATCAAATTTAAATATTAATTTTATTCATAGCAGCATAAATTAAGAATAGATATCAACTTTATTAATGTTAGCTTCTTTGAAGAAAACCTCAAAAAAGATTTTAAAATGTAATTCAGCTGAAAAAAGTGGATCTCAAGTGTTTTTGTGTGGGTTTAGCCCGAGAATAGTCCTGCATGGACCATTTTAAGATTTTTTAATTGTTGCCACTAAATATAGCTATCAACACTTCGAAATTTTCCTTTTTTTTTTTTACAAAAATAAAAAATAAAAAATTAATTGTATTCATAGCAGCATAAATTAAGAGTAGATGTCAACTTTATTAATGTTAGCTTCTTTGAAGAAAACCTCAAAAAAGATTTTAAAATGTAATTTAGAAATGAAAAAAGTGAAAAAGGATCTCAAGTGTGTTTGTGTGGGTTTAGCTGAACACCACCCTAGGGGATTAGTCATGTAATGTCAAAGATCTCAGAAATGCCCACATCACCAAAAAAAAATAAAAAAATAAAAAAATAATAGAATGAGAGAAAAAAGAAAGGAAAAGGATCTAAAGAAAATTAACTTTATGACAAAGTACAAAGAGAGAACAGAAAACATTCCTTTAATCATTCACCCACATAGGCCATAAGCATAATAATTTTTCCTTTGATCATTAATTAGATAACAATGCTCCACATTTCTCATTTTTTCTACTTTTTTAATAACTAATATAATAGCCAACAATTGAAGAAAAGGATTCAACCATATATATATATATATATATATATATGGGAAATATTCATGTGCATCCATTTCTCAGCATGTTATGGTGAGGGACAACAAAGTAGGGTTGACTTTATAACACATCCGAACTATCCACACACATGGACCCCCCTTAAATACACTAGACCCATTGAATTTTCATATATCCAAATGGATTGGACCGTTGGATCGAAGGTCAAATCTTTTTCTTTAATATAAAGTAATTAAATTTGTGGGCCATGGATGAAGGGGTTATAGGCATGGAACTGACCCCAAATTTGATATATGGTCTTATCCAAGATGTCTCTTCCCATCCCCCACAAGTCCCATGATTAGTGGGTCCCTAGGTGGGCCACATTAAGTTTGTCAAATATATATATATATATATATATAAAGTTTTTGTCATAGCATAAAATTAGGAAAAGTTGTCAACTTGAACCTTTTTCATTGAAGAAAACCTCAAAAAAGATTTACAATCTAATACAACCATGGAAAAAAGTGAAAAAGGAACTCAAGAGAGCTAAATTTATGAAAAAATACAGGGAGAACAGAAAACACAGTGAGGAAAGCCCTGTTCCCCTTCCAGAGGCATTAAGGAATCCCTTGAATCTGCAGATTCCTCACCTATTATTGAACATGCCACAACGGGAGAATAGAAAACATGCCTTCAAAATAACATTTTGTATTCACAAATCTATAAGCAAAAAAACCTTTATGCAGAACTAGATTTATCAAATTCAGTGCACTTGGATGTAAGTAAAGTAGAACTAAAGAACAAACATGTTCTGCACTGCCACCCCATGGTTCACAGAATCTATGACAACATAAAAAAAAAAAAAACACGAAATGATAAGTAACTGCTACCAATATCCACATCCAAGTACAGACAACTACTTTAGCTGTAAACTGTAAAGCAGGTTCATAAGTATGAATAAGATGGTATTTTTGTCTAAAAGGGTGGTGCTTTCCCCACTTGCGAACTCGATATTACAAATATTGGCACAAGAAATTGAATATTCATTCAGTTCTCTCAAGAAACTACTACACTTGATGTAAGTTACAGTTCAACCAAAATACAACTTAAAGCAACGACAATGTATGCTATCAAAGTGACTAAAAAATAACTATTTCTTAATAAAGTTTAAGAAACAATTGGCCAATCAGCTCAGTTAGATCATCATGCTAATTACGCGGAGGCTGCAAGACCTGCATGGGCCATTCAAGGAGGTTTTTTACCCTTTAACCATAGTTAACAACCCTTCACACTTTCCAAATTTTTTTCCTATTAATAATGAGTATAGTAGCCAAAATGTTCAAAACTGATCAAATCTTAAATATTAATTTTACCCATATCATAAGTTAAGAATAGCTATCAATTTTATTAATATATTAGCTTCTTTGAAGAAAACCTAATAAAAGATTTAAAAAAGTAATACAACCATGGGAACAGAGGACAAGGATCTGAAGAAAGTTATAGCTTCATGACAGACTACGAAGAGAGAACAGAATGCCTTTAATCATTGACCTACGATAATATTTTTGCCTTTGCCTTTGAACGTTTATTAGCTAACATTGCTCAACATTTTTCATTTTTTTTTTATACTTTTTAATAACGAGCATAATAGCTAAGAATTAGAAAAAAAATTAACCCTAAGTATTTGTTTAAGTCATAGCATAAAATTAGAAAAAGTTGTCAACTTGAATTTATCATTGAAGAAAATCTCAAAAAAGATTTAGAATCTAATACAACCATGGAAAATGAGAAAATGATCTAAAGAAAATTAAATTTATGACAAACCACAGGGAGAACGAACAACCCAATGAGGAAAGCCTTGTCCCAGAGGCAGTTGCATATGAGGAATCCTCAAATCTGCGGATTGCACACCTCTCAGCAAACATGCAACAAAAGGAGAACAGAAAACAGAAAACACAACTCCAAAACAACATTGAGACTGATCATGGTTGTATCCACAACAAACCTATGAGCAGGAAGCCTCTGAACTAGATTTCTCAATTGAGTTCACTTATCTGTAAGAAAGGAAATAACAACAAATGAAACGAGAAGCAATTGCTCCCAATATCCACATCCAAGTACAGACAGCTATTTTAGCCATAAACTGTAGAGCAGGTTTCATTAGTAAGAATTAGGTAGCATTCTTGCCTAAAAGGGTTGTGCTTTCCCCACTTTTGAACTCAATATTACAATTGTTGGCACAAGAAATTAAATATTCAGTCAGTTCTCACAAAAAACCAATACATTTGACGTAAGTTAAAAGATAAAGAGTTCAGCCAAAATACAACCTAAAGCAAATGCGAAGTATGCAATCAAAAATAAATTGCCAAACAAATGTAATGCAACCAGCAGACTAAAATGCAGTGGATATAAAGGTAAGTATGCTGTCTGAGAAACAGACCACCACCAGTCCAAGTATCAGTTCTTAGAGTCTGGTATTTTGCACTAACATTTTCAAAACGTCACAAGAAAGTAATTTGGCAAGTAAGCGAATTAGCGTAATATAGAACATAGAAGATTTTATGGGAAAAATTCTTTTAGATGGCCCGTGCACGAAAAAGGATCTCGTAGTTCAAGTGCACTAAAAAAGCCCTCCCGCCAATTTTAACTTCTTATTTTTTTTACCCTTCTGACTGAGGGACGATATCGGTCGCTTGTTGCAATTAAGCAACTATATCTGCACTAGTGTCTTCTTCTTCCTCTTCGTTCTTCCTCTCCTCGTTCCTCTTTCTCCACCTCCCTCCATTCTCAACATAAACCCGCAAAAAACACTACCACAACAATTTCCCCCTCCATCCTTCCCCACTTAATAAGCATATTCTTCTGTCACACCTATCATGGAACGAAGGAGTCAATGACTCAATAACAATAAGCCTACTTTCGATTCCGAGAATTCATTGTCTATTGTATTTATTCTAATTTATATATGAAGTTTTTGCAGGGGAACCAAGAGGAAAAATACAATAATATTCTCAAATATCAGGAAAGCCAATAGAACAAAGATGCCGGAACCAACAAATTATCATAAAATAGGCAACTATGCAAATATAAATACGAATCCATAACAACTTCTGAATAGCCCGTTTCTTAAAAATCAGTATGTTGAGTAACTGATTTCTATCCTCTCTAGCTAGAAAACTAGAGATATTCACTCCGTTAAAAGGATAATGACGAGCTGGGTGGGACATGAGCAGATACAGTAGCTCTGCACAGATGCAGAACTTATGAATATATTTGATTTGATCAATATATGGTTAATTCTTTTTCTCCCTATAAATAATTGAGAATAAATTAATAACCGATTTTAAAACTTTCATCACATATGATTTGCATCAGAACATATGTAGAATGGAGTCTCTAAATCTCAATTAAAGGCACATAGATAGAAACTAAAAGCTTAAAATTTCATACATTCAATTGTGTTCAACTTTCTTTTCCACTTCAGCTCAGTCAAAAACTCTGACCCTCTGATACTCCTCCCTGGCAATTGCCTCTTCCATCACCTCCTCCGGGTTCACCACTCCACCATTGTCAAGAAAAATATTCAACAGATTCTTTGAAAACCCGCTAAAATAGGAACACCCCTTCTCTCTCCCTGCCATCGGAGGCCTCATCCAATATGACGCTAAGTCATTCATGTTCCAAAACACAATCTCCGGCACCGATGACCCGTAACCCTTCTCCTGGTACTTTTTATGGATAGCATGATAATCCGTCTCCCATGAATTCATTGCCTTTTCAAACCCCATATCACTGAAAACAAACACCCTCTTCACCATCTTCTCCGCCTCCAATTTTGAAGCAACAGCAACATCAAGGATTCTATCAAACACCTTCCGGAAATCAATGTTCATCTCCCATTCCATCCTCTTAATGAATTCGACCTTCTCCTGCAATGTTTTCCCCTGAATTCTATGCAGCTGTGGGTTTTGGCTGAAGTTTATGACATTCCCTCTCCATGGCTCTTCGCTCTCAGTTCAGAAGTCAAGAGCCCAAGTGCCACACAGACCTCCATACGTGTCGCAGCCATGCTCCTAGAGAATTCACCGACTTTCCCAGCAATGGTCTTAGAGCAAAAGAGATTCTTTCTCCCAGAGCCATTCATGCACCAAGAGACATCACAGACTGAGAGACAGTTACTCAGTTTTCCCTTCTTGGACCGATCCTCAACCATTCTCTTCCATTGCAACTCCTTGACGTCGTCAATGTTGGTATATGAGAGGATCTCATGAGGAAGCAGGTCTTCCTCGGCGTTCTTTGCCTCCCACTCTTCTAGTTTAGCAAGAAAGTCGAAAAACAATTCTGGTTCATACTTCTCTGATAAGTCCATGTATCCCTCGTTTAGTTCAGCAAGAAACTCCAAAAATCTTTCTGGTTCAAGCTTCTCAAGGGCGTTATTGTATGTCTTCCTGACGACAGAGGCCACGCGTTCATAAATATAAAGCATGTGTAAGTTCCTCAATTCATCTGGGAAGCGAAGGAATTCGTCAAGAGGAGCAAGAATCTCCTTCGTCAGCCTGTCGCAGACTCTGTAGGAGTAATCCGCCTCCTCAATCTCGGCGTAGGAAGGGTCTGATTCTCGGGGGAAAACCCGCTTGGCAATGCTTTCGCGCAGCAGAGTGGAGCGCTCAAATGAATAACTTAGCCACTTTGCAATATTCCTGGGGTCAAATGACTTACTTACCCACTTTGCAGAGAGCCCAATCTTCCTAAACTCGCCCGAATTCATGAACCCAATATCGGATTTCAGCGACTGGGCTAAGAAATCAGAGATCTTGTCATAGAGGAACCTGTAATTCGAGTCGGAATTGTACCATTCCACGACTCTCTTGGCCGTCTTCTCCTTCGGGAAGAGGATGTCGAGAAGAAAATGCATGTAGCCGATTTCGGCAAACCACCTCACGTTCAAAGCCAGGGTTTTAGGATGGTTTTGGTGGAGCCACAAAACCACCGTGAAGCTGGCTAACTCGTCGGGATCTATGTGGTCAACCATGTCACCGTGGTCTGAGTTCATCCCCAGACGGAGGATGAGCTTGAGGGTGGTGAGAGGGTTGTGGGCCCAAGCACGCCATAGCAGCTCTCTCACCGTCTTTGATGGGGCGTAGGGCACCATGTTGAAGAAATCCAGACAGGGGTTTCCCGACGATTGGAACGTCAGAGAGACGTTTTCCGTGAGCCCCGTCGGCGTTTTTGGTACCCCCATTTGGTTGTTATTAAAGGGGGTAGTCATTTCATCTCTGAAATTGCAGACTGGAAGATGGTTTTGGGATGTTGTAGGACTAGGAGGAGGCATTGTGTATTCTGAAGAAGAAGAGAAGACTCTTTTGGGAAATTTACATGTTGTCGAGAGGATTCGTCTTAGGATTGACCGGAAGGGAGAAAGATAATTCATGGTGATGATGTGAGGATTTTTTTTATTTTTTTATTTTTATTCTCCTTTTCTATTTAAGGAGGAGGATTTTAATTAAAGATTTCTCTTTCATATTTCTACTCTTCACGTAAATGAAGTCTTGCTTGCTAAGCAAGGAATTAGCAAAATCAAATCTTTGCAAGAAAAAGTTCATATGACAGAATAATAATAATAATAATAATAATAATAGTCGTTTTAGAGAGAAGAACAAGAATACGAATAACAATAAGCATTATCTTAATTCCAAGTCAAAAAACAATCCTAGAGGGAAAGAACATTTTAAGAAACTAAGGGCCTGTTTGGCATTTGTTTCTAATTTTATGCTCGAATTAAGTTGTGCCGAGTTTATACTTTATAGAACTTGAACTTGTTTGGCAATATTTTATTAAATTCCTCTACTAAAAATATGTTGTACGGAACTTATTTTGTAACATTATAAAAGTTTTACTCCAATGATCAAACATATGATATACAATGTGGGACCCCACCTTTTATTATTTGCAATACTATTATTATCATATACGAGACTCACTTGTAGAAGTTACAACGTGGTACCCGCCTTTAAAAATTAAATCATGGATACCATATCCATTGGATTTATAATGTGGGATCACCTTTATAGGAATTATAATGTGGGTCAACTTTTTATACATGTAAATATAAATCCACCTTTAGAAATTAGAATATAAGCTCATATTCATAGGATTTACAATGTGGATTCACATTTTGTAAACGAGACCATGTGACCCATATTTAAGAATCACAAAGTTGAGCCACATTTTTATAATATTTGTAGACACATGGCCCTCCTTTAGAAATTAGATTGTGGTGCCCACCTTTAAAAATTAGAACATGGGGGTAGTACAATTATAAAATCTACAATGTGGGCCCACCTTTATAGGAATTATAATGTGGGTTCATACTTTTTGTTAATCGTGAACACGGGACCTACCTTTAAAAAATTACAAAGTAGTACTCACATTTAGAAATCCAAACATGGGGTCATCATTAAAATGTGGGGCCATACTTTTTGTTAATTGTGAATACGGGACTCACCTTTAAAAAATTACAATATGGTACCTACATTTAGAAATCTGAAAATAGGGCCACCATTGAAATATGATTGTTGACATGGGACCTACTTAGAGAAATTACAACGTGATGCCAACCTTTATAAATGATTTATAATGTAGTCCCACCATTATAAAATTATAATAGGGGCCCACCATTTGTGATTGTGACCATGTGAACCAACTCTAGGAATTATAAAGTGGAGCCACCTCCTTTGGGATTGTGAACGTGGGGCCTATATTTAGGATAAGTGATATGATTTTAAAAGGCAAGAGATAAGAAAGAAACAATTGTCCCATCAAGTTGTTTCTTAAAAAAATAAAGTTTTTTTGTTCCGACTTTCTTATGCTAGTCGGTTAAGATCTTGAGATTCTTTCCCATGAAAACAAAATTCCGAATAATCATTTAGTACCCTTATCTCGTGGGAACATGGGAACATCCAAATGGCATGATGCCAAATGCACCCTAAAAGGCCCAATATTTTCTGAGGTCTAGACCTTTCTTGTGTGGGCCTCATTGTAGAGTATCACCGAACACCCATAAATATTATGAATACTTTTAAGCCTTATTATAAACCAGACAAAGGGTAGATTTTTTTATTTTTCAATTTTTCAAACACTATAATGTTATGAACTTAGTGGGGTCACTTAAAAAACAATCTAAACCATTAAAATACATGTGGCCTCTAAATGTTTTAGGTCTAAATTTTTTAAAGAGTAAGCCACACTAAGTACTTCTTTTAGACAATTGAAAAATCAAGAAAGTGCTTAGCATAACATCTAACGTTGCAACAAGTGGATGGATAGTTAATTGTTACATTTTTTTCTTCTAATTCTGTACTTTTTTGAATCGATCATCATCAAAATGACTTGGATGAATAATTATCTTATTTACTATTATACCTTTTATTTGGAACTAAACTTAATAGTTATTATTTTGCATTAGCTTAATCTAATTTAATGATTCTATTTCAGTGCATTAAGATACGATGATATTTATGTAAAAATATAGTTGTGCCCCTTGTCCCTTACTCTCATTAGATGTATATATTAATAAGATAAATCTTTAAAGATTTATTTCTTCTTTATATGTTTGTTTTTCTATTAGATTTATTTTCTTTCTAATAACATTTATCTATATTTTAATTTTTAGGCCCAGGCTTAGCATGAGCCTTTGTTTCTAGTATTAAATCACTTCAGTATGACTACTATATGCAGGACTCCATTGGGTCAATCATTCTTATTTCTCTCTTTTTTGTTGTTTTCTTAATAAACTTTTCTGAATCTTCAAAGATGATATATTTTGGCTTTAATACTTTCCTATATTATAACATAAATCACTTTCTTATCCTTAAACAAGATGAGAATCTAAGGAGTAATTTCATGCATTTTGAGAAATTTTCACTTAATATATATTAAAGCGATATGATTTGTTTTGCCACGTAGGAGTGATGCATATTCATATAACCATGCCAGAATATCTCAATAGGGCCCATAGATTGGGTTTCTAAAATTTCCTATCTTCATTCCTATAGAAGGTGATCCTTATCTAGACTAGATGAAAGACAACCATTCACTTAACTAAATTTAAATCATTAAAATTATCCTCATCTTTCTTCATTTAGTTTCCATGTCAATGCTCATCTTCAAACTAAGTTCAAATCATTAAAATCCTCCTCATCTCTCTTAATTTTGTTTCCATGTCGATGGCCATATTCAAATCTTTTAAATTTATTGGGACCTGTGGAAAGGTGATCTTTGAATATCTGCGTTACCAAACCTTTCGGATGACCAAGACAGTGGCCTGGTCTTTCTTATAAACTTTTTCTAATTTTGAAGATCCTAACTTTCCAGTATTATAACATAAATTACTATATTATAACTTAAATATCATATTTGATTAGAAGGAGAAGAATCAACATGACAGCGGATGAAAGTTCACTTTACTACACTACAATGTAATTTAGGATGATGGACTAGGCAATCATTTACCATCCAAGAGAAAACTCTTTGATTATATTAGCAAATCTTATTTTTGAATTCTCATGACTAAATATTGAAGAAATAAATAGGTTTTATATATATAAAAAAAATGAATACAAATTGTTTTCGTACAGTTAGGAGCTCTCCATGAATAAATGAGATTGAGTTCGAAGCCCTTGCTTATGAACTTCACTCAATCTGCTCCTTGGCCAACGCTCTTTGGTCTTGGCTACTTTGTCCTTGTGGTGGTACCCTGTCTGCTCCCTCTTCAGCTACAACTAGGGGTGTATACGGATCGGATTGTTGCGGATTAGGCCAAATCCATCACTAATCCGTTACCTACAGATTGATGGATTTTGAATCCGTCACTAATCCATGACTATTAAAAACCGATCCGATCATATCCGATTCGTAGAGGATCGGATTGGATTAATCTGTTGAATCTAATGTTAAAGAAAGAGATCCAACAATCCAAAAAAAATATATAAATTACAAATATATTTAGACCCCGTAAGTTTAAACCTCTTAACTTATATTTAGACTCCTTCATGGGGTTTTTTTTCTTCTTCTTCTTTTTTTTTTTTTTTTTTTTATGTTTAATGTAAACGGATCAGATCGGATTAAATCCTCAGATTGAGGGTGCCCCATCACCGATCCGTTGCTAATGGATTACAAGATTTTCAATCCGATACCAATCCGTTTACCTTCGGTTCGGTTAAAAATTCACGGATCGGATTGGATCAGTTTTACGGATCGGCGGATTTTTTATGCACCCCTAGCTGCAGCTATTTGGGAAGCTAATGCGTGTCAAGGTAATTCTTGAGGATCGCATCATAGATATGATTACTTCTCAATCTTCAACAAAGGTTTCAATATACAATCATCCTATTCTGGTTTTTCTAGGTATGGCCTAATCTTTTGCTTTTGCTATGTTTAGCTCTGTTGCTTTTCTTGTTTTTCCTTTTTGGCCTTGGGGTTTTTGCCCTTCTCGTCTTTGCTTTTTGGCCTTGGGGTTTTTGCCCATTGTAGGCCTTATCTTTTGCTTTTGCCATGTTTAGCTCTGTTGCTTTTTTGTTGTAGCCTTCTTGGCCTTGGGGGCTTTTTATGCCCTTTGTATCTTCTCCCTCTTTCTTAATACAATTTACCAATTAGCAAAAAAAACTTCACTCAAAATAAAAAAGAGTTATGGAGATAAATATACAAATTTAACATTGACCTATTTACACTGTTTAATTGATTATGTATGTAGAAAACATTGCTATGTTCACATAGCATCAATCAAATGACTAGCACAGTAATCCGTGCTCAGCACGGTATCTTCATGCATTACTAAATAAATAATCATACATTAAAAATGTTATGAAAGTACCTCTTTTTCATAGAGCAAATTGCATAAAATGAAAATAGAAAAATTCTGGCAAAGAGAGAATAGAAAAGATGGGATAGAAGAGAATTTTTATATAAAGGAAAAACTGAAACTTTAAAAACTGGAGAGTAGATGTGAGGGGTTTGATGAGACAGTTATCAGTGGGTAGTTGTATGAGATAAATAGTGGAAAAAAAAATGTAGAACATTTGAAAAAAGAAAAAAAGGCATAACCGCCTGTCAAAATTAAAACTGTCGGTCAAAATTAAATCCAAAACCTTCTAGCTTAACATATTATAATTGAAAGCCCTCTAGTTCGGTAGAAATTTTAGACGTATGGCATGTTCTTATGTGATGAGTCGATTTGATTAGAATAATAAGGATGGAGCAACTGAGGCCTCATTTGGCATTGTGTTTTTGCTACTTTTGATTCTGAACTGAATAAATGAGGTATGTTGGTCATAAAATTTAAGACAGATTTTGTCAGTAAACTAAAATCAAACGAAGGAGAAATTTGGAAGATTTCGTTTTTTTTTTTTTTTAAACATATTTGATTTATTCAAGAAAGATGGTTATATGCTACTTCATTCGTAATACGAGGACAATCACAATCTGAACTTAAAACATATTTTTGTGAGAGCATGAGTGACTAAAAATAGGACAAGGATCTAAAGAAAATTATAGCTTTATGACAAACTACAAAAGAGAAAAGAATGCCTTAAATCAATTGACCTGCATGGGCCATTACGATAATATTTTTGCCTTTGAACATTTATTAGCTAACATTGCTCCACATTTAAATTTTTTTTATACCTTTTAATAATGAGCATAATAGCTAAGAATTAAAAAAAAATAAAAATTCAACCATAAGTATTCCGTTTATTCATAGCATAAAATTAGAAAAAGTTGTCAACTTGAATTTATTAATTGAAGAAAATCTCAAAAAAGATTTAGAATCTAATACAACCATGGAAAAAGGGAAAATGATCTAAAGAAAATTAAATTTATGACAAACAACAGGAGAACAAACAACCCAACGAGGAAAGCGTTGTTGGAGAGGCAAGGAGGAATCCTCAAATTTGAAGATTACACACCCCTCAGCGAATGTGCCACAAATGGAGAACAGAAAACATACCTCAAAAACAACATTGAGAGTGATTATGGTTGTATCCACAAACCTATGAGCAGGAAACCTCTTTGCCTAACTAGATTTCTCAAATTCAGCACACTTATATGTGAGAAAGGTAGAAGCTATTATGTTCTGCACTGCTGCCATGATGTGCCCCACTCTAGGTTTCCCTTGGTTGACAAAATCTATGACAACACAAAAAAATTGAAGTATAGAAAAGAAAGAAAAACAAATGAAATGAGAAGCAATAGCTCCCAATATCCACAACTAAGTACAGACAGCTATTTTAGCATTCAGAGCTATTTTAGCCATAAACAGTAGAGCAGGTTTCGCAAGTAAGAATAAGGCACAGTATTCTTGTCTAAAAAGGGTTGTGCATTCCCTAGTTTTGAACTCAATATTACAAATGTTGGCACAAGAACTTAAATATTCAGTCAGTTCTCTCAAGAAACTAGAACACTTGATGTAAGTTCAAAGTTAAACGTTCAGCCAAAATACAACCTAAAGCAAATGTGAAGTATGCTATAAAAAATAAATTTCCATACAATTTTAATGTAACTAACAAACAAAAATGCAGTGGATATAAAAGTATGTATGCTGTCTGAGAAAAAGACCACGACCAGCCCATGTATCAGTTCGAGTTAGTATTTTGCACTTATATTTCCAAAACGTCACAGGGAAGTAAATATGGCAAGTAAGTTTAATATAGAACAAAATTACATCAATACAAAAATAAGAGGAAGTAACTATACCCATTAAATAGAAAGAAAGCAATAAAATAAACATTCAGAGTTCCAATAAACACATTACATAAGCAATGGAAACACAACAAAGATGAAAAATGGAGAATGAACGAACAAAAACTAAAGAAAACCAAGGGGGTTATAACTCCTGTGGCTGTAACTGAGATTGGATATCTATCTCAACAGAAAATGGTAGAATACAGAACAAAATCAGAAGCTGCTTACCTCTACCAGCATTCATGGTCCTTCAGCACCAAGCTGAAAGTATGCAGTTGCAAGTACTACAATAATAGTAGAAACTATGAGAACGATGAAAACTATGAAGAGAATGTAGACAAAGTGTTTTGTGGTTTGTTAGAATGTTCTGATGAAAAAAAAAAAAAAAAAAAACAAAAAACAAAAAAACATATTAAATACTGTTATTTCAGTTGTAATTTTCTGCTTACACTTACATCATCCCTTCAGAAGGGGGCCAATGCATGATCTTTCTCTGAAAGAAGCAAACATCTACAAAGAAACATTCACATCATTTCTAGAAAGGATCAGAAACATTTACATCATTTCTAGAAGGGATTAGCGAACCTATTATGTCTTATTTAGCACCAAGAAGAAAGAGTCCTAGATAATAATAATGAAATCATTCACATCCGATTAACAGACTCAAGATAGACAGAAACATAAAGAAGAGTAACAAGAGACCATATGAGAAAAGCTGCATTGGGAGCCCATATTTGAGAAACAAGAAAGGAGAATAACATGAAAAAAATATTCATTAACAGAAAACAAAAGGCAGAATAAAGGAAATAAACAATCACCCTTCTCCAGAAACCTAGCAAACCCACCTACTTCACTGTTGAGGCAGCTGAGAAATTGCGAATGGACTTCCATTTAAGGATTCAGTTGCATCTTCAATTTCAACAGTCATACACAAGCAATTACTATAAGTCAAATTTGGTGTCTTGACAATAACTACAAACACATGAGGAGTAGCATTACATGGCATGTTCCAAACATTTTGTACGATCTGAAGAAATCAATCCTTCTTGCACCAATAACTGAAGTACCTAAGGTGGTCTAGCCGTAGCAAAACTTAGATGACTAATTGATCAAATTAATGAGAGGGTGATGAGATAACTCAGAAGGCTATAAAGCAATCATCACAGTTGAACACTTGAACTCATTCACCAAATTAGAGTTGATCAGAGCTCCTACCAAGCTGGCATGTGATATGCTTATCACCTTCATAGAAGGTGAGCAAGAAACAAAGTGCCTTTTTAAGATGTTAAAAATCAAGACTTGCTGAGTTTAGTCATGTAGTAAATTTTCCATAGCATGCCTATTGAAAGAGGTGCCTCCATGTTTTTCAGAATGGAACCTACTACAATAAAACACATCCCCTGACACCTGAATATTGCCTGACAGAGATAAAATTTTTGACCATAAATCTCTATAATAATGGGGCAGTTGATCTCCATAATACCTGGATAAGGAATTTATCAACATTCTGTGATTCTTCTTCAGAAACTTATAGTTTTTTTTAAGACTTGAGAGTACGTACTGAAACTTTATCAGGCAATGTTGAGCTAGATTATCTGGATGGGCTGGGTTTCATGTGTGTTCTTTATCACGTTTTGACTACTCAATTCTTTCTTCCAATTTAGAAGGATCTTCATTTTAGTTGAAGCTTTTACATTTCGAGTGTTTGAGTATAAACATTGGGTTTAACAGTGCATTCCTTTTAAAAACAACTGAATGTTCTGCATAAAAAAGGATGCCAATGATTACCATTCAAAAAAAAAAAAAAAAAAAAAAAAAAAAAAAAGAAAGAGGAGGAAAGCTAATGGTTTAGGTCATATTCAATCCCTTGCTCATATATGTTCCCATTATAACTAACTCTGATCACATCAGTAAACTTGAAGCGACTCTAATCATCTATATAGTCTTGCAAGGGAACAAAGAGGGAAAATACAATAACATTCTCAAATCTCAGGAAAGCTGATAGAACAAAAATGCCAGAACCAACAAATATCATAAAATAGGCAACCATGCATATATAACTACGAATCCATAACAACTAAAGAATAGCCCGGTTCTTCGAAATCAATATATTGAGTAACTGATTTCTATCCCCTCCAGAAAACTACAGATGTGTGGGGTTATTTTACCAGCTCGGGACCTGACGCAGGTCGGTTGATCCGTCACGATCTCGGCTTCTTGGGGAGTTCCGCTTCGACTAAGGATTATCCGCCCAAGACTTGGGGATGCATTCCCATTGTGAAACGGGTGCCGATATCCACCTCTGCAGTGGTTAACCGGGTTCGGCATCTTGTCAATCAACAATTAATGAGGGCATGTCCCGGCTCAGGCGAGCGGGATGGGCGCCGAATACGGAAGAAGCGTGGACTTCATTCTGCCATCACATCAGCAATCATGTGAAAGATCGGGGTATGGTTTGACAGGATGGGACCTCTACCAACCTTCATTTATGGGAAAAGCATGGTCCGATGGGACCGTACGCCCACCAACCTCCACTCAAGAATGATCTGAGAACACCAGCATCTATAAATAGGCACAGCACAGAACGACGAAGGGGTAAGCAATACTAAGCCTTCTCTCCCTCTTCATTGACTCTCCCTTTGTTCAATAACAAGACTAACTTAGGCGTCGGAGTGCCTTCGGCTCTTCACAGCCAAGGCCTCTAACCCATCTCTCTTTCTCAGGTCAAGCGAACACTCCCCTCTATCAGAGGCTCTTCAGTAACCCCCATCAAAGCAAGTCCGTATTATTTTAGGCACTTACAATTGGCGCCGTCTGTGGGGATTTGATACAAAATGCCACCAAAAGCAAAAAAGATAGCTGAAACACTGCGAGCCATGCCAATGCCACGGTCGCCAGTGCTGCAAAGCGTGGCGCCGTCTGGTGCGCAACGAGAAAGGCCCTCAAGGCCGTCGTCGCCGGTACTGCGAGAAGTATTAATCTCACAGGGGCCCGCGGGGCGACAAGAAGCAGTGCTAGCATCCTTGCCACTAGCACCACAGGAGCAATCCCCTCGACAGAGGAGGGCGGGGAAAGAACCCCTTCTAGCGGCTCCTCCCCAGCGTGGCAGTCAGCCTCCCAAGCGTCCTCAGCGACGAACGGCTCCTCCCCAGCGAGGCAGTCAGCCTCCCAAGCGTCCTCAGCGACGGACGGCTCCTCCCCAGCGAGGCGGTCAGCCTCCCAAGCGTCCTCAGCGACGAACGGCCCCTGCCAGGCGAGATAATCAAGTTACCCAGCATCCTCCACGACAACCATCTCCTCCTCATAGAAAAAGAACCTCAAACGGGCCCCGTCTTCCAAGAGAGCCTCTGAGGGACAAATCTCCAACGGTCGTCAAATCTAGACGAGCCGAAGGAGGTGACCCCAACTACGATCCACTAGCCGAGGAGATTAGAGCACAAGATGCCATCATCCAGGAAAAGGAAGAGTTGATTCGCCAACTTCAGCAGCAGCTGCGAGCGGCGAATCAGGCTCCACCTTCTGTTGTTCATTCGGTCGGGCAGGATTTGAGGCGGGCCCTTGACAGCAAAAAACGTCATCACACCTACGAAGAAGGCTCCAGCAGTAGCCCTGGCGACACTCAAAAGAGGCCGAAGGCGCAAGATGAAGGTGGTGTGCCAGAATGGCTTGACCACCACATCAAGCAAACCATTCAGCAGAACATGGAGGTGGCTGGCTTCGCCCGCGACCGATCGAATGTCTACAGCTCCGGAGAGCTTGGCGCCTCCCCATTCTCATGGGAAATAAGAAATTTCCCCCTCCCCGAAAAGTTCAGCATCCCGAGATTCACCCTCTATGATGGAACCTCGGATCCTGCAGCCCACCTCAGACACTTCACCCAGCGGATGTCGGTATGGGGCGACATTGGGCACTTAAACTGCAGGGTGTTCTCTTCCAGCCTGGGCGATCTCCCTCTCCGGTGGTTCTGTGCCCTCCCAGGAGGATCGATCTTAGGCTGGAGGCAACTCACGGGCTCCTTCCTGGAAAAGTTTCAGGCACATCGGGTCATTCCAAAAACCAACCAGGACCTGATGGCTATGAGAATGAGGAGGGACGAGAATGTAACTCGATTCGCCAAAAGGTTCTGGACCATCTATAGCCAGATCGAAGATGCAAACGAACAGCTGGCTGTAATGTGTTTTAAGGAGGCCTTATTGCCAGGCACTGAACTCCGCAGAGAGCTTGTTCGATATCCTGTGGGCACAATGAAAGCGCTCATGACCCGGGTGAACCAGTTCGTCGAGCAGGAGGAAGACGAAACCAGGGCCCGAGAAAACTTTGGCCTCAAACTCCAAGATGGACGTTTCGAGGATCGGCCCCCCCAAAAGGACAAGAAGCCATTCCGCAAGGAGGAAAGAAGCCGTTAGAAGACCCCAGCAAGTCCGATGATAGCCCCACGCTCCACCTCGGAGGGAAGGATGAAGAACAGACCACCATCAGAAGCATACAGGGCGGTTAATACTGTTTTCAAGGAGCCCATCTACAGGATCCTCACCAAAATCAAGACGCAGCCATTCTTCTCACCGCCCCAGCCAATGAAGGGCGATCCCTCTGCTCGGGATCCAAATAAATTTTGTTCGTATCACTGGCAGAAAGGGCATATGACGGAGGACTGTGTGTCCCTTAAATCCTACCTTGAAAAGCTCGTCAAAGAGGGACGCCTCAAGGAATATGTAAAGGAAGAGAGCGGCCATGATAGCCGTTCCCGGCAGCGCCGAGGTGACGAAGATAACGATGAGACCGCAGGGATCATAAACGTTATCCATCTGGCGCCCGCGGCGGCAGGGATCAACCAGGCACGTGCCGAAGCCAGGAGGGCTTCCCACAATAGGCAGGTGCTCACGGCCGAGCTGGAGCCAGCAGCAAAAAAAGCTCGGGCTGACAAGCCCCGGATCTGGTTCTCGGACCACGACCTCCACGGAGTCCGCTCCCCTCACAATGATCCCTTGGTGCTCACCCTGAGGCTCGAGAATTTCATGGTCAAAAGGGTACTCATAGATCCTGGCAGCTCGTCGGAGATCCTTTATTTCGACTGCTTTAGAAAACTGGGCCTCAAGGCAGAGGACCTGCAAGAATCTCGCACCCCTCTCGTGGGGTTCAGTTCAAAGCCAGTTTACCCTAAAGGGAAAGTCTCCCTGAGGATCCAAGTCGGAGGAGCCAGCAGGCAAGCTGACTTTCTAGTGGTGGATGTGCCATCACCCTACAATGCAATTCTGGGAAGGAGTTGGCTGCACAGCATGGAAGCCGTACCCTCCACCCATCACCAGAAGCTGAAATTTCCGCTGGAGGACAAGAACGGCAGGGTCGAGATAATCACAGTCGGAGGTGACCAAGAGATGGCCAAGCAATGCTTGATGGCCGTTGTCTTTGGAGAAAAGGAGCCCCACGTACACATGGCCGAGCTGGAAGCAAATGCAGAGGACTACGGCCGAACTCCCGAACAAAAGAGTACCGAGGACCTGGCTGAGGTCAGAATCGACCCCCAAGACCCCGAAAGGTTTTTCTTACTTGGCAGCCAGCTTACCGAGTCCGAGAGGGCCGAGCTCCTCGACTTCCTGTTGTTGAACAAGGAGGTGTTCGCCTGGACTCCATACGAAATGCCCGGCATCGACCCGGAAATCATTAGTCACAAACTGAACGTGGATCCAAGACACAAACCAGTCATCCAGAAGGCGCGGCGGTCAGGTACCCAGCAAGCTGAAGCGGTGGTGGAAGAGGTTGACAAACTCCTGGAGGCAGGAGCAATAAGGGAAGTCCACTACCCCGAATGGCTCGCCAATACTGTGGTGGTCAAAAAGAAGAGCGGGAAGTGGAGAGTCTGTGTTGATTTCACCGATCTCAACAGATTTTGTCCCAAAGATAGTTTTCCACTCCCCAAGATCGACCAGCTGATCGATGCCACCGCAGGACATGATAGGATGAGCTTCCTTGATGCTTATCGGGGGTACTACCAGATCCCGATGTATGGGCCGGACGAGGAAAAAACAGCATTTATATCACCCAGAGGCGTCTATTGCTACAAAGTGATGCCTTTCGGGTTAAAGAATGCAGGGGCGACCTACCAGCGGTTGGTCACAAAAATGTTCCAAGCCCACCTCGGCAGATCCGTGGAAGTGTACGTTGACGACATGGTCGTCAAGTCCAAAAAGTCAGAAGACCACCTGGCCGACCTCAGACAAGTCTTCGAAATCCTGAAGGCATTCGGACTGAAGCTAAATGCGTCGAAATGCGCCTTCGGAGTCGGCTCTGGCAAATTCTTGGGGAGCTTGGTCACTAGACGAGGAATCGAGGCTGATCCAGAACAGATCTCGGCAATACAAGCGGTCCAGAGCCCGACCACAACAAAGCAGGTACAGAAGCTCACTGGAATGGCAGCCACGCTCAACCGCTTCATAAGCCGCGCCTCGGACAAGTGCCTCCCTTTCTTCCGACTCTTGAAAAAGAGTTCAAGATTTCAGTGGACCCCGGAGTGCGACCAGGCTCTTCAGAGGCTCAAGGAATATTTGTCCTCAGCCCCCATATTGTCCACACCGCTGCAGGGCGAAGTACTCTACTTGTACCTAGCAGTCTCGGACCACGCCGTGAGCTCGGTACTGATAAGAGAGGAAGAAGGGCACCAAAAGCCGATCTATTATACGAGCAAAACCCTGCTTGACCCCGAAACCAGGTACCTGCCGCTGGAAAAGCTCGCGCTGGCCCTCATCAGCGCCTCTCGCAAGCTCTCCCATTACTTCCAGACGTATACCATAGTGGTTGTTACGGAGCATCCGCTTAAATCCCTCTTCAGGAAGGCAGATTTCTCTGGGAGAATTTCAAAATGGGCCGTCGAACTGGGACAGTATGATATACGCTATCAGCCCAGGACGGCGATCAAGGCTCAAGTCTTGGCGGACTTTCTTGTTGAATTCACTTCCCCGAGTTCGGCACCGACCACCTCGACTACCGAACTGGTGGGCAATATCGAGGATGATGTCGCAGGAGATGAGACCACCGAAGACGAACATCAATCCTGGAAGCAATTCCTTGGCACAGCATGGAAAGTCTTCGTAGACGGATCATCAACAACGAGAAGGTCCGGCATCGGCATAGTGCTCCAATCCCCAGAGGGTCTCGTCATCGAACAGGCGTTGACGCTCGGCTTTAAAGCGTCCAATAACGAAGCTGAATATGAAGCGCTAATCATTAGATTAAACAGCGCCAAGGCCTTAGGAGCAAAACAGCTGGCAGTTTTCAGCGACTCTCAGTTAGTAACAAGCCAACTCAGTGGAGACTACCGAGCTCGCGACGAAAGGATGGCCGCTTATGTAGCCCGCACAAAACAACTTCTCTCTCAATTCCAAAAAGTTGAAGTCAGGCAAATCGGCAGGGAATCAAACTCCCACGCCGACGCCCTTGCTAGCCTGGGATCAGCTGTTGAAGCTGGCTGGAAGAGAACCATCGAAGTAGGAATACTGGAATCACCAAGTATAGAACTCGCTCCAGTTCGGCTCATCTTATACGCCGGTCTCGGTCCCAGCTGAATGGACCCAATAGTAGCTTATCTAAAAGACGATCAACTTCCTGAAGACAAGATGCGGGCAACTCGGTTTTGGCTGTCTCCAGAAGGCAGACTATATAGGAAGTCCTTCACGGGACCTTACCTCCTGTGCATGCACCCGAGCAAGGTTGAAGACTTCTTATATGAAATCCATGAGGGCATTTGTGGGAGCCACATCGGAGGTCGGTCGTTGGCCTACCGAGCCATCAGCCAGGGCTATTGGTGGCCCTATATGCAGAAGGATGCGCAGCTCTATGCCAGAAAGTGCGAGAAATGTCAGAAGTTCTCACACTCTCTCCATCAGCCAACCCAGGACCTAAGTCCCCTTTCAAGCCCATGGCCCTTTGCCCAATGGGGGCTAGACATCGTCGGACCTCTTCACCGAACTCAGGGAAATAAGAGGTGGCTGATAACCGCTATGGATTATTTCACGAAGTGGATAGAGGCGGAGCCATTATCCTCCATTACCGAACAGGACACCAAAAACTTCGTCTGGAAGAATATAGTAACGAGATTTGGAATCCCCCGGACATTGATCTCGGACAACGGGACTCAGTTCGATTCGAATTTCTTTAGGAGCTTCTGTCAGGAGCTCGGTATCCGAAACCGATACTCATCTCCAGCATATCCGCAAAGCAATGGCCAGGCTGAAATCTCAAACAAAGTTGTTCTCGACGGACTCAAGAAGCGGCTAGACATGGCCAAAGGAAGGTGGATCCAAGAACTCCCGAGCGTCCTTTGGGCATACAGAACGACGCCAAGACGATCCACCTCGGCTACCCCGTTTTCTTTGGCTTACGGGATGGAAGCTGTAATACCCCTCGAAGTTGGTCTTCCTACTCTAAGGTCGGAGCTTTTTCACCAAGATGAAAACAACGTCAATCTAGCCAGAGAACTTGACCTAGCCGAAGAAAGAAGAGAAACCGCAGCTATCCGCCTGGCCTCCTATCAACAGCAGCTGGCTAGGGGATACAACCAGAAAGTCAGAGAAAGAAGGTTCGCTGTTGGAGAGCTGGTCCTGAAAAAAGTGCTGACTGCAGATAAAAACCCAAGTGAAGGTAGGTTAGGGCCAAACTGGCAAGGACCGTTCAAAATTGTCTCTGTCGCCGGGCAGTCTGCTTACAGGCTCGAAGACATGAACGGCAAAGGGTTACCACGACCCTGGAATGCTGCGCACCTCAAAAAATATTACTTTTGAAATTGTACTCATCACAGGCAATAAAAACGATGAATTTTCCGATGGCTATGGTGTACTCCCTCTATCGCCTTCAATTCCCTCAGCTCGGTTAAAGGAACCAGCTGCCCAGACTCGGTTGTGTAGCCAGTCTCCCCTCAGCTCGGTTAACGGAACCAGCTCCGGACTCGGTTATGGAACCAGTCTCCCCTCAGCTCGTTAACGGAACCAGCTGCCCGGACTCGGTTATGGAACCAGTCTCCCCTCAGCTCGGTTAACGGAACCAGCTGCCCAGACTCGGTTGAGGAACCAGTCTCCCCTCAACTCGGTTAACGGAACCAGCTGTACAGACTCGGTTGTGGAACCAGTCCTCCCTCAGCTCGGTTAACGGAACCAGCTACACGAACTCGGTTGTGGAACCAGTCCTCCCTCAACTTGGTTAGAGGAACCATCCACCTGGGCTATGTTATGGAACCGGCCACCTCTGCGGGCTCACAGCACCAACCGTTAGGCTGGGTCTCCAAACCAACCTGAATAATTCGCCGCCCGGAGTAAAACGGCGGGGCCAATCCTCACGCAGGACCAATTCATCCCGGTCCCGGTCAGGCTCCTGATGTGTCAGTTCGTGATTCGAAAAACATACAATCCTCAGGGTATAAAAGTTTCACTACTTAAAAAGGGGACACAACGAACACGCTCATGCAAAAATGAATCTTTTATTAATAGAAGAGGAAGTACAAACTCGTTCTTACAAAATAGATAAGAAAAGTACAAAAAGAGAATCATTTCTCAGAAGGAGTTTCAGGAGGAACTTCAGGAGCGGCATCGGCAACCGGAACCTCGAGTGCTGGAGCTGCTGCTGGGGCTTGTGGGGGAACCGAACTCTCTTCCGAGGCCTGGGGTTCAAGTTTGGGCAAATCCTGATATATGGGGTCGTCTTTAGAGACAGCCATTTTCTTTAGCACAGCTTTGCACCCAAGCTCAAACAAGCGCGGACCCAGGACCTCGAGTTGCCTCTCATAATCCTTGGTGGCTTCCCCCACCCCGTCGTTGAAAGTAGCGTCGACTTCCGCCTGGGTCGTGGCTTCAACATGGGCTTTCTCCTTACAAACGACCTCAAGCTCAGCACTCTTTCTCTTCAGCTCGGCATCCTTCTTCTTCAGCTCGGCTCTCGCTTCTTCCAGCTCGGCCTCAAGCTGGATTGCCCTTTTTGCCTTGACTTCGGCCGCTGCTTTCAGAGCGACACTCTCCTCCTTGACCTTGCAGACCTCGTTTACGGCAGCTTAGAGGTCTTTCACAAGGCTGAAGTTTTTCTCCTCCTCCTTTAGATTCTTACAAACGCCCTCTAGGGCGTCGGTTACCTTCTTCTTCTCCGCCTCCAGCTTCTCGACCCGGGTGTCCCGGTGCTGGACTCTGTCCATGGCCACCTTCTCCCGCTGAATGATCTGCAAAAGGCAAGGTTCGAATGTCAAGAAAGTCCCACAAAAAACGGTCGATATACTCGAGAGGCTTACCGAGAAGGCAGACTGAATAACGCCGACCATCAAAGTCCCGTCCTCCATCCGCTGCAACCGCTCTATATCCTGCGGAAGGGCGCAGGCACCAGGGAACGTGGCTGCCACGGCGGGGTTTCCATGGAGGCGGTCATCCACTGTCACAGGCCTTCCCGGCCCAAGTAGCAGGGACGGCCTCCATATTGCCTGCCCCTCTCGAGGGACTGCCGAACTGGCCCCAGGGGCCTGTTCCGTATTTCTCCCCGGGGCCTTCTCTGCCGGCCCTTCAGTACGTGGCCGCTTTTCCGGGGCCCCCTCTCTCTCATCCCCTGCGGGGCGTTCCCGCCTAGATGAGCTCGGCTTCTCCAACCTGGGCCCCTTGTCCGCCTGGGATTTCTCCTTTGGAATCTCGGCGGGGCGCTCCCGGACAGGAGGCCCAACGGAAGGAAGGGCACTGGCGGAGCCCTGACCGGTGGGAACCGGCTGCTTGCTCGTGATAGGGGGTTCGGGGCAGCAGCTTCTTTCCCAAAAAACTTGCTGCCCAAATCCTTTGTGGCCAGAGGAGGTCGTCGTGGCGGCATTCTCCCTCCCTCGGAGCTCGGGGAAGAATAGAATCGACGATCCTTTCGAGATCGGGCTCCGGCTCCGCTCGGGATGTGGTGGCCTCCGCCCCTGAAGCCCTTCGGCGGTCTAGATCGGGCGATGCAGCGTCACCCGCGGATCTCCTCTTGATGTACGTTTTGTACCTCGGTTCGTAGCCGAGGAGCGACCAAGCGGCGCGCGTGTTGTGGCCCTTGTAACCACGCACGGCCTTTTGCCAGTCGCTATTCGGTCTCCAACCGGAATTGATGGCCTCGCTTTTCCTCTGGCTGACCTCTGCTCGCGCAAAAACACACAAGGCTTAGTCCAACAAAGAAGGAGAACAGAAAAACAAGGGCATGAAGGAGTTCGGTGCATTACTTGGAGGGATCCCGAAATGACGGGGTATCCTGTACCGCTTCTCGGCCGCGGTCTCATCCTCCCCGAACTCCTAATTGCCTGATACGAACAGGCGGTCGTTCCCGGCGTGACGGCCTGAATCCTCCAGTTCGGTAACAAATTGTTCCCTTCCTGGCCTCCCCCGGAGGTAAAAACAAGTACCATCCCCCGCCGACTTGCACACATCATATGCATCCTCTATGTCGTGGACGCCGAGGTTAATCCCTAAGATCCTATTGAGCTCCACAGCCCCCATTATCACCTTGTAACCGTTAGGCATCAGTTGGCAGGGGCTGAGGTGCCATGTGGACAGGCATGCCCTCAATAGTGGATGGACCGGGAACCTGACCCCTCCCTCGACTATGGCCACTAGGGGAAAAGGCATCCACCCATCGGCGAATACAAAACCGTCGAACATGTCGTCGGGGTCGTCCACCCTGGTACTAACGTTTGCAGGGATGTGATACATCTCCCTGAAACTATCCATAGCCTCGGGTGTATCTACCCAATACCTATAGACTCCCATTCTCCCAGAAAAGAAAAACCCTAGATTAAAAACCCTAAAGGGTCGGAATACAGAAAGAGGAAGAGGGAAGAGGAACTCACGAAGAGCTCGCAATAGATGGGGAAGACCGGAAACTTGATTCACAGCGGGGACTTCCTTCGTTTTGTCTTCAAATCGCTGAGAGTAAAAAATGCAGAAGTAGAAGGAGAGAGGCACCCCTACCTATAAATAAAGAAAAATCGCCTTCTTCAATATCGAAGACAGGAATCGTCGCCTCGAGCCGCGCGCACGCTGTCCCGGAAACGATGGAAGGAACCATGAAACAATGACACGTGTCACCGCCAGCTGTCTTTCCTTGAAAAATGAAAAGTCGCTCCCATCAGTTCCCTCGGGAGATGAAACGAAAGGGTTTGTGCTAATCAACCGTCCCTAACAGACAGGGTGGCAACGGCCTTAATTGCCCTATCAGAGTATTCAAGATAAGGACGGACGCCTGCGAGGTCCCTCACTAAAACGAAGCTCTTGGCCCCGAGGTTGGATACCGAGACCTAGAGCTTGGGGGGCAATTGTGTGGGGTTATTTTACCAGCTCGGGACCTGACGCAGGTCGGCTGATCCGTCACGATCTCGGCTTCTTGGGGAGTTCCGCTTCCACTAAGGATTATCCGCCCGAGACTTGGGGATGCATTCCCATTGTGAAACGGGTGCCGATATCCACCTCTGCAGTGGTTAACCAGGTTCGGCATCTTGTCAATCAACAATTAATGAGGGCATGTCCTGGCTCAGGCGAGCGGGATGGGCGCCGAATATGGAAGAAGCGTGGACTTCATTCTGCCATCACATCAGCAATCATGTGAAAGATCGGGGTATGGTTTGACAGGATGGGACCTCTACCAACCTTCATTTATGGGAAAAGC